>JAVFKD010000016.1:3195203-4395203 GCA_036429605.1 Cladobotryum mycophilum | reverse complement strand
GGTTCGTGCTCGGCCTTCACCGAACGCAGACCATGCGTCTTGCAGGGGGATC
The DNA here is from genome assembly GCA_036429605.1 of Cladobotryum mycophilum. Taxonomy (NCBI): domain Eukaryota; kingdom Fungi; phylum Ascomycota; class Sordariomycetes; order Hypocreales; family Hypocreaceae; genus Cladobotryum; species Cladobotryum mycophilum. The sequence goes on along the minus strand of JAVFKD010000016.1, from coordinate 4,395,151 downwards.
CATTCTTGTGCGAAACGGCCAACGCACAGTAGCGTCAAAACTTGGCTCTTCCAGACAGTCCGGTACAGCCCTACTCACGAAGATTTTTCAAGATATTCATTCTAGTCTTGTATGAGTAAAGAGAGATGGAGAGACATGCAGAAACAGGGACTACTTTAGCAAGCCAGCTTCAGCCCTAGCTGTTCTAACGAGCTGAGTTTTGACGATGTTAAGATCTTTGTGAACCATGGGTCTGTCACCCGCTTTCTTATTGGCTGCTACGCTTATAATAACAAGGTAGGTCACGCTAAGTAAACGAACCATCTTTAGGGTCAAAACGCCAGAGTCTGCTCCATATTCTGTACAGAATCTGCCATGCATGCACATCCATGTAATGAATCTCCAGTCCACGGCTTGTTCTGCATGAGTGGAGATGAACAATACCAAATGAGACACAAATACCGTTTGTGGAACCATTTTCATTGGAGAGGATCGACACTCTCAATCCGACAACTAATGCAACCTCATCTTCGAATATAGCATAGTCCGGGTCTCTGCGATGTGAAATCCTTTCACGACTAACAACCAGCTTTTTTTGCTCAAAATAACTGGAGCGGTGAGACAAGGGAAAATCACGAATTTTCACGCCCGCTTGATTCGGAAAATTTATGTTTTTTCCTTGCCCATAAAACCACTCACACATGTGGAGGTTCTGAGACATGACGGGGCGTTTCCCCACGGGCTCGGGATGCCTAAGATGAGGAAATCCCGGCAAGATGAAAGGGGAGAGGGAAAAAGTAGCCGGTTTCAATCCTCATTTGCATTCAAAAAGGTCATTGGGCCCTCTTTGGATGGCTAGTGGAAAAGGTTGACTGATGACTTGCCGGCTTTCCACTTCGCCATCCACCTCCCATACCGTTCTCAAACCAAGTGAACGCTTCTTTCTGCCATCATGTTTCGAAGCACAAACCTGAGAGATCAGTTGAAGCAAAGGGACGGAAGCCATGGCTTCAATGTCGATCACATCGTTTCTGCAGTCATTCTAATTATAACGCTGGCGACGAATCTAGCCCGCTCTCTTCAGCCCTACCTGCGAATCCGCCGATATGCACCTCCCAAGGTGCCCACCGATAGAGTCTCTCATGCCCCACGATGATACCTTGAGGCTTCGAAGAGCGGTTGTTCATTTTACGTTTACGTTTGACTCGGTGTTGGATCCGTCCATGTTGCATGGGAAGCTCGAGAGTGTTGTAAGACGAGAAGGATGGAAGAAAGTTGGTGCTAGGTTGCGACGCAATGTACGTACTTTCTTTGTAGTCTTGATATCGATAAAGCTGAAGAATCATGATCTAATTAGAGACGATGTAGAGAAGTGGATGTCTTGAGTACCACATTCCCTCCAAGTTCTGTAGTGATTGCCTGGCTGTTGCGTACTCACATGCCGAGTATGCGATGAAAATTGGTCAACACCCTAAAGCATCTCGCCTACTGGCTTCACGAAAAGGTTTAGCAATCACGACATCTCTGGGCGAATTTGACGAACTCATGCGACCACTTGGCTGCCTAAGAAAAGGTGGCGATTATTTATCGGCAGACGTGCCACAGCTTGGCCTCTACATCATCGCATTCACAGATGCGACCCTGGTGACGATTTACTACCCTCACACGCTGCTTGACGGAGTAGGTCTGAGTGCGCTACTTCACTCATGGAGCTTGGCCGTCCAAAATCCCAAGGCAGAGCTTCCCACGCCATGCGATACCGATCCCCTCACCGAACTCGACAATCGACTACAGTCACCAGAAGCACGACGGAAAGAGAATTATGAATGGAGGATTTCTATACTGAAATGGGTCTTGTATGGGACCAGAAATTTGTCTCGTGTCTTATTCCCAGCTATGCAACCTAGAACCGTCTTCATCCCGGCTGCACAAATGACGAGACTGCGTGAGACGGCGGAGAGGGATTTGGTCACTGAAAACAACAGTGACGAAAAAGTATTTATTAGCGATGGCGATATCATTTGTGCTTGGTGGGCGCGGCTTGCTCTCTCTCACGTTTCCAGGCACTCGTCAAAGCCAGTCGCTTTGGTCAACGCATTCTCACTCAGACACCTCTTGGACAAACAATACTCTGGACGCATTCACCTATCTAATCTTTTCGACTTTGCTACCGTCTTATTAAAAACCAAGGTTATACATAACGAGCCTCTGGGTTATGTCGCGAGCCAAATTCGACACATCATCAAAACCTCGTCCAAGTCAGAGAAATTGCAAGCTTTTGCGTCGTGGAGCAGAGCATCCAACCTGGGCATTCCTCCATTCTTTGGAAGCACAAATATGCACGTTATTTGCTACTCTAACTTGGCAAAGGCGAAATTATTCGACCTGGACTTTTCGGCAGCTATTGTGGGAGGGGCTCCGTGTGATTCTTCAAACACTGGCAGACCGGTAAACGTTCAGGTCCGGTCTTATGGTCCGACAGCTGTCGACATGAATTGGATTACGGGCAAAGATGCAGATGGAAATTACTGGCTGAGTTGCAACACAAGCAAGAGGAATTGGAAGTTGATTGAACAGCGGCTTGAGCAGGAGCAGCAAGATGTGGATGGAAACACAATGACCTGTGTTTTATAACTCATCTGCTACAGCATATTGCAGATACAGCTTACGGTATAGAGGAAAAGAACACATATGATGATGGCTGTATATAGAAGTATAAAAATATCTTACAGAGTAATACATCCCTGTCTGGAACTGGGTAAATGAGAGCGGGACAAGTGCACGAAACTAGAGTCTGAAACAAAGAGTTAGAGGCATCGGATATTTTCACAACATCTAAATGGAGGACCTTGCAGAAGGGAATAACCTTTCTCGTATAAGAGGAGGGGTGATTATATGACTTGTAGCGGTTTGACGAGTGCCATGCCTATTCCGGCAGCCGCTCCATTTAGCCGGATGGAATCACACGGGATCAATCAAGTCGTCTTATTAACGTTATCTCAAGCTTTTCCTTTGCGAGAACGAAGGGTAGTATTTCACTTTGTCATCACTTCCTATTCGTTGGAAAGTGCCCGTTGACATGGCGAATTGCATCGGCAAAATTGCTTCATCATGCAGTCCGAATATCCCGGTCTATAGGTGCATTCACGAGTGACTGGAAGCATCGCCGGAAATAATGGCGCAATTTGACGTTGAGATTTTATAAACCATTGGTGTATGTAAGTGCATAAAGGAGGACGAGCACTTGGGTCGTACTTTGAACTTGATCAACGCATCGGTAAATCCTCATCACTCTAAGACAAAGTCAAAACACCACAACCATGTTGTTTAAATATCTTTCTATATCAGCCCTCGCTGTCTCGACTGCTCAGGCAGCCATTGGCGCTTCTGACGCCGCTCAGAGTCTGGCCAATCTTTCTCAAATCGCTGCGCAAACGCAGGCCTTTGCTGATGAGACAAATACCACCAACTACAACCAGACCGGAGCGGTATGGCTTAAAGTCTTGCAGTCCTGGACATTCTTGCTGACTTGAATACTCAGAATATCTCCGAGTATCTCGGCACAGCATACATTAGGACTCAGACCTTTGCGGAGAGCCTCAGTGATGGCGACGCTCCCGCGTACTCTGAGAGTGACCAGGTTCTGGTTACCAATGCCTGGACTGCCGTACGTACACGAACAATGAAGACCTTTGCATGGGCTAATTATGATATCTCAGTATGTCTCAGCGGAAGAAGCACTTTTGACATCACTGAATGCCAAGAGGGAATTCTTTGCAGGATTTGTGCTTCCCATTCGGTTCTTCACCGGAAGTCTTCAGGGCTTTAGTGATTCCGCAGCGGCTGGGCTCTTGGTTGTTGCGCCTTCGCATCAAGATGCGCTCCAGACCTCGAAGGGGGAGCTGTATAACGCTTATGCGGAGACTATTGACAAGTACCAGACGCCTTCGGATGTGTGATCCAATACTGCCCAAGATTCGCCTTTTCAGGATGGAAAGCTAGGGAGATGGAGAGTATTCCAAGTTTATGGCATTCTAAACACAGCTAGAATCATCACCTCATGAAATGATTTTTTTTGTAGCGGCGGAGCTGCGATATGGAATGACATGTTTTCAAGGATACATGCTATATTAGCCAACACTTGAGAGTGTTTAATCTGTTGACTGGGATGTGGGCTTTCTATCTCATCGTTCTCTGAGACTACTAAAGACAAACTTCCAGGGTTTAATATGAACCATGAAACGCCCAAGCCTATTAGCATTTACACAAAATTGTTTTAGTCAACTTACATGGCCATATCACACTATTTAACTGGAACGATCTCTATAACCCGGACCAATAGACACCCGATTTGACAATTGTATGTAAAATCTGGTATCATGAGGTGAGATTGTCTTTATGTCTGTAAGGATGTCTAAGGGCTTTACTATAATCATCTCACGTGGCAAACGATTGCCCTTCGGCTGGTTTCACACATTTGGCTTTGCAGTGACCACCCCCATAGCCACCAACGACTCTGCAATGAAGTTACATTACGATCCTGTATACAAACTACGGATGTCTGCGAATATACACCAGGCCATTTCACTACAGACCTTTTCTTTTTCTTTTCACAAGTCAGGTCGTCTATAATGAACAGCCATCCATCATAAATCTCAATTGGTTCCTTCTTCCACGGTATTAGACTTCCCCTGCGTGACCAGCATCTGTAAGATATCCTCGTTTCCCATGCGGACGGCGAGTGCCCGTAGTGTCTCACCTAATTCGTCTTTCGAGTCCAAATCAGCTTTGTCTGTTGCAAGTAACATTTGCAAGATATCCTTGTCCTCGTTTGCAACTGCCCATGTTACTGGCGACTGGCCATATTTATCTTGCAAATTTATATCAACCCCCTCTTGCAACCAGCGATTGCACCATATCCTTGTCTCCTTTCCTGCTCGCAGTTATTAGTGGTGTATTGCCCCATCTATCCGCCGAGTTTACATCCAGGTCTTCTCTGGTAAGCAGGTATTGCACCATGATCTTGTCCCCTCGATTGATAAACCAATTAAGTGGTGGATTGCCGACTACATTTGCTGAGTTAATGTCCACGTTCTCTGTTTCAAGTATCCATTGCACAATATCCTTGTCACCAGTAGAGAAAGCCAAGTCGAGTGCCGTTTGGCCAAACTTATCTTTTACGTTCCAATCGATATTTCCTGTCGCAGCTAGCATCTGTATGATTTCCTTCAGGCCGTCGCGTGTGGCCCAGTGCAAGGCCGTCATGCCATTCCAGTCTCTCAGGTGAAGATCAACACCCTCCATTTTCAACAGCATCTGCACAATGTTCTTCCATTTGCGTTGGATTACCATTATTAGCAGTGTCTCGTCATGCCATTTCAACTTGACATCGACTTTTCCTGTTGCGAGGAGTACTTGCACCACGTCACGATTGCCATTCTTGATGGCGTATGTTAGAGACGTTGCCCCCTTGTTATCTCGTGCATTGATATTTCCTCCGCAGCTAATTAAAAACTGGACCATCGCTTTATTGTTTTTTTCTGCTGCGCGTATCATCGATAAATCTCGCATTATTGGTGTTTTTGGGAGGTCGATGGCCAATTCATGCAACACTGCGGGGCAACTTGATGTTATATGCTCTTTCCACCACACATAAGCGTATACTGTGAAAGGATGGGCAGTTAAGGGATTGGCCGAGGAGTCTTGATGTAGCCTTATCATTCCATCCTCATCTTCCTTCTCGAAAAAGAGTTTGTTGTATAATTTACCGTTATCTGCGTTCAAATAGTTCCAACACGCATGGAACATGTGAAGGTGTGCGGCATCCAACGTAGTGTGATACCATTTTTGTCCACTTTTGGAGTCGTCAATCAATAAGAAGTCCTTGACTGACTGATGACAAAAGTGGAGTCTTGGCTCTCTATACTCCGAATCGACGGTATTAACGATCGAGCTACAAGCCGACAGTATATCATCGTAAACTTGCAAATCTTCGACATTAGGGAATGCCGTGCTTCCTTCCGCCGGGAACGAAGTTGCAAATGCAGACTGAATCTCCCTCTTGCTTAATGGTTCCCTGGAAGCGACCATGCAATGCAAGATGAACTTGGCAATGCCTTGATGGCTTGGCTCAATTCGATCTAGGATCGAAGCGTATACTTGGTCAAGTCCATGAGGAAGATTTCTCAGTTTCTCCTGCACCTGATGCATGAGAATTCCTGGTCTTGCAAGATCTGCCACCATAAGAGATACCCACAAGAATGTGCCGCCAGATCCCTTTTTCAGTGCATATCGAACTTTTGTTTTCAAAGCCTTATTGTAATTCTTCCGCTTTGCAAGTGCGCTGACCTTTTTGTCAATGAAGAGGGACAAGTCGTCGTTAATGTTGGCTGCATCTATCCTGAGAGATACCCCCATGCCACTAAAAGCATCCTCTATATCCCCGATTTCCGGCCGACAGGTGATGAGAACCTTGAGTTTGCCCTTGGATCCTTGCGATGACTTGAAAAGACGCGCCATGCTGCTCAAAAAATCACTGCGTGTTGACTTGTCACACTCGTCGAGAGCGTCAAGTAAGATGAACACTTCTCCAGCCTCATCATCCTGGATCATGTCTTGGAATATTCGAAGCAGGGCGAAGGAGTTGTCAAATAGGTCTTCAAAAAGGCGACTACCGCTATGCCGCTTAAAGTCGGATTCAATGTGCCGGAAAAGATTGCTGTTCTGCAGTAATAACTGCCAAATGAGGCTTCGTAGCATTGCATTCGCAGGCCGCCGATCATTAATCTTATCATCAAAGAAAAAGTAGGCAAAAAGCTTCCGACATGATCTTTCAATCTTGCTGTGAATGACCTCCACAAGAAACGTAGATAGTGTCGTCTTTCCAATGCCGGGGGGCCGATGAGACGCAGAAGTCGGGGGCCACTACTCGCTCCCCATTTGGTGAATTCTTCTCGCTTCAAAATCCATTCGCAGCTATTTTCTAGACGTTCGCCTTTTTGATTCTGAATGTGCATAAGAACGTCACGGGGATTTGATACTCTCATCTGCTGGAGGCATTGCTGAAGTTTACCAGACGTGTTTCTTTCGTCCGTCGGAATAACATTTGGCAGACGGCGGCGATTGAGCATGTCTGTAGCATTTCGGGCCATGCATTCAATCTCGGGGTAGATCATTTTGAAGGAAGGATCATCCTTTCCGTAGAACTTATTGATCTTGAAATGGTCGGTATCGAGAGCCATCTTACGATGTCCATCAATGCAGGCACTCGTCTCCGGTACGACCTGAAAATGTTTTAGCAGATGTTGGTAATGTTGGTCCGAAAATACACACCAGGTCTTTCAGTGGAAGTGCCTTTCCCATAGGCCCTACTCTTGATGAATAGTCTGTCACACGCTTCTCAAAGTAGCATATGACAGGGACTGACTCGGAGAAGAGCCAGCGAGAAAAGTCATGCAGACGATCTATCAGGGTACCCGACTGCTCTTCTAGGTCCTTCAGGATCCTGTCTTCGAAACCGAGGTGAGATGGAGCATGTGATGCGAGCAACGAACCCCAAGATGCGGCGGCGGAACCACGGTGGGGTGTGCCCAAAAAGATGACTCCAACCGTAGATGCAGCAATATCGGTGAAGCCAGATTCATGCCGGGAGGCTGATAGTATGGTCTAAGGAGAGTTAGCGATCTGTGCGGGAGTTGGATGGACATGGCTGCCAACCTGCTCAATGAGATTGCCGCCGAAGCTGTGGCCGATAAAGATCAATGGCCTGGCATTTGCTTCCTGCAAGATATCATTAGCAAATGAAGCATAATCCTGCAGGCAAGCTGGAGAATACCACTCGCTTGTTTCTCAGACTAGCCAGCAAGCTGTCAGAAATGTTGGACAGCCTTTGCTTGGGAGCATCCAAGAACCAGTTGGAATCATAATTAAACGTCATGATGCGACTCGGTATATTGGAAGAGGCTAACTTTGTCGGAAGCAAATCCTTTAGCCAGTTGAAGTGCTTCTCAGGATAACCGGGGATGCCAGGTGGGTTGTTTTTCGGTAGCCAGATCCATGCATAGTCTGGGTTGGCAGCCAGTCCATGCACGGCTATGATACTAAGATGACGGTCAGCGCTGGCTGCATGGGGTGGAATAAGAAGTGCCGTACTCGAGGGCTGCATTTTCATCCTCGTGTAGAACATGTATCGGCCTTTCAGCAGGTGGGGGACTGTCGTGGTGAGAAAGACTCCTATGTCGAGAATTCGATGTTCTAGGTCGAAATCTACATCCCCATCCGGCAAGAAGGCAGATGGAGACGATAACAAGGCCGTAAGTAACTTGCAAAACGTCCAGATTTGGACCCGGGAGGTCCGTGAAGACGTCTGAAACGCTCATTTTGCCTGATAGAGATGGAATGATGGCTTCATTGTGCTAACCGTGACTGATTTGAGGCGATTCTACGACAAAGAGAAGATGCGAATAAGCCGTGCTGAAACAAGGCGTCTAAAGGGCGACCAGAAATGGGGCGGATGCGGCTCACCCATTCATGCCTGACGCTTCGTTGGGCTTCAGGCCATTCTGCGGGGAGTTGGGATCGATCATTCGGTCTCCACTGTATGGGACACTTTGCAATTGAGATAACGCAGTGGTGCCCGAGTAGAAATGATGTTGATCACTGAGAGAATCTGTATTGGACATTCAATGATGATGTTTTCTTACAACCGGGCATGGCCACCACCCACTCTGCGTTGTAATTCGGGGTTGGGATTTGGTACCCCCTCAGAGCCTGACCCCATGCACCATGCATGTATGAGGAACCAGCCAATCCTGATTAATTGTGAATTGGAACTTAGATCGGCAGTCTTATTTATAAGGTATTCTTTGTCAATACCCTCATCTCGATCTAAATGACTAAAAAATGGGGTAATTGGACCTGCAAACGTAGGTATGCACGAAGACGCGACGCCCTCAAGTTGCTGGCAGCTAAGACATCGTTCGCAGCATAATCTTGCCAGTTTTGATACATTTGTCAAGATGGACCAGGGTTTAATATATTCTTATAGCAACTAGACAATACGATACAATTGAATCATTATTTCTTTGTGACATTGGGGGGACTATGCCTTTTGTCGTCTTTCTCCAACGACCTCCACCTCCATCTCGCGATATCTTCCATCTGCAAGGTGGCCACGTACCCCAGATAAAACCGTGCGCATCTATTCCACCCCTTTCCTTGAAGCACATTGCTCCCTCCCAGTTCAACCAAGTGATAGTCAGCGAAGGACGCTACGAGTGAAGAGTCTTCGTTATTCACCTCACCGGTGAAAAAACATACTGGAGGATGGATATGGGCATTGGTAAATGAGGTGGAGACAGCGCGATATATGCTTAAGAAGAAGCATGAGGGCGTTCCGCAGCACGCCGGCGATGATAGTGCGTACTGATTTGGTAGTATTGGTCAACACGGTATTATCATCGTCGGCTTGCTCGAGAGCCGCCTTGGTACTACTCGCGCGACCATGCATGAATCGAGTCATGAACGTCCGCCGGCGGCGACAATGGGGGATCTGAAGAGGGCAAGCTTGTTGAGAGGAAATCAAGAGCCAAGAATATTCATTTTGGTCCAGTCATATCGGGCAACTAAGTGAGCAAAGATGCTGTCCTCAGAGACACACTCAATGACGACTTTCAAGGCAATGATGTTGCACTGTGATGGAAGCAGCTAGAAACTTTAAGCTCACCATCGCCTTAGAAAGTCTAATGACTTGAAGCAGAATTATCCATAATTGGAGGTATTGGCCTGGAGTGAAAGGCATGAGTGCCAACTACTAAACGGCCCCGACGCCTCCAGCAGGTCAAACCTGGGGCAACAGTACTGGTTTGGGAAGTGCTCCAACATCATCTTCGCCTCGGACGCGATATTTGTATAGAGCGCCAGCTTTTCAGGCCGCTACACCTTAAGCACCGGTACCCCAAGCTAAAGATATTGCGTCTATAATAAGGAGCATGAGTATCAGCTATCAGCTATCAGCAGGCATCACTTATTTCAGCAGAGCAGATTTGTAATAACGACGCCAGCTGGAATACTGATACGAGAACCCCGCAGCCTCACTTTATCGCAGTATCACTACCTCAAACCAGCCCAGGACATGTACCCCTACTCTAAAGGACCTCTCTCTGAAGCCAGTTTTGGGTACAGAAGCCTGAGTCATTCTCAATCGCCACTTTTCGCTCAACATACGATAAGCTTCTAGCGCGGGAGTTGGTCACCCTACCTACTCTCCTATTCTACAACAGCCATCATCGGGATGCACACATCTGCCAAACGAGAGCACTGGCTACTGCCAAGGTTGTGGAAAGGTCATTTGTGCCTACAAGCAGACCTTGCCAGCCCAGGCAGAGGATGGAATCAATGTAGGCTGCTGTGTAAAGTAAACCTTTATTGACTTTGAGGCCAAATCTGGCACCCGGGGTAGGTGAATTCCTACACGTCTACTTTGCGTGAACCTACCTAACGTAGAGACACCGTATAGGATATGAGAATAAAGGATTAATGAAGGTACCAACATTATATATAAAGTATAAATGACAATGCTATGCAGAACTTTTGGTGACCGTTATATGTTTTGACGCTGTGATCTCAGGACTCAAGCAGCTTTACGTCCTCCTCCAGCCTCGCCACAACTTCGACATAAAAGTTCTGGCAAAAAGAGTCATCCTCCAGGCCAGCTATACCAAGGACACTTTCAAGACACCATTTCACGGTCGCCATGTAATTAATTCCGCCATTCTCTAGGATCTTATCGCTGAACTGGTTCCCGGTTTCGTGCATGGAGAGGATGGAGTTCATGTCCGTATTTCCCGTCATCTCGAGGGTATCAATGGTTCTGCCAATGATGATTTGTATGAGCAAAGCACCAAGGGATAGAACAGCCAAATTAATTGGTCTTGGAGTGCCAAAAGTCCTATGCTGTTGAGCCTCCGCGGGTGGCGTATCTAGTCTCTTGGGAAGGCTTTGTGTTATGAACGGTCGGTATGGCGAACTAGAATGAGATAAATGAGTATCATGTCCCTCATCATGAAGGAAAATGACGTCGTCTATGGTGACGATTCTCGCTAGCCATGGTGTTTTATAAAGATGAAGGACATTGGTAGCGACTGCTAGTGCTACTCTAAGCTTTTCAGGGTAATCGAATTGAGGATAGTTAGACACCTGTCCGTCGAGCACTTGACGGAGTGTCACGGTAGTTCCAACCTCTAGATTATGCTGCGGTGGGTAGAGTCCAAATCTGCGATCAGTATCAGAGATGTATCCGTATAGCTCCCTAGCCGGTGCCTTTTGCTGTCTGAAGAGAACCTGGCATAAGTTTGATACGAGTCCTGGTGTGTACATCGGAACGGCGGCCAGTCTTTTGGACACGTCGATCATTGTTTGTGTGGCGGATGCGGACTCTTCTTTTGTTGAGCTCACCACGGATGAGAACCAGTTTACTTTTCGTACACGTTTTGGACTTGTAATAGTAGCAAGCGTAGATGGAGGAGAGGCTAGTCCGGGTTCAATAGCGAGATCCTCCAGTCGAATGTGAACCCCATTCCAACTAGCTAGCCGGCCTGGTATCACCTCATCTGCTGTCTCGCATGTCTTGTAGGTCGATTCATCATTTGAACCAAGCACCACATGAAAGATGACGTTTTTGGCAACTTGATCTTCCAAGTCACTGGGCACCAGAACCATGTTTCTATGGACCAGCTCCAGACAAACCTTGTGGGAATTTGTACAGCGACATGTGGTTGCGTTGCGAAGGGCATTAAAAATGCTCTGCGACAGTTCCCGGATGAGTTTAATAAGTCGAGCCTGAGACCGGCGGCGTCCATTAGGCTCAAGGCCCGAATTCTGACCAGCGAGTTCGTGGAGGATGGCATTCCCGTTTTTTATCCTCGTGACAATATCTTCATAGTCTTTTTCTTTAGTGTAAAAGAGGTGGCACGCTTTAGTTCTGCAATGATGGCGCGCTTCTCCGTTATCTTTGTCTATATGGAGTAGTATAAATGTCAGCAGGAATAAGTTGTTCTCAATATGCGTCGATAAGAGTGCACCTTTCCGTCTGCTTCAATGCATAATTTGGTCATTAGTTCCTGTGTTGCTTTTTGCATGTCCGAAACTTGTTGTTCAAACCTCTTGGAGGATGTCCAGAGCCTGAGTCGTAATTGATCTTTATACGGTGCTCATCCAGGCCCAAAGGGATTTTCGATAAGGTTGTCTATGACAGAAAATGGTGCGACTCCATCGAGAAGAACCTCACATGTGGTTCGAAGCCGGACTTGCTCGGTCTCTAAATCTTGGATGAGAGCTCTGAGGTCGCGTTCGACGTTTCTCAGAGATGAGAGTAAGGATTTGTAGCTTTGGAGTGCCTCTACGGCTGCTGGTAGAACACCAAGAACGCCAAGGACGACTCCGACTATCTCAAAGCCAGACATGATGAGTTTGATAGGTGAAAACTGCCCATATGCATATATCTTCGGGGCATATTGGGAGAGATGAGACTCTCGTGCTAGCCCCGCATTCATCATCCATGCCTAACAGTCCACAACTCTTCATGCAGATAGCTGTACTATGTGATTGGACAGTAAGCTAAGTAATCCAACGATATCATCTGCGCTGAGCGGGGTTTATTTTCGCTCAGATTGAAGCGAAATGATGATGCGAGGTTATACTGATTTGGTTTCTCAATCCATTTTCCTCATAATTTACTCCCAAGATGTCAGAATTAGGCCAACAATTAGCAGAATCTCGAATCGCCCCTCTCGTTATCCGCAGCATTAGCTTATTCAAGGTTTTGACCACAGCTCTGGGAGATAACGAGACACGAAGCTCGTCGGTCACTTCCCACCTGGCAAGGTTCAAGTTATGGTCTGGAAGCCTGGGCGCTCATCATCAATCTGGAGGTCGTTCGCTGGAATATCGCCTTCGCGACGCATCATTCATTCGAAATCACGTTGTATCTCTGCTTACTGACCTCTGCAAATCACTAGATGGAGGTAACACGTTGTACTATGGTGAGGATTCAACAAACAATGCTGATTTTGGTTAGCAACGTCAGAGACGAGGGGGAGTGTGTTTCAATCGGACAAGAGGAGGATCAGGACTCTGATGATGATGAGTTGGCCGATTATTTCCAGAGTGATGATGCATCAACAGAATTGGACATGGATCTAACACTCCATGAGATTGGCCATGTAGTGGACTGCCTCTTGAGGCTATCTATCACGATACGTAACCCAGCACCTCACGATCAGTTCAAATCTAGGGCTGGCGCAGGCGTGATTGAGTATTATGAACCATACGACATCCAACACATTCGTGAGAAGTACCCTCACGTGGACGATGGACTGATAGAGAAACTTGGTAAAGTTATGTCTCGTCGACGTTAGTATTTCAAATATCGAGTAGCACATGCCAACCGGCTCGCTGAAGGAATGGATCCTGATGAATGGACGGATTACGCTGATCGACGTGAGCTGGCAACGACAGTTGCATCATCACTCCCTGAGCATCTGAAAGATCGTCATGAAAAGCAATATTCGGCCGGAAATGAGCTTGCTGGTCTAGATGATCAGATGTCCGAGGCGTCTAAAACATCGTATGCGCCGTCGAATGCCGATGCGAATCAATTACATGTGCCTCCCATACCAAAGGCGCATCTCGAGGGGCCATTCAAATGCCCATTTTGTTACGTGGTTATCTCCATAGATACCAAATATGCTTGGAAGTAGGCTTATCCCATACACACTCCCCCAGAAAAGGTTCGGGTTTAAACAATTTTATTTAGGAAGCATGTTTTTAGGGATCTTCAACCTTATATCTGCCTTTCTGCAGCCTGTTCAATGCCGCACCACTTGTATTCATGCCGCAGTGAATGGGCCAAGCACATGAGAAAGGATCACTGGAAGACTTGGAAATGTTTCTTTGGATGCTCTGAAATATTTTCTACCGCCGAAGGATTTCGAAGCCACGTTGAAACGAACCATAAAGAAAATTTCTTGGTTAGCAGATTAGACACTTTTGAGAACCTGAGCAGCCGTCAGGAATTCAAAAAGCTCGAGCAGAAATGCCCCCTTTGTTTTGAGGTTGAAATCAAATCTGCTCGGCAATATGAGACTCATGTAGGGAGCCACCTTGAAAACCTTGCGCTATTTACTTTACCTACTTTAGAGATTGATGGAGAGGAAGAGGAACAAGATGACGACGATGATGATGACGATGATAGGGATGATGATGAAGACCAAGAGCTGCAGAAGTCAGCTAAGGAACCATGGAGCATAAATTCTAATGTTTTGCAACATTATGAAGAAGCCGTGGCTGAAGAGATGGAAGCAGTGAGACTCCACGACAAACATGCGATGGGGGAAACTGAATGACCAGTAGTTGAGACTGAGCGTTCTCCTCCCACTCCTATCCTCACTCCTACTATATTTCCTGGATTGTCTCACACAGCCGCTGAGGCCAGCCGCACCGATTCTATAGATAATTCTACGCATCCAACGATTCCAGACACAAACGAGCTCTGGGGGCGTAAGGTTGGACCTGGTAGTCGTCGTCATCGAGTTGTCTACGACGATGGTGCTTATAGATGGGAGGAAATGATCATAAAGAGAATAGCAAAGAATAATGCGTGTTGATTGTTGATAAAAATATATTTAAATATAATAAGATCTAATTTAGTTTTTATATCTAACTATTCTTTCAAAAGACATATATCCATGATGTTTTTTTAGTTATCCAAAATGATAAAAGTCTTGCGAATAATAATCTTCACTTTAACAACACAACATTAGAGTTCTCCCACTGTAGTCTACCCTTCTCTATTCTCTTTATTGGTGCTGTAATTCACCTCACTAATTTTATTAAAGTATGGATCAAAAGTATGATCTTAAAGTATAGGGGCTTAAGAGGAGACTTCACACATCATCCCCTATACACAACAGCGTAACAACGGTGGAGCCCGGCGATAACAAATTGTCAAAAGCATAATCTTTCAATTACGCGCAAAGCTTTTGTTGTAAGAAAAGGTAAAAGAAGATTAGGAAGAGCTCGTTAATCAGGTCTTTTTCCGAATCGATGTCGTCCATCTTGGTGTTCATAAACATACATAATTTGATTGCACCTAATGGGAGCGGGTTTTAGACTCAGGTTGGCAAACTACCGTGGTAATGCGGCCATTGGATGCCATTTCTTGACTTACAGCTAAGTCTAGCATCATAAACAACAAAAGTGGACCGTGGAACCCCCATGCCTTCTCATAACAAGTGTCGACACATTATTGCAATGCCCAAGGCTGCTTGCCCTGGTTGTAAGCAAATATCGTTTCGGTTGGTCTTAGACCTTTCACGGCCCTATGAGATATAGTAGGATCAATGCAAGTTCATTTAGTACGTGAGGGAATCGTGCGGGGTAGCCGGAGATGTTGTGTTCACCATGTGAGCCGTGTAGGTAATGGAGTCTCTGCAGCCAGTTGCTCCAGCCGGTGACCTCAGATGTTTGGGATACGTCGAGAAGCGGGACGGCTCGGCCCACTTACTGTTATCCACGAAGTGTCGATCTTTACTGCTTCCTTCATCCTAGCATCCCATGTCAATGTCGCTGCCGTCCTCGATTGGATGACGACGGGCGCGCATATTAATGCATGCTGCAAGATGATGGGAAATGTTCGTCATGAGGGGAAGGAAGAGGAGTAGGAGGCACGAAGTTGTCTGCGTACTTGGCTGAGTAAAGTGGGCATGGGTGTATAATATAGAGACACTGCACCTGAGGAGCTCTGGACAGTGAGCAGCCCTCCTCGCCGTCTTCTGCATCTCCAGTTACCCTGGCTCTAATTTTTGATGCTTTGAAATCACTACCGTAATCTTTGCATCCTCACGCTTGCTAAAAGATCAGAAGAAGAAAAAACACCCCTTCTTGGAATAAAGAATAATCACCATGTCCCAATTGGCGGACAGAATTCATTTGGAGGACATCTTTAAGACACTGCTGCCTCCGAATGGATCTCGGGAGCTTCTTGGAGGCGTATTGCCAGAGACTGCCAATTCCCAGACCTTGATACAGCAAGCTATCGAGAAATATTCACCATCATTGCAGGACGATGACAAGTCCAAACTGCTCCTCTTGGCAGACCTGGTCAACAGGCTTCAGCTGCCACTGGAGCTCTGCAAAGAAGTCATTCTTCATTCCGATTGCTTGGATATAGAAGCTGTGATTGCCCAGTTTTGGGAGGGTTGGCACGCAGACAGAAAGCGACGAAATAATGCCACTAGAGTGTTTGAGGCCGAGTCTGCGCTCATTACAAAGGCTTTAGTGACGCAAGGTCGCTTCAAATTACCTCCAACTCTGCGAGATGATGTTGTCAAGATTCTGGAGCACCTGGCGCCCACGGTTAATCTCTTAAAGGAGGCTCTGCCGCCAGACCATGAGGCGATTGTCTGGCTCAATGAACTGAATGATCCTGCGCGAAAGCAAGCAGCGCTCAGCTTTCTCGTCTCCGTTCAGAAGCTATGTAGGGTTATAGTCGAACCTCTTGATCTGCCGGTTCTCATGTCCCTCGGCTTCTCCTCTTCTGAGCAGATCGCCTACACCCCACTTGAAACTTTCAAGGCTCTTCTAGCACCTCACGGAATCTCCACCGAACATGCTAAACGTATCCATGCCGAGGCGGCCTCCGTTCAAATGCGTGTGGAACAATCGCTGATGACCTTGCTACAAGACTCTCATCAGTCGCTTACGCCCAGAGTGCTCAAAGGTCCTCAGCCATCATCGCCCTCATCTAGCGAAAACACCAGCATCTCAGCTCGATTCCTAAATACGCTAGAATCGCGCCGCGGAAATTTATCCAGCTGGTTTGGAGATCTAGACCAAGTCAGCTGCGACGACTGCTGTTCAGTTACCAGCCCGGCAGCTTATCTTGTGGATCTTTTTCGCCTGCTGAAGAATATCCCCGCGTCTTTCTCCTCAGATAACAATGCCAACGCACCCACGCTGCTGGATAAGTTATTTGATCGAAGGCCTGATCTGGGAGATCTTCTGCTGTCTTGCAGAAATACATCCGAGCTCGTGCCATACATCGACTTGGTGAATGAGACTCTCGAGTCCGCAGTCGTCTACCTGCAAGGTCGCGATGCTGTTGAGAGCTTCAAGCTTACAGCCTTCGATGCTGACTCCCACCTTCATACCCACGAAGCCACCCAGCTTCCACAAGATGCCGTGAATATCCGCCATGAGATATATGATGAAATCATCTCTAAGAAGGTGTACCCGTCTATTGTCTTTCCATATGATCATTCGAAAGACAGTCTTCAGAAATATCTGAGGGCGAGTGGTGCTACTCCAGCGAAGCTGCTCGCAACCTTCCGCTCCAACTCTCGGCTAGCCCTTGATGATGCCTTTAACCAGCTAGTTAAAGACCAAGACGCTGTTGATTTGGTGTACGGCAGAGCTTATGCAGCTGAGGTTCTTGGAATGTCGCAATCCGATTACGTCGCTGTCACTCTTGAGTCATTCTATGACCTACATAGCGCTCGTTTAGTACACAATGAGAATCTGTCTCGAGAGGAGTACCAGAAGCTTGCTGGGCTCCTACCGCCATGGTATTACTGGGGGTATGAAGACAGTGGTCGAGATACGCTCCTGGATGCTACTGATGGAAATGGGCTTCCTTTCATCAAGAAGCAGCTTCTTCCACGACTAAGTGTAGACTTTTCAGCGCTTGTCCAGATTCTGAAGACGCGATTCTTGGGCGGAAGCCTCACGGTTTCGCTCATTCCCGAGGGTGAAGCCCTGGACCCAGAAAAGAACGTACCGACTCAGTTAGAAGGCTTCAGGCTACGAGGAAAAGATGGCCAACCGTTGGAAATGAATAGCTGTCAGAAGCTAGATCAATTTGCTCGAGTGTGGAGGCGGCTTGGTTGGGAGATTGACGCCGTTGATGATGCCATCTGCGCGCTCGCAGATTCTCAGATTGAGAAGCAGAACGAGCAGCCAACATTCACCATCACACCAACCACAATAGAAAAGTTGGCTGCCGTCACTGAACTAGTGGATCTGGCCGAGAGCAAGCCTGAAAGAGTCGTCTCGCTTTTCTCCCTGACATCGCGACATCTTCTGAATCTACCAATTGTTCAGGCAATGCTCGCTCAGAGTGTCAGAGATTCGGCTACCAATGAGACGAACCACAATGTCTCTCTTTCAGTGTACGAGACAGAGTATTACTTATCCCTCTTGCTCATCTCATTGAACTTGTCATATGATGACTATTTACTCATTCAAGAGACTGAGCAGCTTGGCGAAGAGCTATCAATCGCCAGCATATTTACATACAATCGACTGGCAGAAGCATCGCGAATGTTTTCAGTCACTGTAGCCGAAGTTCAGCAGCTGCTTGCCATTATCTCCGGGGACACACCAGCATTTGCATCACCGCAGGCCTTCGTGTACGCTCTCAAGACCTGGAAGCGCCTGAAAACCGAGGGATGGAGCGTGTCGAACTTGATTTCTGTTTCCACTAGACTTTACGTTCAAGCGACTGAAGATCCAGAAGCGCCTACCTTGGAATTCATCACTGGTCTCTTGAAGTCCATTCGGAGTGTCAAAATCGCATTGTCTTCGACTTCAACTCCGCAGCAAGTTTCGAGAACTAGCGGAAAGCCGCCTGCTCTACCAGCTCCATCGGGTAACATTGCTGGGCAATCAATCTTGGCCGCTATCCGAGACCTTTTCCCAGATGTATCACCAGATACCATTGAGATCCTGTTGAAAAAGCCGTTTGGAGGGAAGCCAACGCTCATGAGCCTGATTGACCCTGTAACAAGGGCATCACCCATTAGCCACAAAGATGTTGACTTCACGGGTGCTCTATTCGTCGCCGAAGACACAATAATCCACTTGCAAACGTCGTTGAAGACAGAGACGGAGACCACCTTTACTATCGGAAATGTCAGGTACGATTTGGTCAAAAAGAATGAGGATGGCATCTACGAGTGCATCATCCCCGTAGCAGCCGGTTCCGTGATTTACCTATCATGGCCCTCCAATTTCTTCGACACTCGTGTCTCACTTCATCTACCAAATGGGCAGCCATACACAACAGAACCTCATCCAATGACAACTGAGGCCGTGCTTGACGTGCAACACGCTATTGACCAGATCCTTCAGTACAGTATACTGTTGGAGAGATACCCATTAAATGGCCCAGAATTAGATATTCTCTCAGAGCTCGCCTTCACCGTCCATGGATTCGGCATTTTACATGGCTTGCAAAGCTATACTTCTTCTCGCCAGACCCTGGCCAGACCGAGGAGGCAAACGGACTTTGCAAGATTTGTACAGCGACTGATACGATATGAAGAGTTTCCGGCCGACTTTGCGTCCCAGTTCAGCCAGGTGACTATTTTGAGCAAGACAATGGCTGAAAAGCTCCTGAGAAATAATTTGCCAGACGCGAAACTCGTGGGACAGGATTTGAAGCCACGGTTAGAGGCTGTTCGCAAGATTGGTCAACAGATTCAACTAATAGCCGACATGGGCCTAAAAGAAGATTCTCTAGAACTTCTCTTCATTCTAGCTCAGCCACCCCGATTCGGGAGCAACGGTCAGCCTTTGCTAGAAAGGAGGCAACGCCCAGAAACAAGACTTGTTCGACTCCTTCGAGCCGCTCTAGTTAGCAAGGAATTAAAGGATGCCCTCAAGACTACTCAAGACTCCCTTCGTAACAGCCGACGTCGCGCATTGATTCACTACCTTCTGCAGCACCCAGCATTGAAGGCACAAGACGTGGTAGACGAGGACAGCCTCTTTGAGATCTTCTTGATTGATGTTCAGATGGGTGCTGGTTTGGAGACAACCCGTATCAAGCAGGCCATCTCTACCGTGCAGCTTTTCGTACACCGCAGTCTACTGGGCATGGAGAAAGGGATTGAGGCCTCTCTCATCCCCCAAGAGCGGTGGGAATGGGTGTCCAAGTATAATCTGTGGGAGGCGAATCGAAAGGTGTTCCTCTACCCTGAGAACTGGGCCGAGCCCACATTGAGAGACAACAAGACGGAACTATTCCGTTCCATCGAAGAGTCTGTTATGCAGCACAACTTGGATGACGAAGCCGTCAACAGAATCATTCGATCCTACGCCCATAGCGCAGACCACATCGCAAATTTGGAGATGCAGGCGTTTTACTGGGACAAGGACGAAGAAGTCATCAAGGAAGGAACTGGCAGTTTTCACTTCGTCGCACGAACCCGAAACGCGCCATATGAATACTATTATCGACGGCTCGACCACATTTTGGAGAGTGGTGTGCCGACTACATTCTGGGGCGATTGGCAAATGCTACCATTCGAAATACACTCATACGAAGCTGATCATAACGGACAGGCCCTCAAAGAGAAGGGTGCTTATGTTGTGCCAGTCATGTGGGGGAAGCGTCTGATCATATTTCTCCCTCAAATATCAGTAGTTCCGGTAACCCAAGAGGGTGGTTCCTCCAAAGTTTCCGTCCAGATGGATCCACCAGGCAACGTGCAAGAGATGGAGGTGTCAGGGGGCACTTCATCTACCCTTGGAACCAACCTGTATGTGTCAAATGATGTTTCCTGACGAGACTTGCTCTTCAGTACAGATCCACTGACTAACATGTTAACAGAGAGATAGCAATGGCCTGGTCGGAGCTGATCGATGGCGTGTGGTCAGCACAGCAGCAAAGCCCAGACGTGCATGTCATAGCAGGGCGTGACCAGCCACCACCCGCATTTGAGTCATTCAGGTTCCTCGTCGAGCACACGGAAGAACAGGCGTCAGTCCTCCTGTATCGGGAAATGCTGCGCAAAGATGAAGAAGCACGATATGATTACCTTGGACGCTATGAACTTCGCGGGTCCAGGCTTTCACTCGTAGATCAACGACCGGTAGCTGGGCAGCTGGTTTCTCGTACCACCTTCGGACAAATGAGACAGAATTACGGACTTTTTCCAACCTCGGGACGGAACCAAGGAATGCCGTAGAATTTTACTCTGCACTCCACCTAAAGCCGTGGATTGTATTTCCGCCAATACGTAGCTGGTTCTTTAACGGTTTGACTGCCCTCGTAGATAGTCACAAAACCGATATGAACCCGTTTGCTTGCGTTTTCGAGTTGAGATACCCGACTGGACTTCACCATGAACCATGGTTCGTTCCACCTAAAGATATTTTGCCATTCGTCACCGGCCGATACGACTTCGCTATTAACAGCGCTCAATTATTCAATTCGATCAGCGGTGCGCTTCGAGTGGCCATCTCAACAGATGATACTGTCGAAAGTCTCTATAAAGTCATGGAAAACGCCACTATCACTGTGTTCGACACATCACAGATAGTGGAAGCACAGTATAACCATGTCTTTGGTCGCTATGGCTCTCTGCTACAATGCAGGGAGGACGCAACGCCAGCCGCTATATACAACTGGGAACTCGGGTTCCATCTCATATCAATGCTTGTCGAACGCTTGATGAGCCTACAAGCCTTTGAACTAGCCATCAAGTACGCACATCTAGTGTTTAACCCTACCGGGACAGGTTCTCCAAAGCCCACTGACTCCGAAGCTCCCTGGAGCCCGATGTGGAGATTTCCCCCATTCAGAGATGGTGAAACTCTCCGACGTGGCACACTCGACGCAATCATGGATAGGCTAGAGCCCAGCACAGGCAGTGAGGATAGTATGGCTTATGAAATTGTGGCCTGGAGACGCAACCCTTTCAAGCCGCACACGGTAGCCCGAGGGCGACCTCTTGCCTACATGAAGAGGTTCATCATCAAATACATGGAGGCTCTGATTGAGAGCGGTGATGTTTACTTTCGACAAAATTCATTGGAGACAATCCACTTGGCAATTCAGCGGTACATCGAGGCATCTCACATATTCGGACCTGCACCTGAGACTGTCCCTGAGCTGGGGAAGCAAAACTTCAAGAGCTACAAGGATCTCGAAGAGAAGTTTAATGATTTCTCTAATGCTTCTGTCGATTTGGAACTCTCATTCCCTTACTTTGTCCCTCTCAGTCAACGAGGACTTTCGCAAGATGGATCAGATGCGCTGCAAAGCTTTGTCTTGACGCCCTACTTCTGCACCCAAGCAAACCCAGAGTTTCTGGCACTCCGCCACAAGATTGATGATCGTCTGTTCAAGATTCGAAATTCGCTCGATATTAATGGTAATCCTCGAACTCTTAGCCTCTGGGACCCGCCGCTTAATGTGGGCAATCTGGTAGCTGCCGCCGCTTCGAGTACGCGAAGCGATATTGCGTTGATCATCTCTGGCTTCCCAAAGGTGATGCCAAAGCAAAAGTTCACGTATCTGTTGAAGAAGTCGTATGAACTATGTGAAGAGCTAAAGGAGACGAGCGCAAAATTGCTGTCCATTATTGAAAAGGAGGACCGCGAAGCATTGCAGCTCCTTCACTCCAGTCATGAGACGGGCATGCAGCGGATTGTGCTGGAAATAAAACTAGAGCAGAAACGAGAGGCCGAGAAGGGGCTGGAGCAGCTAGAGGAGACACGTAAATCCGCCATCATGCGACTCCAGTACTATGCGGCTGTGACGGGCGACGATGTGGCGATTCCGACTCCAACGACAGACTTTGAGGAAGTGGAGCAGAATATACCCAAACCAACCAAGGATGATCTACGACTTATGCCTCAGGAGGTTCTAGAGCTGAAACATGTAGACGAATCAACCTACTACACTAACCTTGCTATCCTGATGGATCGCCTGGCCGCCAGTTTCTTCGCTGTCCCCATGCCAGAGATCAATACCCAGCCCTTTGGCATTGGCATGTCAATTGACGTTCCTCATATCGGTCAGGCTTTTGAGGGAATAGCGTATAATCACCGTGTTAGGGCAGATAAAGCAGCCTCCGACAGTGAGACGGCAGCGGCGATTGGTCGATGGACAACACGGCTCCAGGAACGCCGCTTGCAGCTGAATCTAGCAGGTCGCGAGATCAAGAGCATCGACAAGCAAATAGAGACGCAAGCGGCTCGCATTACAGCGATCGAAAAGGAAATTGAGTTGCAGAATAAGACTGCGGAGAATCTACTCAAAGTCCAGGACTTCTTGACCACCAAATTTTCCAGCAAGGAACTGTACGCATGGTACGAGAACTCGACACGCACATACCTCTACCAGACCTACCTCGTGACCATGGAGCTCGTTCGCAGAGTGGAGGCAGCCTACTTGTTTGACATAGGTCCCACCGCACGCTCTAATCTGGCGTCCAACGGATACTGGGACCAAGGCAAACGTGGACTTCAGTGTGGCGAGCAGTTATGGTTCGCTCTCAAGCAGATGGAGCTTGCGTACCTGAACGAGTCCCGACATGATTTCGAGATGACAAAGACATTTCCTCTGACAACGATAGATCCGCATGCGCTGATCTCGATTCGTGAGATTGGAGAAGCCATCATTGACTTTCCTGAGATTCTTTTCGACTTGGAATTCCCCGGGCACTATTTCAGGCGCTTCAAGTCTGTCGGATTCTCATTCATAGGCGAGAATAAATCGCACGTCCCCGTCAATTGCACGGCGACACTTCTGGATCATCGGTACCGTGCAAATGGCTCACCGGGAGGGTCATATCCAGAGCAGTCAGGCGGGAAGGACCCAAGATTTGTTTATCAGGACTTTTCTTCGCCCATCACATCCGTCGCCATGACCTCGGGACAGGACGATACCGGTAGATTTGAAGTCAATTTCAGCGGAGACGCATATCTGCCCTTTGAGGGCGCGGGCGTCATTAGCAGGTGGAAGCTTCGGCTTCCCAATGACTTTCCGCAGTTCGACTTCCAGACCATCAGCGATGTGCTTATCAAGGTTAGCTATACGGCCAAGAACGGCGGTGACATGCTCTATGCAGCAGCTGTCAAGGGAATAAGAGACACGCTACTGGAAACTGCAAGACTCTCGCAGAAGCATAACCTGCAGGTCTGCGTGGCCTTGCACGTTGATAACAGCCCTCACTGGAATCAATTCTCCGATGACTCAAATACGGGGACTGATGGCATGCGAATCATGGAGGTGCAAAACATTCAAGAGAGGCTCCCCTATTTCGTCAGAAGGTCAACGATCAAGATCATAGCCGCCACCATCTATGTCAAGGGCCCTGATCTAACCAACTGCAAATTTTCTCTATCACCAAACAGGGAATCCTCAATCACGGACCCCGTCCTTGAATATGCAGGACGGCTCGGGAATGCTCAGCTATTCCAAACCATGGCTGGCGCAAGATCGAACAGTGGCCTGGACATTGCGCACCGCAGTACCGTGCCTTGGTTCCTGAAGCTGCAAAGTCCGGATGGGAAGCTTCCCCTAGCACCGGCATGTCTCTACGTGAACTTTTCTTATGCATTGGCTGTTTAAGGGGAGGGTAGAGCGACGTCTCTTACATTTGATTGGATGGTGTACCCAGACTGTATGATGAGAAATTCGAGGCAGGTGTGGTAATCTTGGCCAATTGCCTGCAGCTGGTAACCGGGTATGTTTGGTGTTATTATTGGTAGTTTCACAGATTGCTCGTTCTCGTTAATAACCATTTTATAATCATGATGAAGTAGGACTTTCACTGGTTCCAGTGCAGTGTTGAGTAATTATACCGCTATCAGATGAGGCATATTGCGTGCTAATCTAGCCTTTTGTTTACCCTCGGCATGCGATGTCATCAACCTTGGGTGATTGGTCGTGGAGGGATTTCTTGTCCGTCACAGCGCATCTGTGTGCATTGATGCTACCCCTATGCCGCAACTTTGAACATGCACAAGCAAATGGAGAATAGAAGTTGGTATAAAGTTGTTCTAGTGCTTCAAATCCGTGATGTTCTAGGGTATGGAGGTTGAAGAGTCGAGGGGCAGAGGGCGGCAGGATCATGCATTGCTATTTTTAGAAGAGGATGAACCAGCAACACAACAGGTTGGAGATATAGGATTCTCCTGACTTCAAAAACACCGTCTTCATAGTGACTGAAAACGAGATCTTGGACCCCTGATTGATAATACTCTTCTTTGCGCTTCGACATGTTCGGCATTAAGCCTGATCCTTAGCATTACTCGCGAGTTGCATCATTAAGGCGCAATGCCGAGGTTCAATCCCAATCCTGACTCCACTTCCGGAACCGGCCAAACCTTGCTGTTCAGTAACCAGAGTCATTAGTAACCCATGGCACGAAATCACCCCGATCCCAAGACGCTAGACGCAGAGGCCAGGCCAGTATCCATAGAGGAGCAAGCAAGTGAGGAGTTGAGCGGACTTCAATAGTCCTGATCGGAATTGGATGATCTGAACGGACTTGCACGCTTGAACAATTAGATAAATAGGTTGGCAACCCTCGTTCAAGGATTGACTTTTCCTTTATAACAGCTCCATACTCGACTCTTGCAATATTATCGACATTCACAACATCATCATCATCATCATGGCTCCTAGCAAAACCCTCATCTACAAAAAGGTCCCCACCGGACTCCCCGTCGCCGGCGAGCATCTCGTTGTCGAGAGCCGTGACGTCGACATCGAAACGCCCCCAAGGGTGGTATCATCCTCGAGGTCCTTTATGCGTCATATGACCCTTATCTGCGCGGCAAGATGCGCGACCCCAGCATCAAGTCCTACTCACCACCTTTCCAACTCGACGGCCCCATTACCAACAGCACCATCTCCAAGGTCCTGAAGAGTGACAACGCTGACTATAAGGAGGGCGAGCTGGTCGTGGCCGGCACCGCCATTACCGAGTATGCGCGCATCGAGGATCCCAAGGCCCCCGCCGTAGTCAAGATCAATAACCCCCATGGTCTTGAGATTGGATACTTCCTCGGCCCTCTGGGCATGCCCGGCTTGACGGCCTGGTCGAGTCTGCACAAGATTGGTCAGCCCAAGGCGGGCGAGACCATCTTCATCAGCTCTGCCGCTGGTGCTGTTGGCCAAGTTGTCGGACAGATTGCCAAGCGTGAGGGACTCACTGTTATTGGATCAGTCGGCTCCGATGACAAGCTTGACTTTATCATCAATGAGCTCGGTTTCGATTCGGGTTTCAACTACAAGAAGGAGAAGCCTCTTGATGCGCTGCGCAGACTGGCTCCTGAGGGAATTGACATTTACTTTGAGAATGTCGGTGGCGATCACCTCGAAGCTGCACTTGAGGTGATTAAGCCGCGCGGACGCATCATCGCCTGCGGAATGGTAAGTTCACTTCGCAACCCCCTTGATAACACTAGAAGCTAACACACAACCTCCAGATCAGCGACTACAACACACCGGCAGACCAGCGCGCGGGCATCAAGAACCTGACAAATGTTGTCACCAAGCAGCTCCTCTTCCAGGGCTTCATTGTCGGCATGCCCGGCTTCGGACCCGTCTATTACCAGGAGCACCAGGAGAAGCTGCAGGCGTGGCTGGCGGACGGAAGCGTCAAGGCGAAGCTGTCCGTCACGGAGGGCATTGATCAGGCCGCGGAGGGATTCATTGGTCTTCTTGAGGGCAAGAACTTTGGCAAGGCCGTATTGAAGATCAAATGAGTGTGAAATAATGATGGGCTTGTATAATTGATGAATTAAAAAAATTGAATAGTCAATCACCAAGATGACTGTACACGATACCCAGTGCAATCTCATTCATACGTGATACGAGTGAAGAAGAATGCCTCTCATAGGCCATTCATAACTGCTACGAGCTGGTGAACTTTTTAGCCGGCCTCAACTGGCCTCTTGCTACCCTAATGCATGTCACGCGAATACCATTCATGCATGTGTACATTTCTTATCTAGAGTACTACTTGTGGATGAGTGATCATAAGGGTTACAATGGCTTAGTTGGCTACTTGGACATTCCAAGATGTTAGTTATCAAGGGAAAGGATGACAGTCACAAAAGGATACGCATCACTAGCATAAATAAGACATTTGAAAGAATCTCTAGTAATTGCCTGAGCTATCTCTTTCTAAACCTGATTATGAGCCATCTATCCTCAAACCGGCATTATCTCTATCCTTCCTATCCAAAAGTCACTGCCTTGGGACTTTTTAGCCTTGAATTGCGTGGACAGTCAGTCCCAGAACCTTCCAACCATCATAACCTTCGTTCCAAGCGGCCGGTCCGATAGTCAGGTGGTTAACCTCCCTAACAACGTCGATAGTTCCCAGAGGGTCGTTCTAGAATACAGTCGTAGTCAGGGACTCAAAGTCAATACATCGATTACGATTGGTAAGTAAGTGATCTCGTGCTTCAGTGACCGTCCGCGTGATTTTAGAGGCACCGCCTAGCTTGGCACGAACCCTCACCATGCCGACCTTTTGATCCTTTCTGATGACCGCATTATCGATGTTGAAAAAGGCACCGTTGTCAATGAGTCTCTCCAGGGGGAGAGCTTCTTCATCATAACAGGGGCCGAGGGAATCATAGCGCTTCAGGAACTCCTTCAAAAAGAAGAGACCCTCGGTAGCGGTAGGCTGCAGCTCATCAAGAGATCCAACGTGGATATCTGTTGAAACAAAGCTGGGGTCGATGAGTGGAACGTCCTCCATGGCGATGGTGTTGAAGTGAAGCTCAGTGGTTTGATGAGAATGTTTGTGATAGTTGATGCCGTGGAACTGCTGTTGTAGGGAATGCTGCGTGTGAAGTGATTGTTAATGATGTATGATAGAGGCTGCTGTGGGAATTGGCGGTGCTGTTGTGATTATGATGGAGAAGATATCCGGGGAGACTGAGATTTATATATCAGTTGTTTAGACATATGAGGTCTGAAGTTCTCCTGGAAACAACACCAGTGACCCTTCTACTGTTGTGCTATTGTACCAAGTATCACGAAGCAGGATTCACAACTATTGACCTAGACAAGTATATCTAAAAATATTATTCACTGTTCGGTTGTATTTTCAGATCAAATTGCGGGTTTAATTTTCAGTCTAATTAGTATTTAGACAAATGAGCGGGCAAAGTATCACAGTCTACTATTAATTGTGTATTCACATAAAGCTAGCTTAGAGAACCAAAAAACATACATTAACATTGAGAAAACCAATCGGAATCACTGCACCAGTAGATAGTGACTTATAAGTGACACCGCTCACGGCTTCAAACTTTGTCATAAATGCGGTATCTGAAAGCGGTAGCTGTCGTTTCGGTTGATGTGATATGACCGATCCAGCGAGAAAGATATCTATGTCCTGTAGTGTGGTTAGCATAACAACCACGTACAGCATTAAGCTGACATATTTTCCATGTTGAAAATAATAATAAAGAAATATCAACGGATTTCTATCTTATACGGGCTATTACTTTTTACGATCTCATAATCGGTGATTCTAGTCAACTTCTTCATTAAACAGTAATCCTAACGTATGAAAATACTCAGCGCAGTTTGCTGCGGTAACAGCTTCAGTTCATATGCGCTCTACAATTTAATCCACAACCTGCCCCCCGTATTTATCATCATCAACTTGCTTCGACTTGGCCCACGCATTGACCGCGTCCATGTCACGGCACTGAAGCTGACTATCCCACTTCACAAAGGATCCCGTGGCGCGCTCCTCCGAGGTCATGCGCAGATATTCCTCTGTGTATTTCCGATTGCCGTGTTGATCAAGATGTGTGTAATTCTGGTTCCACCAGTACACGACAGAGATGTCTCCATGACAGAGAAGGGCTTGTCGAAGCACGTCGAAGCAATGATCTTGATATGATGAGCATCAGCAGAAGTAAAAAAGGGTACACTACAACAACTTACGCGTATGATGCATTACTTCATGTTGAGTTTCGTTTGGATAGTAGCGTTCTGGGTAAAACGTCTTTCGAATCCTGTTCAAGCAGTGCATTTGGTGATAAACGCCCAATCCATAAGCGCCATATCCTGGATCGTTGTAGAGCTCGATTGTTTCGGGTAGCCCGACCGCTTTCGCCTTCTCTTGGGGGAACATGAATAGGTGGTCATATTCTTGAACGAATGGATCAGCAAGTTAGTCTCAATTCGCTCTGTTGACCTTTTTGTGTCATTTTCCATCGATTGAAGAATCTCACCTCGTAGCCATCCATGCCAAGCCTCGTCTACTTCATCTGACGGAGGAGACTGGAACAGTTTGTTGGGTTTGTACTGCGTATTGATGTATATATCAGCACCATCTTCGCGTACGGGAGCTTCACCGTGGTAATATTAGCATTCTGAAATCACAATCTTTTTTTTGGGGAAACACTGACAATATACGGGCGCAGGCCTATTGGTCGAGCCTTTGGATTCCTTCATCAATGACACAGCGACGAGCAGGAGGACCACACTAAAAACTGCGTTGAACAGTGTCCACAGGTTCAGCCAGAAGTGAGAGGTTCTCCTCGCCAATAGAGGCCGTAAAGGGAACCGAAAAAACTGCCACTGCATTGGTATCTTTCTTTTCTCACGAATCTCTTCGTCATCATCAACGTCAGTGAAGTGAACCGGGGTGTAAGACGAATTCATGATTGTAGGTAGGACGTAATGATTTCCCCCAGGGTTTGTTCACCAAAGAGAGGCGGTTGGAAGCGATTATTTGCAAACACCTTTCCAATCGGCATTTATGTTGGGGAAATGGCAGCGTCCCTGAGCAGCTGAAACTTTCAAGCGTAATATTGCATACTTAGCGATGCCCAAATGCGGGGGAAAAGTCGTAGCTGCTCATCTGCGTCACCCTGCAGTATGTTGTGTTGTTACATATTACTACGTGCGCGTATCGTTTCCGTCCACCTTACCAAAAATAGGGCATTTCTGATTAGCACTCCGTATGAATCATGTCATCGGGTAAGGAATAGAGTGCAACAAGCGCGAAACGATAAATAAGGGCTGGCTGAGCCTAGAACACCGATTCTCTGTATCCATGTCGACTAATACGCGCTCCACAAGCTCATCATGGTAACGAAAACGACTTTCATCTATGCTCTCATCATGCATGCCATCACGACATTGACGAAAGATGTCCCATTGACTGCTAAGCACCCAGTCTAGGTACTCGGATGACTTGGCAAATTTTGGAAATAGGTCAACGAGAAAAACATAAATATCCCACTCTTCCCAGCCGGCTCTCTCTCTCTCTCTCTCTCTCATCAGCCATCAGTTCAAACATTCTACTCAACAAAGCACAAACAACATCTACAACCTCCTATTCCTTCCACCCTATACCATCAATCAATATGCAGTTCGCTTGTATCGTCCTTGCCACCCTCGCCGCCTTCGGCGCTGCTGCTCCTCCCTCAGAGATTGTCAACCGAGAGGCTGCCCCTGATGCCGCAAAGCTCGTCAAGCGCCCCAACTTCAAGATCATCTACCATGGAGCCGACATGTAAACGAACACATTTGATTCACGACTAGCGAGTAGGTTCAGCGGACACACACTCTCTCTCTCACCAAAAAAAAGAAAAAGAAAAAGAAAAAGAGCATCTCGCTAACTGCCGGTTTAGATCTCGCTATCCCTCCAAGAGATATGGCTGAAAGGAGTGATTATGATGGATGACTCGGGTAAAAATCTGGATATGGTTTTCTAGTAGACTTAATTAGTCTAAGGAAGTTACATCGTAGGATTCAGTATACCGCCCAACACGCAATCTATTTAGCAACATCTCTTCTCGTGTCTCGCTAAGGTGAAGAGGCAAAGCTGATTTTAACCTTTAGCGTATTAGAAACTTGAGATGACTACAATTGCTGTGTAGCGTTGCCTAGCTGCATGCATCCTGCAGAGATAACCTCGTAAAAGTGTTACTGAGCGCCCAACTTGTGGCATGTTGGCCGTCGCTGGAGGTCAAGTTGGACTAACATGATGCACTCTGTATACGTCACAATGAAGCGGGTTCGCTTGGACGAGAAAGCTTGCTTAGCATGGCGATCTATAAGAATTAGCTTCCCCGTGCCGTGATCCCCGCCAGAACCCGGGGGCTGGCCAATTGAACGGTCTGGCTATCTCCTTGGGGCAAGGGGGTTATCGTAATACCACAAAGTAGGCGCAGGCTACCCCGTATGTACCTAGAGCTCAGATCATTTAGGTGCCCTATCTGCTGGAAGAAGCATCCACGGATGTAGTTTCTTGGTATGCCACGTACCTAGATATGGATGATACCTCATGCCTTTTTAGCTCTGGCTGCTCGACCATTATGATATTACGTGCCCGGATTGAGGCATGCATACAAGTGCCTATCTATGGTCTCAATTACAGCAAGCTTAACATGAATCCACTCATCTCATGCATGATGTAATGGATATGTTTCTGATCCCCGCATCACTCAGCTGAATTGAGTGCGTGCGTGATTGATCAGCTTTTCTTATTAACATGGATCAAGCTACACACATTAGGCGGTCATCCTCTGTGTCCCACCCTCCAGCCACTCGTCTCCATCTATGGATCTATCTTCCGCTACCTAACAACATGAGCCTAATCAACACAGGAACCTTCTGCAAATAGCCAAATTTAGAGAGCCACAGTATTTGGATGAGCGTTAATCTTGGCCGTATCTGAGAGCTAGCTACTTTTCGTGTGTGTGTGTGTGTGTGTACAGGTTCCCCATGTTGCAGGGGCTTGGGGAGGGAAAACACCTACCCGGCAGTATTGGCGAAACGTCTCCTGGGAGAGAAACACAGCTCAACTGTCGTGCAGGTCATCTCCAACATGCGGACATTCCGCTGTTTGGTCGTGCTCAGTGTTGGTTTACTTTTAATAGCCAACGCAGTCGGTGCCAGTCTTCACACTCGTGCCTACGAGACTCATGACTTTTACGTCTTGCACCTTGGTCGAGATGCATCTCCAGCTCAGATCGCCCAAGAATTAGGTGTCGAACATGTAAGCCCAGTGGGCGAGCTATCAAAACACCACATCTTCTTCGCTACCAAAGAACGTCGAGTTGGCCTAGAAACGCTGCTGAAACATGAGGATATCCAATGGGGAACTAAACTGGGTATTGGATCAAGACTTCAAAAAAGAATACCACCTCCGCCAGCCCGAGGCCTGCCTAAATCAGAAGCAGAAGCAGCAGCTATTGTCCTCGGTCAACCTTCCCGCAATGCGGTCCAAACCCAAGAACAGGTTGCATCTGCTCTGGGAATATCCGATCCAACCTTTCGGTATCAGTGGCACTTGCTTAACACGGTACAGCCTGGGAATGATCTGAACGTCACCGGTGTGTGGTTGCAGGGAGTATTCGGTGAGGGAGTCACTACAGCTATCATCGATGATGGTCTGGATATAGACAGTTTGGATCTGAAGCCCAACTACTACGCCAATGGGTCCTACGACTTCAACGATAAGATGCCAGAGCCGCGACCTCGCCTTATAGACGATCACCACGGCACCCTCTGCGCCGCGGAGATTGCAGCCGCAAGAAATGACATCTGTGGCGTCGGTGTAGCATATCGCAGCCGGGTTTCGGGCATTCGAATGCTCTCCGGGGACGTAGATGACATAGATCAAGCGACCGCCATCAACTATGATTACCAAAATAACGACATCTACTCCTGTTCCTGGGGTCCCGAAGATGACGGCCGCACGATGAAGGCACCCGGGGTTCTCGTACGACGGGCCATCGTAAACGGGGCACAGCAGGGACGAGGGGGCAAAGGCTCCATCTTTGTCTTTTCAGCAGGCAACGGCGCCAGCCAGGATGATAACTGCAACTTTGACGGCTATACGAATAGCATCTACAGCATCACGGTGGGAGCCATTGATCGTACCGGGACACACGCGCGGTATTCCGAGTCATGCTCTGCCCAGCTGGTCGTCACCTTTAGCAGTGGCTCAGGAGATGGCATCTACACCACGGATAACGGGGATCGATGCACTTCACTTGCCAGCGGCACTTCGGCGGCTGGACCCCTGATAGCGGGAACTATTGCTCTGGCTCTGAGTGTGCGCCCCGAACTTACTTGGCGAGACGTCCAGTATCTGATGATTGAATCGGCAATTCCGGTACACACGTCGGACGGGAGCTGGCAAGTCGGTGTCGGCTCAGACAGGATGTACAGCCACGATTGGGGATACGGCAAGGTCGACGCCTATGCTTTGGTTCAAAAGGCCCGCGAATGGAAACTGGTACAGCCTCAGGCTTGGCTGCATTCGCCGTGGCAAGAGGTGCATCAGGGCCAGATCCCAGAGGGCTATGAGGGACTGGCCAGTTACTTTATGGTGTCTCGGGATATGCTTCGCCAAGCAAACTTGGCTCGGCTGGAGCATGTCACCGTCACCATAAATGTCAATCATACGCGGCGAGGTGACTTGAGCGTCGTTCTGGTCAGTCCAGAGGGTATCCTGAGTCGTTTAAGCACTCCGAGATTGCCTGACGATGCGGTTACGGGCTACGTAGACTGGGAATTCATGTCTGTGGCGCATTGGTAGGTGCAATGTCTTTCTTCTTCTCCATTCCAACTCATGCTTTTTCCCTTTTCTTTTTCTTCTTTTCCTTCTTCCCTTTTTGAGGTTTAATATCCTTCTCATTTTAAAATTTATTGTCTTTGCTGACCAAACATAACACAAAAAGGGGTGAGAGCGGTATCGGTACTTGGAAGATCCTTGTCAAGGATACAAATATCAACGGCCATAACGGCACATTTATTAATTGGCGTCTCAATCTGTGGGGAGAAGCCATCGATGGTTCGCATCAGCCACTTCATCCTTTGCCGGGAGACTCGGAAGACTATGGCACAGAAGCTGCCACCACCATGACAGCAACAACGATTCCCCCTCCCACAAACGCTTATTCCACTTTGTTGCCGTCCATGACGGGCCAAACTAAGATCCAGAATGATGCTGCAACATCTGTGCTTCCCCTTACCATATCAACATCGAACAATGGCTCTGAGAGAGAAAGGATACTTGGAGGGTATGTGGTGATACTGGCTTTGGCTGCTGCCTTTTGTGTCGTCGGGTTGGTGGTGTGTAACTGTTCCTCACGCCAGTTGGGATACAGCCTTGGAGGTCGAAGAAGGAGGGAGAAAGTATCATCACTTGCACATAGGGACGGTTGTGATGAGCCTGGGCATGATGTTTCCTCGGGGGAAGATGATACATACCCGTTAGTTGGGCAGGCAAAGTAAAGGCCAAAAAGTATAGACATGACGAATTAAAATGGAATGATTGAATCCTTTTTGAAATCTAATCCTGTTCTTTCATCAGCCCAGTATCCTTATCCGTCCTTGGCCTGTGATTCCATGACCAGTGCGCCTCTGGATCCATCATCAATTCCAGAACATCTCTCATACGAATCCCCATGAACTTCCATGTCTGAAGCCCATATCCCATGGCGTTGTTCGCCGTACGTAACGCATTGTACTTGTCTCTTACGGCGCTGTATGAATGAGCTGCCAACTTGTAGCCATCTGCTATGTTACTGAACAAGCCTTCATCCTGGTACATGTCGATCAAAGTTTCTGCCATGTCCGGAGTGCCACAGCTTTCGCTAGACCAATCCTCTAGTTCCTTTGTGTAATGATGGATTAAGCGGATCCTGTCATCAGATATCTCACGAGCTTCTACAGGAAGCATGCATGCAAAACAAGAGCAGTTGAAGCCCCAGTTTCGGATCTCTTCTTGCCGTTCGGCGTACGTAGCTACAGGGTCGATGTCTGTTAAGAATCAAGTTAAAAGTCTGGTTCTCACCATTGTTGTGGAAAGCAACATTTCAACATACATGAAATGGAGAGCTCTTCTCCGGGTTGTACGTCTCGGATAGTATAAACGCTGTGTGTCAGGGTTTCACGGTCGAATAGGTAGTAACAACTATGACAAACTGGTCAGCTTTCGGTATCTAGTCACACTGGAGCTTGCCCTTGAAGTCTCACTTTGGTCGGCATGCATGATTCAACCTCTATAATCTTCATTAATTAATTGCCACTAAATGAGTAGTAGATGAACACTCAATGGACGACTTACAGAGGTCTGGGTAAATAATGCGTGGTGGTCCATTCGCTTCTCCAATGTGACGGTGAACGAGTTGGTATCTAGTCTGTCCTCGATGGGATCTCCTCCCCAATGTCCCATCAAACCAAGCGTTTCAGACTTGGCCTTGAGCGGAAGAGCATCCACTGCCGCTCTCTGCATCGCCAGCCTCTGTTCCTCGGGGACGTCGTCTCGCATATCTAGATGTACCATGAGCGACGGCGGCTCCCATATGATCAACTCGCCCTTTTCCAGAAATCGCTTCGCAACCAACCCAATCCCCTTTCCGACAATCTCACGCTGTTCGAAAGGATCGATTGCAACCCTTGCCACGACTTCCTTTCGATAATGTCGCTCCAGTCCCTGCGTCACCGGCGTCTTGATGGCATCCGCAGTTGTTACGAACGAGATGCCCCGCCCGCCCCAGAACCGCTCGTCGGTGTATACGCAATATTTGTTTGCGCACATTTGTGTCTTGAATGTGAATGGCGACTTATTGTGTGCATCTTGCACATCTTGTTGTAGCTGTCGGACGGGACAAGTAGGGGCTTTTTGCTGTAATTGGAAGAAGGAACTGAGAGAGCATACATGTAATGCGTGATGTATCTTCATGGTGCTTCAGAAGGTTCAAGTCCAATACAAGCGATGCTTTATCTATTTGGAATCTTAGATTGTTTATAAGGCAGCTGCCTGTAGGAGTAAATTGCCTCGATAAAAAGCAACCAAAGAAGGAAATGGGAAAAGAGCCCTGAGAGCGGCGGGGGTACAGAGACTGAGAGTGCCACCAGCGTTGGCAGAGAGCGGGGGGTTGATTGAGCGTCTGGCATCGATTTGCTCGCCGATCCATGGATACCAGTCTCTCCATTTTTTGGCGGCATTAACAGCCCTGGAGCCCTCATCATCCAGTAGACAACCCGAAGAAACACTACCTACATAGACAGAGAATTCCCCTACCATTCCCTGCCATACTGATAATTTTCCTTCCCCACTCGCCTTAGCAATTGAACTCCCTTGCCGTACCAACTTCAGTCATGCCCTTTATTCTGCATTGCTTTAATCATGTATAAGAGGAATTCGCCATTCTTTCACATCTCTTCTGCCTGGTATAACAATACCACTGTAGAATCTACACATAGACACCCGCAACAGCTCAGGCCATTCAGCTTCTACCTTACCGGGCTTGAGTCTTTATGCATTGGTTGACCGAATATAAGGATCTGAAGTCATTGCAAAAACGCGACAATGAATATAGAGTCATGGAGGGATTGCCTATAGACGGCTTCCATATATTCTCGTGCTAGTTAATCTCCTTTGTATGTCTGAGTCGGCATTCATGTTTCTGTGGGTGCGCGCGTTACATTCAAGCATGCTAGAGTTTCTGATCTTGTCTGCGCCCGATGCTCTTCATCAAACATCCTGTTTCTCTTTTCTAGGCCATTATGTAGCAAATGATATGACGCATTGATCCAAATGGTTTAACGCATTAGATCGGAATGACGGTGTAATAAACGTGAAGAGAGCCATGCGTGAGTCTGAATCAAGTTATCCAGGTGCTTCTTCAGTAACAACATTGTTCATACGCATATCGCAATGATTACTGCCGAGCCAGAAGCCGTGTATAGGGGTGCATGATCAATCTTTGTTTACCCCACTACTCCGAGAGCCAACAACTGGAGTTCAAATGCTCATCCCGTTGCATAAGCTTCATTACCGTCTTCCAAAGCCGATGCGGGGACGATGATGGACTTGATCACCATAAAAGATATATAAATATACCAGACTTTGAGGTATTATTCTTCTACTCAAAAAGATCAATGCCTTAAATCTTCTCGGCTACGATTATGCGCATAATGGCGACTCCCTCAATACCTGCAGTCCAAAAGGCTGCGATCATCCACACTCCTGGTCCAAATGCAACAATTCGAATCGAAGACGATACGCCAGTTGGTAGTCTAGACACGCATCAGGTGCTTGTTAAATTGGCCTATAGTGGACTCTGGTAGTGTTTGACTCTATCATGTCAAGAAATATTTCAGCGCTGACCCTGTCCTACAGCAAATCGGAAATACGGGCTTTCCTTGGATGGGGCAGTTATCAGCCGGTTGTCGGTCATGAGGGAGTTGGCATCGTCGTCAAGACTGGTGAAAATGTTACAGACTCCATGCTCGGCCAGAGGGTGGGCGTGAAATGGGTCTTCAGCGCCTGCGGTGAATGCTCGGCTTGTCAGGCCCAAACACCGAATCACTGCGCAAAGCAAGTCAACACAGGTCTTCATGTTAGAGGAACATTGCAGCAATATGTGGTGGCAGATGCCAGGTATCTGACCATGATCCCCGATGGCCTATCGAGCGAGGTTGCCTGTCCTCTACTATGTGCGGGCTTGACCATGGCCGGCGCAGTTGCGAAGCTCGACGGCAAGGTGCCTAGTGATGGCTGGATCGTGCTCTCAGGTTCTGGAGGCGGTTTGGGGCATCTTGGAGTGCAGATTGCCAGCAGGCTAAAAGAACTCAAAATAATTGCCATCGACTCCGGATCAAAGAAGCGCGAGTTGAGTCTCCAATGCGGCGCACACGAGTTTATTGACTTTGCCACGGAGGATGTCGAACAAAGGGTCAAGGCCATCACAGGAGGTGAGGGTGCACATGCTTGCTTGGTGGTCTCTGGCTCCGAGGACGCATTTGAGCTTGCACCCAAGCTGGTGCGAAACACTGGATTGTTGGTGTTCATCGGCTTACCTCGTGCCACCTTTAATATACCAATTTCTGCCAGCCTCTTCTCGGCACGAGGTATGCATTGTCTACCCAAAGGCATATCCCAATTATTCAATTTGCTGACAAGTTTTATTTAGCACTTACAATCACAGGAGTGGCTGTTGGAACCGAAAAACAGATGGAGGAGCTACTGGAGAGAGCTGTCGCGGGAACCATCAGCCCACTTATTCACGTCAAAGAGTTTGATGAGATTCCTCATCTGTTTGATGCACTCAGACAGGACGAGGTAGTGGGGAGACTTGTTGTAAGGATCCCAGAATGAAGGTCATGTAATTAAAGTGCCTCGGTATTATGTAGCACAAAGAAAGAGACGTGGTAGCTCACATACTTTCTCTCCGTCGAGGTCCAGCTAAACCAGTGATGTTATCTCACTGTGACAGCCACTGATAGGTGGTGGTGAAGCCTATTACACAATAATGGCATGGGAAGCCCCGCTGGGAAAGATGTATAGCGAATGCTCGGGCAGTGATATGATCGTCTTAGTGGCGGGCATGCTGTCCAGCTCTGTCAGCCAAGCTACGCCTAGAAGAACAAACTTCTCACTGTTGGACGCCCATTCTACTGCATGCGTCCCAGTATAATAACCTTCACTGCGTCGTGCGTTGACTACTAAATCACCATAAGAGGTAGGTAACGAGAAAACATCATTCATTATTCTCCGACCTAGGCCAGGTTACTAAACTACCATCTTCTTTAAATAAGTTCCAATACTCCATTTCTATTGGCGATCCTCTCATCCAGGTTGATGGTGCTCGTAATCCAGTCGCCATTCTCGCGACGCAGCTCAGCCTCCAGCGTCTGCCCACCATCAATAAGTCGCACATTGCGCGCAGAGGAGCCAAAGTTGCCTCCGCTATCGTTGCGGTTGCCGCCGCCGCCGCCGCCACCAGGGATCTGGAGAGTCTGGCCAGGGTAAATCAGATCAGGGTTGCTGATGCCATTGTGTCTGGCGATTTCATCAAAGGTGGTTCCGTGGCTCGCGGCGATGCTGCGGAGCGTGTCGCCCTGTTGGACGGTGACGCTCTGAGAGCCGCCGCCGCCACCGCCGCTGCTGCGACCGCTGGACCAGCGGAAGCTACCCCCGTCGTTTTCGAGGATCTTGTTCAGGCTGATGGTGGAGGACTGGTAGTCTCCGTCGCCTCGCTTGCACGATGCACGAAGGTTGAAGTCACCGCCATCATCGAGACGGACGTCACGGGAAGAAGAGGTGAAGCTGCCAGCAAAGTGACCGCTGCGAGGCTTCGAACCGCCCGAGTCGTCGCGACGCTCGTGCTCCTGGTTCTTCTGGTTCTTCTCCTCCTCGCGTCGCCTCTTTTCTTCCTCGTGTTGTTTCTTCTCCTCGTCCTTCTTATCGTCTCGCTCGTGCTTCCAGTCCTCTGCCTTGTCCTGCATCTTGGAGCCGGCAAAGGCACCGGCAATGGCGCCGACGAAGGCGCTCGTCTTGCTGTGGCCCGTTGCCTTGCCGCCGATTTTGGAACCGCCAAAGGCCCCCGCAGCACCACCGGCCAGGGCACCCATCACACCCCGCTCGCCGTCGCCGCCCCCCTCACCAAAGTTTTCATTGCCATATTGTTGTTGTCGCTGCTGGTCGGCCGAGGCATCGTTGTAGTAGTCATTGGCAGAACCGCCATTACCACCACCTTGTTCATAGCCACCCTGTTGGTAGCCACCTTGCTGCTGCTGGTAGCCACCCTGCTGGTAACCTTCCTGTCGGTTGTCACCCTGTCGGTAGTCACCACCTTGCTGGTAGTCGTTGTTTTGGTAGTTGTTGTAGCCGCTCATGGTAACTAGGTGAAGATAAAAACTTTGAAGCGTTTGTTATACAATGGTGATGATGACTGTCCAAAAACGAATTGAGGGGAAGATGGTGTCGAACGTTATATAAACGGGAGCTTAGGGAGGTAGCCCAACGCAAGCCAACGCGAATCTGTTACACCTCCACTCCATCTCCGCTCTCCAAGAGTGGCTGATGGCTCTGCGCCATCCATCTCCGGCGTGCGCAGACCAATCAAGCAGAATCAAAGCGCTCTTGGCTAACAATAGAACAAGCGGGCTCCAATATAACACTGCCACGTATTGTGATGGCAACACCCACAACCCCTCAAACCAGTACGAGCTCCTAGCAACGTTATCGATAGAGGGGCATTGGAGCTCGGGATCGCGGTCATCAACACACACACGGTCGATGACAGCTGAGGAGGGGTTGCTTGGCGTCTTGATTTAGAAACACCAGGATGCATAGAACGTGGCAAAAACAACAAGAATAAGGAGACAGAAAGCAATGAATTACAGGAGTAATAATGATCTAAGGACTAACCATAGATATAGGAAATTAAACCTGCCGATAGAGATGTTGCATTGTTACTGCATAGACTACCTGTCCTGTGAATGAGGGGGTCCTGTCATCTGGCTCGGGCCGGCACTCGACTCCAACTACCGGGTTGGCTAACCATTCTCACACTCTTTGCTCGGTGAACTTTCCAACGGCTCCGTTGCTGCATGTAACGTAACCAGAAGTCGTACTGTCCAAGAGATTGAAGATCTCGATAAATATACTTGATAACTTAAATCTCTCCATGGATCATTTATGTCAATTTCTTTTTAATTTCCTCTTTGTTTGCTACACCGCAACGAACACGCTATTGTGAAAGAGCTTGTTTCCATCCATTCTATAGTATACATCTTTGTTGCAGACCATTAAAAACATACAATCCAGCCCATCCCGGGAGCGCAAACTACAAGAAATTCGCACATCGTTCTCATTGTAGCTTTCTAGGCCGAAATTGAAGTAGTGGCCCCTCTGAGACACTAATGATCCTCTCTTGCAGCTGAAACTCGTTGGGATTCGCCCTGCCAACGGGGCTTTCACCTTGATGCGGCATACGGCCACCCCCTAGTTTACCTCGTGTTCCTGGAACTGCTCGGAAGTCATGCGTCCAGATCAATAGAGTCACTGTTAGCTGAAACTCCGAGTATGCTAGCGGTCGGCCGATACAACTCCTCGAGCCACTAGAAAAGGCGAGGCAGGCAGATTTCGTTGCAAGAATGTCAGAGTCTGGGAGCCATCGTTCTGGGATAAACTCGTGGGGCTTGGAGAAGTATGCCTCGTTGTGATGTATGCTGTATATGCTAGTGCCGACACAGCAACCTTTGGGAATAAAATGGCCATCAACGTTTTCACCTCCTGGCCCGACCTCTCGCCATGTGGATGATCCGACGGGTGGAGTCATGCGCAAAGTTTCTTCGATGCAGGCGTGCAGATATGTGCAGCTCTTCAGTTGCTTTCCATGTCGAATCTCGTCAATGCTCCCAAAGGCGCCTCGGATCTCTGCTGTCAGCCTGTCGTAAATTTGCTTATTTCGACTTAGGTAGAAGAGCAATGCTGATATTGCTGATGCCGTTGTATCCATGCCTTGGGGAGACGTCAGCTATAGACACGAGGAAAGGGCTGGATTAGTGCGCAGTGCTCACCTGCAACCACCGCGACTCCTAGTTCTGATCGGATCTGCTCGTCGGTAAGTGAAGTGCCTGTCTCTTTATCCTTAGCTCCAGTGAGACGCGAGAAGAGACTCTCTGTGGCATTGCATGCTGCGCTCCGTTCAACTGCATACTGAATCCACTGCCATAGCTTCTTCGTGCCTTCGACCGCGTCTTTGTAAAGTATCTTGTCCAGTCTTCCCACCATCAGAATCGGTAACCAGAGAAGAACTGCATTTCTACGACTATGATCTGCGACGCTGTGCTCCATGTGGCGCCATTCGTTGGACTGCAACAAGTTACCGGTTATGCCAAAGAGGAACTCGGATATAACGTCGAAGGCGAGGTATCTGCACCAATCTGACATATTCATTGCCGGACCCCAGCTGTCGGTTCGCTCATGCCTCTCCCGAGAGGGATATAGCTGTTCGCACAGTGTCTGACAGTGGTGTATTAAGTTTTTCTCGAAGCGTTGCATGTTATTATCGCTGAATGAAGGACCAACAAGTCGACGGCGCTTGGCATGCTCCTTTTTGTCGTGAGCAGTAAAGAGGTTAACGGATTTGGGGCTTAATGTGGCAAAATTATGATGCTTCCAGGTGTTGCTCTTGGTGCCATAGATATCTACACGCCAGTATTAGCACACGTTCGGAAAAAGAGGAAGCGTTAGCTGTGCAGGGGTCTTACCTTTGATTGCAGAGGGTGTATCAAATAGGACAAAGTCAGGCGCGTATCGAACAATTGGGCCTAGATGTCTGTCGGTCAATGAACGCAAACGGCAAGAGAAGTATTGTGCGTACCGTATTTCTGGTGGCAATGAAACATATCCAAGTGGATGTCTTCTTTCCAAGCATGGTAGGTAGCACGCAATATAGTAAACTTGGCCAATAGTGGACCCGGGTATTTTGCCAGAGGATGGAAATACAATTCGTAAACACAGTAGAGGATAATCTAGTAAATAGCGTTAGTCAGTTAGCACAAACAGTGTGCAAGATGAGAGAGTGTTGCTCACAGATGCAAATGGAAGCATCATCCAAGCTAAAATGCTAGGGCAGGCAGCCCATGGCATCAAGATGGGAACAGCGGAGTGGTGAATATCCATTACTCCACCAAATGTGGTGTTCATCAACAGTTGGGAAGCCATTGCTGGTCCAACTCAAATGTCGAGCGCTGCAGCTCCATATTTATATCTGCAGAGGCGTCACAAGGAGATCGGCTTCACTCCCTTGCATGATCAGGTTTCTTCCAATACTTGGCATCAGGCCATATCGGGCAAACCGTGCTGCCGAGCTGGATGGCGATCTACTCGGGTACGGAAAACCAAAAGAACTCCACGCAGGCCCACACGACTGCCAATATTAAGTTCAAGCTGGTCATCTATACGCCCTACCCATGATTCCACAACTCAGTATGAAACTGTCTTGTCTAAGCACTTATCACATGGTCTTTACGACCAGTTAGTATGTTAAAAGGTATATGATACATGATGCAGAGTATAAAAAGCACATCTATAAGACATATATATTCAAATCTCACCCCACGTACGCTTTCTACCCACACCTAATACCGCTTCTCTGAACAAGGCAGACCCATCTAAAGGCTTTTATGGGTAATGGTTATAAACCCTGAAAAAAAATTGGTCGCAGATCATGTCAGAGGTAAGATAGAACGAGCAGTAGTATGCATGTTTCGATTAGCGCAAGATCAAGATCAATGACATAGCGGCCCAGCATTCATCTCGCCAGAAACATGTTTCTCTGTGCCGCTCAGGTGATCACATCTACTGAGAATAGTGTGAAACAAATGAAGCATTATGCTCCACATGCAGAAACAAAAAGAAAGGAAAACACCCAGGCAAGCTGTCACCTACGTAGCCTGCAATCTCGGCGACCTGCTTTTGAATGCTGAGTCTCAATTCAATGTCTCAAGCCCAAGATGGAAAGCCGATAAGCAAGTCCAGCCGGCATCCTTCGATGTGTGAAGACAGCAAGTGGAGTCAGTCAAAGACAGTTTCAGATCAATATAAAGGGATACGTTGGACAGATCACAGTCAGATCAGTCGAGACCAAGTACAGAACATGGCAAATTAGTGTCGATTCACGTCAGCATCCAACTAGAAGAACAGAACGCAACTGACAGGTATGAGAAGCAAATTATGTAGAAGATTGTCCGAAATAGAGCGTGTGCCAAATATAGGCAGAGTCCATAGCATAGAGAAGTTGGAAATTCATGGGTAAAAGTCAAGCACGCACCATTCCAGATGCATCAAACGAGATTAAGCGTCGGTACCGAATAAAGAATGTATATCACACGCACGACCACCATTTACGATATTTAGATGGATGAAGATGAAGGTGATATTTGTCAAGAGTCAAAACCATGAGGCAACTAGGTGCGGGAATCCGATGGATAGGTAAACAATGTTCTCATTCACAGATAACGTGCACAGAACAACAGAAGGTAGTTAATGTAGATGCAAGAGATGTGGAATAACTGAATTAAATAGAGGCAAAACCACATTGATTGACGATGATCATCTTCCCTAGCATTTCTCTCCTTCAGCTCCCGGGTAGGCGATATTCCATTGTCAAAGCGTAGATTCGGGATATTCGGTCTCACCGGCTAACGCCTTTGAGGTTACATCACAGGCTAGAGAGGAGAGAAATGCCTTGTATCTATAAAAGGAAGGACATTTATTCTTTCGAGAT
This sequence comes from Cladobotryum mycophilum, assembly GCA_036429605.1. Taxonomy (NCBI): domain Eukaryota; kingdom Fungi; phylum Ascomycota; class Sordariomycetes; order Hypocreales; family Hypocreaceae; genus Cladobotryum; species Cladobotryum mycophilum. The sequence goes on along the minus strand of JAVFKD010000016.1, from coordinate 4,351,294 downwards.
GCTGAGAGATTTTATTTTATTTTTATATTTTATTTTTTACATTAGAGATATTTGCTTTAGATCGTTGACTTAACCACTCTCTTCCACGACATCATGAAGTTTACGACGCTTATCCTGTGTCTTTCAAATATCTTGGTCTCAATCAATGCGACGACACTTGATGACAAACGCAAATGCATGAAGAGCGGAGGTAAGTGAAGCTCCCAAGAACGAGCAGCTTTTGTCTTGTTAATATGGTCACTTATGCGTACCAGATGTCTGTATAAATGACCGCGATTGCTGCAGCCTGGGATGTGTGCAGACTGATCCAGATGGGCCTTGGGGTACTTGCTATTAGACTTGGGGGATCATGTGAGCATCTTATCTATTCTCTGCCTGGATGTACTGGTCGTCCATGTACATGGTCTTATTCGAGAGTAGAAACCTTCATATACTGGGAGTGTAATCGAGATGCATCCTTTCACATTCTCGTTGTGTGAGATGAAGCTGTCCATGCGTGCATGTAGATCTCTAACTACGATAGCATACGAATGGAGAGCTTTCAAGACAGTTCACCTTGGCAACACACTGAATTGTTCACAATAGTATGCTTCCAATGCTTAATGTCACGCCTCCTCTTTCCTCAGATACGTTCCAAAGTGCCAAGTACGTGTAGACGCCGCCTAGCGACTTTTGATTTCCAGAACCAGTGAATACATGCAATCATACACAATATGTATACGTTTCTGCGAGATGTATTCAACCAGACACCCTTGCAAGCAAACGGAGCTGTGAGCCACCCAACTCGACGGTACCTGGAGGGTGGTATCCGTTTGTACTTACGTAATTGCTTTAAGGCGTCGATATGCTATATTAGGGATAGTGTCACTCTGGTAATTATGTAGTATGGATGAATAGGTACTGGGCATCCATTATGCTGCTAACGAGCCATTAACGGACAGTTTTATTTTTCGGCGAAACTGGCCTTTACATCACATCACCATGTCAGGCAATCTTGATTATGAAACTATCAACCGGGCTCGATGGGATGAGCGAGCTCCTGTTGTAAGTACATTCGGCAGGAGGTTGAATTCTTAGCTCATGTCTGTGGTGTTCGGGTGTAGCATGCCGCGTCTCAGAATTACAGCGTTGACGAATATACCTCCAACCCCGACCATATTAGCGATGTCGTGAAATTCGACATTCCACTGCTCGGTGACATCTCAGAGCTACACTGTGTCCACTTGCAATGCCACATTGGGACAGACACACTTAGCCTTGGAAGGCTCGGTGCCGCTTCGGTCACTGGCCTGGACTTTTCGACCGCATCGGTCAACGAGGCGCGAAGGCTGGCAACTCTAACTCGTGGAAGTGGCGGGGAAAAATTGAAGTTTGTCGAGGCCTCGGTGTACGATGGCCTCAAGGTCCTGCCTCAGGGCAGCTTTGACCTCGTGTTTACGGGCATAGGGTCTTTGTGCTGGATCCCAAGCATCAGAGATTGGGCAAAAGTCGTCTCGGGCTTGCTGAAGCCGGGGGGCGACTGTTTATCCGCGAAGCTCACCCTATCCTGTGGGCACTCGATGAGAAACAGCAGGATAAGCTTGTTCTAGAGCTCCCTTACTTTGAGCGCCCCGAACCAGTGATTACTGACGACGACAGCACTTATGTGGAGACTGGGGGTCACAAGTTTACGGCAACGAAACGCGCAAAGTTCAACCATGGACTGGGCGAGATCGTTCAGGCACTGTTGTCGGAGCGCCTTCGCATCTCTGGTTTGGCCGAGCATCAAAGTGTGCCCTGGTTGGCCATACCTGGACAAATGAAAACGGACGCACAAGGTGAGAAATCTCAACTTGCACGCAAATAACGGGTGGCTCGCTAACTTGCTGGTCAGGTGAATGTAGTTTGACAGATCGACCTTGGCGGCTACCCCATTCATACACCCTCCAAGCAATAAAGGAGTAGTCTAGCTGCTCCACGGCGGATGCTGTTATGGTGGCGATGAGCACTAAGAAGATCCAGATAGTCAAATAAAGCTCAATTGGATGTCTAGTGTAGATTCAACACACACACGTCTCCTTACTTGTAGCTATGTATTATATAGTGACCAGTGAGCCGTTTTCTGCATTCTTTAGGCACAAATCTATAATCCGCCACGTCAAAGCCACATCGAGAGTTCGAGGTATACGAACACCTGCCGAACCGCCGGGGAGCAGCTTCACCATGGTCCGGCCACACTGCGATGAAGTCTCGGCTGCGCATTCCTCCAGTGAATTGGGGTGATTACCGTCGGTGACGATGTCCACGGAGAATCTTTCACCAGCATTGTCATCAAAGATGGTCGGTGCAAAGCATACAGCAACAGCCAGCGGGTCATGCAACGGTGGACCTGAAAGGCCATACAGGTCAGCGTAACTTTTTGCAAAACAAGAGACAATTTCGTCAAAAAGTCGCCTAACAGTCGATGTTTGGCCTTGATTCGCGTCGCCGCCGTCGTCTGAGTAGTCATACCCGAATCGAATGTGTTGTATAACGTCCGGCATCGCAAGCATCTGATGGGTCAAGTCCAAAGGTATCAGTGTCGTTTTCTCAGCAAGCTTGGGATTGCTAAAAACGGCTTGCGCAGCCTCCGGGTCGCAGTATACGTTAAACTCTGCCCAGGGAGTCGTATTGCCAAATCCCACGACACTTTCTGGATCGGCTTCCGAGGACACACTGCTGAACCCATTGCCAACGGCCCCTCCCATGATGGCGAGGCCCCGAATATGGTCTGCCAGATCCGGATGCAGAGCGAAAAGGAGTGCCACGTTGGTTAGACTGCCCGTAGCAACGAGAAACGCAGTGTTGGGTTCCTGTGCGCTGAGCGTGAGGTATGCTTTTTCCACGGCAGTTATAGGGCAGTGCGAAGGTGAACTCGGCTTTGGCAGGTGTGCTGCTCCGTATAAGCCCGTCTTACCGTGAACATCTGTTGCATATGTTGGCAAGCGGCAGAATGGTTTGGCGGCGCCGGCGAAAACTGATACATCTTCACGATGAATGGCCTTCAAAACAGCACGCGTATTGTATGTCGTATGCTCGAGCGGCGCGTTCCCATGTACCGTACTGATGCCCAACAGCCTTATCGCGGGGCATTGCGCGGCGACAAGAATGGCAAAGGCGTCCTATAAGTCGTGTAAGTGGTTACATTTCCCCCTAAAGAAAAGGAGAGAGCATGTGTATATACATAATACATACATCGTGGCCGGTGTCGCAATCAAGCCAAAGTGGGATTGGCCTACTATCAGGCTGCCATAATGCGGCGGCATCTTTGGCGATGGCGGCTGTGGGCCGGTCCATGGTTAATTAATGAATATGGATAAAAAGGTCATTCATAATATGGCGGGTGTTGCATTGGGAGGGAATGGCTCCCGTAGGCCATGCCAACCTGAACCTATATAGTGCCTACCTTAGTAGTAGAGGTTGCAGGTATCTAGTAATATGTACATGACCCCCGCATTGAAGGTGAAAAGAGAGAGTACTAGGTACTATACCTACCTACCTGTAGTAATACTACTTAGTACTTACCTAGTAGTAGCCTATGTGGGGGTGGCTCGACAGACAATTGATCCAGGTTTTGCCAGGACGTAATATATTAGTAAGATTTGGTGAGATTGCATGTACCCCGCTTCACACACAACGTTGCTGGCGAACAACAACACTGCCTGCTGTCTGTCACGAATGCCAGCTCACTCACCCCTTCTATAGACAGCAAAGCTGCATAACCCTTTCTGCGATGCAATCAGATTCCACAGTCTGCGGAGACCGAGCTACAATATGGGTGCACGCAGAGGCCTTCGGTTACGGACCTAGCGCTCTAGCACTCACAATATTGCCCAGGCTGCGCAAATTGGTTGCCGTCTCAGGGGCGCCTACGACCCTCGAGTATGTTGGTCAAGGCCATACCATTGAGCTTAACACATCTCCGCCATGGGACAAGGTCCACGAGTGTGACATTTCAAACGCCCATGGAAGGGAGGCGCTTACGCATCTTGTCCGCCTTCATCGTCCGTCTCTCGTCATCAGCATCGTCGATGAACCATTTGCGCAGCTTGTATCGCAACTTGAGTCGACAAAGCTCATCATTGTAGATCAGCTGCTCTGGTCGTGGCCATCTATCCCCGAAACTTGGAGGAAAGCTGCCAAGATAATTGCAGTCGAATATGTTGGCGTGCGAGAGCGCATCCATAAGGAGCATCTGAATAACGCCGTTATTGTGCCCCCCTTTTGCCTTTCACCGACAACACTTCTGCTGTGGGACCACGAAAAGGGACCTTGATAAACCTTGGGGGACTACAGAATCCTTTCACTCCTCTTTCCGAAAACGTCGCCTACGCAAAACTTATGTTACACGTCATCAAAATGGCTGTGGAAACCCGAAATGACCCTGACGATCTTCCGGTGCGGTGTCTTGTAAGCCAAGACATCTGTGCTGGTATGAAATCTGACTTGGCATCATCGACAACTCCGGCGCACGCTCGGGTCCTGTTGGCACAATCCAGGACTGCCTTTCTTACCTCGGGCCGTACGAACATTTACGATGCCGCGGATTGCGGCGGCCGTGTTGTCTTCCTCCCGCCAACAAACAAAACGCAAGGATTGCAGCCACGGCTCCTGGAGGATGAGCTTGGATGCTCCATCACACGCATAGACTGGAATGACTTGAACGTTACTCTGGATAAAATCGATTATAAATCGCCTGGCGAGGAAGCCTGCTTTCCGCTCATCCAGCGCCATCAGAGTGCGCTCTTGGAAGACAAAGAGGCTCGAAATCGATTCTTGGAGTTGATCCTCGCTTCCTTCGAGATCGCCCCAAACAATGCTGAGTCTCTCCAGAAACTCTTTCAAAGATTTGGTCGCGATGACGGGACTCTGGTTGCCAGCGCGATTGCAGACACAGACCTTGGCTTCAGGATGTAGAAATATGTAGGTTAATAGCCAGCGGTAGATGAAAAATATTTATATAGTGTTATTGAACACGAGACAAGCTAGTCTATTCTCTCAGGTAGAAACGAAGTGCAAAGTATTTTATACTGGTTTGAGTAATGGCTATTACTGGAGAGCCAACGTTTGCGGGTGCTTACCATAAACCGCTACCCGCGACCCTGTATGTGATGAGAGCCTATCACTGTTGGGTGCCTACGGAGAGTTGGGATACGTTAAATATAAGTCAAATTATTAAACAAACAAGTACATACGACCATATCCATTGGAATATACGGGATCCCGTCCGCTCTCCCATAGTCAAGCCAATGAGAGGCAGATTAGTAGTTGGGTGGGTGACCACCAGCGAACACCGGCTGTTGTATGTTTTTTATTATATCTTTTTGCCTCTGTATGCCATGCCTACCCCTCTCTCTATGAAGTGAATGAGGCCATCGTCTTATATATCACTATAGGCAGCAGAGCACTCGGAGTCCTGCTATTCTCACCCTCTCTGAGATGGTGCCCCTGACACCCGCCTGTATCCCTACACCCTGCACGCGCTGTATCGCTATTGGGTTCTTTAGTATGCGTAGTGTCCATGTTGTTAGTGGTTTGGGGCGCCAGTCTGTGGAGACTCGGTTGTTCCTTTCGTAGTCGTTGCTTTTGCTGTTCAGTGTCAGTATTTTTGCACAGCTGCTACGTTAAGGCCCTCAACGTAGTGAGTGTGGTAGCGTTCCAGCTCAAAGGCCCGCTTGAGAGATGTCCCTCTAAGCCAAAAGACAAATGACAAGATAGTTTTTAATTTTGCGATTGAACGGTGAACATGGAATCTGGTGCCTGTGGAATTAACAATAACAACATCAGATACGCCTGGGGACCCTGGTTTAGGCTGTTGCTAAGTCTCCCCGTCCAATGTTGGTTGGCAGACGATTTGGCAAGGTAGGTGCATCTTCAGCTTCATGGCGGGGAAGGTGGGGTTAAACGTCCGAGTACGGATCAAATTTGTTACAGTGCAATGACTCAGCCAATTGATTCACTTGCGAATGAATCATCCCTATAATAATCTTGTTCCACGCCAGGACCCAAAGCTCTCCTCATCCTCTCCTCATCCTCTGACCACGTACTTTGCACAAGGAGACCAGCTGGGATTATCAATTCAAGTCTTGTCCGGTACATGTTTGTGGCCCATCATGAGCGGCATCCCACCCCCGGATCCAACAGTCGATCTCGGCTGGGGAGAATATCGTGGAGGTGAGACATCATGATAATACACAATTCCCTCCTCATTGGTTTTTTTTAAGGAGAAAAATACCTTCTTACTTACATTTCTTACAGCAATCCATGAGATATTCGCATCCAATGCTCAGAAGTTTCCGGACAGAGAATGTGTCGTCGAAACCAAGAGCGCGCGAACTGATGCGCGTACGTTTACCTATCGCCAGATCAATGAGAGCGCCAACCAGCTTGCACACCACTTCCTGAGCCATGGATGTCAAGTGGGTGATGTTGCTATGATATACGCTTATCGAGGGTTAGTTTTTTTATTCTTATTCTTTTATTATTTTTTCTCTTCATTTTTCATCCTTCTCTTTATTTCCTCAATATGATTGCTGACTATGGACCCGTAGAGCCGACCTTGTCGTGGCCTACATGGGTGCTCTCAAGGCCGGCGCCACCGTTAGTGTCATCGATCCGCAATACCCTCCAGAGCGCCAGAAGGTATTGCTGGACGTTGCAAGGCCCAAATTCCTTGTCTGCATTCAAAAAGCCAACGAGGATGTCGGCCCGCCATCAGAACTTGTCATGGACTTTGCCACCAACAGCTTGGACCTCAAGTCTACAATTCCAGCCCTCGAGATATCTAGTGACGGAGAGCTAAAGGGGGGCCTTGTCAATGGCAAGGATTGCCTCGATCCTTCACTCTACAGCCGAGAGGACACCGTCAATGTCGTCGTTGGACCGGATTCGATACCGACTCTGAGTTTTACTAGCGGCTCGGAAGGCAGGCCGAAAGGCGTCCAGGGACGCCACTTTTCTCTGACCCATTACTTTCCTTGGATGGCAGAAAGATTTGGTCTCTCGGACCAAGATAGATTCACTATGCTATCTGGCATTGCTCACGATCCAATCCAAGTGAGTCATTGTTTACCTTGTCTAGCACTGATGATCTGACCAAGTGTATTGCGCAGAGAGATATATTCACCCCGCTCTTTCTTGGCGCCAAAATCATCATCCCCCCGCCGACGTGATTGCCTACCAACTCCTTGCAGAGTGGATGAAGGAAACTGCCGTCACTGTTACCCATCTGACCCCTGCCATGGGCCAAATCCTCGTTGGGGGTGCCACCGCTCGGTTCCCCTCTCTTCGGAATGCATTCTTCGTTGGGGACATCCTGACCAAGAAGGACACTAGTAAGCTGCGCGAACTTGCGCCGAATACTGTGGTGATCAATCTCTATGGATCGACCGAGAGCCAACGGGCCGTATCTTTCTTTGAGATCCCAAGCAAGGCTCGCGATGCTTCGTTTCTTGACGACTTGCCTGATATCATTCCCATTGGCCAGGGTATGCGAAACGTCCAGCTCTTGGTTGTAGACCGCGAGGATAGGAGCCGACTTTGCGATGTGGGGGAGCAAGGTGAACTGTTCATTCGAGCAGCCGGTCTCTCAGAGGGCTATCGTGGATCTGACGACAAGACGGTGGAGCTTAACCGCTCCAAGTTTCTTCCCAACTGGTTTGTCGACCCCGCCGTGTGGACTCGCCAGTACGATGAGGCCGCTGCTTCCCAGGCTCCCGAGGCTTGGATGAAGCTGTACAAGGGACCGCGAGATCGCATATACCGGACTGGTGATATCGGCCGACGTCGTGCAGACGGCAGCGTCGAGTGTACGGGCAGGATCGACTCACAAATCAAAATTCGCGGCTTTCGAATCGAGCTGGGCGAGATTGATGCCACTCTTTCACAGCACCCGTATGTTCGCGAGAATGTCACTTTGGTCCGGAGAGACAAGGACGAAGAACACACGCTCGTCACGTATTTCGTTCCCGAGACAAAGCGCTGGTTTGAGCATCTCGAGCAGCAAGAAGAGGACGGGCATGTCAACTTGGACTTACCAGATGAGTCAATGGGAGGAATGCTCAGACGCTTCAGGTCACTTTCCGACGACTGCAAGAAGTTCCTTGCGGCCAAAGTCCCTAAATATGCTGTTCCAGGCCTATTTATTCCTCTGGCCCGGATGCCCTTGAGTATTTCTACCCCTCCTCCATGTTCTCTGGGCAGGTTCGAATCGTCACTGACACACAATAGATCCCAATGGCAAGGTTGACAAACCCGCGCTCCCGTTCCCAGACGCGACGGATCTTGCAAGTCTCTCCAAACGAAGAGCCTCGTCCGTATCTGTCAATATGACAGAGACGCAGACTCGACTCGCATCAATCTGGGCATCTGTGATTCCCAACAGCTCAGCACGACTTTTCAGACCACGATCCAATTTCTTCGATGAGGGTGGCCACTCCATCTTGGCGCAGCAAATGTTTTTCCGTGTCACACAGGAATGGAAGGATATTAATTTGCCAATCAAAGTCATCTTCCAGTCTCAGACTCTTGAAGCTCTTGCCGCCGAGATCGATCGTGCCCAAGACCCCATTGGTTTACGTCTGGATGCGATGCCTCTTCCTGGAGATGGGAATGTTGAGGACGAAGCATACGCAATCGATGCAAGGGATCTCGCAACTCAACTTCCCAAATCCATTCTGACAGCAAAATCAGAGTGGGACTATTCAGGCGCCGCGCCTGTTGTGCTCTTGACCGGCGCCACCGGCTTTCTTGGCTCGTACATTGTACATGAATTACTCGAAGGCCCTACGAAAGCGCGTGTCATCGCGCTCGTACGGGCCAAGGATGCAGAAGCAGGTCTTGTTCGATTGGAAGCTGTGATCAAAGCCTATGGCCTTTGGTCTCCGGAGTGGATATCTTCGTCTAGACTTGAAGTTGTTGTGGGCGACATTAGCAAGCGGCAGCTTGGCCTTGATCAGAGCACGTTGAGTCGTCTTTCCAACGAGGTCGATGTCGTTATCCACAACGGTGCTCAAGTCAATTGGATGTTGCCGTACTCAAGCCTTCGGGCAGCCAACGTGCTTAGCACCTTGGCTCTCATTCAGCTTTGCAGTGTGGGCAAAGCCAAGAGGCTAGCATTTGTCAGCTCAACCTCGACGCTGGACAACGACCACTATGTCAGCCATTCGAGCAATTCTGGAGGTGCTGTGCTGGAGGCAGACGACCTAGAAGGAAGTCGTAAAGGTCTTGCCACGGGCTACGGACAGGCCAAGTGGGCAAGCGAGTTGCTGGTGCGTGAAGCTGGGCGACGAGGTCTCGTTGGCGCCATTGTCCGTTCTGGCTACATTACGGGAGATTCGAGATCTGGTATTTCTGTTACAGACGATTTCTTGGTTCGACTATGGAAGGGATCTTTGCAGGTTGGTGGGCGTCCGGATATCGCCAACAGTGTCAACGTCGTCCCAGTTACGCGCGTCAGTCGTATCGTGGTAGCCTCTGCGTTCCATCTCACTGCGGCCACCACGCAGTCTCTAGCCGTGGCACAGGTCACTAGCCACCCTCGTTTGACTATGAATCAGTGGATTGGTGCTCTTGAGGTCTTTGGGTATGATGTTCCGATCATGCCGTACCTCGATTGGTCCGCAAAGGTCAAGGAGTACGTCAATGACAAGACAAACAAGGAGGAGCATGCTCTGCTGCCTCTTTTCCACTTTGTTGTGGGTGATTTGCCTAGAAATTCTATCGCACCAGAGTTGGATGATGCCAATGCGACAGCAGCTCTGAACCTCTATGATGAATTGCTAGGGACACAGGCCGGCGGTACTCGAGCCTCTGACACTGTAAGTGTTAAGGTTATCGGAATGTACTTGGCGTACCTAGTTGCAGCTGGGTTTCTTCCTCCTCCTTCGGCAGAAAACAGCGGACTCCCATTGCCAAAGCTTGATGGGGATATATCGCAAGCGTCAGTTGCCACTCAGTTGGGTGGAAGATCTGGGAGATGATTAAAAAAAATAAGCTTAGATAAGGTGAAAAGTTATAGAATTAGGGGAATAATAATTTATTTATAGATGGCAACAAAGTGGGACTTGAAAACGATGATACGGGCATCTATGCCTAATAGAATAGTGCTAGGTAGGAAATGGTAAGCAAGAAACCCCGTCCACTCTCTCATAGTCAGGCCAATGGGGGGTAGGTGAAAGTAGTAGGGTAGGTGGTTGTTAGTGAACACCAGCTGTCGTAGTTTTTTTCTTTCTTTTCTTTCTTTCTTTCTTTCTTTCTTTGTTACTTTGGCATCGTGGCCGCTGCCTGTATTATAATCTCAATAGCATCACAATCAGACACATACGACCATAGGCAGTAGAGAACTCGGGGTCCCGTCCGCTCCCCCATAGATAAACTACTGACCGGCAGATTAGTAGTTGAGTGGGTGACCATCAGCGAACACCGGCTGTTGTATGTATCTTTTTTTGGTCTTTGATCTTTACTTCTAGGTTATTATTCGTATGTGAGTGTATGATATCGCAAGTTCTGCTCTTATATAACTGAGTGTGTGATAGAGTCGGTTCATAATTCTCATCTGGCTTATATCGCAGCTTTACTACGTTCCTTATCCTTCTATATGAAGCCCGACGTTGAATCTGCGCGCCATAGGTAGCTAATACGTATATTATGAGGGCTTAGTGATGCTTCGAATCTAAGCGGCCTATGATTGTATCTGGAGTTCAGACTGGTTTAATTAGCATATGCAATAACGTTGGACTCTTACAAATGGACATGTAGAGGAGTGATTGATACATATTGACTCATATCCTCTTTCAATTAGGAACAAGATAAAGCTCAAGGTGCCAAATGGACGTGTGTTCTCATTTATCCTAGCTCTAGATCTAGTGTTAGGCCACGTTTTGCGCAGACCATTATTCAGTCTATCATCTGCGGAACGGCAACGGCATCCACCTAGTAATCCTTGAAACGTATCCGCGATCTTCGTGTGGTAATCTGCTTGCTTGAGCGTTGGTCTCTACCGGCTCCGCATATCGGGGTGGCTCTGCCGGGTTCCAACCTCGGTATCCTCGTCTCCCCTTTTGGGTTGACGAGCTCGGGTAGTAGTAGGACGATGAAGACTCACTTCGTGATCCTTTCGACCTCCAATTGCCTGATCTCCTGCCCGAGTTGGATGTTGGCACGCGATATGGCCGTTCTCGATATGTGCCTTCGATGGATTCATCTATGACATATTTAATCCTCTTCAAGTCTGCACCATGATGCTTCAACTTGTACAGCTTTTGCACAAGCTCGTTTACACCCTGCTCGTCAAGGCCCCTATCGCCGGGGGATTTGGGGTTATGTATGTTTCGCTTGAGCGTCTCGACGAGCTGGATATGTGCTTGCTTGTCGGATTCCAGATCGGCGAGATGTTTCTCGTTGGTATATACCGAGATACCGTTCAATCTGCCGGCCTCCACTTTATCCTTTTCATTCTTGATGAGCATGTCGAGATACTCCAGTGTGGCGTCGTTGATGGCAGTGATTGCGTTCTCGCTCAGAAATACGCAGAACCGCGCTGCAGCATGTTGAATCTCCTCGAGCTCTTCCCTGTACTCCTCGTTGACCTTTTTGACCTCATCGATGGATGTTTCGCGTAGTGTCACGTCGCTCACGTTGCGCCTCAGCTGCCGCGCTATCTCCGAATCCATGACCTCTACCTTTCTCTCTTTTAGTTCATAGAGAACATGAAGGTGTTCTTGCCACTCGTGTCCGCACCTTATACAAGTAGCCTGTCCGGCAAAGGCTGCGCATCTGATGAGGCCAGGGTCGGCGATGACATCGTGCTTGACGTTCTCCAGATAACACTCCGCGTGACAGTGTGACTTGTATATGGTAACAACCTCTCCATCTCCCTTCCCGCTGTCCTTGAAGTCACAGCACACAGTCATCTTGCAGACAGTCCGTGGCTTGCTCAATCTCTTGGCCTCAAATTGAATTCTCTCCAGACGTAGCCTTTTGAGTAGGTTTTCTCCGGTCAGCTTCGTATCGGCTAGCTCCCTCAGCTTGTTGTCACAAAGCCTCATATTCTTCCTGATTTGGGAGGAGATATTTGCCATGGGTGTTGTCAACTCGGAAATCAACTTCCTCGTGCCGTTCAAACTCAGCGTGCTGGTGACAGGATGGGGTGAGGTGGAGGCGAAATATCTCAGAAGCCTGTGAGCCTCCTTGCTCGAGTGGTCCCAGCTACGGCGAAAGTCCTCCTCGTTTGGCACTGGAACCTTTTGCTTACACGCTGCGAGGTAGCGGAAGCTCTCAGAGTCGAAGCAGTACGTAGTCGACGTAGACAGAGTGATCCCAACATCGGAGTGCTGTTCAAGGAGAGCCTTGAGAGGTCCAAAGGTGTCGCCGGGGGTGTAGTTTGAGATGCGGGTGTTTGTGAAACCAAATGCCATGTTACTGGCCGCGCTGCGGTGGAGGTGTGTGAGCAGCTCTTTGACGCAGAATCGGAAGGTGATGGTGAGACGGGCATTGTTGGATTTGAGAAGTATCAGTATACCGTGCAATTCATCGTAACTGCTAATCGTTTCGAGAATATCGGCCATGTTCTTCTTGTCAAAGGAAATGCCCCTGGTATCGCCAATGCCTGGGGTGTCGATCAAACGGTACGTCTTGGAGCCAATTGTGACAGGGTACACAGCCGACCTCTGCGTGGCGGAATCACCCTTTGAGCCGTCTGCCTCGTCATCACGCGTGCCGACTTGGACGTTGTATTCCTGAATGCCCTTGTCGGGATTCTCTCGGTCCATCGTCTGAAGTGAAAAGGAGCATGGAATGACAGAAGCCAAACCATCGGCGCTCTTGGCTTCATCCAATGTGGAGTAGGACAGATAATTGATGAAGGAGTTGATGAATGTCGATTTGCCCACTCCAGTCTCGCCAAGAATGAGAATGTTGACGTAGTCGGCTTGATTGAGCCCGCTCAGCAGTTTGTGAAGGGTATCTGAATCATATTTGACGAAGCCAACTTTATGCTTGGGATCATTGCATCTGAATTCGTAGGCATTGTAAACACAACGGCCGCATTCGCAGTAGAAGAAAGAGTCGACGAAGCCGTACTCGATTACGGTTAGACAACGAGGGCATTTCCATTCCAAATTCTTGGAATTGCAAGATTGGCTAGGGCAAGGTACTTTGACAAAGCGTCTCTTGACTGGTCGTGGACTAGAGCTTGTGTCTAGACTTCCATCAGGAAATCGAGCAAAGCACTGCTCGGCCATGAATCGACGGTTCTCAAGTACATCGGTAAGTATCTCCTTGCCGCCATTGAACATGGAAATTCTAGGCAAGGCAGAATACGTCTCACAGTCGGCTGTATCATAGTCGAGTATGTATACAGGCATGACGTGACCTTTCTGGCGGATGAGCTCCTCCAGTAAAATACAATTGTCGCCCCATTCCTTCTGCTGATGCATGGCATACGAGTCTAAGTGAAAGACGTGGAAGCTCATGTCTTTGTGCGACCATTTGATCACCTCCAAGGCAGGCCCATTACTGCCTATGTATTTGGCCCCCAAGGCGACCATACTGCGAACAAACTCGAGTTTCTGGGTTTCTTGCCCGGCAATTGCGGACAGCTGACTCGGCGATGACTCTCCGGAGGCGACATGATGGTACAAGTGTGATAGCGATGACAGGTCTTCATTTCCGCTCCTCACATCCACCAATAGATGGCGGAGGTCGTTGACTGTGTCTTCTTTGAGCTTCTCCAGGTTTCTTAGTGATTTAGATACTTCATCAATATGATCCGCAGTCAAATGAAGCCGTTGCCCTTCTAGGTAGGTGTGGTAGTTTCGAAGTTTACCCACGCAAGCATCAAACTCATCAAATAGATGAATGAATCCAGTGAGATAATCGGCTGTAATGGCCTTCATATCGCATCTTACGGTCCCCGGAATAGAAATGAAGTAATGCAGCACTGTGATTGGCATCAAAGTGTATGAGATTGGCCACCCCCTCCCGTTGCTCTGTTGGCTGATGTGATCGGGTACGATTCGGATGAAGTCGCATACATCTAATGTAGTCTGCAGGACTAGACCTTCTGATTCCAACACATCGCTGTAGAGGGTAATATCGTTGGAAAGTTCCATCGCAGGGTAATTTGGCTGTCCAAGATGCGCTGATTTGATGATGGATTCCAAGGCTTTCAGATCACGCTCAAATGCAACCTGATCCTTGGATTGATCCGGACCGCCAGAGCCGGAATAGTTGAGCGATACAATTGTTTGCAGACCCCATCTGATGCCAGTCACCACATGAGTGCAGTCATGGGTTTGAGCGGGGTCTAAGTTGCTGCCCCATTCGAATGCTTCTTTTAGAGATTCATTCACCAAGGTCTCACTCGCTGCAGAAACTTCATAGTGGATGGCGCCACGAAGAGCCCCGGCAGTGGCCTCGAAGTCTTGGAGGTAGATGGTTGCGCCCTGGGGTTGCACAAGTCCAGAGAGAATGTTGAGAGCAGTATCTTCCCTAATGCGAAGGGTTTTGAAGATGCGGTCGAACGAGTGACCGCTCAAGGGGAGATTTCTGTACGACCATTTGCTTGTATCGAAATATACCCTGCCGGCAAATCTTGTCGTAGTATTGAAGCTTGGAGGAACTGGTCTGACTTTGCGTCATAGAGCGTGCCGACTGAAGCAATTTGCCTTAGGGAGGGACGAATCAGTTCATTCATGATGGCGGGCCCCCTTTGTCATGTAGAGAATGAAGACGAAAGAGAGCTGTATATGATGATGATGGTGATAGCTGGGGCACGAAACGATGACTGTATGGTAGGATGCGTTTCCAGGTATTAGATGGGTTCATATGTATCCAGGTGCATTATTAGTCTCAATATACGTTGGCCGCCCAGTGAATTTTGTGTAATTGATGTGACGCCCAACTCCGGTAAGGCGCCAATCCTCAATATGCAGGTGGGGATCACCTTGAAAGCGTCAAGACAGCATATTCTATTGGTGGCCTGATTGCAATACAGGGTTGTGGCATTACAGTTTTGCAGGGCAACATGGCTTTGAATGTGGGTCGGTAGGAACCCCACGATGTCTGTTGCAGCTGTATAGTCATAGTAGTAGCCAGGTCAAGGCCACTCACTCGAATCAAATACGCCATAATTAACATTATCTCAGGATACTGGCTGAGATGCATGTTGGAGGCCTTCCTGTGGGTACTTTTGACCATAATGCTAAGTATAATTTCACCATGGCAGTGTTGTCATAGGTCAAACGGAATTTGCTTGCAAATGCAATGCAACAGCACATACCCACCCATGCATAGCCCATCGTGGGCCTCCCGCGCAAGTCTCCAAGGGGAATCTAGGCCTAGGCCAATGCGGGTTCAACCAAAAACGGCAGGAATCCTTCGAGCCATACTGTTTTAATCTACATCGTCAGAATTCGCAGTTCACTCGACCTATAGGGAGGCTGGGCGGAGGAACTCGAGTTGCATATACCATCGTATCTGTTGTCATCGACAGGCCTGTTGAAACAGCCAACCGTACTCGCTCCAATCACTATCCCTGCTGTCAATGGGCCAGAACTGAGGTCAGTGTCGGGCCTGGTTCCTCGTCCTACAACTTGCATATGCATCTCGACTCTCTGTGTTCAGCGAGAATCACCTGTTGGGTGGGCGGCCTATGCCCCGCTCTATGAGATGCCACCATCTTCCCATTGGAAGCCTTATTGAATAGCAACTAAACGCAGTATCATCAACCCATGTATACCCTCCGTCTTCTGCAGCCAAGTCACTCTACATTCCAAGCCCTGCTCATATATGAGTAAATTCGCATTGAATGATGTGTAGGTACATATTCTTCTCATGTACATTTAAAAAATAAAAAAAAGACATGAACTTTTTGTGGACATGGACGTGGTTGCCCCTCATCATCATGCAACAGGGTGGAACAGGGGACAGTTGGCTCCAATGATGTGTGACAACCATAACCGCCCGGTATTAAATGATGGGTAGTCACTTTTATCAGCATCTCAGATTCATTGCACCGTTTTATTTACCTTTGATTACATTAGGGACGATTTTCAAGTAACTCGAGACTAAGAACTGGATCATCTCAATACCCATTTCACATAATCTCACCAGGTACCTTCTGCCACCACCAGTCACCCAAATCACAACCCTACTCATTTACAGTGCATCCAGTCCTATCAGCAATGTCTTCCAACTTCTCTCTCAGGGCGAGAACCACTGCGGCAGACCCGGCAGATGGGCTGGACAATGTGCCTGTTCTGATGATGACAACGACACCACGAACCGGTAAATCGAGCACGAGCTCCGTCTCATCTCAAATGACACATACGACCATGTCTCTAGACCCAGCGCCAGAGTTTCGCAACGATACTCAAAGCAACTCTCCCATCCACTCTGGCACAGCGCGGTGCGCAAGGTGCCAAGACTCTGGTCTTCACCACATTGATAAGCTGGTGGAGGACCTGATCAATTCTGAGAATGAATTGGAAAGCGAAAGGAGGAAGCACGCACAGAAGGACGCCGAGATGGCCAAATTGGAGCAAGACCTGGCAGAGCGTTCGAGCGACCTCGTTGAGAGTCAACACCAGCGCGGGGCAGCAGAAACCAGGGTGCGGGAGCTTGAGCAGATGGCCTCGGTGCAGGCGGGGCAGGGCAAGGAAGTGGATGAGCTGAGGCGATTACTGGCATTCCACGTTAAGAACGGGGAACAACTATCGAGGCAATTCAAGGACATGCAAGCCGCCAACAAGCATCTTGAGGCTTCACTACAGCAAAAGGAGGCGGCGCTTCAGGAGCAGGCGTCACTACTCGCCGGGCTGGGAGTGCGGTCTAATGGCGGCGGCCCACCAGAGGCGCTTCCTCAAAACAAGCAAGCCTCATCTAAAGCGTAAGTAGCAATGGGATGCATAGGAATGGATCTTCCTGTTGATGATTGGGTGTCTGATTGGAATGTTTTACTCTACCAATGAATATTGTTATCCACAGCACTTTCTGTGATGCAACCTGCGTGCGACGTTGGTGATATATTGATTGGTAGACACCAAATGTAAGCCTACGCCCATGGAGCCGCATCAGTTAGCCGTCTCGACCCCTGAGCGGTTAACTATTATGGAAACGCGTGTGTACCTACAGCCTGTTGTTTCGTGTGAGTAGCCTGAGAGGCCCACAGGTCTTGTTGTGTTTGTTGGTGCCCAAGGCTGTGAGGCTTCGTGTGGGAGGCCCACGGAGAGAAAAGTGATACCACGTAAATGACTAAATTCAGTCTCCACCTCCCACTCAGTAGATGTACAATATTCTTAAACGACCAGTGCAATCGATAATCCCTACTATTCTCTATAGCTTCGGATATTTCGCAACAGGAACTGTTTGCGTTTTATAGAGTCGGTGCCTAGCGAAATGATGAGTTCAAATGAGTCGCATGATGAGCTCGTCAGAACCTTGATGAGGGAGTGTAATTGCACCGAGGAGAGAGCCATCACTCTGCTCAAGGTACGAGTAAATCTTTTGAGTTATTCTTTGTACGGATACTAACGTCTCATAGAATTATAACAATGACGTCGATCGAGCCAAAAGACATCACCAGCTTCTCCAGTTGTACGCGCAAGATCCACAGTCAACATCTTCAACACCGTCAACACCCGTGGAGGCTACATCTCGGAATGACCAGAGTCTTGGGAGTCGATCGTCTTCACCAGCCAGTTCACTTAAAAGCTTGCGACCAGACACCCCATCACCAAGCGATGAATCTGGAAGCTCGGGGAGCCCCAAGCCCAACAACGAGCCCAGCGATGATGTGCCGCCCGTGAACACCACTGATCCCTCCGACGATACGAGCGCCGCAGTGGAATGGGACTTCACTCTACCAATACTACCACTACCTCTGGTTATTTCTGAGGATGATGAATTCGGCGCCGATGTTCTTGCAGGCGCCATTCAGCACGGCACTACAATCCACCAGATCCGAAGCTACTTGGCTCTCTATGATGCAAGGCCAGTCAGGCAGCTCATCAACAACGATGTCATGGGTGTCCCCCCATATTCTATGCCGTTGCAGAAAACGACGAGTACATGGTACGCCTCTTAATTGAGTTTGGGGCAGACGTCAATGCCGTACATGCACCATCGCAGGTCCCCTTGCTGGCGTTTGCCATGGTCTGCGGGGAGACGTTGCAGGCCAACACGACAACCATGGTTTGTACCTTACTTAGTTCTGGTGCTTCGCCGCTCTGTATTCCTGAAGACCTGTTCAAACCGTATATGCGCATTCCACTCGTTGGCCCCCAGCAGAAAGATGAGGAAGAGGTTGAGGTAGTTGAGCTAACTGCATGGTGTTCTCACCCTACAAAGGTCAGGCTGGCAAAGGCAATCAACCTTTCTCAGCGATACTTTTTGGAGAAAGCTGTGAAGTTAAAGGCGCCTTCTGTGAAAAGACGTCAGATTGCTCGACATAAAAAGGCTCAAGGCCTTCTCGGCGTTCCATACTTTCTTGTCGGCCAATCCATTGCATCGGAGATGCTAATTCAGAGACTTCTCACCCATCTCATGATGCCCACCAAACAGCCTCTCGTTCTATGCTTTGCTGGGCCCAGTGGTCATGGAAAGACTGAGCTCGCACGTCAACTTGGCCATCTGTTGTCATTGGACTTGGAGGTGGTCGATTGCACAGTCGTCAACAGAGAAATGGAGCTGTTTGGACCGAGACCGCCGTATAGTGGATATGAAGGAGGCTCGGCCGTAAACAATTTCCTCGCCACGCATTCCGGCAAGAGGTGCATTGTCTTTTTAGACGAGTTTGAGAAGACCACGAAAGAGATACATCAGTCTTTGCTGCTCCCATTTGACAATGGTAAGACGGCGCAGGAGGGCGGAGTAACAATATGCTAATTTCTCGACAGGCGAATACCAAGACAGACGCAATGGCGAAAAGATTAATTGTTCAAATACGATATGGATCCTGGCGACAAATGCGTTGGACAACACCATCTTGGAGTTTTACGACAAGAATAGTGCCATGGCTGGTGACGACGACACTGAAAAGTCCCGCCTGGTTAAGAAGCTCTCACAACGACTTCAAGAGGAGTTTCTGCAAACATTTGATGTACGTATCATCCTGTCTGTGCATTTACTGCTTCTGCTTTCACCTCTTTCATCTCCAAACGTGTCGCTTACGGATACCTAGGCACCTGTCACCGGACGAATATCTGACTTGATCCCATTCTTACCATTTTCGGCTGGTGAACAGGCAGTTATTACACACAAGTATCTGCTAGAATTAGCCCGCGATCTACGCCGCCCCGTCAATCTATCCGCCGGACCAGAGGAGCAGCTCGTCGGCAACATCCGGCTCTTGATCAGAAAGGACGCCGCCATCTGCTCGATGCTGGCACAGGGGCATTACCACCAGAAGTTAGGAGCGCGCAGTCTGAAATCGGGTGTGCAAAAGGTGAAGCGCATAGTGTTGGATGCATACCTTGACGATGACGAGGAGATTCGGGAGGGCGATGAATTGTGTGATTTTGTCCTTGATGTCGAGGGAGATGAGATTGTGACTGGAATTTTGGGTTCAAGATAAGCCAGCCGTAGATGATTCATAATGAAAGATCAATTTCGGGGCCGTCACCAAGACGTTGATGCTTCATTGCCAGCGGGGATCTGATCAGCCCACCCTTAACGGGGCGAAAGAGGGGGCAGGGTAGCTGAGACATGGATCGTCAGCACAAGATGTTATTATCAGCTAGTATCGAGTAGGAGTTTTGTCTCGAGTCTTGAAGAAACCTAGATGCAATTGTTTGGATTCTTTCACAGTAGTAGATGAGGCAAGGGAACAACAGGACCGTCTAGGTCCTATTGAAATGATGTCGGACCATGGGTGTCTTGTATCCATGTAGCTACATGATTCGTGAGCCGTTACTTGGGTTAGGATTTGATCGATTTCTACAACAATATTATGATCTTAGTTTATCGCGTTCTACAGGTTTGTTCTTGTCGTCTTCTTACATCGAACGCCAACCAACTCCATACATCCAATTCTGATCGTAATGATGATCATCTTAAAAACCCCAAGACTATGACTTCAATCATGTGTTACCCTGGATTTGTATCACACTACATTACTAAGCCACTGTGAGAGCTTTGGGTTTGGGTCTTGTCCTGGTTTTATTTGCTTTTGTTGGTCCAACCGGGCGTTGGGTGGACAACGAAGTTTGGGCCCAAGACCCAAGAAGTGTTGCAATTGACTGTGCTATCAATTTCAGCAAAGATGGGTATGAACTCGTGCCAGTCTGAGGCGTATGATATGCAAGGGAGGACTTGCAGGTACAGGCACACAGGGATAATGTCGGCCTTTTACATACAAGCTGGTATTTACAAAGATAACCGCTACCCACTAATAGTTTACTTGACGGCGGTGAAGATAGATAGGTAATCATGCATATCACTTGCGCTTATCTTGGAATACCGCTCAACCGGCTCAACGTGCTACTGCTGGCATGCTTTCCTCATTGCCCATTTCCGTAGAATTGGCTGTTCACAAAGATGCTCAACTCAAACCCCTCTTGCTTCGAAGGAGACCAAACCTCTCCGCCCTGTTCAACCGCCGATTCCAATCCGATCTCGCTACTCCAAAGCCGCCGTTGGACCTCAGCCACCACTTCTCGCGAGTGACACTAGCCCGGAAGCCAAGCGATACCAAGCAGTTCTACCGGTATTTTGACGTCCCTGGCGTTGGGAATCTATCTGCGGGTACGTTGTAGGTCTAGATACTCCATTCTCGCTCTGGCCAACTGATTGGATTGACTAATCCCCAAATTGTAGGCTTTCCAGATCCTACATTCTTCCCCTACGACACCATCGAGACCAAAATCGCACAACCGGAGAGTTTCAAACTCACCCTCAAGAATCCTTCCGACCGACCCAATTCAGCCATCTCATCCCAGCTCAGAGCCTCCCATATTCCTGGGGAAGAAGACTCGAACCAAACGATTGACGACTTAGCCACCGTTCTACAGTACGGGACCGCCCAGGGCTACACGCCCCTCTACTCCTTTCTCAAACAGTTCACGCGCGAGAACATCCTGCGTAACGTCCCCTACATCAATGGGCCAGACATCATCCCAACCTGCGGAAGTACGGATGGATTCTCGCAGGTGCTGCAGGCATTCACCAACACCTGGAGCGAGGGCCATGACGATGTGAGAGAAAGAGAGGGACTCTTGTGTGAGCAATTCACGTACATGCACGCAATCCAGTCGGCACAACCGCGCGGGCTCCAGATTGTCCCCGTGACAGTCGATGCGGAGGGGATACTTGCCTTTGGGCCTAGAGGGTTAGAGGATGTGTTGGCAAACTGGAACGAAGCCAATGGGAAACGACCCCATTTGCTGTATACCATTCCGTGCGTTTTCTCTATACTTCATGACCGTTGACTCCAACCACATCACCACTGACAGAATGAAGAACTGGGCAGAATCCGACCGGCGCGATCCCGTCCATCGAACGCCGCAAGGAGGTATATGCTGTCTGTAGCAAGTACGACGTGTTGATCATTGAAGACGATCCCTGCTGGCACCTGCAATTCCCCTCTGCTGCTCGCCTCGAAACCGCAGCTCGAGGCCTACCTCCCTCTCCTACCGAGGAACAAGACAGCGCACTCCTCAACTCATCCGGGTCGTCCTATATCGATAGTCTCTCGCCATCCTACCTCAACGTTGATATCGAAGGTCGCGTTGTACGCCTCGACACATTCTCCAAGTCCATCGCACCGGGCTGTCGACTGGGCTGGATCACTGCCCAACCAGCCATCATCGAGTCTCTCTCGTGCATTACCGAAACCTCCACAGGGCAAGCGTCTGGCTTCGTGCAGGCCATGGTCGCCCAGCTTCTCATGGGCTCACAGCACGCAGCCAAGGCGGAATTTGCACAAGTCAGCAGTGAAGATCAAGCCTCGTTTGCCGGTTGGAAATTCGATGGATGGGTGCGCTGGTTAGAAGCCGTGCGGGGACGGTACGAGAGCCGGATGAATCGGATGTGCACCATCCTCGAGGAGGGGCGCTTCCGAGTCACCCCCAATGCATCACCAACGCCGATATACACATTCTCCTGGCCGCGAGGTGGCATGTCTGTCTGGATACGCGTGTGCTTTGACACACACCCACTTGCCGATCGCTTACCGGGTTCAGCCATCGCGCACGCCCTGTGGATGTTCATGTTGCAGAAGCCGCATCGCGTGCTGGTCACACCAGGCGACATGTTTAGTCCAACAGACACGGTTAAAGAGGAGCATGGCTGGCAGTATTTCCGATTGTGCTTTGCGCCTGTGAATGAGGAGGAGGTGGAGAAGTCATCGCGGCGATTCATACGCGCTGTTCATGCGTTCTGGGAGATTACAAGCGAGAAAGAGGTGGAGCGGATTGAGAGTGTGGACCCATTTGATGACTGAGAGTCAGTACATCTCGGGTGGCTTGATGTCGATGAAGAGTGTTTGTGTAAACGGCCGTACGTAATAGGCCTACTCTCCAGATGTTGCATTTTAGAAATATATGGATCAACGGTATAGATAAAAGCGTTTACCATGCGTAACGAGTAAATAACATACAATAGAAAGCAGAGTAATAGCCTGGAATTAATATAGTAAATGAATCAAACACACCATTGATCTCATGGATCGTGTAGGGTAGGTTGGTTCTCTAAGATAAGCTCAGGTATGCAAGTATGGATCCTCGAATGCACCACTGCCTAAAACTGGGCCATGTTCACCGGTCTTTTTCTGCAATATTACTCAGACCAAGATTGATGTTTATCTTGAGTGATCGGCTACACAATGAGATGACAAGGAAATCCTGTATTCCTTAACTATCAGTCCTCTTGAAAAACCACCGCCCCCCTTTTGCGCTATGCTTGTTAATAATTTACTCAAACTCCTGGGCCAGGCTGCTGTCGACGGCCCTGATAAAGGGATTACCGTGTACCACTCGGGCAGCAATGGCGGTAGCCCTTCCTTTCTGGCTTACGGAGATCTTTTGGCTGCAACCAAGCAGAGGTCGATGCAGCTGAGACAGCTGGCTAGCACAGAGGGCAAAGTGGTGCTCATGTATTTTGCGGATCATTTGGACAGTATAACATGGTTTTGGTCCATTGTTGCCAGCGGAGCTGTTCCCTGTATATGTCCTCCTCTATCGAAAGACTTGGAGCGCCGACAGGAGAGTGTTGCACATCTGAGACAGTTGTTAGAAGAGCCCCTTATTATTACGAGCAAAACTCTGGCTTCGGAGTTTGTAGGCCTAGATTGCCCCCGGTTACTGTTAGCAGGTGGGTGCCCTGGCCTCGTGGCCTGAGTCCTTGGTTGTTATATTTTGGGAGAGTTATCATATCTCCATGTGCGAGCCGTACATGTGGCTCCGTCCCATGGCTGTTGGCTGACTCTATTCTCTGTAGATGATGTCGAGTCTGTTCAAAGCAAACTCCCCTACCAGGCAATCAAAACAGTCGACTCAGATCTGGCTGTTCTTATGTTGACATCCGGAAGCACCAGCAACCCCAAGGCCGTATGCTTAAGTCACGGACAGATCCTGGCGGCAGTGAGGGGCAAAAGTGTCCAACATGGCACCAGCCAGAGCGACGTCTTCCTCAACTGGATTGGACTGGACCATGTTGCCAACCTCACAGACAATCATCTACATGCCGTCAGCGTGGCTGCAAATCAGGTTCACCTACAAGGAGAGGAGCTCTTGGCTAACCCTTTGAGCTTCCTCAAGCACATCGGTAATCACAAAGTCACAATCACATTTGCGCCCAACTTTTTCCTTGCCCTCTTGGTTCGCAGCTTGGAAGCGATGAATGAATCCGAAGCCTCCAACCCTGATTTCGAGCTCTCTTCTCTCCGTGCGCTGCTTTCCGGCGGCGAGTCCAACGTCGTCGATACGTGCAGCAAGCTCAACAATCTCCTGTGGAAATATGGCGTTGTCAAGACCTTTCTACGTCCCGGATTCGGCATGACAGAGACATGTGCTGGCTGTATTCATAACATTGTTGATTGCCCGTCGTACGACGTCAAGCACGGCGCTGAGTTTTGTACACTTGGTGATGCGAATCAAGCTGTAAAGATGAGAATTGTTCGCCAGGGTGGCGGGATCGAGGCGGGCGCAAATGAAATAGGATCACTGCAAGTGTCGGGTCCAGCCGTCTTTGGCGGTTATTACAACGATGAGAAGGCATCAGAGGCAGCCTTCACACCGGACGGCTGGTTTAAAACTGGAGATGTGGGATATTTGGACTCGAATGGAAGGTTGAGACTGACAGGTCGCGAAAAGGACAGCGTCATTATTAACAGGTGAGTATATCTTGCTTAGTGCTGCCCCTCTCCTATTTATGAGCGTGTGAAGCTTATCGAGGTAGCATCAACTACTCATCCGAGAGTATAGAGTCCGCTATTGAACAGGCTGCCATCCCAGGGGTAACCTCTTCCTTTACAGCTGTCTGGGCCCACCGTCAAAAGAGCGCAGAAACAGAAACTCTGTGCATCGTCTACCTCCCCACATATCCCAGCGACGACACCAACACGCGGTTAACTACCGCAGCTGCCATATCCAGAGCTGTGGTAAAGTACTGCGGAGCTCGGCCATTCAGAGTTATCGCGCTCCCAGCGTCGTTGCTGCAAAAGTCGTCACTCGGGAAGCTTTCTCGTTCCAAGATACGTCAAGCATTTGAGGAGGGTGCCTATCTCGAGTATGAATCCGAGGACAAGGTAGTCATGGAAACGTCCAGGAAGAACATTGGTGAAGGTTTTACTGGAACCGCGACAGAGAAAATGGTTTTGGAGGCATTTTATGAGCTTCTTGCTGTGGAGTCCGGCCAGCTGGGGCTGGACATCCATATTGACAGCGATATGTTTGAGTTGGGTGTATCCTCCATTGACCTCTTGAAGCTCAAGTCGTGCCTCCAAAGGTCGTTGAAGATTGAAGACATTCCAACAACAATCTTCTTCTCTCACCCCGTCCTTCGTTATCTAAGCCAGGCCATCGATGATTTACGCGAAAATGAAAATGGCTACGACCCAGTCACCGTCCTTCAGCCCCATGGAACTAAGACACCCCTCTTCCTGATCCACCCTGGCGTTGGCGATATTCTCATCTTTATGAATCTCGCTCGATTTATCGACGGTCGACCCGTGTATGCACTTCGCGCTCGAGGATTCGACGGCGAAGAGTACTTCTCTTCTATGCAGGAGCTCATAACCACCTATCACGATGCCATAAAGAGGGTGCAGCCCACCGGACCATATGCAATTGGGGGCTACTCATTCGGTGCAAACATCGCGTTCGAGATTGCCAAGGTGATGGAGGCAAACAAGGATAGAGTCCAATTTCTCGCAGCCATTGATCAGCCTCCCCATTTCAAGGAGTGGGCTCAAACATGTGACTGGTATGATGCCGTGCTGACCATTTCGCTCTTCATGGGCCTCATCACCCCAGAGTACTTTTCTGGCGCTGGGTTGGACATCAAAACAAAATCTCACGAAGATGTCTTGGACCACATCCTCTCGCTTGCAGACCCTATCCGTCTAGAGGAGATTGGATTGACCCGCGCACGCCTGGACAATTGGGCTAAACTGGTCTATCAGCTCAAAGTGATAGGCCGGGATTATGACCCAGCAGGGCTCGTGGCGAATATGGATGTGTTCCATACGGATCCTTTAGTGGTGGATAAGACGTGGGACTGGGCTTATGAGGATGTTTGCAAATGGACAGAATTTGCCGAGAATGTCCAGTTTCACAAGGTCAAGGGCTCACATATATCGTTGATGACGCCACCTAATGTGCTTGGATTCCAAGAGCTGTTAAAGAGGGTGATGAAGAGTCGCGGCCTGTAGACGTTGCTTCCCATAGCTTTTGATCACACAGCGACTCCTTTACTCTGCGATGAAAGCTATTCGTGTAATTCATAGACATCACTTCTTGTGCATATAATTATAGAGGTACTTTGATGATTCGATCGCCATCTAGTAGAACCCAGAGGACTCCTTGACAGAATGATGTCATGATTGACCGGAATTCCTGATTTAGCCGCCAACCATCGTCATCTCTCAATCATCGCCACATCTTCACCACGATGCATCGACTTTTATCCAACCCTTCACAATTTGAGGATCATTGCAATTTTCTACTGCAACTCTTCAAGTTCTAATATCCTCTTACCATCACATTGATCATGAGCCTCAACATGCCGGATTTAATCAAGTCTGCCGTTCCAGAAGCCGAGGGACGATCAGTGCGCATCATCTCAGAACACGGCCCCAATCACAGAGACCCCAATTTCCTTTCGAGCGACTTTCCGCGGTCGCCTCCGAAGCTTTATCTGACTGCTGAAGACGATGAGTTTGATGTGGTGACGGTTGCAGAATGGCGGGATGAGGGCTTTGATGTTGAGTATCTTCCGATGGGAGGCGGTGGCCAGGCGTATGTGCAGAAACTTCGGGAGTTGAGTAAAATAAAAAGGGCGCCTTGTGAAACCTTTGGCATTGTTGGTAGGTCATAACATCATGCAAATCTCAGGTATGGAGAATAGCAGTTCAATATTGATGCTCGGCAGCCTACGGTGATGCAGCAGCGCTCTGTTTAGAACACTACCACATCTTGGACAACAACCCAGAGTTTAGGCTCAGTCTACTGATTGCCTACTATCCCACAGCCATCCCAGATCCAAAAGGCCGCTTTCCAAACAGCATCACAGCTCTCGTTCACCTCATTTCTGGGGAAGAAATTGGTGTTACAAAACAGAGCCAGATGATTGGCATTCAAGGCAAGCGACGCACAACAAGGAGGAAAATGGAGAGCGGCATGGGCACAGGAGGGCTTCTTCAGCTTGCGTATCCTAGTTATACGTATCATGCACAATCGGGGTTCGCAGAACACGATCTTGATGAGTATGACCGCGTTTCTGCCGATTTGGCATGGAGTCGAAGTTTGGCTACGGCTCGGAAAGCATTTAACCACAATGCAGATTTGGAACTTGAGTTAGAGAAGAATGTCCAAGGTCAGTCACTTCACAGCTGCCTTTCCACTTTCTTCATTACTGATGCAAACTCATAGCCAAATTCTTCTCTCGTGATCTCGCGCCCACTCTCTCAACCTATACGGCACACAAAAGTCCCCATGTCACCTACATCCCAACACTTACTGGCGGCATTGGTGCGGCTGAACTAGAGAGATTCTACTCGCAGTTCTTCGGCAATCCACCGACTCTGAAGCTGACGCTACTCTCTCGCACCATTGGCGCTGATCGTGTAGTCGACGAAGTACACGTTCGGTTCAAGCACACCCAGGAGATGCCGTGGATTCTTCCTGGCGTTCCGGCTACCAACAAGCGGGTTCAGGTGCTGGTCGTGAGTATCGTTGCCCTCAGAGGAGGAAAGCTCTATCATGAGCATGTGTATTGGGATCAAGCAAGTGTCTTGTTTCAGGTTGGCCTACTAGATCCCACTTTGCTATCAGATGCAGCTCGGAAGATGGGCGTGGAGAAGTTGCCAATCGTGGGCAAGGAGGCGGCCTCGCGAGTTCTGAAGGGTTGGGATCCTGATGAGGAAGGCGAGGCAGATAATGCGCTGATTCCAGAATGGGATGATGAAGAAACAGAAGAGGAAGACGATGATGAGAGTGGCGAGGTAGATGTGAAGGAGTGACGATACCGAGGACCAATCTAGCGCCGAAGCTGGAGACCAGGAGACGAGATAACCAAATCGTGCAATAATTGTATTTTGCTTCCTAATCAGAGGACTGTAATTCTACCGGGCTAGGCTATAATGATAGATTGAAACTGTCAGATCTCCTGCCTGATTTGAAACTCACAGTCGGTCGAACAGCCCTCGGCAGATTTGAGCGGGAAGATTATCTCGGAAAGTCACGGAAGATCATATATGATTGTACGGAATTCGGGATGTTTTAGCAACACCAAGTTCTTTCATCACAATTCAGAATTATATAAAGATGACTGATTCGACGAGATACCATTTCACTTTCCATGGTAGCAGTATTGCCCCTCGCCTACCAGCGCGCGATCAAAAGTAAATTATCATGGCCGTCCATCGAGTTCGTATGCAATGATCTTGTGTCTCAAAACACCTTTCCCCTACTAACTTACTACGCAGTTCTATTCAAGACCAAAGAGGGGACTACGGAGGAGCAGAAGCGGGCTTTCATCACGGAGGCCCGCTCTTTGCTAGACGTCATCCCTGGTGAGCTTTTCTCCTTCAATATGCATGACCTCTACTGATAGGCATAGGATTATTGTCTCTCAAAATTGGGCCTGCACTAGAAATGTCCCGAACAAAGGGCTTCGACATGGGCATCATTCTGGAACTCCAGTCTCTACAGCATTTGCAAATCTTTGCAACACACCCAGCGCATTTGAGGTCTGTCTTCTCTGACGTATTCTCAGCTCGTGGCTAATATGTTCAAGGCTTCATGATATACGTGAAAATATTTCCAATGACAGTCTTGCCTTTATGTTGGAACATTAGATGCTTAGGCTATTCTGTAGTTCTGTTCATACAAAGACAGAGGATTAATAAACCACTGTTGAATACATTGTATATACAGTGCTGGGGTCTTTCTTTCAGAGGAGACGCAAAATATCCTCGGCGTTGTAACTGAATAGCCACTCCAATCCACCACGAGGGCCTGTCCATTTGAAGTTTGCCCACATTGCCCACTCCTTCATGTACTGAACTACTGATGTGTCTGGGGATCGCAGCCGACCATTTAGATCAGTGAGACGCTTGATGAGTACAAGCCTTTCCTTGCGATGAGCTTCCCAAATTTTCAACAAATGCAAATGGTTGTTGATAAATCCATCTCTAGAGAGTGTGTAGGCAAGTGTCTCGGCGTCTTCCAGCCCTACAGCGGCACCCTGTCCAGCCTGCGGTGTAAATGCATGCGCAGAGTCCAACCGTGTGACATATTCCGGCCACTCTTTACCAAAACGCTCCTGAACCACATTTTGCAGGACACTTTTGTCCCTATGCATCCCCTCCCACCTATCCCTAGTTTGGTTTGGATAAGGCATTGTCGAAAAAAGTCCACCTCGGTGCCCTCATAGTTGGAGGGCATGAGAGCCACAAAGCCAGTCTTGCCAAATATGAAGTTGGGCAGCGTTATCTTGTTAATTGATTCGTGAATCATGGGTTTCTGAACACTCATTTCAATGATTCCCATGAAACCGGAATAGTCCATCTTGACGTCCATGATCAAATCTCGGACGCGAGAATGGACACCATCAGCGCCAATGACAAAGTTGGCGCCAGCTGTTGTACCATCTTCAAATTGCATTTCCACAATAGCTTCATTCTCTTTCAATGAGACCAATTTTTTCCCAAAATATGTGACGATTCCCTGTGCCTTGAGCTCTTTGAGCAATGCTTTCTGCACTTTGGCGCGATGCGTACGGAGGCAGGGGAGGCCGTATTGGCTTCGGCTACCCTGAATCATCAGGGCAATATTCTGCGACTTGGCGTTGGACAGTCACAGCTCTTCGTAGCTGAAGCCATCTTTGTATAATTCGTGATAAACGCCAAGATGCTGCAGGACGCGCACGGCATTAGCAGCAAGAGCAATATTCACGCCTCGCTCGTCGCCATCAGGCTGAAGTTCATAAATTGTCGAGATAATGCCATGGTGCTTCTTCAGACTTAGTGCAAGAGCTGGCCCCTGAATCAAAATTTAGTTGATCTAAGACATGTCTTAAAGGAGGTATGACGGGGTCGGAAAGTGGTGACTTACAGATATGCCTCCGCCAATAATTGCTATACTCGGGGCACTTGTGGGAGGCATTGTGAGTAATGTGGTTGGGCACGGATAATGCAGTAGATGGAGTCGAGTTTGCCTGCAACAAAGTGACAGCCTCTCACTCAACTAACGAGCATATATCACAGTATTTATCACCAGATCCTGAATCCATCTTGAACATGATTTAATAACTGATTTTCCCATTCCACCGAAATTATCCATCTTCAATCTGTGCAAGGGCAAAGTTCCGTCTATGATTATATCAAGTGTGAGCATTTCAGGTTTAGCCTCCGCCCTGATCCATGGGTATCCGGGACCAACCGCTGACCCCTAGGATAGTTACCGAAACGCTCGCTGCCTTCACCAGAGCGCGGACTTGAGCTCATACCGAGGCGGATAAATAAGATTGACGAGACCCGGCGTTCTGGCGTTTAAATTTGTATCTCTTTTCGTTGTAAACGCGTCAGTGTTGGCAGCTACATTACCAACCTCAACCCTCCGGAGTTTGTGGACATTAATACCGAAGTGGTGGTCAATCCATATAAAGGACATTCCATCATACAACAAGGGACACAGAACTGAACCCAGTCCTGTGTCTGAATATCCCATAACTAATCTCTAATTACACATTTGTTTTCAGCTCATTAATCAAGATTATATCATGTCGTGCCCAGATTGTTTCAAAGGACATGTCCATGAAGGAACGCCAACGGGGAACATCACCAAGATTCATGGAAGAAACACGTATGTGGCCCTACCACCAGAAGGCGTGGACCCAAAGGGCATTATTGTCATCATTCCAGATGCATTTGGCTGGGAGTTTGTGAACAATAGGCTTCTGGTCGACCACTACGCTATCCTTGGGAGCTACACGGTCTATCTCCCAGATTTTATGGATGGCAAACCAGCCCCATTATGGCTACTGGTAAGTCTTTCATGCTTCATCGTATTCGAAGCTCATAACTGACATCTTGAGACAGGATCTCATGCCAAAGTTGACTGACAATAGCTCCGTCTGGGATACCTTACGGAAACCGTACGTTGAATCTCAAACAATTTTGGGTACACTACGGCTAACAGTTGCCAGATGGTACATCTCAAAGATTGCATATGGTGCAGTCCCGTTCTTTCTAAGCAATAGATTTGGTGTTGCATGGCCAAAGATTCTGTCCTTCTTTCAAGACTTGCGAGCCGAAGAGGGCGCCACATTGCCCATCGGTACGGCTGGCTTTTGCTGGGGTGGCAAACCAGTCTTGACACTCGCACATTCCGACATGGTTTGCACATCCAACGGAAGGCCACTCGTCGATGCCGTCTTTACGGGCCACCCAAGCGGTGTATCACTCCCGGATGACGTGGAGAAGATAACGAAGCCTGTCTCGATGGCTATTGGAGACAAGGATATGGTCATGTCAATGGCACAAATAGATTCGGTTCGAAATACTTGGGGTAACATGAGCAACGAGGTACCTACCGAAGTAGTGGTCTATGACGGTGCCGGGCATGGATTCTGTGTCCGAGCAGATGCCAAGAATGAGAAACAGGATCAACAGAGCAGAGACGCCGAGAACCAGGCCATCGCTTGGTTTGGGAAGCATTTGAAATGACAACCTTCTACAAATGAGTAGACAACAACGGACGAGGCTCACGTATAAGTTAGAAATATGCCTATGTTAGAAGCAATATTAAGCCTGGGAAGATTTCATAAATGTATCATTACCTAATCTAAGGCGTACAAAGAAGATATCTGTAAACTCATGTTCAAGCTCATCGACACTCATACCAGCAATGAAACGTCCACTGATGAAACATGCATCTCCGCATCAGGTATAGCGCTGGTGATAGCAAGAACCGGCCGCAAAAATGAAGACGGCAAAGACAAGATTTGTCTCGGGAGGGAGGGTATTTGTATGTCTTTACCCCCTGTGCAGAATGCTAGCGTGATCACGACCATGAGAAGCCAATCGTCGTCGGGCCGGGAACAGACCTCAAAGGTACAACTTGATTGGACTACACTAACTGTCATGGAAGCAAAGTATTGTTCTAGTTAAGCTTGTTGATACCTCCAAACTCATTCGTAGCTTTGCGGATGGGTTGCAATTATGGCATTCTTTTGAGTAGGGGGTGGGCGGCGGCAGGTACCACATCCAGGTGCGACAAGATAACGGCTAGATCTAGTCATACTACTGTGATAATCGTTTCATAGCCTAAAGGATACTGGATGTCTATATTGACCTCTCTGTCAACATTGTCAGCAAAGCGTTGTTTCATACCTCCCCTCTCTCTACGCTGACTGAGTAGAAGAAATTGCGTCCTCACCGCCATCTCGTTGGAAGGATCCATTTATGAAGTAACGCTGTTCAAATCTATTCGTAATTCCCCAACTATCGGAGTGGTAGGTTGCTCTATGTCTGACACATCACAAAGGCGGTTGAGACGGTACCACATCCAGCTATGGCTGACTGGATCTAGACATTGTATAAACAGCTTTGTTGGTGACAACAGTGCGGCAGTCATGTCTCATTTGCCACCTACCAGGTAGTATCAAAGCATGGCTGTACGAGACACGGGGTAACACTGCGAACGTCAGCCATATGCAGTTGGGTCTTGTGACATTACCGTAGAGCGAGATGTACAAGTATCGCTGAATGTCCTACTCTGGCTACCCAGCATTTAGGCTTGTTTACTCATTGTCTTAGACATGATTAGCCCATCCTTAGTCAAGGGATCTAGACTTATTCCCGCCCGTCGTAGTATCGCTACTCCAGAGCTCAAACCATATTTGACTTTATTTCTGTTCAAGTAGAATGTCTGAGACAAATTATTGAATAGATGTTCCCTCGTTCTTGAGGGATTAGGGAATTGGCCATAAAAGCCAAGTTTCCTCAAACAGATCTGTTATGTCCTGCTCGTTTAACATCAGCAGCATTCTAACAACTTACCCCCATCTTCTTTTCTCGTTATATTCAGTAATTTGCATCAACTGAGAAGTACTATGGTGTACTCCTGGATTTCAGGTGAGGGGGAGAGTCAGTTTGGCGATATTAACCCACGAGGTTGGGGGCAATTCAACTTCAGTAGCACATCTATTGGCATGTGTGACGGGTACAATAGTGGCTGTCAGTGTGAGCAATGTCTGGTGGAGTTTGAGCGCGACAACCGTCCTTTGATCGTTAAGATACAGGAGCGCCATAAAGCTTGGTTGCAACATCGAAAGCGTTCCGGCCTCCCTCAGATACCCGCCAGATCCAGTGCCACTCCTCTGTGTCGCTTCACCCCTGTCGTCGATCTCCTCCTCGGATCCGGCAGCTCAGTGACCACTTCAACGCCGTAGCCACCGAGGTTGCCCACCTGCAGGGTACCAATTGGCTGGCAGCCTTCGCCACTAGACTTGTTAATGCGCATGATGAGTGCGAACCGTGGGAAGGTCAGCTCATATGGGGTTCGACCCGCCGTGCAGATTTCTTGGCATATGCTGCATCATGGACACGGGTCAGCTCGGAACTGGCACGATATATCCCTACCTCGTCTTATCCATCCCTTTATTACGCAGGACATCGTGCACCTTTCATCGACATTGGATTAGGGTCCAATCTGCTCTACTTCTGGGCCCTAGAACTCGACTGGGATACTCAGTTCTCAGCGGCGCTGGTAACATCCATTACCTCCTGGGCTGACATGGCCGATGGAGGGGACATGCCTAAAGAGCAGGTCGCAAAGATCTTTGACGTCTTACCTTCGCTGGTTAGGGCATGCACTACGGGGTATCACGATAACTTGTCGCCTATGAAGGTTCTGGCCATCGAATGCCTGCGCGCTCCCACGATTCCAATCTTCCACGGGCCCTTGCCATCTGTGCGGGATATATGGCTTAGCCGAATGGCAGATGCGGGTGCTCGGGAGTCTGCCATTTTGATGACGGGCTGTGCATCACCTTTCAGCGACCGGCGCAGTGCCGAAGACACTCGCCTTCTCGTGACCTGGGCGCTTATTCACGACCTCTTCGATCTTCCTCGAGACCTATCTCACGGCAACCATGTCAATGGGGTCCTCTGGGCGTTATTTGCTGGCTTCACTGGAGGTGAGATACTGGTCTGGTTGCGCGACTCCGTTGCTTCTGCCTCCAGGAGTGACTCTTGTGCAGCTAAGCTAGTGCTATGCATGGCTTTCCCTCAGGTTACCGGTCCTCGCTGGTCGGTAAATGGTCTCGCCCTTGACAGGTTATCTGAGTGGCCCAAGCCCCCTCTGCTTCCCGCGAGGCACGGTGGCATGCTGCCTCTATTCCTGGAACAAGGTGGGAGTAAATTATCCTCTGATTCTATGTGTAAGTGCACCTGGACCAATGAGTCGCGCTCTCTTGGAGCGGCAGCTGCCGAAGCCCTGAGTGGGACAGCGGCTTGCTTCACCAGCGTCTCGGACCGCCTGGATGCCCACAGTGCTGGCCTAGCTGCATTAATTGCAGAAGATTGGAACACGTTGATTGATCTCCAACGCACTGCCTGGAGTACATTTTTGAGTGACCTCGAGGCCATTGCTGGCTGGCTGAACCATAGATAGGATCTCATAGAGCAATTAGGCCGATTAATAGTGAAAGAGTACATATATCTAACGTATTCTATAAGCGAGTGTGCCATATAAACAAGTGTGCCACCCTTTACCACTATATTTACCTCTATTATAATATATTAAATTCCTTAATAATCTTAAATAGTATTACCTTTATATAAAAGTAAAATTATTATAGTTTTTAGAGCTTTTAAAAAAGACCTAGATTTAAATTTTAAAGTTATAAAAAAAATTTATAATATTAATTATATAATTTTAAATTAGTATTATATTAAATAGCTTTTATAATATAATATAAAAGCTAATTTAATAAATTTTATAAAATTAAAAAAAAATTATATTTAAATATATAATTAATTTATTTATATAATTATTTTTTTTAAATTATATAATATTAAAAAAATAATTAATTATTTATTATATATATATAATATATTATTAATTAATAAAAATTAAATATTAAATTTTATTAAATATTAATTAAAGCTCTATATAACGTACATGTATAGGGGATACACTAACCAAGTGGATGCATTACCTTACCTTATTTTACATACTTTACATTAAAAAATAATAACCACACTATACAAAATTAATTAACTTATATTGCTATTCTCTTTACTAGACGTTTCTACATTAGCCTAATATGTTTATGTATTATAACCAGCCTTACTGCATATACTGCATTGCTTGCTTTTCCCCCGATCCTTTATCTTCTAGCCTTTACTTTAGCGGCTTTCTTGCTTTACTTATTGGTTGATGTTTATTTGATCCTAAAGAGCCTGTCCCTCGGCAATACTTATACTTCTATCTTAACGTAATTATGTTTTTTTTGCCTTACACCGCTTACTTAATATTGTATTTACTTTTTAAAGTGTTTTGTTCTTTGCCTTTAAAAGGGCTAACTGATATATTACTCCGCATACTCCCTTCGCAAACTGATCTATAGTAGCTAAAATTAATAACAGTGAGCTTTCTTAATAATAGCTAATTCATTTCTTAATGTAATCTGTCTATGAATTTGCCTTAATTAGGTTATTTAGCGTCCTTGGAACCCAAAGATTAAGTAGATTAATTACCCCTTTAGCCGGCGTTGGCGTACATATCGTCACATTTAGCCATAATAAAACACTTTTAGGATCAAGTGGAATAAGCCCTGTGCCTCTAAAAGCTCCCTTAATATTATTTTTAATTATTACAGCTTAGTGTGTAGCAAAAAATACAGGCAGAAAGTCCGTCTTAGAAATATACGTAATATAGCCTTTTATCATCCCTTCAATCTCTCGCCCATATGCCTTTTTCAAAGGCCCAAAACAGCCAACATCAAGTGGCTAAAGAATATATGATAAATGAGACGGTATATAGAGTGTAATAATATTATGATTCTTATAGAATAGCTTAAATTCTATAGAGTGATAACTTTTATACCCATCTATAATCAGAAAACAATATCCTCTATAAGATCGCGGCTTAATATACTTTTTAAAGTACTAAATCCATTCTATACCTTTCTTATTTATAATCTAGTTGTTATTAATCGTTGTAATAACCTAGTTAGAAGGTAATATACTATCCTTATACTAGTTAATTAGATAATACTACCCTGTAACTATAATAAATAGCAGGATAGCCTAGCCTTAGGAATTAATAGCTTAAATTATAGAAACCTATTCTTTATTACCTGGCTAGGCTAAAATTAGTCTACCGTATTTTTCTAAGCTTATAATAACTATAGTAGTTAAGATTATACCTATCATAAAGCCAGTCTCATTGAAATTATAAAAATCTACCTCTTATATACTATATTTTATAATAGTATTCTATATAAGCCAAAACCAAGCTAAAATTAAATCTAGATCTTCGTATAAAGCCCTCTTATAGTCATATCTACGCATAAAACGCGTAAATAGCTCTACATAACGCTTAACAAAGTTTAAAGCCTAGCATATACTAACTAAAGACGCATCGCGATCAACAAGCAGTCGATTCGCTATATCTTCCATACTATAAAGCCAGGGAGAAAATAATCGAGATTCTAGGTTAAGAATATATTAAACTATAATAGATTCTTTTAAATCTATAAGCCTCCTTGACTTCGGGATACAATTGCTCTAGGCGCATTGCCTATTTTTACAATAAAAAAGTATTATATAATCAACTAAGTATAACTTTACAGTAGCTCGAATACCTAATAAAAAATCATTTTAGAGAGCCTAAAGAGCTAGTAATAAATGCTTATCGCTACTTTTCTATCGTATGATTATGTATTGAGAAATTTATAATAATATAAAAAAGAGTATAAAAAAGAAGAGAAGTAGTGCATCCACTTGGTTAGTGCATCCCTTATATATGTACGTTATATTAAACTTATAAATATAATTATTAGAAAATTAAATATAAAAACCTAATATTTATTAATATTTAGTTTAAACTTATATAAAATATTAAAACTAAATATAAAATTTTTAATAATAATTTTTATAACTTTAATAAAACTAATTTTATAATAAGTATTATCTTTTTAAATATAATAATTATAATTTTAAAAAACTATATAAAAACTAAATTATTTTAATTTAATAATTAAAAATAAATAATTATAATTTAAAGTATTAATAAAATAAATTAAATAATATTATTATTTATTATTTTTATTATATAATATTATTTTAAAAATTAATATTAAAAGTATAATCTTTTAATAAATTAATATATTATAATAATAAAAAATAATTAAACTATTAATAAAATTAACTTAAATTAAATTAAATATTTTAATTATTATATAACTTTTTATATAAAAAGGATTTATTAAATATTTATTTTTAATAGTTATAAAAACTATTATTTAATAGCATTTAAGCTTTATTATAAAAAATATAAAATTATTATAGTTTATATATTTTTTTATTTTTTATATTTTTTTTAATTATTAAATATTAATTATTTTAAATTATTAAAATAAATATATAATTAATAAATTAAAAACTTAATATATATATATATTATATATATTAGTAAGTTTAAGTTTTTTTATATTTTTTATATAATATTTTTTATTATAATTAATAAAAAAAATATTAAAAAAGATTTTAAAAAAACTAATTTATTATTATTTAATTTATAAAATATTCTTTTAATATTTAATATAAAATTATAAATATTAATACTTTTAAAAATATTATTTTAATTTATATAATTTTAAATCTTTAAAATACTAAAAAATATATATAAGATTATTTTATAGTTAAAGTATATAAAAAATTATATTTTTATTTATTAAAATAACTTTTTAATTATAATATTAATTATAATTAATTAATTTATAAAAGATATAATAATAATTATATATTAAATAATACTTTTATATAAAAAGATTTTTAAGTTTTATATAATAAATAAAATATTAAATAAATACTATAAAATAAAAAAAACTTATATATAACTTAAAAGTATACTTATTATTTAAAAAAGAATTAATTAATTAAATTAAAAAAATATAAATAAATAAATTAAATAAAAAAAATAATAAAAAAAGTTTACTTATATAAAGGTTTTATACTATAATAAATATAATAAAACTAGCTATAATATATAAATTTATAAAAAAATATAATTAAATAAAAAATATAATTATTTTTCTTAATACTATTATAATAATTAAATATTTAATATAAATTAAAAAGTATTAAAGGCTAATTTTGTTTTTTTACACAAGGTGGTAAAGGGTGGCATACTCGCTTGTGTAGCACACTCGTTTATGGAATACGTTATCCGTTATTTGGATATTGATCTTAATAAGGCAATACCGGGAAGTAGGGCCTGGTAAGATGATATCGGCGTCGTCATCAACAGAACTGGGTTGTGTGCAACTAAACAGCATATATAAAATAGTGAACAAAAAAAAGTCTACATCTGAATAGTTCCAACTGATCAAAGATCGCCATTTCTTACTAGTTATTCATTCTGCTTGGCCATATTATGTGCACTTAACAAGATCGCAGATAGGAAATAAAAGATGTTTACATGGTCAAAAGTAGTATTATATACTTTGAGATACTACATTACACACCACATATTGAGCCCATACAAATTGGACGATCTCCTTTGTCCAGGGAGCTCCTCTACCCGGTTTGACGGAGTCATCCAAGGATGCCCTCTACGTCGCTTCCCACTATTTGTTGGTGCTGCTGGCCCAAATGGGAGTACCCTTGTAAAGCACAACGTTACCATCATTCTGCACAGCGCAGATAACGGTGCTGTCGCCAGTTGGGCTGGCAGTGTTGGTATGCCAGATAGCGGTTCCATTGTTGTCACTGCACAAGACATCTCATTAGCAAAACGAAACATTCTAAGAACAGAATATGGCAATAGCTCAAGGGCTAGGAGAGGAAGCGATGAAGGACTTACTACATGACCAGGTTACCGTCCTCCTGCATCTTGATGCCCTTGACACCACTGCGCTGGTCTACCGTGTTCTGGAATCGGCATTCACCACCCCAGTAAATGGCGATCTTTCCGTCGCCCTGCATCTTGAACTCGACGGAACCGTCTGGGCTAAACAGGCTGCTGCCTGTCTTCAGCCACTCGCCGTTGCCAAGGGTGTTGTGAGACATGTTGGGTTCGAGTGTGTAGATGAGAAAAGAAGTGAAGTTTGAAGTTGATCAAGGAATGCGTTTGAAGATTTGAGCTGAGGTTGGAAGAGTTTGAGATTTCATTCACTCATATAGGGGAGGATGACCAGCTTTATATAATGTGCCCTCAACGGAGTTTTACTAGCAACGAAGAGGCATCTCCGTATCACGATGTCATTCGCCACCATGTTATCCCCCTTTCTAGCAGCTGATAACTCAAAATTGTAGGATGACCCGTATGATGACTTAACCCTTCAGTTACAATTCCCGAGGGGCATATTGGCAATGTGGCCATTCGAGATTGGCCGGAACGCGTATTCTCCCCCTCTTTGATACCTGTATGCTACAAATTTGAGACCATCCCGTCACGGTTGAGTAGTCACATTACGTAGCAATCTCGACTCTCCACATCTCAGTCGCAACTAGCTTTGATGTATCAATGTTGCAGTTGACTTTTAGTGGTCAAATAACAACATAGAACAAACTCAGGAGGGGTCGGCAAGTCCGTCGATTGTGTAGACATCACATGGGCCCATGTCCATCGGGCTGGAGATGGAGACCTCAGCTTTAATACAAAATAGTTCTCTGCATGCACATGCAATATTACGTGAAGTTTTCCTGCATGAATAAGCCGTTTCTGCGCTATGCAGCTCAATGGATTGTCGACAGAGGTCACAGCGATGCATCATAATTACATGCCCTTTGGCAGTGCTGTGGCTAAGGCAAATGTTATACAATAGGCAAACTGCGGCCAATCGGCCAATAGCACACTTCTGTGCAGCCACATAGATGTATTATATATCACACTCACCATCAACCGTTAGCCATTAGCAGCTATGTCCTCAAGTCTAATATTGTCCAATGTGCTACGCAATCACAATACTCTCATACAATGAACAAGCGACGGACCGGCTTCTAGATATGGATCCATAGATACGACATGATCCACCAACCACACCCCGACTATTAACAGATGATGCAGGCAGTGGAGCGACGATCCGAGTTGGCTTTCAGCACCTATTCGGTCGTGCCGCAGCAACATGGTATTCAAACCGATGCATGTTTGTGGCGACCTGCACAGTCCCGCCTGGTGGCGATAGTCAGTTCGTGTCCAATGTGTATTGGTGGTCAAAGAGGAGTACTACGCAAAGCCCTTCGTCATACGGTTTCATTTGGATATATCACTCCGTCCGTTGTATGTTTGTCGAAGATATAAAGTAGTGAGGGGTAGTGGATCGTCATTTGCTGAAGGAGGTTCAGCCGACGAAAGATAGCACTAGGTGGGGTCTAGGCTGTGCTGCTATTGACGTGAATGGCGGCCCGAAGCGGGAGGAAATGGTAAGTGTGTGATTGCTTGCATATGCACTTTTGTCTAATTCGTAGAGGGTAGGAGAGGGGTTAAGTGGCAATATAATATATTGGGTCCGGGTCCATCCGAGTGCATGATATTACTGTTCTAGATCCACATGGATAGAGGAGGGGAGTGAGGGGAATATGCTACGACAAGCATGTGCCGTCCAAATGTGAGAAGCCCACTCTTTTTGCCTTCTTAGAAGTATACATCCGTTCGGGAGAGGCAGCTTAAGCATGTGGCCATAATCGAAGGTCTTGATTCTCCGATGTCGTCACGTCCGACACATCTCTAACTATCCTCGGCAAAACTATAGATGTACACATATTCATGGCATTATTGGCGAGAAATATCCCATTCCTCTTTATGCCTACCGGCGCATTCCGTGTTACTAAACAAGTTTGGCCCCAGCAAGTGAGCGGGACAACTTACCTTGGCTTTGCTGGGTCTGCGTCTTGTTGACGTCCTAGGACGTCCTGATCTTGGCTTCCTCTCGAGGCTTTTCTCCTTCCATCGGTTATAGATGTTGTAGACGGTGGAGTGAGTAGTGCCAAAGTCCTTTCCCACAGCTCGAAAAGATTTGCCCACGGCTATTTCTACGCACATGGCCGCCTTATGCACAGTGGTAAATTCACAATTCTTCTTGCGGTCCTGACTTATTTCAGCGCCGATACTTTGTCTTTCTGACATTGTCGCGCGGCTGATATGTTACTCGCAAATGTGTATACTGTTCCGATGATGGACCTCGAGAGTTGAAGGTGTGGCATCCATGACGATGACCCATTTTGCTGCGGAACAGTCGCAATTTTTTCCGGGCCATTAACATTGGGCAGCGGTCTGGTTCAGCTAACCATTCATCATCTTGATCCTCGCTTCAGGTCATGGCTTACAATGTGAGTATGTTTGATGAATATGCCATGAGGTACAAGCCTAAGCAACGCTGCCATCATACAATTTTTACATGTTGTCTAAGGAGAAATAGATGGTATTTAACAAAACTGTTCCAAATCATTCTCATCCAGACGTCTGGCATGAGAAGGGTTAGGGTTGATCGCATCCTCAGACAGTACTCTGTAGTTAACAAACGTAACCTGTAGTCTAACGGATACTCACGGACACACAGGGCCGGATCTTTGTCCGCGACGAGCCGTTCAATAGGGGAGCCATCCTGATTACCTCGGAAAGACTGTCTAAGCACTGATGCTTTCCATTGTGACTACTTCTTCATTCCATCCGTTGTGGTCGCGCTCCTTTTGTTCGTAGTAGTATTACTCGCCCGACAGTGGATGTCGGATGTTCATGGGTCTACTAGCATCACCGGTACGACCAGAGCAGAATGCCTACCGAGGGCCGTAGGCCGGATAGGCCCTACAATCGAGCGTACCAGGCATGCATCAATTGTCGTAGAAAAAAGGTCAAATGCATTGTCGACAATGACGAAGACGGTCAGCCTCAATCCTTTTGCACGCGGTGCCGACGAGAACTTCGACAATGCGTCTTCACTGCCGACCGAGGAGGACCAAGCGGCGTCATTCCAAGCACTCACCACCGAACCGTTGTTGTTGAGGCGAATCATGCGGTACCGGAGATGTCTTCATCAACATTTACCAATAACGATTACAATCAGAGTATTTCAATTCCCTTCCATGAGTCAAATCTCAAAAGCTCAGACAGTATGACTTATAAGCCTCTTCTCCAGGTCTAAATCCTTCACGCCATGACACCATACATATCTCTACAGTTGGAAACGACGAATCCCCGGTTTCCTACGACGCGGAAGAAGGCACTAATGCTCTTCCGAGTCAGTCAGTCAATAATGATTACACTATCGGAGCGCAGGATGCAGGCTGCAGGGCTGCAGCCGAAGTCTGTCATGAGGTTTGGCCGACAGTTCGGCACCGTCTGTCAACTCCGAGCGCCAACACCCTCGAAACGTGGAGCAATTGGCGGTTTGTCCAAACGGGTCTGCTAAGTGCCGAAGAAGCAGTAACTTATGCGGACCTCTTCTTTCGGAATATGGCCGCATTGTCTCCCATTGTTCATGACTACTACAGCGACCATGAGAACCACCATACGCTGATCAGGCGAGACCCAGTCCTGTGCTGCACAATCATGGCAATCTCATCCCGCCACCACATTCTCGATACAGAAGGTGGTCTTACACGTGGATATCACATCCACGATCGTCTGTGGAAGTATTGCCAGTCGCTTTTTGACCAGGCCATATGGAATGAGCGACGAGCTGTTAGAGATCAAATGAGATACTTGGGCTTGATGGAGAGCATGCTGCTCATTACCGAATGGCATCCGCGGGCGTCTCATCTACCAGTTGAAAGCGATTACTTTGGCAGTAGAGAAGACTTGTTTGCAGAAGAACAGAATTTATCACGAAATAAAGGTACCTTTATGCCTGGCTTTGTAGCACCGTGGCCTGCTAACCAACGCCAGTCCCAAACAAGTGGCTTCGGGAGGTTGAAGAAATAGCGGAAAGATCAGATCGCACATCGTGGTATGTCCTCTATGCCTGGTAGTTGAGGCCCTTGAAGCTGATGACGTAGGATGCTACTAGGTAATGCGCTTACGCTTGGCCATGAACTTGACCTCTTTGATGCAAAAGAAGATATGACTGTGGTGACTGTAGATGGCGCTGAAAGCATCTTGTTCTCTAACTATCTCATCATCAGGCGGAACCGACTGAGAAGAATCTTGTTCATTTACATCACCCAATTGGCCTCTCGTCTTGGCTGCTCATACCCCAAGACCCCGTTCCATCAAGTTATCGTGGCCTCCATGCACCAACCCAACACGTGTCTCGATGAGAATTGGCATAATCATGTCAGCCTGTGGATAGAGCTTAGTCGCCTCATCAGATCCTCGTCAGAGTTTCTATTTCCATCTAAATCGGTAACGCAAGATCTGTTGCACAGTGGTAGATACGCTGAGTTTCTTGATCACTTCAGGCCATTACTTGCCCAATGGTGGGAGCAATATTCACGCATCACCAGTATGTCCCAGTTTTTTTCCTAGCACAAGAGCTTCCCTCTAATTATACCCAAGATGGATCAGTGTCTCATCGACTTCTTTCAATCGACTACCAGTTTGTTCGACTTTACATCAATTCAATGGCTTTGCAGGCAGTCTCGCACAGAGTGAGCACGGGACAGAACCCGACAATGGGCTCGCAACTTGAGAAGACGAGCGACTACGCATTCATTCGCGAAGTGATTGACGGATGTACTCACATACTAGAAACTGTTATCAAACTGGCTAACGACAACCATTTAAAGTACATACCAACAAGGTTGCATATCCGGATTGCATCGGCGTCCATATATCTCATTCACGTAAGCTTTGTCCTCGACAATTCTTCTTCTTGCAGGATAGGCTAATTAGGTGGCGTTTTCAGGCCCTGGCATTGGGTGCGCGGCAAAGTGAGCTCACCCGTTCAATCGCTCTGGTAGACTCTGCTGTCAATGCCTTGCGTGTGCACGCAGTGGATGATGTCCATCTTGGAGTCCGATACGCCTCACTTCTGCAGAAACATCTCAAGGGACTTCGAAAACGATTCATTCGCGCCCAGGACACTGTATCATCCTTTCCCTTACCACAATATGAGACTGGGAGTGGGGGATCTGATGTACCCCTGCCCATCACGAACACAAGCGGCGAAAAGGCATCATCGGCAGGTCCATCAAATTCGTCATGGGGAGATGCAGGAACTCCAATGTCTGGGAGCGATTGGGTCGCTATACCTATGGAGGCGTCAAACGGAGGGCAGCAGCAGCAGTGTAGCAGCTTCATGGAATTTTTGTTTGACATGGACCCGAGTGATATGAGGTTCTTTTGGGATGTCTGATGCTAGGCAATGAGTCTATTATAACTAAGAAAGCAAACTATTGATGCTTGTCACA
Source organism: Cladobotryum mycophilum (assembly GCA_036429605.1). Lineage (NCBI taxonomy): Eukaryota > Fungi > Ascomycota > Sordariomycetes > Hypocreales > Hypocreaceae > Cladobotryum > Cladobotryum mycophilum. The sequence continues at coordinate 4,307,037 of JAVFKD010000016.1, read as the reverse complement.
TCATCATCTCCGATTCAAGGCACAGACTACTGCATACGGCCTTGAGGCAGCCCTACTTAATATGATCAAGTTTGGCCTCTGCTGCTCACAGCGCTTCGAAGAGAGCATGGAAAGCAACGGCCCCACTTCCCATGAACAGCCGCTTCATACGTTCACATATCACCTTTCAATCAAGATGCGTGAAAGAGCCACAGGTTTTAGCCTGGTATTCGATATTAACTGACATATCACAGTCTACTCGCACTGCATATGGCTTCGGACTTCGGATTTAGGTAGTCTCAGTATCCGGCAAGTAAGTCAGCTGAGCAGCGTGGTGAGATCTGGGTAGTATTATGCCTGCCAAGTATTGGGGCAGAATAAGTAGAGCAAACATATAGATTCGACTCATTATCTCTCATCAACACGATGATGAGTTCCCGTCTTCCCTTGCCCAACATAGTTTTCTTTGGCTCATCTACAACTACATACCATGAGTTCTACAAAGCATGCACACCATCCGGTGGTTCGGGTCGACCAAGGCACTCTAGTTGGAGTCACTGAAGAAAACTGCCATCGCTTCTTGGGGATCCCGTATGCTGCACCACCAGTTGGTTCGCTACGCTGGCATGCACCCTTGCCCCCCGCAGTCTGGGAAGGGCAGCGTGATGCTACAAAATTTGCGCCATCGGCTCTTCAAACAATTGATAGAGGGTTGCCACCCGATATTGTCACAAGCGAGGATTGTCTATATCTAAACGTATGGAGCAAGTCTCTAGATGCTTCAGCAAAGCAGCCGGTCATGTTCTGGATCCATGGCGGAGGGTTTCTCAACGGCTCCTCCTCAATGATCCTGTACCACGGCGGCCCTCTGGCACAGCATGGAGTCACCTTTGTTTCTATAAACTACCGCCTGGGGGCATTTGGCTTCCTGCGACATCCGGATGCTGGCGGCAACTTTGCTGTACTGGACTGGGTAGCCGCATTGAAATGGGTCAGTAAGAATATCCGCAACTTTGGAGGCGATCCGAATAATGTTACCGTGTTTGGCGAATCAGCCGGTGCGGTAGCTGTGCGTACACTGCTCTCGACGCCTTCTGCGCATGACCTCTTTCACCGTGCCATCATTCAGAGCGCAGGATGTGAGCCATCTGTTGCCACTTCAACCCCTTCACTGGAACGCGTGATCAGTGCAAGCGACGATTTATTTGCCATCACTGGCACGCGAGACCTTGAGGCATTGCGTTCCATCCCAGCGGAAGAGATTCGAGCGGCATCGTTCGCAGCAAGTGGGTTAAAGCCCACAAACTCGAATGAGCTCCACGCACCCGCAGACCTACGGTGGTATCCAGTCAGCGATGGCGCAGTAATAACGGATGAATTTGTCGGCTGGGCGGATAACGTCCCTGTATTGTTTGGCTTTACAGCTGATGAAGCGCGCTGTTTCTATCGCCCTGACTCTGTCCTTGGCCAACCCCAACTTACCCCAGCCCTGGCCTACACGGCGGGGGCTGTTGGAAGAATGACGGGGACCCTAGGGGCAGACCGCGCTGCTGCAGTGGCCGAGTACTATGCGAGCCAAAACATGACCCCCTACGAAGCCATTGTTGACTTTGGAACCGCGGCTTGGTGGTCAGAACCTGCGCTGGCCACGTACAATCGCTTCGCTCGTCTGCCCAACCGCACTTCGTACTTTTACCGCTTTTCACGCGTATCCCCCGCCACGCGCCGAAGCAAACTGCTTGCATTACACACAGCCGAGCTGCCATACCTCTTTGGACCGATGACACGCCGTACGGCATGGCGACCTTGGGGTGACATGCCCTCTGCCGTGCCAGAAACCGAGGCGCCAGAAGATCGCGATTTTGATAGTGATGATGTGCGCGTGTCGGCGGAGATGCAGGAAGCTTGGGTGCAGTTTGCGAAGAATGGTGTGCCTCGTAATGGAGACAAGGAATGGCCGCGCTGCACTGTCTCGGATCAGCGCTTCACAGACATTGGAGATGAGGTTCAGTGGAAGCAGCTCGAGGTTGGTCCAATTGAGAGACTGATTGGGGAGATGCGAAAATGAAGGCCATCAACAGATGGTTTCTACATAAGTATGCATTTCTTTGGCCTGGCTACGGCCAAATATCAAGGAGGACGGAGAAATGTGCTCCAATGGCTGTAAATGTATCAGCTTTCACTCTACAAATTTGGGAGTGGCAGCAGAGGCTCACAAGAGGTACACAGACAGCTCCATGCTTTTGCGGGCATTAAAGTTAAAGGCGATTATAGCTATGGCTATGCGATGAACGATAATGATGGATCCCTTCTTAGTGGCTACCATTAGGCGAAGTATTGAACCGACGGAGGCTGCTTGAATAGTACGGGAATGAGAGCATCCCCTAACAACGCATGTCTAGCTATCTTGTCAGTGTAGTTAGATGCTTAGAGGTTAGGGATCGCCACATCGTAACGTCTGCATACACTACCCTTCACTGCTAAACAAGCTCCAGGGTCCATCGCGGAGCTCCAACAAGTGTTTGCTGATCCAACCCCATGCCGCCAGTTTGTAGCGCAATGCATCTCGGCCAGCGACAATCTGAAGGCGTGGACATTTGGTTTTGAGTTATTCCCCTTCACCCAGTTGAGCGAGGGGTCATCCTGAACAAACTCTCCGCTGAGAAGACCTAGATACAGGGTATCCGGTGCTGGACTGTTTTCCGCTTGAGAACCTCCGAGAGCATGGAGGCGTTGCTATTGATAATGGAAGAAGCAAGCCCGGACAAGAGTTTCTTTCGACACCTGTGTAAGCACATAGAGCTATACGCTCGTTTATTTGAACCAACTGCATGATATTATCCATCCATCTTTACCTAGAGTAAACCCAGCACACTGGTTCCGTATTTGCCATTTGCAGCGGTTGCAGGGCTGAGCCATTGCGTGCGATCCAAGAAAGGACCCCCAAAAAACCCAATAGCAGAGCCTCCCGTTGAAACCTAATAAGTTTATCTGGCATAAGCTTAAAGCGTAGGCCATATTGGATACTTGGTGCTGTCAGATTGTTCAATAGCGTGGCATTATTTGGCATTATTGTTTTTTTATCTATCTACGAGCTAGAAGATCTCCACGACTTCAGAGAGATTCAGTCTTGGGCAGAAGTGAGACAGCCAGGCTCAGCCCAGCTCAGAGCGGCCTGAGCCAATGACATGGGGGATACGGCCACTATCGACGAAGACACTGAAATAATGCCAACCTATTAATACAAGCGCAGTGTCGATGGCTTCAAAAATGTTGTGGCCACATAAATAATCGTGCTTGGCACTGCAGCCTCATCCACCACCGGGGGAAAAAGGAAATTTGAAACACTGGAGTACTCGTTTCATTGGGTTATGAGCCTACAATGCGGCAAATTCAAATTCGCAGTATGGTACAAGATGAATCGATATAGACTTGTGAGTTTGGAATATATAAAGGTCGGACTGAGCATCGTCTCTGCTTTTCCCAACTCGCTCTTCAGCACCATCCCTCGAGCTCTCTCATTCAGCCAACCGACTTTCACCACAAGCCCTCTCCAAGTTCTCTCAACATCACTCGCAAGCCTTCGTCCCGAAGCCGCTCCACTCCCTACAAAGAAGCAAAAATGTCCAACTCCGTTATCATCCGACCTGGTTACGACGTCTGCAAGCTCAGCTTTCCTCACCAGGTAACTTGCAAAAACGAAAGGTACATCAAGTGCGGTGACGGACACTGCCCCTTCAGAAGCTCGCCAAGTACCGAAGCCAAAGGCATCTGCGGCACCTGGCTCGGCAAGGCAAACCAGTGCTGCTACGTCCAAGAATCCACGCAGCAGATCTTCCCCACCTGCGACGAGGTCCCGGGGCTTGTCGCGGCCAAGAGCATCGACAGCATCGGAACAGACCCTACATCGGGCCCCTGCGGCGGTGGTAGTCTATTCGTCAGCAAAGATACTTGCTGTACCACCACCAGCTCTGCCATCAAGCTCTTCAAGGGTGCCGAAACCGAGGATGTTGATAAGCTAAAGTGCTACGACCGGCGGAACGCTGGTGATTCCTCTGGCGGCGGCAAATCGTCCCCGAGCAAATCTGCGAGTGGCGACAAGAGCACACCCACTTCTTCCAGCAAGGGTTCATCTTCGACAAGCGGAACTCCTAACAATGGTGTTAACAAGCAAGTTGGCTACGTTCTTGGATCATTCCTTACCATCATGGCGGTTGCGGCTCAATTGTAGATTTATTGGAATAGAGATGCCTACGCTGGCTATCAATTTTGCATGGACATTGGCGCAAAGGGAACAGTATTGTATTAGCATAAGGTAGCTGTACCTATTCATGGCCTGGTTTTAGACCTCTTAATTATATACTCGACATAAAAATACTCCATAATCATGTTATCCTTGTGCTGAATATGCATTGACGATTGGAAGTCATACTCAAGATTCGAGTGTCTTCTTTTACACTTGGACTTGGCACAAAGCGGAGGAACAGACCCAGCAGTGCCGTTGAAGTTATGCAGCTCAGTCCATCCCCAAGTTGTACAGTCACATCATCCCCTTTTCTCCATATATTTCCCATCATTCTATACTCGTGCCTTGAAGAATGCCTACAACTTGGTAACCTCACTTCGCCTCTCTCCCCAATATGGGTCTCCCAAGCCCCATTCGGCCCGACGATCGAACCACCTGAGTAGGGGTATAAGCCAAAGCAAACGTGAGGCCGTTAACGAACTAAAATTGATGTCTGCAGGGAGTGAGTCTTGGGGCATAAGTTCTTCTAACGTCAGACCCAGCACGATGGAACCAGGATAAGCTCCATTTATGAAATGTTGACACAATTGCGGCAAAGGTGGGCATCCACTATATCCTACTCATTAAATAGCCAAGCCGGAGGTCCTGCTGCCGGAAAGTATTCGGGAGCATCAGCGGACAAGCGACGACACGAGGGACTATGGTACTTTTTGAAGCGAATATTTACACGTCGCGTGGTCAGGTTTGTTGACGTTTTGCGAGAGGGGTAAAACAGGTGCAAGCTGAAAACATATTTTCATCACTAACAGGACTTGGGGCACACCCTGCAAAGACCATCCACAGGGATACATTCGTGTATTGCATCGGCACGGAACTTGTTAGCGTACTCCACCTTCTGGCATATGCAGTCATTCCGTTACCCTTACGAGATACAGATGCTAGCCGTCCTACCGAATGTTACGTTGGGCATTTGCACGTCGACTTGGCCTGGGAAGCTCGGGTTGTCGGGGCCGGGGTTCTCATCGAGCTCCCGAGAAATGCCATGCTTGAGATGTTTCTATGATGTCAGATAAACAGGCACAAGAAAGTATAAGCTGCAGAGAGCTGAATCACGGACGCGTCATAGTAGGGGAAATGGCTTGCGCGATGGGACGGGCGACCGCCCGAGCCTAACTGAATTTCAAGGCGACTGTCCGACGACAGAGCCTAGGCCAAGGATGCACCGTAGACATCATCGCAAGTCGGCTACTACCGGCGCCATTGCAATATACTCCGCAATATACTCCATATTAGGGGGGTCGCTGGGAACGGACAGGCCCGTTCACCACCCTTGCTTGGATTAGACAAAATCGACAACTGTCACTGGACAAAGATAGGACGAGGCATGCGACATACAACAAGAGGGAGGGTCTTTGGATGCCGATGGTCCGATAGCAGCCGCCAGGGCAGTCTTGGGTGCAGTCTTGGGGGCGGCCCATCATGCACCGTCAATTAAGATGATAAAGAGCGGGGTTGACGAGATCGATGTTGAATGGTCAATTGACTTTGTATCCTTGCAGTATTCTGCGTTAAGGTTGCGTCCGGTGAGTCGAGTGGCTGGCTGGAGGATCAGGATTCGCAGGTTCCCCCTTCAGCCCATCACTGTTACTGCAACTTCGCTTGGCCTGACGACAACCATTATATTCTTTATGTATTCTTTATTTATTTTCATCTTTTAGCGTAATCAATCCTGGTCTTCCCATGTTCCGATCCATTCCAACCCCGTGCCCCAAAACGGGGTCTGGCCCGACTTATGAATGATGATAAATAGAACACCTCTTTTCCTTTGGCCATATGAACTACTTGTAGCAACAATCCATTCATCTGCCGTGCTTTCTAAACTAGTGCATCCAACTCAATATGGGTGTTCCTGTCGCCGAGTCTTTCCAAATGCCATCTCAGCATGTGCATCCCCAGCATATGCCCATTTCAGATACCGATACTGCATCGGCATCCAGCCTTGGGAACTGGCAGATCCGACAGGACATCCTGTATCTCGACAACGGCGCCTTTGGTGCCTGTCCCGTCCCCGTGTGGGAAAAGCAAAAGGAGATTCGTCAATGGATTGATGAAAATCCTCACGAGTTCTTTGAGAGGGCCTATATACCGGCATTGGAGGCAAGCAGGGCCGCTTTGGCTGACTTTCTCCATGTCAATCCATACGACTTGGCTCTCATGCCTGGCGCTACCTATGGATTGAACACTGTTATTCAGAGCCTCAGATTTAACAGGGGCGATGAAATATTGACTACAAATCATGCCTACAGCTCCGTCCGCATGGCACTTGAGCACGTTGCAAAGCGAGACGGTGCCCGCGTTGTTGTCGCTGACATCCCCCTTGTGGTGGCTAGCCCCGACACCGTTCTGCAAAAGATTCTTTCTTGCGTTACCCCCCAAACGCGGTTCGCGGTTATAGATCACGTTCCCAGCAGGTCCGGAATGATCTTTCCGATCAAGAGAATTGTCAGTGCGCTTGACTCTCAAGGCGTCGACACCTTGGTGGACGGAGCCCATGCGCCGGGCATGATCCCACTGGATATCGAGGACATCAACGCTGCATATTATGTAGCAAACTGCCACAAATGGATGTGCTCACCCCGAGGCGTCGGCTTCCTTCACGTTCGATGCGATCGTATTCAGAACATTAAGCCGCTCGTCATTGCCCGCTCGCCTTACGTAGTGGGTAAAGCCAATCACACAAGCCTCGAGCACGGGTTCACCTGGCTGGGAACGAATGACCCCTCTGCAATGCTGTCATTGCCCTCTTCCATCGACTTCCTGAGCTCCCTGTTCCCGGGCGGTTACAGGCAGTTGACGAACCGAAACCATAATCTCGCAGTCCAGGCGCGCAGCATTGTCTGCAAAGCCCTGGGAATCTCGGCCCCCTGCCCAGATGACATGATAGGGGCCATGGCAACCATACCACTACCTGATTCTATTAGTCCCGAGACCGAAGGGATGTTGCCCATTCAGCAAATTCTCTGGCGACAGCACAAAATAGTCATTCCAGTGTACTCCTGGCCCTCGTATCCCAAGCGAGTGATTCGACTGTCGGTTCAGGCATACAACTCCTTGGAACAGTACCTGCGGCTCGCCCACTGTTTACAATCAGTTTTGTACCATGAGAGGAATCCATTGCCGAGCAAACTCAATCATAACCTAACCACATCTGTGCAGAAGCCCGTTACAAGGGAAAGCGTCGATACTTATGTGCTGGCGGAATCCGTATCAGCATGTGGCCACGACGGGTTTGACGGTTGTGCTAGCTACGATGCTGACAACGGTCTCACAATGCCCCATCAGGACATTGAGCACCCAACTACATGGCTGGTCTTCCAATTGTCCAAGTTGAGAATACAAAGAATTGCCGAACAAAAATTTGCCTCTTATCCCCTAGCCGTCTATCCCACGGCAAAAGAAGTTGAGACGCAGTTTGCGACACAGGGTCAACCTAGACCTCGCCATGCCAACTTGGAGATTTCCAGAATGACTTACATGCTGTCTTGCGTTGATCAACGTAGGATTCCACAAATCACCATTCCTCTCATATCAAAACTGTTGGCGACCAAAGACATCATCCAGAGCTGGCCTGAAATTGCGACAAAACTCAGGAACCAGACACAGACACTGACCCGGGCCATGATGTTCGACATGGATGCTTCACGAACGCCAGTCGAGTTCCCAACCGATGCCAAAGCCTTCATCAGCGATATAGTTCCATACGCAACAGAATGCCAAGAGGAGAATCTGAGTTTATCCCTCTGGCTTCGCGCACTGGCTGATTTCACATCAGGAGATCAAAATCGGTGGTCGCCCGCCCGCATAGAATCATTCCTCCAAATACACGCCTTCCTCAAGGACCCCGTCGGCGGGCTACGTAAGGATGCAAAATTGCAAAGGCAGTTATTCGCCTCGATGATCAGCGACTTGAAACACGAGCTCAACAAAATGAAGCTCAGCCTGGAGACCTGGGAAGAAATAGCTGCGCAACTGGCAATGGAGTCGTCATTCCTATCGCACGCCAAAGTCCAGAATGCGACGTATATTCATTTCTCCGGGGACGAGCAGCTGGTGTACTCGTACGTAGAGATTGATGAGCTGGCCCGCTCCGAATTTGCCTCGCCAGCGATAGTCATGGAGATGCTACAAGACATGATGAACTCGCCCAGCGAATGTGTCATTGCGCCTATTATGATTGCACATGGCTACCCAATCTGCTCCAGACGCGAGAGCCAACCGATCATCATCGATGGCAACAATCGGATTACCTCCATCATATTCCTGAGGTTCATTTCTGTGCATGGTGTTCCGGACTCTGGGGATCTGGAGGCACTGAGAGAGTATTGTCGCGATCACGGTCTGGGCTCTGTTTGCTTCGTGGATCTCTGCGCTGTGCTCCAATTGCTATGGGAGAGCCGTACGGACATCCTCAGCCAATTACAAGATTCCCAAAGACTGTCCATATTTAGATCCATCAGCCAGGTCCCAGCACTCATCACAGAAGAATCATCCTTTATTACAAAGCGCATTGTGGATGAGGGAGAGAGTATTCTGCAGCCTATCCACCAAAGTATCTTAGCCAGTGACGATGTGCTTGTAGGTCTACCGGCGAAAATGCAGCTACATGGGCGTTCCAAGGGGTTTAAACCTTTACCAGTCCGATAATAGGAGTCGGTCACTTTACCGAGTCAGATGTTAGAAAAGAGAAGAAAAAAAGGCTTTGCTTGGCATCCTCCCATGACGGGGTGCGTGGTGTTATTTACTAGATACACTAATAAATAAATAAATATATATATATATGTGTGTGTGTGTGTGTGTGTGTGTATGCCTATGAAAGACGTACTCCTAATCAGCTCGACACCCCCATCGCCCAGTCAGCAGCAGCTATGGCGTGAATCTCGGCAGTGTCAAACACGGGCAGCTCGCTCCCGGTGGCGTTGACCAACAAGCCAATCTCCGTGCACCCGAGGATCAGACACTCTGCCCCAGCCTTCTTCAGCTCCCCGATGATTCTGTAGTACTCTTGCCGCGAGGTCTCCGTGATGATGCCGTTGCACAGCTCGTTGTAGATGATGGAGTGCACAATGTCCCGGTCCCCGTCGTTTGGGACCACGACTTGCAGTCCGTACTTGTCGGCCAGGCGGTCCTTGTAGAAGCTCTTTTCCATGGTGAAGCGGGTGCCCAGGAGGCCGACGGAGGTGAAGCCAGATTTCCGGATGCGCTCGGCGGTCGGGTCGACGATGTGGATGAGGGGAAGCTGGGAGGCCGCTTCGATGCCATGAGACACAAAGTGCATCGTGTTGGTGCAGAGGACGATGGCGTCTGCGCCGGCGAGCCTCAGTTTGGCAGACGCTTCGTCCAGCAAGGCACCAGCTTCGTCCCACTTGTCGGCATGTTGGAGTTTCTCGATTTCAGCAAAGTCAAAGGACCAGACGATGCATTTGGCAGAATGGAGGCCACCCTTGACTTGTCGAACTCGGCGGTTGATCTCTTGATAGTAGGTTGTGGTAGATTCCCAGCTCATGCCCCCGATGAGCCCGAGTGTCTTCATGGGAGAAGCTGTAGTAGGATGAGCCGCCATTGCTGTCGTTTTCAGTGTTGCTTTCCTTTGCTGTTGGTGTTGGTGTGGATGTGGATGTTGGATCTAGATGAGAGAGGCGGGGAGAGAGTGTAGCAAAAAGGCCAATACAGCGGCGAGGAGGCCTGTACTTGTAGTCTGCGAGGACGGCAGCAGAGAACCAGCCCCACCCCGTCCTCGGAGTCAAACTGCAGTTCAATACTGTCATAGTGTTTACTGATCAATTGAATGTAGAATAGTATCGATATTTGAATCTATATATATTAGTCAGAGTAGTCATATAATACACTAGATATCATGTCTATTAGAGGGGAGGCCGCGGACGCATTCCTGATTAAAACAACCCCACGCTCCATTTTGTCGGATGTCGCCTAGCACGATATTCCGCAGCACTCTGAGTGTGCATGAGTAGATGTCGGAACCCTAACCCACTCACAACATGCTTGGTGAGCATAAAACCACGAGGTCGAGGTTGCAATGAGATCATTCTTCATTCCGCGTTGGTCGAGTCACCTTTATAAAAAACATATCGCCCTGTGCTGGCGATTCCAATCCTTCAATACGGACAGCCATTGTCCAATCCTGTATCATTTATTTGTAATATGGAATCAATCTTCTCATCTACCGGGTATCAACCATAAACCGACGTGGCCTTCAAATATGCCACAACCATAAACGCCATGCGCCATTATCCATAAATAAATCCAATCGGAAGAAAAGAGGGGGAAAACAAGAATGATCCGAGCTGGTCGTTAAACCAATCATAATCTCTTGGCAATGCACACTATCTCTGCGACGGTGTGATTCCCTTGGGGACTTGATAGACAAGCATGGCGGTCAAGGCCATAGTACCAAATAAACAGCCAGCAAAATAAGGCAGTCCTGTCCAGGCTCCGCCAAACTCCATACCCTTGCCTAGAATCCAGCCAAACAGGGGCGTAGCCAGCATCTGAAACAGAGTCTCTACTGTGGAGATTGTAGTGTTCAAGGTGGCCGCTGCGTGTGGTTCAACAAGGGCATTGAGAATGGCCCGGAACAAGGCAATGTATCCATCGCCAAGATTTCCAAGCGGAAGAGAGAGCATGAATAGCCAAGGTGTGGATGCTAGACCACCAATTAGACTGCTCAGCGCCGCGACAGCGACGGAAATCTTGGCCAGAAGAAGATCTCTGTTGAAGGAGTCGTAGCCAAAGCGGTTTGTTAAAATGCGGGAAGCTAGCGGGAGGATGAACATGAAGACGACTGCAGAGCTCAGTTCGTAAATTGTAGATAAATACGTGGCCTATTGATCGGATTGTCAGCTTGCGCTATCTTTGAGGCGAAGCTTATGGGTGCTTACCGTGGACCACTCCATGTTGAATCTCTTCGTCATATACTGCAACATGTACCCCAAAAGTGCCAGTTTGTAGGCTGCGCAAACAGAAAACACCGTGACGAATAGCATAATTGTCTTTGATCCAAAGACAAACTGCCAGAGATGAGAGACATCATTCTGGATCGAGCTCCGTGCCTGCTGCCATAGACCTTGGTTGTTGCCTGGTTTGGTATCGGGCTCGTAGCTCTCACTGAACGACGCCTCGACATCTTTCTTGGCTGTTTGTTGCCTCAACTGCATGGTCTCTGGAATGAAAAGCGCAGCAACAAAGGCGATCACGTCTGCGGCGAACGCAATCCACATTGGGATCCAGGGACTAAAGTCCATGAGAAAAGCACAGATGGGATTCATAACGATGCCGGGTAGAATAACTAGGGCGAGGATCCGAGAGAAGATGGTGCTCCTCTCTGAGGCGGGAGTAACATCGGTTACGAGGGTGTAAATAATGGCGTTGGCGATTGGAACACCTCCTCCGACAAAATAGGAGAGACCGCTAAAGATGATGCTCCAGATGGAGAGGTTATCAGGGAAGAGCACTGTTCAGATTAGCAAACAAGAAGATGGCCAGTGTTTCGGGGGAAGGGTTGGGACGTACGGACGACAAAAAGCCAAATCTGATTAATGACACAGCCCAGTAAAGCAAGACACAGAATTGGACGGCGGCCATACTTGTCGGCTAGTATTCCATAAGGAATCTGTACAATCACGGCTATCGGGTGATGGTTAGTAACCGGGGCACGAAAGTAAAGAGCCACGACTTACCAACTAGGAGGTGTGAGGAGACAGTCCAAGATTTGACCATGGCTAGGGTTTTCTGAACATCAATGTCTTTGCAGCGGAGATCATGCCCGCCAGGTATCCATAAGAGGTGATCTGAATAGTAGTCACGGCAGATGATGTCCTCCATGATCTTTAACATGGGAGCGTTCCTCATAGTCCCGTTGATGTTCTTGAGAAGGAACATGAAGACAGCCATGGATATGATGAAGCGCCGAAGCGACTTGGGCACGACGGGGCCATCGTTGTCTTGCATAAGAGGTGTTTCTTCGTCCGAGGTCAAGGTCGGAGTGATGGTAATGGTCGCATCACTGCTGGCGAGGCTTTGGACGTCGATTTGGGTGGAAGTCTTGCTATCCGACTGACTTGTGCCATATTCCGGCATGGTTCCAGGTGAGCCTTGGGAGAAGGAGAAGGTATGGGGAGACTTGTTGGGCTTTCTTTTGCCATAAATCAAGTGTGACAGACAATAGGATTCATCAGACAATACCGAGAAACACTAGGAACGGCATTGGTATATAACCAAAGACTCAGACCGATAGAACAGCGGCTCCTAGATGGGAAGCGGATATACCGCAAGGCGAAACACGTCGATCGTTGTCATGACCCCCTCCTTCGTACCCCAATGTGCGGTGAATTTAGGCGTGACGATGAGCCCACGAGGGCTTTTTTTCCTTGGGTGCCATCTTGTACATGAGAGGTGCTGTGCCTGAAGACGATGCCCTATAATCCCTCCCTTGCAGCCCGTTGACTTGCGGGCTTACAGTCGACGTGTGACGGCTTGATTGAGGGCACGAGGTGAATGGGGGCGGGATGGTGGGCTGTGCTGTTGATTGGGTAGTGATGAGGACCCCGTGGGACTTCGAGGGCACCTCAGCGCGGCACTAGGAACGATTTGGGCGGGGCGGGGAATGAGGTGCATGCATGAAGATAAAAAACCGTTGGCTGTTGGGGTCTGTAGGCGGGTTGATACGACCTTGGCTCATGTGTGTAAATGAATCGCCCATGTCTTGAAGAAGTCGGGTTGTTTTCCTTCCCCGCTTGAAGTTGATCGATTGGATGGAGGGGATGGAGGGATAACCGTGTGTTTGGGATCCATCGACACTTAGTGGGTTCATGCAAAAAATACAGTGGATTAATATAGTGGTTCAACCGCTAAAGGAGGGGCAAACGGGGCGGGGCAGTGGACCTTGGCGATAAGATCATGATGATAAGACTTTGACGATAAGACTACCTGGACGATATCTGCACCCGCTTGGTTTATCACCTAGGAGATATGCATCTCAGGCAAACAAAGTTAGTGCCTGAAATGTGAATAGAGAGAGAAAAGTCAATCCATTTACTACTAATAGCAGAACAAACTCTAGTCGTGAGATAAAAGTAAATTTCATGCGTCAAGATTCATAGAGTTCCATGGCTGCTAGTAAAAAAGACAATTTGCAGCAGAAGCTTTAGAGACACCAGCCACAAAGTTAGAGGCTGAGAGCACGTGTAGGCCAAATTCCACCTATTAAAACCCCGCTGGCCCACACTCAGACGTGACAATCCTTCTTCTTTCAACCATCGTGGCGGTGCGACTCAATCTCAACCATCAAGCAAGCAACCAATTTGTTGACATCAATCTGTCTATTTACGAACTTCAAACCCTCATTCCAAGCAACTTATTAAGACTCTCGAATCTTTTCCATTTCTCGACATTTCGGATTTCTTCGATTCTGCAACCTCATTTTATCTGCATCCAATTACTCCATCAACCAACCAGTACTCATCGTCATCATGGGTGGCGGAGATCTCAACCTCAAAAAGTCCTTCCATCCCGGTCTCCGGCGAAATCAACAAGCTGTCTACGATGAGGAGCAAAAGGCCCTCTCGGAGCGCAAGCGCACACAGCAGCGCATCAACGAGATCAAAGAGGAGCGCGCCAAAGAAGAACTACAGCGTCAGCTTGAAGCTGCGGGCGGCAAGAAGAGAATCGATCGCGTAGATTGGATGTATCAGGGCCCTACCGATGGCCAGGCTGGTACGAGCGAAGAAACCGAGGCCTATCTCTTGGGGAAAAGAAGGATCGACAACATCATAAAGGGTAACGAGAACAAGAAGCTCGAAAAGGCTGCTGGAGAGGAGAGTTTCATGGCTCTGCAAAATGCAAACAGCGCTCGCGACACAGCCGCCAAGATTCGCGACGACCCTCTACTTGCCATCAAGCGACAGGAGCAAGCCGCCTATGAAGCCATGATGAACGATCCAATCAAACGACGCCAACTACTCTCTTCTATGGGTCATGAGGATAGCAAAAGCGCGAGGAACGAGGGTCACAGCCGGCCTCGGGAACATCGAGAACACCGAGAACATCGAGAGCATCGGGAGCATCGGGAACGTCGGACTAGAGACCGGCGGCCTGAGGCTCGATCTCGAGACGATGATAGAGACCATACACGTGATCGGCGTCGACAGCCTGAGGCACGATCTCGGAGACACGAGAAGGAATACATTCGCGAGAGACGCCGGCAACCTGAGGCGGATGACAAGGCTCGCAAACTAGAAGCGATGCAGTCTGCTGCCTCTGAGCTTGACGACAATCGACAGAAACGTCTTGCCGCGATAGAGGAGCGAGAACGCCAGGCACGGGAGAATGATGACAGAGCCCGACAACGTGCAGGAGATCGTGCCTTTACCAATGATCTACATAAACAGGCTGGGCACCTGGACCTAGGGAGTCGAATGGGACGCAGCAGACACGGTTTGCAGAGAGATCGTGATTAATTTTGGGTAGGATGAGGATATGATTGAGGATTTATTGCATGATTTTGAGGGCAATGGCGCATAAGGAGCATGCATATAGTTGGAATTCTTTAATGATGCTACATAATGGGACACGAGACGGTCCGCCAATATACCATATGAAGCAAAAAGAGCCAAACAGTCTATCCGACAGTGACATTACTGTTATTGTTGTCGTAGTACTACTGTGTAGTTGGTAATTAACATCTTACAAACAAGCATGAAAAAAAATTGGGAGAAAAAGAGAGAAAAGAAAAGAAAAGAGCAATGATAATTATCAGAGGACGCAAAAAATAACAGCCGCCTTGATATCTCAATCTGGTAATTTGGATAGGAAAAGCCCAATGCGGGGGTCGAACCCGCAACCTTGAGATATCGCCGCTTCAGAACTTGAAACTTAAGAGTCTCACGCTCTACCGATTGAGCTAACCGGGCTGAACCGATTGAGCTCAAGGGCGGCTGCTCCTGCTCGTTGGAGGAGGGGAAGGATACATGGACTAAGAACCTTCCTACTTGATGACCTCAACCCTTGATTGGTTCGATTTTGGGGGGTTATGCAGGTACGTACCTGACAGCATGTAAACCTGTGACTTGTTGCATCAAATACCTATTCGAAATACTGTATGCTTGAGAAGAAAGGGAATAGACTTGATACTTTTTGCATTCAATTTAGCTTAGATAAAATCACCCGTATGATCTACAAAGGCTATGGACTAAATACCTAGTAATCTCGACACTCTGTGAAGGAGGGAAGGGGGGGTTACTATCAGTTGACTCATATACACCGCTATAGGGTAGCAACTCTCACCATCTCGAGACTAACTCTCCTCACCGGTATTAATTAGGGCTTTCATGTCTCTACAACCCGCTATTTGAAAGCCTTTCAAGAGCATCACCTGAAACGCCTCCATCGTCTCAAATCAGCAGGTCGATAAATGCCGTGTCAGTGGGGGTGTCACCTCGTATAGATCTCTAGATCTACGCCGGTACAAAGAGGGCACGAGAGGGAGCATGAGAGAAGGGGCGCGCCCTCTGAGGCTTACAGCGCGGCCCGTCCGCCCCGTCCCCACCATCAGGACAGTTGAAAACGTGCCGGGCCGAGTTCTTTATCGGGGGGTGACGCGTGACCGGATAAGAGAGGGCACAGGACTCGAGTCACCCGCAGTCATAAGCTCAGCTTAAAATCGTAGGCAGAGAGGTATTTCACATGCCCTTGATGTGAAGATACACTGTCACTACATGCTTACAAAATTGCGTACGCTTCGTTGTGGAGTCCTGGTTTGTTGTTCTCAATACAACTGAACTGATTCAACGTGCAGGCGGTTCACGTTTGCGCCGGATGGGAGCCTAGGGAACAAACTCAACGGGTTCTGCATGCTCCCTGCTAACATCATGAAAGATGGTTTCCAAGCCCTTCATCGACTCAGCCAGATTGTCATACTTTTCTAGCAAAAGGCCTTGAAGAAAAAAAAATTTGCTGATCGCTGAAAGCTTCACTCCAAGGCCTAAGCCCTTTTCCAGCACTCTTCGACCTATTCCAGCCCCTTCTCTCTAACTATTGCATCAGTCTCTACGAAATATGTCACTTCCTTTATCTCTCTCTCTCTCTCTCTCTCTCTCTCCCCTATGCATGATATGAGTCTCATTTCTCTCCTACATTACTTGATAAAGTCTTTGACAGAGAGTTTGCTGTTGTCATCTTGTGTGCAACCTGGTGCCTTTCTTAAGCGGCATTACGTGCCTTGCTGTTCGGGCCGAACGTTGTGCTCTTGGACGAAAACTTCAAATACCGCTGTTTCCAGCTCGGTTTTCACATCGCGAGGCAACACGCCTAGAAGTCTTGTCCAGTCTCTCTCTATCAATATCATGTTCCTCGTTGCTGTTACCCCCACTGCATGCAGAGGGGACGATGGTGCAGATTTGCGTCACAAATGTTCCGTTGGATAAAAGGATCGGCTTGACCTTGAGCACATGGAAATGCAGAATGCGGTCCTACAAGGTAAATCTTCATCAGGATGCGTTGTGCTATTTGCATTGAGGCGACGTTAGAATGGAGGGCGACCAGCTTACGGTGCTGCGAGGTCGTTAATTCATGCCTACCAATTCTTGGCATATCAAAAGAGCCGGCTCCCGTCGGATACTTACCGAGTCAAAGAGACAAAAAGGCTTTCTCGGATCTGGAATAGGCCGATGATGATATTGAGCTTCCAGTAAGTATATTGTTTCTGTGTTGGGTGACATTGATGTGGGTATGTTCAATACCCCATATGTTCTAGAATCAGGGGTACGAGATCAACCTAAACCGCTATTCACTGTTGAAGGGACGTATTGATTCGATGACCCAGCCCTGGGCTATATGTAAAGTATGAGTTTCTGTTATTACTTCCAAAACGAGAACGAGCCTTGAGGGGCAAGGGGCGGAGAATGGCGAACCCATCGACAAGCACAACTTGGCTGCTCCCATTTCAGTGCAATTGCGCGCATGAATATCCCGAAGCAAGTGTTCCCTGAGTAAACATAATACTAGTGCGAACCGTTTCGCTGGGGTCGGACTTTTCGGAAACATGGCTCACCTACGTGCGAAGCTAACCGTGAAGGCCTCAATCTCTGCCGTGATGGAAAGGGTGAACCGTTGGTGGAGGCGGGGGATTGGAGATGCATTGCAGGACTCGAGCCTGTGGGGAAGCAGCATGAGACGCCATTGGTATGCGAGACAGAATCAATCCCTTTTTGAACAGTTGAGAAGACATGATGGATATGAACCTTTAAACGAATGGCTGGATTGTCCAAGTCTATCAGCAATTGCCTAAACAGGCAATCTGTTGCGGTGACCGGAGTAAACTTGAGCCAAATGGCATCTCTCAATAGCATGAAGATGGATCTCCTCCTTTCGGATTGTGATGCTCAATACTGTATTTGATGCTTCATGCTCCATCTTGACAGTCAATCCGGCTCTTGGATCCGTCCAATGCACTCTCTCCACATAAACTACCACCTCAACGTAGCATAGGAGGTGCAACGTTCTGTCATTGCACCGAAAATCCCCCGCATTTTCAACCATCACCAACATGCTCCAGAGTAGATCCCTGTCCATCACTAGGAACAACCAATCTTCTTAATCAGGTACCAAACCAACCTTAAGAGCAGATATATTATGACGAATTGTATAGAACCATGGGCTTGCCTTTAGCCTATATCAATATTTAGATCGTCGGAATATTCTCGTGCATGCAATTGCTGCGATACTCCTGCCGTATTATTTACCGACCCGACGGTAAAATGCCTTTTGTTGTTTGCTCGGGTGTTTCCTCCCTCGTGCACGATGTAACATCATTTCATGTTCTGCGCCGGCGAGATCACAAGGCATGATGCGCTACCCTTGGTTTCACTTGGTAAACACCTTTCATTACTATTTAAGTATCTCTTCCCTGGCTCCTGGAACACCTTGGAAGCTTGTTCACCTCCATTGTCAACTGCCACGATGCGTCTCACCACGCCAATCGGCCTCCTGGCTTTTAATGGCATTGCTGCTGCGGCACCGGCTGCGCAGGCTGACCTTACGCATTATGTGAATCCCTTCATTGGGACAGAAGGGCCAGATGGCACAGGAGCCAATTCTGGAGACACATTTCCGGGCGTTTCTGTACCCTTTGGGGTTGTTAAACTTGGCCCGGATACGACTGAGATGAATCCGTCCACCAATGCGTTTGCAGGATATACTCCAAATGGAAATGGTACTATAAAGGCCTTGGATATTTCCTGAGGGTGAAGAGAAGCTAATATTTGGCTCTGAATAGTCACTGCATTTACCTGTTTCCACGAGTGCGGCATTGGTGGTGCATCCAAGTACGGTGTCGTGGGTCACATGCCATTGACAACGCTGGAGGGCGTCAATGTTCTTGACAATTCAACATACCTACAAGCTCGTATAGGCAAAGATACAGCGTCCGTGGGGTACTACCGCTCTCAATTGAAGAATGGCGTCAACGTTGAGCTTGCTGCGTCTCGTCATGCTGGATTCCTGCAGTATACATACCCAAAGGAGGGCAATCGCCATGTCCTCTTCGATGTGTCGCATAACCTGGGGTCGCTTGCTGAATTCATCAAATCGCAAACGTATAGCAATGGCCAAATCGTCGTAAAGAACAAAGGCGCTAGAGTCCAAGGCTGGGGTGTCTGGAGAGGTGGATGGGGAGGCGGCGGAGTCAATTGGGGAGTGGGCAAGTGATCTGAGCCACATGCATGCTTCATGAAACTGACCAGTCTCTTGACTCACAGGATCGGACTACAAAGTCTTCTTTTGCAACGATTTTGATTCCACTCCAGAGAGCTTCCAGTATTTCTCAGGGCCATGGAATCCCCCTGACAAACCACCAACCCCTTTTACTCCAGTGACCTTTAGCAATGCATCCGCAAATCCGAATGGAATCCAAGGCGGCCCAGACGGCGACGAATCAGGTGACAGAGTTGGTGTTCTCTTTCAATTCCCCTCCAAGGTGACTGTAGTCAAGTCCAAGATTGGGGTTTCCTTCATCTCCGTCGAAAAAGCTTGCTCATTCCAAAAGGAGATTTCGTCGTGGACTCTGAATGATACTGTCGAAGCAACCAAAAAGGAATGGAACAAGGACGTTTTCAGCAAAATCTCCATTGGAGACTCTGTCAAGAATGAGACAAGGCTCACCATGTTTTACTCTGCCCTCTACCGCATGCATCAGATGCCTTCCGATCGCACTGGCGAGAACCCCAAGTGGACGTCGGCAGAGCCCTACTATGATGACTACTATACCCTCTGGGACACATTCCGATGCCTCAACAGCTTCTATCTTCTCGTTCAACCTCAACGTGCAATCGGCATGATCCGATCGCTAATTGATATTTGGCGGCATGACGGTTTTATGCCGGATGGTCGGAGCGGCAACTTCAACGGCAAAGTCCAGGGTGGAAGCAATGCTGACAACGTGCTAGCTGATGCATATGTGAAGGGTCTCCAAGGAGGCATAAACTGGCAAGACGGATACAAGGCCATGTTGACGGATGCAGAAAAGGCACCCCCACCTAATAATGACCCAGAGGACTCCTCCTGCGCTGACCAGGCCGGACGGTGTGGTCTTCCAGACTGGCTCAAGTACGGTTATGTCTCTACGGACGTTTCTGCTAGCGTCAGCCGCACAGTCGAATACTCTCTCAATGACTTTGCGGTTAGTCAGGTCGCAAAGGGCCTGGCACCCCAGGACTACCAAAAATATCTGAACCGATCAGCGTGAGTGTCATGCGCAATGTGTATGCTCTGATATCTAACGATTGATGTAGAAACTGGAAGAATCTCTGGAACCCAGACATGAATCAATACAATACGTCTGGCTTCCTTGGCCCTCGCTATTCGAACGGTAGCCTGATCACGATTGATCCTCAGAATACGGGATATACCACCGAAGGCCTTCCATGGGGTATGTGTACTCCTACTTTTGAACTTACCCAGAAGCATATGGCTAATGGCCTTAGAATATACATGGACTATCCCATTTGACATGCAGTCACTCATTGAGAAGATGGGTGGTCCACAGAAAGCCGAGGCAAGACTTGACTTGATGTTTGTGCCGGATCTCCGTAAAGTGGATTTGGGAGTAGGTGTTGGATCGGGCACAACTCTCTTCAATCCAGGTATGTTTCTCTGCCAGCTAGTAACACAATATTTTCTTCAGATGAGCATAAGATACTAATCTCAGACTTTTGCAGGAAACGAGCCCAGCTTTGGTACTCCATTCTTGTACAACTACCTGCCAGGCCGCCAGTGGAAAGCCGTCAACCAGTCTCGCGTGAATATCGACATCAACTACTTCCCTGGTGCGAATGGTCTCCCTGGGAATAGCGACGCCGGCGCGATGGATAGCTGGATGCTCTGGCAAATGCTTGGACTGTATCCGGTCGTCACGCAGCCCGTTTACCTAATTCTCGCACCGTGGTTCAAGGACGTATCCGTCTCCGTCGGAGATCATTATACCTTGCGAATCACGGCCGAGGGGCTTGACGAGAAGAGCTTCTTTGTCCAAAGTCTGAAGGTGAACGGCAAGCAGTGGAACAAGAGCTGGTTGGAGCACAGCGATATTGCCAAGGGTGGAACCTTGGAGTTTGTCTTGGGGCCCGAGCCCAAGTCGTGGGATACTGGGGATGTTCCTCCTAGTCCGGGACGTTTTTAATGGCCTTTATAGCAAAAGTTAATTGTATTGGCGGTTACAGAGACTGTGGCTGTAATCGAATTGCATTGTGATTCATGTGTTTCTAAGACAGGCGACACCCAGTCCCCTGTGTTTGGGCACCAATGCTGGCTGGTCGGCTGGTGAACAGCAGCGCAGCCAAAACATCCATGGGTGCTCCATTGGTTGATTACAACCGCCAAGCCCGACAAATTCTAGCAGCTGATGGATGATGAAATTCAGGCTTTCATCCAGACACATTGAAGCCTTTCCCTCTGTGACCTGTTTATTAGGCCAGCCAAATACACTTTCGCGGCCATGGATCCTCAACGCAACTCACGAACGTCCTGAGATTTGCTACTCATGCACAGGTGCAGATGTATGCATTGACTTGGGAATCATGCAATCTGTATTACGTGGTCTTCAGTATGTCATGGAATCCTGCCTTTTGGTCGGATTGGTGGCTCTTCTGGTGGTAGCTAACATTGTGAGATGAATCGTAGCGACTGCATGTCTTGCCTCCGTCCTCCACCATCTGCTCCTCAATCCATCTGCCTCGCGCAATACCCTGGCCCAACATCTTCAATACGCTCAAGCAGCAATCAGTCCAATCAATTAGCATCAACCCTCGCGGAGGAACACATCCTATGCTCTCAATGTAGTAGATCCGCTAGAACCTCCCGCCTGTTGCCAACCCTGGCAAAGGGAACAGAAGCCTTCCGATTCTACTCTGATCTCAACGAGCTCCAGGAATCTTCCTCCAAAGGCTGCCACCTCTGCTCTCTTTTCCTTGGAGCGTTTGGCTATGAGATTACGCAGCAGCAGCGGGAGAATCGAGTCGAAGTCAGCCTCTACGTGTCGCGATCAGGCGGCGCCTGGTTAAAGGTTTTCTCGGTACCAAGCACTTCCTCTCCCGATCTAGCATCGTCCCCAAGGAAGGATGGCGAGAAGCAGCAAATTATGGGGGAGCTTTCCGTATTCCGAAGCCTAGAGGGGTACGTGGAAGAACCGAAGCCGAACTCGCCCTTTATCTTTTCGACATCTAGCATATATGAGAATGCCCAATTGTCAAAATCACTCTCTTTTGAAGCTTCAGCCGTGCTGGCAAGGGAGTGGCTGAGGCAGTGCCTTCAGCGTCATACTAAATGCACCTTGGCCTCACAGATCTTTCCTTCAAACCATGGATATCCTACCCGGCTGCTTGACGTTGGTGGTCGTGGGGAGACTGATTTAGTGAGGCTGGTGATTACAGCTGAACTGGACAAGGACAAACCAGAATACCTCACCCTGTCTCACTGCTGGGGTGGAGCAAATATCCTCAAGTTACTTACCAAGAACCTCAATAATCTCAAGAGAGCCATACCCTTCTCTTTTCTCCCGAAAACATTTCAGGATGCAATCATCATTACTCGTCAATTAGGGTGAGGCCGACATTGATAATGAGCCCCCCTCCCCCGCTGTCTACTTCATGCTAATGAATAGCAAAAGCTTCCAATACCTATGGATCGATTCTCTGTGCATCATGCAAGACTCGCCATCGGACTGGCGCTCCGAGTCCGAGATCATGGGAGAAATCTATGCACATTCGACTTGCACTGTTGCTGCACTTACCGCCCGCTCATCATCTGAAGGCTGTTTCTCAGGTCGTCGCGCCACACAAGAAAAACAAGAGCGCAGCGTTGCACGCAATCCGCTGGCATTCCGTCTCTGCAACCTGCCCCATGGACTGCATGCCGAGTGCTCACAGCGCTTACAGCCTGCTCTTCAGATTGATCGAAAATCGCTGCCACTACAAACTCGCGCGTGGGTAGTGCAAGAGCGGCTGCTTGCTCCAAGAACGTTGTACTACGGTGCCTGGGGGCTCGCGTGGGAATGCGTCGAGTGTTCAGCAACCGAAGGTAAGCCATTTGGAGAAGTGAGCCAGTTCTCGCCCAAGGCGTCGTTTCTAGAGGCCTGCGTCAAGGCATCGCAAGCGGACACACCTAGCGAAGACAAGGTCGCGTCTATGTACAAGATGTGGCTCGATGTTCAAGCTTCGTACACGCAGTGTCAGCTCACCTTTTTCGATGATCGCATTATTGCTGTTTCGAGTATCATCAAGAAAGTAGAGAGCCTGATTTCTTGGACAAACGTATGGGGCCTTTGGAAAGAAAGACTACTTCAAGAGCTACTATGGTTTGTCGACACTCCTAGTGAACGTCCCCCGACAAAGGAATACCTCTGCCCCTCTTGGTCGTGGGCGAGTATCCGAGGGCGCGTATTCATAGACAGGGAGACATTTGCCGAAGACATGGCGCCTAGCTGGGCCGCAGAGGTGATTGAAACAGGCACCGACTCTCGCGGCAGAGGTTTCCTTCGCCTCCGCGCCGCAACAAAAGAGGTCGTCGCTTCAAGTTCCCCTGGCACAGAGCTGGTGTTGGAAGACAAGGACAAGTCTGGTTACCGGACCTTTTCGTGGACAGCAGATACGGCATCTCCAATACTCGGCGAAAAGATCTTTTGCTTACTTCTCATGCGGATTCCCGATTACATGGACGATCGCAGCTTTGATGTTGGACTTGTTGTTAGCCGAATTGGAGAGGAAACAGTACGCCTTGGACGCTTCTGGCAGGACCAGCGTGATTCAATCGCTCTGTTTCCGAACCGAGTCGAGGACATGAATATTGAGGAGGTAGTAATAGCCTAGTGACGGTGTATTAAAGCTGTTCCGAATTGACCCGACTGTAGTAGCGAACACTCACATTTTTGTTCTTGGGACTAACAAAATTGGGCTCTAATATACTACTTTCTCAAATTAAAATGGCTGCATGTATTCCAATCTATAAAATGACAATTGGTAAACCTAATTATCAATATGTATCACTTCAGGACCATTCTCGCATTCATGCGTTGTGCGCAAGCGGAGGCGACATGCAAGTTCTGGCGAACACCTCAATCTAGTCCCCCCCATACATCCTACTCCTCGTAGCTTTCACGATGAAATTGCCCATGGATTTGGGGTTTAGATCAAGCCAGTAGGGAGGTAGCCGCCTCCCTCATCCTTTCCTTGGCGCTCAGCTCTGTTAATCCCTTCCTTCGATGCCATGTCGCCAATTGGCTGCAGGATCCCGCCCTGACCAACCTGCGTTGCAAGCTCTCCACCAACAGCATCTTGCGCGGTGTCAACCTGCTCAATCCCGGTGACTTTTGTTTTGTCAAGCGTATCTATCATAGGTGAATCAGTGATGTGGTCCTCTCAAAGTCTAAAGTAAATCGGCATTGAAACATAACGGGCGTGGGGGCTGTTGTAGACTGATGATAGCGCAAAGCAACCCTTGATCAATGGAGGAGCAGAAGATGGTACATACCTCTAGTCGTGTAACTCGCTTTGTTATCTTTGGTAAACCACTTCAAAAAATAGTCCTCAATCCATGGCATCCAGGACTCATATTGCTCGTTATATTTCTCCTTTGCCCACTCCATGTACGTCTGCTTCTTCTCCTCATCAGACATTTGGCTAAAGTTCACAGGCGGCTTGAACCCCTTTGCCCACTCTGTCCATGTCTGCTTCTTCTCGTCATCTGTCATTTGGTCGACCTGTGCTTGAGGCTTGGACCCCGAGGACTCGGCTTCTTGGTTGTTCTCAGACATGATGACGCCTTGTAGCGTTGGAGAAACAGTGTTGTCTATTTAGCGTTAGTTGGGACCCCGTGGGATAGTGGTGGACAGCTTGACGGTGAATAGGCGTATATTGCATGAACCGAATCGCAGTTCGGCGGACTGAAGGACATGACTCACGAGCTTATTATATAGTATCGTCAAATACAGCCTGCTGAGATTGCTAGATGGGGACAACATTACCATTGAACAGACAGTGCACTAGGTCATCATTATATAACCTCAAATCTTTCAGCTTCTTGTCAATAATACAGGTTTCTGGAAGTTGGTGTGAACGCCTATACGTCATTCTTTTTTAATTAAGCACCCTCCAAGTACCCACGCGATGGCAACGCGTGAACGCCTTTGCACATGGGATCCCTGTCCAGCTAGAGACCGCGATGGTTTCGTAGTGGATTTATTCCGGTTTTTATTTAGACACACTAGACTGAACTTGGGCTTACAATCCGGTCTCGTTGTTTCGGTTGTTCGTTATTGGGTCATTATACAACATTATATCACCGCTTTTCGCACGTCTCTCTCCAACGCCAAATGTCAGAAACATACCATAAGGATATTCAAAGTAACAGTTTCTCATAAAGATCTTCAATCGGAGACAAAGCTAGTCGTGCCATCGTAGGTTCGTAGATAGCAGCGTTTTCGTCAGTTGGAAATCCTACCTGCCTTTACGAGTTGATTCCGCGTGCCGCTGAATGTCAAGATAGACAAGTGCCTGCTCATCACAACAAACTGATGGATCACATACCACTCAACCATGGCCGTGATGGGAATTATTGTCAAGACGAAGGTAAGGTCAAACGACTCTGAATTGATACTTTCATTCAGAGGCTTTTCTGCATAGATTCCTATCTCCCTAACCTCCCCTCTTCCCCCGCGTAGTATAACAAAGAAAGACCAGTATTATAGATAGCTAAGAAATGGTTTTTTCCCCCTAAATAGTCTAGGGGTAAATCTAATCAACTTCGACCTTTCGACGGTCCGTATGCAGAATCAAATCGCAGAATTCCACTTCTAGATGATCCAGCTCCTCCTTTGTCATATCGGCAGTGTCATTTTGACCTCTCCGTCCTGGCAACCGAGCAGATACTCTAATGGATGAGGTAAAAATGTCTGCCTGTTTCCCTTTACTGTCTGCCAGGTATTTCGCTCCATACGGCGGCAAGGAAATTTTGAAGCGCGCTATAATACTTTGGATCGCAGCAAGGAGTGAGTTTGCGAAAGACAGGTACTCTCCCATTTCAGATAGGGCTTGGCAGGCTCTCACAAAGGTGTCGACTTGAACAGTACCGGGCTCGAGATATTCCAGTACTGCTATGGCAGCGGCAAAACACGATTGCATCGCCCAATATTCATGATGGAACGTGTACGAAGATCGGAAAGTCCAGACTATCGCCATGACGGAGGTCGCGTGAGATATGCGCAATGATTCGAGTCCTTGACCGCCGATAGTTTGACCGGGCGTGGACGGCAGTCCTTCGACCAATTTCAATATCATGGAGCTATGAGTAATGCTAAAAAGGGTGAGTATCAGTCCATTTGTCCTCAAAAGTCTTGGATACAACAGATTTACTGACTGGAGAATCAAAACAGACGGGACGTTTGTGTTAAAATATTGCAAAGATTCTTGAAGAAACATCTTCCAGTGAGCAAGCTTGTGCCATAGTTTTTCAACTCCCGCGAGGGTCGCAGGCGATGGGGCGCTCATTTGGTGACCCTCACGAAACAACAGGATTTCCTCGCTCAACTCAGCCAAGGCGCATTCAGCTAGGAAGACCTCTCTGAATGAACACACTTGTGCCTCAAGGGACATTGGGTAAGCAAACCACGATCCGGGAGACATGTGGTTGCCGAAAGAACTGGTCACACCGCTGATCAATGGTTGAGCGACTCCTGGCTTGCTAACCCGCATTGGCCTAGAGAACGTGAGCTCAACTTTGCTATTAGGGACGTTAGATAAGTTCCTCTTGATTGGTGATCGTGCTGCACTCACGAGACGACGCAGTAATAGCCCCAGACCATATGGGAGATTGCCTGCAAACGTCTTCTTTCCTCCATGCTGGCCGAAGGAGGGTGCACTTCGTCTTCATTGTTGAATTGAAAGCCCGAGTACAGCTTGTAAGTATTCTCAAGCAATGAAAGACCGAAAGCGCCATCATTGGTGATAGCTTCGTAGATCCATAGGAAAACCGTCCCTTGGAAAAGAGGCAGGGATGGTTGATGTTTTTCAAGCTTATAGATCCGAGTGGCCTCATCGGCAAATACCCGTCCTCTAGATAATAAATCTCCTGGCACCGCAAAGATTTTATCCTGAGTAGAGTAGGTCTAGAGGGTAAAGACTGTTTCAGCCCCAAAATTCCAGAATAAGGCAAAACATAGGGCAGAAGACTTACACAAGCGAGGGCAAGCAGAGCATTCACCATAAAAGAAGAGCAAAATTCCGTCGTTGCAGGATATCCTGTGCCCGGCCCTCTCGTCAGATCTTCGATAAAGATCTCTCGATCAATCACTCGAGACGCGGTGTTATCCCAGGTCCAGAATAAATTAATCAAGTGAGTGAGATGAACATCGTCTTCGGATACTGAGGTCCACTTGGAGACGGGGAGACATGGCATCGGCACGTTGACAATGAGGTCATCCAAGCTACGAGCTTGAAAGGACCCTCCGAATGCTCCAGGTGCATAAGAATCTCTTGTAAGCGGAGTAAGTATGAGGGTCAACTTGTTGGAATTAAAATAGGGGAGGTACCTAAAACCGAGTCGGGGGGGGCCGAACGGTGGGTAGAGGAACTCTGTCGGGGCGCATCGTCCACTCCAGGAGATGCGGTTCTAGATCCTGTTTATGCATCGATAAGTAAGACCTCTTTCGCAGCATGTTCATAGCCATTACCAGAGGAGCTAGCACTGCCGGTATCTTGTGATCTAGACAATAGAAGTCCTATATTCGCTATCATCTCAATGGCTTCATCAGTAGTTGCTGACTCGCGTATGCGGCGAATGATTCGAGCGATGTCTTCCTCGTCGCTTCGGCGGAGGACGCCAAACGCAGTTCTCAGGTTTTCATAACTCTCAGCCACAGTATGAAATCTACGCCTCTGCTCGTTGCGAGAGCTCAGTCCTTCTGGAACCGAATAGTGGCATTCTTTGTTGCGAGACTCGCAAGCGCCGCACGTTGGACGCTCACCGTCGCACTAGAAATTGGGCATCACAATGTCAGCTCTTGCGGCCGAAGAAAGAACTATCAAGGAAGCAAAACCTTGGACTTTTGTTTTTGACAATCTATAAAACATGTTAGACTCTAGATACTCTAAAATGCGGTTGGATGCCTTCTTTTAATCATCAAGGATACTGACTTGAACACGCTGCAAGGACCTGTGTGCGCTTTCTTTTCCCTGTTATCGGTTGTGGCGGATCTGGCGGCACGGGCGGGTTGGGATCCCCTGGGACCAGAGGCTCGTTAGGCCGGAGTGATCTCAGGGCCATTTCTGCTACAGCATAATCACAGAAATCACGTCTGCGTGATGGGATGAGAACTAGATGGCAGACTGAGATCAGGGAGAGACGCGTTTGGGTGAGAGAGGGAGGAGAAGAAGATGCCCAGTCCCATAAGAACCGGACTACATCTCCGTAAATTCGCGATCCAATCAAAATAAGGCTCATCTCCACCCTCGCCAATGAAAACGGCCTGACGTCACGTTTCTCACGCGATGTACGGAGTACTCCGAACAGGGATGTCATCCCCACTCCTTCAACCCGCTCCCCCTTTCTTGTGTGCTACCCTACAGTGATGTTGAACAATGTTCGCGATGAAGGAAAGCATTCTCCCTTTGACATATCAATTTCTTGGCACCAGCTGTTAAGGGAACATATGCAAATTTCATACAAATCCTTAACAACTAGGGGTAAAACACCAAATACTAAGCTGCGTCGGCAGCATGGCGTCCACGCCTGCAGCGCCGACTATCCAAGCGAGCCAATTCCCATTCGAACTGGGAGAGATTACGCCGACTGACTTGCAACAACGCGCGCGAGAAGCACTGCCTCATAACCAATACCCTCACCTACCCAGCACACCTCAGCCACTGCCGCAACAAAGAACCACCAATCCACCGCCCTCCAGTTCACCTTTCCACTTAACTGCCAACCCTACCAATGAAAGGATTCCTACCCAAGACACAACAGCACCAGCCGTACCCGCTGTACACGACTATACCCAGCAAGTACTGGACGAACGAGCAGCTATGTATGCCGAAGAACATAAGGTCCTAAACGCGTTCAGTACCGCATTCAACGCAATAGCAAAGCAATTCACCACCGATCACGCAAGAAAGATTACAACAGCTCTTACAAATACCTTTAAATCAGCCTGCATATCAGCCCTTAACCCAAAAGAACCTCCCAAAGGAAACACAACCACATACGCGTCGGTACTACATAACACACAGGGCCCTGGTCCAACAGCACCACAGAAACCACAGGCTCATGCAAAGCATCCCCCAGGGACCAAAGAAACAGTCCACCCCGATCTTAGGATCCTAGTCAGACTAGAAAAACAATCTCCTGCATGGCAGAAGGAGCCTACCGCGATCCGAGACGTAATTTCCAAAGCACTCAGCATGCCTATCTCAAGAATCCCAAAGGCAACACAAACAGCAACCGGATGGGCAATCCATACAGCCGACCAGGGTGTTCAGAGAGAAGTATTAGAACGCAAAAAAGAGTGGATTAGGCTACTAGGTGCCCTACACGCAGAAACAAGACAAATATAGTATAACTACATAGTAGAAGAATACCCTCGCACTATCCCAACCTGGGATGGGAGGCCAGTAGACTTTAATGAGTGCTTTCGCGAAGAAGTGATCACGCAAACAGGCACCGCGCCTGTGAGCTTCCGCCCTACGCGTAAGAACGAACCTCATGCGCCCACTCAGAAAATAATAGTCTCTTTCCCCACACCCATCACCAAGCGCTGGCGTTTATTCGGGAGCAGCCGAATGGCCCGTTACCTTGAGAAATCCAAGCTTCCGGAACAGTGTGTGTGGTGCTGGGATTACCATTCCTGGCGCCACTGTAGCCGAAAGCAACGCTGCAACCGCTGTGGTAAAATAGATCACGACTTCGAGACCTGCCAACGGCCTGAGCAGTGCCCTAACTGCTTAGAACCTGCCCCTCCAAACCACAAGGACTGCTCTATGAAATCTTATAAGGCAAGGGGCGCTATTCAAAGACCTACACAGCATTAAAGAAAGACAGCGCGCACTATAGGAGCGCAACGATACCGACAGCGCAATCCGGAGCACACAACTGCCCCAAACGAAGACAGGACACAGTTCACAGAGGCTCGATTCTCGCCACACCTAGCTAATGAGAAGGAGAGACCAGCAGGGGAAGAACGGGACAACGACCCGATAACAATTGATGCTAAGCCCTTATCCCCACAGCCCCCCGAAGGTCCCGAAGAAAAAGAACCTACCAACCCAATAACTCCTCCAGGACCTGGCTCTGCAACAAGCCTGTCAACGGAAGCGCCGGCAGCCTCGCTAGTCGTCTCCCGTACTCGCTCACAGACTGCTACCATGCTAAGGAACAGGATCAACAGACCAACAACACAGCTAGAGCCTTTCCAGAAACCAAGAAAAAGGTCCCGCCACAACTCAATCACCAATCTATGACACGCCCTAATAGCTCTAATAAAGACCTTGCCCGAACAAAAACCCTGCGAATCTTCCAGGCCAACGTGGGCAAGATCGGACCTGCCCATGACACCGCCCTCGCCCTGGCTGACACCGAAGAATTTGATATCATCCTGATGCAAGAACCCTGGGTAAGCCTAAAAGGCGACAGCATGACAAAAACCCACCCAGGGTACCGCACATACTCACCTGTGAACAGCTGGGAGGGAACCAGAGACCGACCAAGGGTTATGACCTACATTCGGCGCAATCTTGAGCTTGACGCTGACCAGACCCGCCCTGTAGCCACAAGGGATATACTCTGGATCAAGACCAGCGATATTACTATAGTAAATATTTATAGGGACCCAGATGTCCCTGAAACACTCAAAGCCATCCTCACATGGCCGATCCCTGACCGATGCCTGATAGCAGGGGACTTTAATGCTCGTCACTGCAGCTGGGAGCCAGGAGCCAACGCCGAGCACCAAGGCGGCCGTATAGCAGACTGGGCGGAAGAAACTGAGCTCGCGCAGCTAGTCCCGGCGGCACCCACGAACCCGCGGAACACCACCATTGACCTTGCCTTTACCAACATCCCCCTCGCGGAAGCAGCCGTCGAGGAGCACTTACTGACCAGCGCTGACCACTACCCCATCACCATCACCATACCGGAGATACGATTCCAGTCAAGGCCACGGAAGAGAGCCCGACTGCGCACCTCCAAGGAGACCCAGAGATTTCTCTCCCTGATCCAGGAAGGGGCGCGGGACCTGCCTACACAGACAACTAACACGGATGACCTAGACTCTCTAGCGACAGCAATCACAGAGCTCATTCAAATCTCGCTAGAAACAGCAGGAACCCCACCAAGGCAAACGCAACGAGCCGCACCGTGGTGGACGGAGGAATGCGCGGAAGCTGCCCTTAAATATCGGCAGACCCGCCGCCGCTTCCCTCTAGGCTTCTGCCGAGCTATCCAAGAAGCCAGGAAAGCCCTACAAAAAACTGTGCGAAGAACTAAGCGCCAGTTTTGGCGGACTATTATTGACGAAGTCAAAGACGGCGCAGGGATCTATAAGCTAGCCCGCTGGGCCCAACGAACGTCACCCTTTCAAACCCCTCCTCTACAGGTGGGGGGATAGTCTACGAGACCCAACGGGATAAGGCCCTGGCTCTGCGAAAGGCCACGCTGGAACGCAGAGCTGCCGGGGACGACATCTCTCAGCCCTGGGCCCCCTAACCCCCACAACTCCTCTCCCCTTTTCCCTTACAGTGACCCCGGAGCAGACTAGGCACGCAGCCCTGCACACGGGGAATACAGCTCCCGGGGCCGACGGCGTCACAGTACAGCTACTACAGCTTTCTTAGGACCACCTCGGTACTCACATCCACCGTCTTTATGCCGGCTGCCTTGCTGTGGGATATC
The DNA here is from genome assembly GCA_036429605.1 of Cladobotryum mycophilum. Classification (NCBI taxonomy): domain Eukaryota; kingdom Fungi; phylum Ascomycota; class Sordariomycetes; order Hypocreales; family Hypocreaceae; genus Cladobotryum; species Cladobotryum mycophilum. Next base: position 4,275,314 of record JAVFKD010000016.1, on the reverse strand, counting down.
ATCCGCAGATCTTCAAGAGTGCGGAGGTGGTCATGATCCCTAAGCCAGGGAAACGTGATCTCACAAAACCCAGAGCCTGGCGCCCCATCTCACTACTGTCGTGCCTTAGCAAAGGGCTTGAACGTCTGATCGCAAAACGGATGGCCTGGACATCAGTGCAACACGAGGTCCTCGACCCAAAGCAGGCAGGCGCACTACCAAAGAGGTCAGCCGTTGACCTGGCCGCGGCACTCATACACGATATCGATCAGGCTCTTATGGAAGGAAAGGTGGCAACGCTAGTTACCATAGACGTCCAGGGTGCCTTTAATGCGGTGCTATGCAACAAGCTCCTGCTCCACCTAAGGGAACAGGGCTGGCCAACTACGCTAGTGCGATGGGTGGAATTATTTATGACCGGACGTCAAGCTAGTGTACGACTGCAAGACACAACTATAGAAAACTCCCCCTACAATGTGGACTACCACAAGGCTCGCCTATCTCCCCTATTCTATTCTTGCTGTATACGCAGCCGATATACCTGCTCGGCAATAGGTCGGGCAGGTTCGGATACGCAGATGACACAGCGATACTACGGATAGGGAATACTATAGAGGAAACAGTATCGCTGGCTAATGCAGATGTGGCTGAGCTGTCCCAATGGGGCACTGAGAACGCTGTCTCTTTCGACCCAGATAAAACGGAGGTAATGCACTTCGCGCGTTATAAGAAACAGATCCAAGAGGCCCCGCCCGTGCTACAGGGCACGATAGAGAAACAGCCGGAGCCGGCCATGCGCTGGCTCGGGATCTGGTTTGACTCTTCTCTCTGCTTTCGAGCCTATGTAGACAAATGGGCGACCAAGGCTCTAACACTAGCACATCACCTACGCAGTCTCACCAACACACAACAAGGCCCTCTCCCGAAAGCAGTAAGAAGGGCGGTGCTTGGCTGCATCGAGCCTATCTTGCTGTATGGCATTGAGGCGTGGTACCCCGGCCTTACAAGGCCATCAGTCTACAGGCAGTCCAAAGGAGTGATTGTTAACTCTAGGATACTACATCTCCACAAAAGACTATCCCGACCGTTACTAAAAGGTATACGTGCAATACTTCCTACCTGGGACTCAACTCCCTTACCCGTTCTATACCGAGAGAGCGGGATTCTACCAATCGACCAGCTTATTGAAGCACGACGCCTCCGCTTTGCAACGCAGCTCTTGCGGCTAGACCACCGGCACCTGCTAGCACAACGCTTGCAAAAGACCAATCCCTCGAGAGAATCCTGGCTAAGCTACATTAAACCGCAGTGGGTACTGCAAGGCTATGCTTCTAAACCTCGCAAATCACCTAGCAGGCTAGAAAGAACCGCCGCTCTTATCGATGCAAAATGCCCCAGACCACGACTACTACTAAAAGACACAAAAGCAATTACAGACCCTTTTCCCAGCAAAGAGAAAGCTACAGAGCTACTTAATCAGTGGGCAAGCGAGGCACGAGACTACCTGATCGTATACTCTAATAGCTCCCAGCTTCAGGATAGCGCTACGGGCTGGGGCTTTGTTATCCTCCGGGATGGCCAGCTGCTGCAAAGCGGGCACGGGAGGCTTGGCCTAACAGAGGTCTACGACGGAGAGATTCGAGGAGCATTAGAAGGGCTACGAGCCGCCGCGCAGATCCAAAACGGAAAAAAGATAACAGTCTGCATAGACAGCACAGCTGCACTTACGAGCCTTATGGGCACCCCATCAGACTCCTCGCAAGCCGAGGCCTTAGCCTTCCAGGAGCTCGCTACAGAACTAAGAGCGTCACTCCGTTGGTGTCCTGGTCACATGGGAATCCCGGGCAACGAGATGGCAGACGAGCAAGCTAAATTAGGCGCCAGTCTGCCTAACAACAATAATACCATAACACTGGCGGCAGCTCGCAGGATAGCACGCCGAAAACCCTTGACGGCCTTCTAACAATGGTGGAAAAAGGAGGCCCCAGCCTCCTACCAACGACTGCAACTGCAGGTGACCCTCCGGGAACCCCCAGAGCTATCGCTAACCCGTAACAACCTACATCGGCTGATAGCGGCCCGATCAGGCCACGGCGACTTCGCTGACTATTACACACACAAGTACCCAGGCAGCACTGCTACACGGACCTGCTCATGCGGCAGGAACAAGACCTTAGACCACATATTCTACTGCAGGAAGGTCAATCCGAAGCATCGGATAAAACTTGGACTAATGCCATCAGTGACAATTGCCCAGTACCTAGGGCCTGACTTTGAACGATTCATAAAGCTAGTAAACGAGACAGGCTTCTTCCAAAAGATCTGCCCTCGAAACTAGTCATCCCAGATCACGATTAACCTTTCTATCTTTTATACTTTTATACTTTTATATCTTTTAAGCTTCCACAAAGCTCTAGCTCTGCCTTTTAAGAGGCTATGGTCTGATAGTACCATCAACTAATAGACTAAGCGGACTTACACCCGCAGGTTGGGCGCTCGCTGACGAGCCCTAATCGTACAAAACCCCAGGGCTAAACAAGCCGAAGATTTGCTATATGGAGGCGATAGCGGTTGTATATAATCATCTACTTAGCTTCTAGCATAGCACGTCCTTTGCCCCAGCAGGGGTTGGGCAGTATTGCCTTATACGGACGTTAAATAGTAAAACAAACAAACAAACAAGCGATGAAGGAAAGCACTTCTCTTTGACATATCAATTTCTTGGCACTAGCTGTTAAAAGAATATATATAATTTTTATATAAATCTTTAATAATTAAAAATAAAATATTAAATACTAAATTACATTAATAGTATAATATCTATATTTATAGTATTAATTATTTAAATAAATTAATTTTTATTTAAATTAAAAGAGATTATACTAATTAATTTATAATAATATATATAAAAAGTATTATTTTATAATTAATATTTTTATTTATTTAATATTTTTTAATTATTATTATAATAAAAAACTATTAATTTATTATTTTTTAATTTATTTTTTTATTTAATTATTAATTTTATTAATAAATTTTTTTATTTAAAATATAATAATATTAATTATATTTATTATATATAATTATATTTAATAAATATTAAATAAATAAATAATTATATATATTAAAAAATATAAAATCTTAAATATATTTAATATTATATTTTATATAATAGTAAAATAATTTATTATTAATTATATAAAAAAGATTATAATAATTTATATAAATATTTTTAAATTAATTTATATATTAATTTTTAATTTAAAAAAACTTTTTAAACAAAATATAATTATATATATATTAATATTATATAATATATAAAATTTTAATTTAATAATATTATAAAAATTATAAGTTTATATAAAATATTTTTTAAAAATTAAAAAAATAATTTATTTTAATTTTAGAATTTTAATTAAATTAAAAAAAATAATTTTTTATATAATAAAAAAATCTATTATAATTTAAAATATAATTTCTAAAATATTTAATATATTTATTTTAAAGATTTTAAAAGTAATATAAATAATAATTAAATAAGTAATTTATATAATTAATTAAAGTATTTAAAAAAAAGTATTAAAATATAAAAAAATTAATTAAACTAATAAGTATTTTATATATAAAAATAAAATAAATATAATATAATTATATAATAAAAGAATATTTTTATATTATTTTAATTTAAAATAAAAAATTAATAAATTTTAATAAATGCTTTTATAAAAAAATAATTATATAAATAAATATTATATTTATAAACTTTTATTTTATATATAAAAATAAATTTTATATATTTATTTAAAAAATAATAGTTTTTTTTTATATTTATTATTAAATATTAATATTTATTTAAAAGTAATTAAATAATTTATTATTTTAAAAAGTTTAAGTTTTTAGAATAGTATATATAATATTAAAACTATTATTTTTAATATTATTATAATTAAAAATAATACTATAATTATTATAATAAAATAAATTATAATTTTAAGATTTATTAATAAATTAAATAATATTTTAATTATTTAAAATTTATTTCTTTAAACTATAAAGACTATTCTTTAAAATCATATAAAATAAGAAATATTATTTAAAGATTTATATAATATTAAAAAAAGATAATATATATTATAAAAGTATAATAATATTAATAGTGTAATCTAGAATATATAATTATTTAAATAAAAATAGAATATAATTTATAAAAACTTAATTTTTATTATATTTAATTAATAAAAAAAAGATTAGTAAAAAAAAGTTAATAATTTAATAATAATTAATACTAAGTTTTTATTTTTATAATCTTTTAAAAATCTTAAAAAAAAAGAATTTATAAATTTAATAATCTTTTTAAGACCTAGCTTTATAATAAGCCTATTAATAAAAGTATTAATAATCTTATTAATTATTTTTTACATTTATTTATAGACTATTATTATATTAAAAAATAGAATTAATAAATTAATAATATAATTAAAGTTTTTTAAAAAACTAAAAAAATCCTATTATAATTTAATTATTAATCTATAATATACTCTAATAGTTTTAATAAAGATTTTACTTAAATAAAAACCCTATAAATCTTTTAAGTTAATATAAATAAGATTAAACCTACTTATAATATTATTCTTATCTTAATTAATACTAAAAAGTTTAATATTATTTTAATATAAAAACCCTAAGTAAGCCTAAAAAAATAATAATATAATAAAAACTTATTTAAAATACTATATATATTTATTTATAAATAACTAAAAAAAAACCAGAAACTAACCAAAGATTATAACTTATATTTAATATAATCTTAAGCTTAATACTAACTAGACCTATCTTATAGCTATAAAAAATATACTTTAAATCAAAACTAATAATATTATTATAGTAAATATTTAGAAAAACCTAAATATCCTTAAAACACTTAAAGTTATTCTTATATAACTAATCCTTAATTAATATCTAATAATAAAAGACTTTAATATTTATTATTATAACTAAAAGCTAAAAGCTAATATTAAACATTAAGGCAGCTGTATAATAGACTAGGTAGAAAAAACTAAGCTTATATAACTAATCCTAGTAATACTTATAAACTTATAAAATATTACTATTAACCTTACTTTTATTAATATTCTTTTTATAAAAGTAATTATTAAAAAGTACTTATTAATTAATATTAATTATTATTCTATTATTATTATTATACTAAAAATATAACTTTAATTAAAGTTATAAAAAAAACCTAATTATATACCTTTAAAAAAACCTAAAGGTTTTTTTTTAATCTAAGAAAAAACATAGAACTTATTTATATAAATAACTAATAAAAATAACCTAAACTCTTTAATAATAATAATCATAAAGCTTATTTAAACCTTACTAAAAATAATAGAAGTTCTATTAAAATAAATATAATAAGTTATATTATATTATAATAAATAAAAGAATATATAAAAATTACTTTTAAATATTAATAGATTTATTATTATTTTTCTCTAAGCTTTTATTAAACTATTTAATAAACTAGAAAAACCTTATAAAAAACTATACAAAGAATTAAATATTAGTTTTTAATAGACTATTATTAATAAAATTAAAGATAATATAAAAATCTATAAGTTTATTTACTAAGCCTAATAAATATTATTTTTTTAAACTCTTTTTCTATAGGTAAAGGGGACAGTTTATAAAACCTAATAAAATAAAGCCCTAGCTTTATAAAAAACTATACTAGAACATAAAATTATTAAGGATAATATCTCTTAATCCTAGGTTCTTTTAACTTTTATAACTTTTTTTTTTATAATAATTTTAAAATAAATTAAGTATATAACCCTATATATAAAAAACATAATTCCTAGGGCTAATAGTATTATAATATAATTATTATAGCTTTTTTAAAACTATTTTAATACTTATATTTATTATTTATATATTAATTATTTTATTATAAAATATTATTTATAAATTTTTAAGAGTATAAAAATAATTATAATTCTTAAGCTAAAAAAATATAATATTATAATACCTAAAGCCTAGTATTTTATTTTATTATTATTATACTTTAATAAAAGATTTAAATATTTAATTATAAAATAAATAGTTTAAATATTAATATAATATAAAATCTTTAACTTAAAGTAGATAAGTATATTATTAAAAAGATTAATTGTTAATCTAATTGTAATATTTATATATAATATTAATTAGGCTTTTATAAAAGGAAAAATAATAATATTAATTATTATAAATATCTAGAATATTTTTAATATAGTATTTTATAATAGATTTTTATTTTATTTAAAAGAATAACGTTAATTAATTATACTAGTATAATAAATAAAACTATTTATAATTAAATAATAAACTAATATATAATTATAAAATATAATTATAGAAAACCTTTTTTTATAATATAAACTATTATAAGATATGTTTATTCTTTTTATTTTATTTTTATTATATATATAGTTAATATATTTATTTAATAATAAGTTAGGTAGATTTAGATATATAAATAATATAATAATACTATAGATAAGAAATATAATAAAAAAATAGTATTATTAGTTAATATAAATATAATTAAGTTACTTTAATAAGATATTAAAAATATTATTTTTTTTAACCTAAATAAAATAAAAATAATATATTTTATATATTATAAAAAATAGATCTAAAAGGTTTTATTTATGTTATAGGGTATAATAAAAAAATAGCCAGAGCTGGCTATATATTGGCTTAAGATTTAGTTTAATTTTATTTTTTATTTTTAAGTTTATATAAATAAATGAATAATTAAAACTTTAATATTAGTATATTATTTATATAGTTTTATTAATATATAATAAAACTTTTTTTAAAAATAATAAAAAAAATAATATTTAATTATATTAAGTTTATTTTATTATATAATATTAAAGCATAATATTTTTATTTTATAATATAGTTTTTATAATTAAATTATTAATACTTATTAATATAATACTTATAAAAAACTAATTTTTTTAAAAAGATTCTAATTAAATTATATTAAATTATAATAAATATTATAAAATTATACTTTTAAATTTTATAAATTATTTAATAAATTAAAAAAGACTATTATTTTTATTAATATAAAATACCTTAAACTATAATTACTATTAAAAAATATAAAAATAATTATAGATTTTTTTTAATAAAAAAGAATTATAAAATTATTTAATTAATAAATAAATAAAATATAAGATTATTTAATTATATACTTTAATAGTTTTTAATTATAAAATAATATTATAGACTAAGGTTTTATTATTTTTTAAAATAATTAATTATTATAAAATAAATATAAAAGATTTAGTTTAATAAAAGTTTATAATAAAAAGATTTAAAAAATATTAAAAAAGCTATAAGCTACTATATAGATCTAAAATAAAAAAAATAATAATTTATATAAATAATATAATTATACTTATAAGCTTTATAAGTATTTTATTAAATTTCTTATAAACTAAGGCCTTAGTTTTTTAAAAACGTATTATATAATTAAAAATAATACTTTATTAATATCTTAAATATATAAGAATCCTAGATAATAAAATAATAAATAAATAAATTAAATTAAATATTAGTTTATTTAATAATAATAATAATATTATAATACTTATAATAATTTATAAAATAATATATTAAAAACCTTTAATAATCTTTTAATAATAATAAAAAAAGCTTTAGTCTTTTATTAATAATTATAATTATAAGTAATTTTTTAAAAACCCTTAAAACTATTATTAATCTATAATAATTTATATTAATTAATAATAATTTAATTAAATTATAATAATTTTACTAATTATTATATATATAAATATTTAAATAATATTATTATATAAACTTATTTATATAATAAAAATAAAACTTTAAATTATATATTTTATTATAAAAAAATTAATTTAAAGTATTAAATAAAACTTAAATTAATATTATTAATAACAATTATTTAATATTTAAAATCTAATTTTAAATAATTTATAAAATTAATAAATAAAATAAGTTTTTTTTAAAAATTTATTTTTAAAATTAATTATTTTAGATTATTATAAATCTTTTTATTTTTTATATTTTTATACTTTTATATTTTTTAAACCTTTATAAAACTTTAATTTTATTTTATAAAAAACTATAATTTAATAATATTATTAATTAATAAATTAAATAAACTTATATTTATAAATTAAATACTTATTAATAAACTTTAATTATATAAAACTCTAAAGTTAAATAAACTAAAGATTTATTATATAAAAGTAATAGTAATTATATATAATTATTTATTTAATTTCTAATATAGTATATTCTTTACCTTAATAAAGGTTAGGTAATATTACCTTATATAAATATTAAATAATAAAACAAACAAACAAATAAACAAGCGATGAAGGAAAGACAATGCCTTCTGTTACTATCGTAACTCCTCTCCGACGTACGTAAATGTACTGTTGATTTTTCCCTCGGAGCGATGCTTATTGAAAGCAATAGCATCGTACATTGTGCGAGAGCATATGCATATCGGTGATATAGAGTTGGTTGCAATCTCAATCAACCGAACAAAACAAACGCAATGTAGCGGTCCTAGTTTGTGAATCTAGAGATGGCAATTCGGGCGTACTCCCTCGCGCAAACAAGAGTTTCTTTGACGAAAGCCGGCAGAATACCTACATCTTTTAAATCATTGGAGATGTCATCTGGATAGAGCCAAGTGTTAAGGGGTCCATAACCGTTCCTGTTGGCAGTGTTAGTAGCTTCAGTCCGAGCGGATTCAGCCAACAAGCCAGATAGATAACTCATTGAAACGGACATAGAACTCAAGCTTCTCTCTTACATCTACAGTACCCCTACCTTTAAATTTATTCCTACTAGGATAAACCTACCATGATGAAGCTAGATGTACTTCAGCGTAGGGAAGCTTATCTTCCAATTTGGGATACCAGAAAAACAAGTACCAGGACGGCTTGAAGGATAAAAGAAGATCGTTTGTGCCTTTATATGATAGCATTAATAATCAATTCTTTACCTGTGTTCGTTTAACTTCATCGATCTTATTCCTATTCTTAGATTACAGTGTTTATACGCTAGTTTTTATTGTTTCCTTTATTCAAAGTAACTAATCAAATGTAAATCTATTATTATTCTTTACTTTTAGATCAAACTAATTACTAATAATAATTAATCTAAGTCGTGTTAATTATTCTAATATCGAATAATGCTTTGTCTATAGCTACAGCTTTAATATAGTTACCCTAGACTAGCGGAAGCTTTTAGACCACTGTCTTCTCTTTTGTTATTGTGCTTTTTTTACTATTATAATATTATAAAAGCTATTTAATATGATAATAATTTAAAATTTTATAATTAATATTATAAAATTTTATTATTATACTAAGACTTAAATTTAAACTTTCTTTTTCTAAGAGTTTTAAAAACTATAATAATTTTATTTTTATATAAAAATAATATTATTTAAGATTATTAAGGAATTTAATATCTTATAATAGAGGTAAATGTAATCGTAAAGGGTAGTACACTTGCTTATGTGGCACACTCGCTTGTAGATTATATCATCCATTATTGACTCAGATACACGATATCGCAGAATAGCAGATCCTCCAGGGTCACATTTCGGTCGTTTGTCTCCTAAACCTCGGTTATGCGTGCTTGTACCACCGATTTCTTCACTACCCACCAAAGCCTTGCTAATTACTACTTCCATGAAGCAAAGGGTCAGTCAGCTCCTTCAATACAGATAGGATATACCGAGTGCCAGAGAGGGACCGTCTCACACCAACTTGCCACTGCCCTCTATTGAAAGACTGTTGCCCTTCTACTGGTATCTGACGGAATTTGCTGATGATGCAGTCGCTTCTAGACATTGCTGCCAGCCTGTTAGGAGCAGTGGCCCTTCTGAGTATCTGCCTCATTGCTCTATTCCTTCATCAACGCCACCTGAATGCCTTGAGTAACATCCCAGGGCCATTTCTGGCATCCTTTTCTCAATTATGGCAGATTCATCGGATTGTCTGTGGTGACTTCAACTTACGACTTATCCAACTGCACGAGAAGCACGGTAAGGAAGCATTCCCCGCCATTTCGTGAGATGACCCCGCACTCAAATAGGCATCCCAGGTCATTTTGTTCGAATCTCTCCTACCGAGGTCAGTGTAAGTCACCCAGAAGCTATCAAACAGATCTTGCTAGCTCCACTAAGCAAGGTAGGCTGCAGTCTCGCCTTTTACACCCAACAAAGGTCAGCTGACAAGAGACCAAGGGACCATGGTACAGAGGATTAACCATGCCGGACTTTAGATTCCAGAATCGAGCTTCAACACTGGATCCTACAGCCCATAGGCTGCTGCGCAGGCATCTATCCGCAGGTTATTCCATGACAAACTTGCTTCGCCTGGAAGACGGACTTGACCGCCTCACGCAAATGCTGAAAGCACTGATGGATCAGTCTGCTGACAAGCAGAAACCAACACACTTGGACGAACTTTTCATCTACACCAGCTATGACATGGCTGGTGAATTGCTCTTCTCCAAGGATTTCGGCTTCCTAGAACTGGGTAAAGATGTCGGTGGCTCCATCGCGACTATCGAGATGATCAATCGGTACATTGCCATAGCCGGATACATTTACTGGTTTCATGTTATGCTGGCCAACCCTTTCGTAACAGCTTTAGGCATTCTGCCAATGGGCCATCTTTATGACACAGCAGTCAATGCACTCGCCGACCGTCAGGCGAATGTAGATGCCCGTGCTGATATCGTCTCTTACTGGCTCAAGGCACACGAAAAGGACAACGACAGTCTTAGCATCCGAAGCATCCAGGGAAACGCCGTGCTTGCTTTGGGTGCCGGCTCGGATACAGTGGCCAGTGCCATGCAGGCCATCATTTACCACCTCGTCACAAATCCAACTGCATATCAGCGAATACAAGAGGAGCTCGACCGTGCGCAGTCAGGGGGCACTGTCGGACCTCTGTTGTATCCTTTTCCGACGCAACAAAGCTTCCATATTTGCAGGCATGCATCAAGGAGTCACTTCGAGTATTCACACCATTTGCAAGCAGCCTGCCTCGAGTTGCAGGGAAAGACGGTGTGACCATTGGAAGCTGTACATTCCCGCCAGGAACAGTTCTGTCACTGCATCCTTGGGTTATCCATCACTCGAAGGAGCTCTGGGGGCCAGATGCAGGCCAGTATAATCCAGAAAGGTGGTTTACGGAGGATATTGCTACCAGAGAACGATATTTGATATCGGTAAGCTTCAACTCCTCAATTCCAAGGCGTGAGAATATGGCCTAACCCAATTTGCAGTTCAGTGCAGGATATAGCTCATGTCCAGGTCAGAACATGGCTAGAATCCAGCTGTCAAAGTTGACTGCGACCATCATGCGTGATTACGACATCCGTCTTGTTGATGAGAACAAGCCGTGGCACTGGAAAGCCAGGGTCACTATTGTACCACATCAGTGGCCTGTACATATTCAGAAGAGAGAAAAAAGTAGCTTCGTTGGAATGTTGCCCACAATAAGATACAACGCTTCCATAGCTTTCAACATTGAAGCTATTCAAGTACATACGTCTCACTCTATCTTAGTGTAAACTATTCGTTATCTCCATGATCTCTACTTCCTACGTATTGTGTTTGGTTGGTCCATGTCGACGTTTGATAGGATCAGCAGAACAAAAGTGCCGAGTACAGACTAACGCCTTTGTCTCATCTTCTTTGTTCCTTTATAACCCCTCACCTCACCCATCTTGCCTCTCCTCTCTCTAAGAACGCATAGATATCAATATGTTCACATTATTCCCACTATTGCCATTCGAGATACGTCAGGAAATCTGGCGACTCGCCCTCCTTGATCAAGACTGGCCATTTACTCAGTTTAGGCGACCAATCGACCGTATCAAGCTCGATGGAGAATTCCAGGGAGAGGTCATCAGCCGAGTCTGCTTTGAATCCCAGGGTGTGGTGCGGACCAGTCGGTCACATATTTATCTCACAGGCTTTGGACGGATCAACTTCAGCTGCCACTTGTTCTTCTTTCGCGATATTAGTTTCAAGCGGGGCCTGATGAAAGCGGTTGCTAATTATTTTAATATTATGACTCTGATTCAACACATTGTCTTGGATCCTAGAGACTGGATCGAATTTGCATATACACTGGAGTTTGTACGGACCTCTTGCACCTCACTACGTACTCTCGTCCTTGTCGCGCCATGGTTTGACACCACTATCGCCATGGCTCAAAGTGGTCCTCTCGAGAACCTCAAGACAGCTCGCAATAACTGGGGGCAGATCTTTCATCGGACATCAAAGGAGGTTGACATACAGTTTTTGGTCAGTGATATCAAGCATGAACATAGTACCAATGAGGTTTGAAATGAACGCTACCGACAGCAGCTAGATGAACTTGCGCAACGCATCCCAAATGAGTTGGACAATTAGGTTCTTATGCTTGGACAAACGTTGTGGGAACTACATAGGGTGGATCATGCTGTGCGCAACTTTCCTTGTACGGCAGCAAAGGTTTATCTGCGCAGAAGAGAAGATAGCTTGTGTTTACTATAAAAGCAGCATGCAGAGAGCTAGACATTTCTTTTTTATAAACATGCATCATGTTTCTATTTCTTCTATAAGCGGGAACGGATTGTAGCATCGTCGTCTCTCATGTCGGCTGGTCCCGTTTCTGCATCAGCTTGAACTTGTTCTCTTGCTAAACGAGCTTCAATCTGCGGCCATTGCCCCTTTCGAGCAGCGCATTTATTTATTTTATTTATTTATCCTATTTACATTATATATGGATTCCAAGTGGAATGTTATAATAGCCGGTACTAGTTCTTATTATACTTAGGTATAATACTAGTTATAAAAAAAAGATTATTTTCTAGTTATATATTTTTTTAGTTATTATTTTTTTATTTATAGAGTTAAGTAGTTTTAATAAATATTATAAATTTTAAAGTTTTTTTAGGGTTTAATAAGTATTTTAAAATTAGTATATTTTTTAAAGGTTTTAAAAGCTAGTTTTTATTATTTTAGTATTTTATAAAATAGCTAAGGTTTAAAAAAGTATTATATTAATATATTTTAATTATATTATAATTAAAATAATTATAGTACTTTTAGAAGTTTTTGTATTTTAAGTGTTTTATTAATAATTTATAAAAAATACTTTTAAAAAGTAAAAGTTTAGGTTTTATATAAAAGAAAAGTTTTTATTTATAATAATTATATAGACTATTCTTATATTAATAGTTTTTATATATAAGTCTAGTATTTAATTTTATTTATTTTTTAATATTAATAAAAATTAAAAAATAGTTTAAAAGGTTTTTTTAGATTTTTTTTTAATTATAAAATCTATAAGTTTATTTTCGGGGATTTTTAAATAATTAAAGGCTTAAAAAACTATTAGTTTTTATAAGATAATTTTATTAATAATTTAAAGAATATTTTTAAAAATATATTTAAAGAAAAAAATATAAATAAAACTAGGCTTATATAACTATTAATTATTAATAAATTATTTAAAAAGATATATTTTTTTATTATTTTAAAGTTATTAAGTATTTTTATTTTAATTATTTTAATAATTTTAAAAGTATTAAATATTTTTATATTAAATATTTTTATATTAAATATTTTTATATTAAATATTTTTATATTAAATATTTTTATATTAATTAATACTTTTAAATTTAAGTATATTTTAATTGTATAAAAAGAATATAATCTTAATTTATTTTATTTTTTAATATTAAGCTATTAAAATATATAATTACTATTAAAAAAAAGTATTTATAAATTTTAAGTAAGTTTATATAGTTTTTTTTTATTTAGTAATAAAAGATTAATTATTTAATTAATATTTTTTATATTTAAGTATATTAAGGAAAATTAATAAATATATAAAATTAATATAATTATTTTTTAAAATCTTATAAGTTTTTTTTTAATTAGATTTAATCTTTTAATTTTCTTTTTTAAGAAAAAGTTTAGTTTAATAAATAAAAATATTAAAGAATAGTTTTTTTTAAATTTTATAATTTTAATTATATTTTATAGTTTTATTTATTTAAATAATACTATAGTAAAAGTAAGGCTTAATATATAATATAAAATTAGGATTAGGGTAGTTTTATAAACTAGGATAATTACTTTAGTTATTGTTTTTATTATTTTATTAATTCTTTTTACTAAATATTTAACTCCTATTCTAATAATCTTACTATTTAGGTTTTTTTTAATATAGTCTAATTACTAAGCTTTAATCCTATAAAAAGTTATTAATAATATATATCATTTGACTATAATAATAATACTATTAAAAAGGAAATCTTTTTAGGTTTATTAAGGCTTTTAAAAAAGTTAATTATTTTTAAAACTTTAAATATTTATATTTTAATATATTATTTCTAAAAAAGTTTATTATCTAGGATTATTTTTAATTATTTAATTTCTTTTTTAACTAAGATATTCTAGCCCTAGACTTATAATAAGTTTTTTAGATTATCTTTATTTTATAATTTACTAAAATAAATAAAATTAATTTTCTTTTCTTTAAATACTATTATATTATTAATACTTTAGTAAATAATCATATTTATCTCTTTAATTACTTTATATAAAGCCTCTTTAATGTTTTAGTCAATAATTAAGATTATTGTATTGTTTATATATTTTAGTTTTTTTATATTATATTTTATTTTAAATATATATATATATATATATATAATATAAAAATAATTAATAATAAAAGAAAGCCTTATAGAGCCCTGTATACTAAAAAGATAGTCTTAAGTTTTATTCTATCTTTAGCTTTTACTATAGTTTTATGATTAATTAAAAAGAATTTAATATATTTAATTATTTTAATTAATTATTTTTATTTTTTAAGGCATAAGATTATTTTATTTTTTAGGATAATATTAAAGGCTTTTAAGATATTAAATATCACTAAGGTTATTTATTTTTTTTAATTTAAGGCTTTTTTTAGTCTATAGGTTAAATATATAATTAAATTAATTACTAAATATTAAAGTAATATATTAAAGTAAGTATTTAGGATTATCTAGTAAAATAGGGCTAGTCTTATAATTCTTTTGGCTTATAGTCTTTTTAAGCTTTTATTTAGGTATAATAAAAAGAAAATAGGTCTAAAAGATTTATAGTTAATATAGTTTTTTTATTAGGTTTAAAAATAAAAAATTCTTTTTTTTAAATACTAAAATAATATTTAGTTTTTAAGTATTAGTTATATAATAGTATAATTTATTTATTAATATATAATTATATTATAAATAGTATATTACTTAATAGACTATCTATACTTAAGGTTATATTATTAGCTTTTATAATTATTTTTTTTAATTTTATTAAGGTTAAAAGAAATAGATTTTAGTATTATAATAAAAAATATAATATTTTAGTTTTATAAATTAAGTATATTATTTTTTATTTTTTTAATAGTTAAGTAATTTTTAGGCTAAGAAAATAGTTTTTTTTAGTACTAATATATAATTAATTATTTTATCTATTAAAGCTAAAGGTTAAAATAATAATCTTTTTTTTATTATTTAGTGATTTAGAAAATATTTTTGTTTTAGATAATATTTACTAAAATTTTATTTTAGTAATTAGTTTTAGCTTTTTTAATTGTTTTTTTGTATTTTTATATAAGCTTTTTTATAAAGTTCTAGAAGGTCTTTAGTATATATAAAATCTTTATATTTAACTTTATATTTTTTAGTTTACTATAGGGCTAGGTATTTATTAATTTTTTTTATTTATTTTTTTAACTATAAACTATAATATAAAGATAAGTTTTTAAGCTATTATATTAATTCTAGAGTTATTTATATTAATAGGATTAGGTTATTTAATATATTATTAAATTAATTAAATAAAAAAAATTTTTTTAGGTTAATAATAAGTTTATTTAAAAGACTAGTTTTAGGGGTTATATTTATAAGTATAGTAATAATATAATAGTTAAAGTGAGTATTTAATTTTTTATTTATTTTATTTTTTATTAAAAAGTTTATTAAAATTTAATTAATTATATTATTATATTTTTATATAAATTAATTAATAATTTATAGTTTAAAAAAACTTTTTTATTTATTTATTTAATAGTTTATTAATTTTATTTTAGTTTTTATCTAATTATTATATTTAGTATATAATATTAAGGTCTTTTATAATTAAAATATTAGTTAGTAATATTTAAGTATTAAAGAATTATAAGATATTTTTATTATTTTTTATTTTATATATATTAATTATTATAAATTTATAATATTTTATTAATAAAATATTTAAATAAGAGTTTTTAAGGTTAAGTAATTATAAAATAAATAGTTTTTTTTATAATAAAATAGGATTTTTAATTTATATTTCATTTAATTAATAATTAAAAAAAATTATATTTAAGATATATTTTAGTTTAAAAGTAATTATTTTTAAGGTTAATTTAAGGTTTTTATATTAATATAATATTATATTTATTAATTTATTTAAGTATAAGAGTAATATTTTAATTTAGTTTAATTTTTTTATATTAGTTTAAAATATTTAAGATTATTATTATAGACTTTATTAAAAGTATATTATTTTTAAATTTTATATTTTATAAAATAAAATTAGTCTAAGAGTTTTTTAAAAAAATAAAAAAAAGTTTTTAAAATTAGGTTTATAATATTTAATTATTTAAGTTATTTAAGATAAGCTTTTATAAACTTTTTAATTTTAAGTTTTTTAATAAAACTTTTTTATTTTTTTATAAAGTATTAAATTATTTAATTAATTATTTTAAATTTAATTAAATAAATAAAAAATATTAAAATATAAAAGCTTAAATAATTAATATACTTTTTATACTTATTATAATTTTAATATTCATTTTATTTAATTAGTATTTAATTATATTTATTATAGTATTAAATATATTTATATTTTTTTATATTATAAAAATTTTAATATTAATTATATTATTAAATTTTAATTTACTTTATTAATAATTTTATTAACATAAAATATTTAAAAAGTTTTTAATTATTTTTAATAATAAATTTAAATAAAAAAAAATAATTTAAGTTTTAAATCCTATTAAATTTTATTATTTAATAAATATATAATAAAAAAATATTTTATTTTAATTATAGTTTTAATTTTTTTTATAATAAGATTATTAAAAGAATAATTATTTATAAATAAAAAAATAATAATTAAAATACTTTTAATTATAAATAAATATTAAATTTTAATTAGTTTTAGATTTATTTTTTATTTTTATAATTTTTATTTTATTTTAAAAATAAATTTAATTATATTTTTATTTATTAATATAATAATAAAATTTATTTTTATAACCTAAATAAAATAAATTAATTTATTTTTAATCTTTTAAATTAGAATTAATTAGATTTTAAATATAAATATTTTTTATTATATATAATTTTCAAAAAAATATAAAAAAATCTTTTTATTTTTTTTAATTAAAAAAAAGAATTTTTTTTTATTTTTTTTATTTAAAATTAATAAAATTATAAATTTAGTTTTAGTCTTAGGTTTAAAAAATAAACTATTTTTATTTTTTTATATTATTATTTTTATTTAAATATTAATATTTTTAGGTTTTTTTTAAAAATATAAAATATTTTAATTAATAAAAAAATCTTTTTAAGATTTTTTTATTTATTATTAATTATTTATTAATTAATTTTAATTATTAAATAATAATAATTAAAATATTTAATTTTTTAAAGTTTTTATAGTTTTTATATATATTAAAATTAAATATTTTATTATTATTAATAATTTAAAATTATATAAATATAATTTAATAAATTACTTATATAATTTATTTTATTATTATTTTATAATATTTATTTTTAAATAATTTAAAAATACTATTAAATATTTTAAAAATAATATAAAAAATTTTATTATAAATATTTTTAATTATTTTTTTAATAAAATATTTTTAAAAAGTTTTATTAATTTAAACTTTAAAAAAATTATTATTAATTAATTTTTTAAAATTAATTTTAAAAACTTTAACTTTTAAAATAAAAAAAATAATTTTTAATTTTTTTTAAAAATAATAAAAAATATAAAATTTTCTTTTAAAACTATAAAACTATTAAAATATATTTTTTAATAAAAAATATTATTTATTTTAGTTATATAATAAGTTTAATTATTTTATTTTAATTATTTAAAAGATTTTAAAAGATAGATAAAATTATTATTATAGCTTAAAGCCCTTAAAAGTATTTTTAGATTACTTTTAGTATTTTTATTAGTAAAAGTTAGTATAAATAGTAATAGATTCGGACCTAAAGATAAAGGGTCCTGTAGATGTAAGAGAGAGGTTGTTTTGAGCAGCGCAGCTTAGCCAGTGATTACTGTTTCCATCTTTCCCAACAATCCATGAGATATCCAAAGGATCACAACCAAACACACGGATCTGTACGTTTACCGGTTTTACAATGCGTTTAGAGCCATCGTCTTGACTCGATCTAAGCCCGATGGCTGCGCTCGAAAAGTCGAGATCGAAGAGGTCTGCCATGGCCACATTCAATACCCCAATGACAGTTGAATCAGGAGTACCAAAGGGCTGAGGAACACCCATCTTTGATGCCCTCCACCACGACGCATAGGACTTTAGATGCTCCGGTGTTTGTGAACTCTTGATAAGGGTGCGGATCTGGTTCGCGACCTGACCAAGTGGCCTTTTCCTAATAAAGCTAGTTTCCATAACGACGGCGACAGTGTCCAATAGGTTGTTGAGAACGAGACTTCCAGGTAAGTAATGTCTAAGTGATATTGCCGTCAGGATTGCTGCTGGCGTCTTGGAGTTTCTCGGCAGATGCGATAGAGCGAGACATGCCCACCAAGCAAATAAGATGTCACCGTTAGTAAGCCTAGTTGGCGGATTATCAGCGCTACGGTCCGCCAACAAATCTTGCGTAGCCCTCTCACGAAGCCGCTTCATCTGTGATGGCGGAATGACGATGGTTCGGAATTCCTTGGTTGTAAATAGCACACGGTTCATGTTTGCCATCAAATACCTTGTCCAGCTCAGGGCTGAGCTTTGTTCAGCGGAGAGAAAGCCACCCGTCGACTCGGATGCGCTTTCGTCAACGTCGCCAAGGGGGTCAACCTCGACTGCAAAAGGAGTTGGAATTTCGCATTCCTTACCTTGGAGCATGAGGACCCAAGCACTAAACAAAGCTGCGAACCCCGCCCCATCTGTAAGACAGTGAGGAAGATATGGCATAACCAGCGTTGCGTCTGAGAATAGGATAATATGGAGACCAAGCAGCGGCAAATCGCTATTTAGATAGTCATGCTTTGGGGTGTCTTCTCCAAGAAGAAGACCATCATATGGTGCGTTATATGTATTTATTGCTGTATCAACCACTGGTGCCATCAGATGGCGTGCTTCCAGATGGTCCTTGATGCTCATATCAAACGTAACCTCCGTAAAGTGCACTGCCGGTCGACTGCTGCTGAACTTGGCAGGAATGTGATATTCAAGATCGACAACACCCTAGGTGGTTCCCTCTTTAGTAATGGATGCCTTGAACAGTTACAGAGGATGGCTGATTTTTTCGGGTTCTTACTCTTCGTCGCAATCTGGCACCAAATCTCTGCCAACCCTCTAGCTCCACGACGGCCCATAATGTGCGACGTAGCTTTGCAGTGCTGAGAACAGCATCAAAAGCGTATAGGGGACGAATGATGAGACCTTGGAGGAAGAGGTTGGAGTCGTAGGGCTGAAGAGGGACAACAGTATCGGTTGGAACCCTTGGGGGCTGCCAACCTAAGGTAGTCTTGAGAGACTCGACTATACCAGGTTTCGATGCCATGATTGTACGAATTAGATGTTTTGGGCAAAAGTAGATGTGAATCGACCGTCCTGTGCTAGGTATAGGGGTTCAACTGAAAGCTTTCGACTGCCAATTGTCCCCAAAGTATATAGAAAAGACGGCAGATCCAAGTCCCGCAGCGATTCTACAATACTTTCTGGGCTCTCTGGCAGTTGATAAGTTTATTTTATTTTATTTTATTTTTATTTATTTATGTATTTATTACATGAAATAGAAATAGAAACTCTGCTAATCTCAACCAGTAAATACATTCTAACGGCATTTCCGAGCCTAAATGTCTCAGCCATGATGATCTAGTGATATCGCGATCCCTCTCTAGCATCGTATCATCGTACGGCGCTTCGACGTCAAAACGAAGTTCTTGCTACAGTGCGAATCTCTCGTGCGTTAAGCTCCCAAGCTATTCCAGTAATGAAGACCCTTTTCAAGCCTCCTACCATACAACCGAGATTTGTTAGGCTTAGCTTATGTTACACCGTACCTTGCACATTTACTAGTTCGGCGCTCAGTTCCATGGTTGGTTTCGACGGTGAGACTGTATTGTTCCATCATGTCATGCTCCGCTACGACAGGCAAACACCGCTGTTCCATATCCCCCTGAAATAAGCCACTGCAGAGATCGGATCGCTTTCAAGGCCCAATCATAGCAACAGGGAGATGGTGGTAGGACAGTATGAGATAGTTCGACACACAGTAGCCAATTGCTCAGGCATCGATAGACTGTCAATCAAGAATCTAGAGCTGTGCAAGACTTCTACGGGCGCGACGCTCCGTTCCGCGCCTCGCCAGGAGATCGTCCATGTTTCAGCGCCACTATAACCAATCCATCCTGGTCAATTGGGCCGAGCATATCTACAAGCAGCTTAATAATTGCAACGTGAATGAATAGCACCTCGGCTAAGTAGAACTTCGTAAAATTCCTCAAAGAGGTATGGAGATGGAATGGCTTCAGAACGTCGGCCACAATCTCAACGCCGAGGATGAATGGGGTCCACTGGTATCCGGACAACTATTGAAGCTCGTTGTGTTGAGCGAAGTGAGCCCGAGAAGGCTCCAAAATACAACAATTGCCTTCCCGAGACTCCTCGTCCAACAGCTTGTGTTGGTTTGCAGTTGGTCATTTAATCAAGGTGCTTTGATCGCGCAAGGGCCATAAAAGTATCAAAAAGGGGGCCCCAGAAGCGATTCATTTCTGGAATTCCAGATCAAGGGTCCATGCAAGTGGCGACGATTAATTCAGTCCCAATTAGCGGAGATTGTGAAGATGCTTGGGTGCTCTAGCTGCTGACTATATCCATGAGACTGACGCCTAAACTGTGAAGGGCCTCATGCACAGATGTGTCCATCTTAGATGATGCATTATTCGGTGTTCAAGTTGAGATAGCCCCATGCATAGAAGAGACAAGATATTAACACAGCCTCAAGTTGTTAGTGATCCGCGTCTGAACTTGGATTTGTCTGCCGCAGACAACCCACAGCTTCAGTATTTCCAGGATGTTTCTCGGAAATCGGATGTTGCAGCTATGTCTAGCCTCTTCACCAAGCCTTGTCTCCACCAGAAGATCTACTCCAGGTTACTAATACTCATAGGTAACAAAAGACCAGGCCGGCACTTGGACTGGACTTGAGTGTCACGGACCCGAGCTTGATTTTAGTCCCCTAAGCAATGGGTACCAAGACGAGATTTCGTCTAAAAGTAGGCTAAAATCTGCTATTGTAATTGAAATGAATATATATTGTAGGAGTTGTAAAAGTGGGCTGGATAAGGACCTAATCCTAGATGACTCTGTGCGAATGGTTGAACTAACATCCTTCCATCAAGTTTGGGTTAGGTCCCTCGTTGGACATGACCGTTCTAGGAAAGTTCTACACGAAATCAAGGCACATTGACCAAAGCAGATAATGTGTCGGCCAAGAAGTACCGTGAGAAAGGAAGTCATGGGACTGTATAAATATCTATAGATCGTGCTATCCGTCCCCCTTCCATCTCATATTTAACCCAAGACTCTCCACAGCGAAAAGTCTAATTAAATCTTCAACATCCCCAAGCCCAAGACCAACGCCCATCATGCTCTTCAAATATGTCCTCGCAGGCATGGCCGTTGGCATCGTCAACCTTTGTGTCGCGGAAACCCTAACCCCTTGCGGCTTCAAGATGGCTCCCTGCCCAGCCGGCACAATCT
The DNA here is from genome assembly GCA_036429605.1 of Cladobotryum mycophilum. Taxonomy (NCBI): domain Eukaryota; kingdom Fungi; phylum Ascomycota; class Sordariomycetes; order Hypocreales; family Hypocreaceae; genus Cladobotryum; species Cladobotryum mycophilum. Next base: position 4,253,211 of record JAVFKD010000016.1, on the reverse strand, counting down.
GCATTCCAAACAGTGAATCTTGCGAGGACACCGGGCGATGCAGTGGCTTGTGCATCACAATTAACGAGTAAATCTCCTACCGAGAACTCTCCCTCTTGACTCACCTCAATATCGTTGTTGCACTCGTGGTAAGGATATCCCAAATGATGACTGCAACGCAAAAGAAAGTGCTAAGACTTGAAATCCAGTTTACCTCTTGGTTAAGCTGTCTAGGGACATGTTGCAGATTGAGACGCGCTCATATTGAAACATGATGGTATAATGCCATGGTCAAAGAGCGCAAGGCGCGACGAGGTCAACTAGTTGACTAAGTTGGGAAACATGCTTGTTGAGACGAAATACATGATGTACGCACTGCAGGATTTGAGAGGGGCAAGGAATAGGGAAATCCGTAGCTGTATGATAATATCTCAGACAAAGTTGCAATCCATTATGGAAGACGAAGGGAGGCAGACTGCTTCTACTATTTAATGTTAGCGTGAAGACGGGATGGGAGCACCATGTCTCACCCCAGAGCTCGCAAAATAATCCAGTAAAACATGAGGAATCCATAAGAACGAGGTATTACCTTTTGCGCTGTGGGACAATAGTCGCTGTACGGGGCTAGGATTCAGTAAGTGACAATGCAGTGAGTGCAAATGCCCATGCTTATTATTTTTGATGGTTATTAATTCCTCGACTAATTTGTTCAGCCTACTTTCATACAGGGAGCTACCCGGGATCTTTGAAATGACCGTAAATAACTAAGGGATCGTTTGATTATCGCCTCCTTAGATGAGGGAGCTATTCGTACTACCAAAAAGGGGCAACTTGGACTGATTTTGTAGAAACTTCATGTGTCATGATCGCAATCGATGATCTAGATTCCATACCTATGTAACTTGCTACAACAACCAAACGCTCCCACTCCCCCTTTTGTTGCCCCTAGTATCCCCCACGTAGAGGGGCTGAACCCCCTCACAACCCAACCCCGAAGGTTTCGTACCGACCCATCCATCAAGGTGGAATACAGCACTCCGTATAAATACAGACATAGAAAGCCAGATGTAAGCTTGGCCGAGACTAGATAGATTCATCTTATATATTTAGACACAGTAATCAGCTCAGCGATTACGAGATTGTAAATTTCACACTGTGACGCGCCTTCAAATATCTTCCCATCCATCTTTCACAAGTGCTCATCTACTTGTTGTTTTGGCTACCCTAGAGAACTCTGTGAACGCTCTGTGAGATCGTGCTTCCTATGGTGCAGCAGAGGAGCGAGTACCTGCGCGCCGCAATATGTCAATAGCTAGAGTTGGGATGATAAAATAAAATAAACCATGGATCAGTACGCATTCATTCCGAGAAAATCTAGTAATTATCGGCTTGTTCATGATCTCAATGTATTCACTGGTGATCTTGGACTCCTCACGCACTCTAGTGAAGAGGCTTAGGGTATTGATGGGATTGTCGGTTGCGTGTGCCGGTAGGGGTAGATCCTTGAATCATTTTCATTATGCAAGTCACTGGAGAATAGATTTGATGCAAATTTATCGCTCGTATCGACCTCCGACATGGACAGCATCACAATCTGTCCAACGTCAGAAGCTTGATCATCCACGTGCAAATTCTCCCCCCGCATTTCAACCACAACTTTTTCTGAACCCCCTCCTGTTTGCCTCGTCCAAATTGGGTAAGACAAGGGTCGATCATCCCAACCCCTCCCCTAGGGCCAGCTCGTCAGGGAGTGATGAGGGGAGCTCTGACTGCAGCAAAAACCACACATAGTATAGGTGCCCTGAAATAGATGCAATGCATGGGTAACAGGTAATCAAATGTTGTAGTTCGTGCGTGGCAAAGGCATTGGAAGCAGATGTTGAGCTCTCAAGACAGATCCCCCTCTGTCCGGCTTCACAGAGTCAGTGCACGCAAAGACATGACGGAGTGAGCTCAAGCTCAAGCTCTTCCACCACGCCACCTGATAAAAGCACTCATCACGTCTTAATGAGGGGGAAATCAAGATCGGCAGTGTTAGTAATCCAAGCTGATGCCAACGCTGACCAGTCATCATCACCGTCAGGCAAAAGAGGCGCCACTTAAATACGACCATGACATCAATAATCCCAGGGACGAGCCCTATTTGACATGTTACCCCTCTTTCGGCTCCGCAACCACCCATCAAAAACTTCCAACGTCCAAGTGTCCCCCCGCCCGAGATCTTTTCTTCCTTGAACATCACTCGATATCGACTGTTTACAAGCATCCTCACAGTCTTACGCAGTTTCAATCATCGCCAAAATGGGAAGCCAAGTGTAAGATGGATTGATTCCAAGGCGAATATCGTTTGCTGGCATCTATACTGACACACTCGATACAGATTCTTCGATCTTAAGTGGCAGGGGCCCAAGGATGCCAGTAAGTCGAGCTTTCCCCCTTACTTTCAAGGAAACCAGCCAATGCATGCCATCCATCACTTGGAGACTTGATATCAGGAGCTAGTCAAGCCTACGAGGCAAGCCCTGCGCTGTGTCATCGTTCCTGCTGGCTGGCTGTTGAAATGCAGTGCCCCCCGATTGATGTGTGCATTAAGCTGACAAGTACTGGTACAGCCGAGCAAAGCGGCCGAATTGTTTTCAACCTCTACGACGACACTGTCCCCATCACTACCAAGAACTTCCGCACCCTTTGCACCGGCGAGCTTGGTTACGGTTACAAGAACTCCAGCTTCCACCGAGTCATCCCCGAGTTCATGCTCCAGGGTGGTGATTTCACCGCTGGCAACGTATGTCACAGTTCCATTATTTCTTATCCAGCTGTTTTGCAGCTTCTGACTACGATCCTAGGGCACTGGTGGCAAGTCCATTTACGGCGAGAAGTTCGCAGATGAGAACTTCAAGCTCAAGCACACCAAGGCAGGTCTGCTGTCCATGGCCAACGCTGGAAAGAACACGTAAGCAGAGCCGTGATCTGACTACCTCTCTTGTTTCCATTTGTTAACACTGATGCTTCGTTTTAGCAACGGCTCCCAATTCTTCATCACGACCGTCGTTACTTCTTGGCTCGATGGCAAGCACGTTGTCTTTGGTGAGGTCGCTGACCAGCAGTCCTTGGCCGTTGTCAAGGCTATCGAAGCCACCGGCAGCGCCTCTGGTGCCGTCAAGGGCAAGACCCCTGCTACCATCGTCAACAGCGGAGAGCTGTAAATTTGAGAGCCGGCATAGGAACTGACTGCTGATGGAATCAATCACCAATGTGTTTGTGATATTGGCATATAAAAAAAGAGTAACGGGAAAACATCATGGTGGATAGTCTTGAATACCAAATAGGAATCGACTACCTTGAGTTGACACTACATACTATAAGATCGCCGTGATTCATAATACGTAATTCCTTTAGCAGAAATCCCCTGCATGATCAAGACTAGCGTACAGTGGATTCCTCGATGCGGCCGTCAGGCATCAAATATCAAATCTCCGCCTGCCGATATCCGCATGCCCAGACAAACTCAATAGACGCTTGCAGCATTTGTCTCGTGGCGTTTCCGCTCTCTCAGACAGAAATGCGCTACCCAGCCGCTTGCTAGTGATCAACTATTGAAGCCCGTCACACAGTCTGTGACGAGACGGGGTTGAGATAAGCCGTGATGGAGAGAGGGTGGATGGGATGGTATAACCGAAGCAGTAAATGCAGACAGATAATAGCGGTGGCGTTATATAGTAGATGACGATGAACAGGGAAGATTCATGCAGGCATTAAGTGGGAACGGGTAAATGCATCAACCGCACCGCCGGATCGTATATCACACGTATTAATTTAAGGCTTTTGTCAGACAAGGTGTGGATAACAGCGGCCGAGGAGCTGAACACATAGCCATGTTGTTTTCTCGCGATGCTAACTCTATCTGAAGGTCGGGTGCGGAAGATCAGGCGGAAGAATTGCGGGACTGTCTCTGTCGTAAATTACTTGTATGGAATATTCTTCTGCATCAGCAATGGGATAAACTCATCACGGGGAGTCGAGACAGGATTCGGAGGAACTGTTCCGTAATTCATCGGCCCGAGCACCGAGACTGGAATCGACGCTTTGCCAGCAGATGTGTCGGGCCATAGAGGAGTGGAGAGAGACAAGAAAAGCTAGCATCGGCTTTTACAAGTATTTGATGATCAATTGTCTCTCCTCGCTTTCGTTCCCGGAAATGGTCAGGGAGATCACGTTATCAGGTGGGCAAAGGTGGGACTGGAGACTGGAGACTGGAGACTGGAGACTGGAGACCGGAGACTGGGGACTAGAAGCTGAGACATGAGAAACTTGGAATGGAAACCATGATTCACCAATAAGGAGAATAAATTTGCGAGCAAATTCCGTATTGAGGTCATTGCGGAGTATGTCTCTTGGTGGGAGAACTAACCCCCTTTGAGCTTCGAGATGTTATGTTTTACATTGTATGCAACATCATGTTGACAAATCTCCCCTTTCTCTTCCCAAGCAGGTAATCCGTAGTGATGCTGATGATTGATAGCCAAGAACACGAGAGGGAATCAATCCTACTGCAGCCACCATTGAACCCGATCCAGGGTAGAGCTAGCATGGTAACCCATGGACTATTTCATCTTTTTTCTCGACATAAATTGTGTGCGAATAGGATATAATTAGGCCAACATAACTTCCTCGGTAGCCTCTTCGTCTGTGCTCTACAGTATCCCGCGGACTAGGTAATGTATGTCTCGGTAGCTGAGCATTAGAGCTTCATTTTTTTTAGCAGCCTTTGGCCGGCTCTGCCGCGCACGTTCTGGCCTGAAACATCTTCTAAGCCCTGCCATCGTTTTTGGCTAGAGGAAAAAGAATAGGGAGAGTTGGAACCCGGAGAGGAAAGTAATTGAGGGAAGAAGACGGGGGAGGGAGTCTCAGTCAACTTAAGGTTTCTTCCCCCCTGGGTTTGGGATGAGTAATAAGAAAAAGGTTTTTATGCAAGCAATATGGCAATCCCCACCAGCTCCAACCCTCGTGGAGCATCACACACTGGCATATGGGAGATCTCAGATGCTTTACGGTTCGTCAGGTGCTCGCGTATCGCCAAGGGGGTCCCAAACGAGCATCCCGTCTCTCGTTTAATCATTCAACGCCCGTCGGATTGTCGGGGACTTTTTGGGACGGAGATTGAGAGAGAGAGAGTGTGTGTGTGTGCGTGTGGCGCCCCCTTGTGGCGATGGAGTTTCCGCATCTCGCTTGAGCCTTGTCTCCCCAAAGACCGAATGGGAAGGGGGATGATCAACTTCACACACAAAGCTCAGCTGGCCATGTCAGCTGCGTTAGTGTGCGGCCCAGACAGCGTCGCCGCCGAATGCGCCACAAAATCATCTGGTGCGGACCATCCATCCATCCAAGGTTCTAGGGATGTCTCACCTTATCCCGCTACGCCATCACTACCAGCCCGCACAACTGGGTTTTTGTTAACGTTAGACAGCCCATCTTCGTTGGGTCGCTGGAATGTATGCACAAGTATGACAGTGCATACAAAAACTTGTGGATGCAGATGAGAGACAATACCGTCTGACAGGGGGTGAAAAGTTGCTCATCTTAACATACCTCACGGAGTTGCTGGCCCGTTGAATACGGCATGTATCTTGGCATCACAACTCTTCTACGCACACCTAGTAGGCAGTTTCCGAGTCCTACAACGCGCACATGATGCTGCTATTGGTTGTCTACAATTTCCCCTTTAAGCTAGCTAGAATCTCACACACTCGCAAAGAACGAACTGATTGGCAAGCTTAATAGTGGCATAAACTATCATGGGAACCACAAAAGCGGCAAAAATGGGGACACGGCACACCATCCATGACCAGATCAGCTCCGGGATTCTTCCCACACCACACACACACACACGGTCATGATGCTGCATCCAGTCTTTCGAATCCCGTCTTGAACACCGCCCTCTTCCTGTTATGTCTAGGAACCGCGCATTCCTCACCGAAAGAGGCTAGAATTTTGACCCTTTTGCACACACGGGTGGGCGGCACGCACCGATTCAGTAATTTTTTTTTCATTGTTTGCTGCGGGCGTATCCTCAACGATAGTCTCCGCCTGCTGACCAACAAGTGCCTACAACGGCAGAGGCAACAATAACGAGATTGACTGTTTCTGTTGCAGCCTGATGGTTGAGAGATATTTAAGGCCACGGCAATCCACCTCTAGATGGTTCTTGTGATCCAAGCAAGCAACTCAATCAGGCAGGCAGATCAACAAAGATCACGCACTGAATAGCAAAAACAACATCTTCCCAACTTCTTCTACGCAATCCAACTTCCTCATCGATTTGGTATCACCAAAACACAATGCACTCTTCTGTCAAAGTCGGCCTCGCTCTGGCCGCCACAGTCGCGGCTCAAGGACCACCAGGACCACCTCCCACCTTTGACTGGTCCACCATCACGCCAGCCACTGACCTCGTCTATCATGACTGCTACGGTACATTCAAGTGTGCCAGGCTCCAACTCCCCCTCAACTGGCTCAATGTGTCGGATCCCCGCACCGTGGCTATTGCCATGATCAAGCTCCCTGCCACTGTCCCAGAGGATGACCCAACCTTTGGCGGTAGCTTGTTCATCAACCCCGGCGGACCCGGTGGCTCAGGTGTCGACTTCTCTGTGCAAATCGCTCCGCTGATTCAGGGAGTCGTTGTCGACAAGCCAAACCGACACTATGAGATCGTTTCCTTTGACCCCAGAGGCGTCACCCACTCTACCCCTGTCGTGGACTGCCTCCATGGCAATCTCCTTGCCCGAGATGCGCTGGCCTTTGAGGTCCGCGGAAATGGCCCGTTGAACAGCGGTCTCAGCACCATCAACTATGGCCTTGCCCTTACCGATTCATTCAACAAGCGCTGCTTGCAGACTGATCAGCAATTCGGCCAGATCATGGCCTTTGCTGGTACCCCCAACGTTGCCCGTGACATGGTCGAGATGGTCGACAAGATCGACGCATTGAGAAAGCAGAACATTGCCCACAAGAGGGGCATCACCGTTTCTGAGCTTGAGAAGCGAAATGGCACTGCTGGCCCTGATACCACACCCCGCCTGCAGTATATGGGCTACTCTTACGGCACATTCCTTGCCAATACTTTTGCTGCCCTGTACCCTGGTCGAGTTGGACGTCTGATTCTTGACGGTGTTGTCGATGCTGTCGATTACGCAAACGGACCTGTAAGTGCAACGACCTCTTTGACAAGTGTATATGATATTGAATCCGAACTAACCTCTTTTTCTCTCATAGGGTTGGCTCAAGAACGTTCTCGATGTCGACAACATCTTCACTGAGTTCTACAAGGGCTGCTACGCTGCTGGCCCCTCTGTCTGCGCTCTTGCTAGACCAAATGAGCTTCCTGCCGTGGGCATCGCGCGCTTCGCTGCTTGGACCGCAAGCCTCGACCAGAACCCCCTTCCAGTTACTTCTCCCACTGGAAGCGTCATGGTCCTGACTGGAAATGATATCCGCACTGTCGTTGGAAAGGCCCTCTACACCCCTGTCAATACCTTCATGACCCTTGCTGCGGCTCTCAACCAGGCCATGAACGGCAACCCCACTGCCCTTGTCAACCTCCTCATCAACACCACAGGCAACCCTCCCCCATTCAGGATGCCTGCCCTACCGCTAGCAACCCCAACCCTCAGCCTCTCTTTGTTGCCGAGCAGGCTTCCGCCATCCTGTGCAACGACGGTGACTCTGTCAATGGCAAGAGCTCTGCTTACTGGCTCGCGTACGTTAACACTCTTGTTGGCCAGTCCAAGATCTACGGTACCTTCTGGTCCACCATCCGCTTCGCCTGCGCATCCTGGCCATTCACATCCAACTGGGTCTACAAGGGCCCCTTCACTGCCCCCAAGGCCAACCCTGCCCTCGTCCCCGGCATCCCCGCTGCTCCCATCCTGTTCCTGAACAACCGTCTCGACCCCGCCACTCCTCTTGTCGGTGCCCGCGCCATGTCCGCCCTCCATCCCGACTCCGCGCTCGTCATCCAGGAGCAGATGGGACACACCACTCTTCTCAACGGCCAGGGCCCCTGCGTGCAGAAGATTATCCAAGATTACCTCGAGACCGGCAAGGTCCCCACCCAGAAGGAGACCATCTGCCAACCCGCCTGCACGGCCTGGAACACCTCATGCGCCGTCCCTGCTCCTCCCAGCACTAGACGCAGAGATCTCAGCTCTCATGGTTTGCAGGACGAGAATGGATTCCTCCGCAGCAAGACCCCTCTTGGTTTGATTTAAAGCGTGGAAAGAGTATCCGGGTGTTATACCAATGTTATTTTTCATTTATTCTTATTAGATTAGCGACTACGCCTAGCAATTCAGCAAACATCTTTTATTTTGTCACTTTTTGAATCTCTTACATGCTTGCCACGTGATCGTGAAACTGTTGCTCCGTGATGATGACAGTGTCGGTCTCCGCAAACAAATGGGAGAGCGGGCTGAAAAGTAAAACATTCTTTGGAATGTGGATAGTAAGATTGGAGGAAAATTTACCAGAGTCGCATGCGTTCTCTGCTTCTTCACTAGCCTCGTGGCATTTCTTGTACGGAGTACGGAGTCATCATGAGCCATTTGCTTATTATAGATTACCTAGTACACGGTTCCCTCCCCACGAACCATTATCAATGACTTCTAAGTGTCATGTCTTTTGCTGCCCATTGCATGCATTGTGACATTCTCAACATGCCCTGCCTCAAGAGCACCATCACCATTTGATTTGGCCTTGAGTATACTGTCTTCGTCCTCAAATGCTGTTAAAGCTTCGCCATGGGCTGGGTCCCGCTCAAACAGGGCGCCAATCTTGGTGGCTTCGCGATCAAGAAAAGCCCAAGGCGACCGACCTTTGGCAAAGAGGAAGTCCATCTCTTCCAGCGTCTTACCAGCCGACTCGGGATAAAAGAGGAAGACGACTATAGACATTGAGAAACAAAGAGCCATGAAAATCATGTACAACTTCCAGCTTTATTTATTTTTGAGACATAATCAGCACACAACCCGCTGAGCTTTATGGGGCCAAAGGGCGTGAATGACATACCTGATCTTCGCCATGGCTGTGGGGATGTACAGGGCGAACCAAAAATTCTCCGTTTGTCAGCGAGTGTCTCAGTATACGATGACAGAGGGGACGGCGTGAAAGGGCTTACAATGAACCAGTTGGTTGCCGTAGTCATCGATGTCGCCCTGCCGCGCATGCTCATGCTGAAAATCTCGGGCGGGTACACCCAAGCAACACACGCCCACGTAATAGCGAAGACGGCGACATAGATGTACACAAATGCGATGATGGTATGCGAGGCGGCCGAGTTGACAAAATCAAAGTTTGTCTTCTTGGTTAAGGGGTCGTAAACAGGATCACCTGGGGGGATGGTTAATTAGGTACTTGACGTTGCACAGCGCCGGTTTTAGGGGGGACGAGAGCTGAGAGCCTGAGACATACCCATCGTCCTCATCAGTACGCCAATAACAAGCATTGAAATGCCCATACCGATACCACCAATAATCATGGGCCATCTTCTACCCCATTTGTCCATGTAGTACATGTTTGGATAGGTAAAGACATTGAGGACGACGCCCTGAAGACCATTTGCAAGGAGAGATGAGGATGTCGCACCAAGCCCCGCTTGCTGGAAAAGGAAGACGGCATAATACATGATGCTGTTGCCTTGTCAGAAGCGTCCACAGATGAGATTATAGTGCTGTGTCTTACACATTGATACCCGTCATTGATTGCCAAAATTGCTACTCAACATCAGCTACGAGCTCATAAAACGATGTCCCATGGGTCTGGACGCACCACTCCAATGCCAATCCACATGCGTCGCTTGTGTGGCCCAAGCAGGAGATCAAAGTAGCTCGGCGGCGGGTGATTTTTCTCAAACGTAATTTTGGCCACAATTTCTGCCATCTCGGCCTGGACATAGGGATCGTTGACGTCTCCGCCGGAATGGATCTTTGCAAGCACTTGGAGGGCCTCCTCTTGTCTGTCTTTTTGCACAAGCCAACGTGGAGATTCTGGCATGAACCACATGGTAATGTGAAGGGCAATAGTAGCCTTGATGGATCAGTGTGGATTCGTCCTTGATCATCAAAGATGGGGAAAGGCCTTACAATCATTTGCAGACCCATTGGTAGCCTCCATGATGCATCGCTGTTGATATGGCTGGTGCCAAATTGGATCCAAAACGCGACAAGAATACCAAGGTTGACAAAGCATTGAAAGATACTGATGATACGACCGCGAATTCTAAGAATATTTAGTTATAAATACACATCGAAGACTGAAGGTTCACCTACTCGCGTGGTGCAATCTCGCTCTGATACATGGTTACCTATAATCAGTCAGTAGCCATTCAGTAGCCATTCAGTAGTCATTCCGGTGCCAACGGCCGTGTGTCATACGTACCATCATTGTCAAGCAGCCATTTCCCAGCCCGTTGATGACACGTCCAGCAACAAGAGCCTCAATGCTATTGGCAGCTGCTGAAATTGCGCAACCAACGGTGAAGACGGCCGAGCCAAGAAGGATGGTTTTGCGACGACCGAGGCTGTCAGCTAGAAAGGCGCCCGTCAAAAGGGATCCAGCGAATGCACCGGCCAAGATGGACGCCGTTATTCCACCCTGACGGAAGTTGCTCGGGTTCTTGAAATAGTTGAGAAACTGTGGCATGGCAAGAATTCCGCCTGGGAAGCTAAAGTTAATGCCTATTCGCCAAGTTGAGAACAGAAGTGTCTAGCCGCAAGAATGACTTACTCATAGAACCTGTATCCTAAAGATTCCCACTCTTAGAACTGCATTTCAAGGGCACAGCTAGTCCAATGACACTTACATATCCGAATGCCAAACCACCAGTACATGGCGCGATGCCGTAGATGTAAACTTCCTGCAGCCGTGTTAGTATTGGGCAAACTGATATCATAATACTAGCCACCATACTCCGTACCTTTCTCACCATTGTCAATGGTCTCTGTTGGACAATGCCGTACTCTTGCACTCATCTAGAATATTGTCGTCGAATAATCATCCATCTTATATATTAGACTAGTAACAATAGGAAATAGCCGAAGAGCCGGTGAGACCTCCATGATTGGTTCAACAGTTTCACCATCCCTCTTGGGACTGTTACCCCATACTCCAGGATCTAATCTAAACCCCAGATATTCGGGATATCGCCCCGTCGGATCTTTTTCTCCCATCCAGTCCCTGCATCTGCATGTTTCAATGTGGGTTGTGGATTCACTTTCATGATTTGAACTGCCGGAACGATGATGATGTGGTTAGGTAAGACACACACTGTTGGATGCCGTTGTGTCGTATCTACTCCGTACTTGGGCAATGCTTCTGTCGCATGCACTACCGACACGCTCCCCAACCAGGAAGACGGTTCAGGGTCTAATTGCATCTTCAATCACTCCGGAATCGATTCGTACGTACCTGCATATCCGCTGTGTGAGGAAGTCCGTAGCAATCATTTAGCGTGTTTGCCCATCAATCGTGACCCCCATTCAATAACAGACCGGCTAATTATAAACAGGGCATTTAATCCGTCGGTCCTTTTCCACAAATAACCGAACAACCGGAGCTACTGCTCAGATTGGTTGGCGTCACATCATGCATGACTCGATTGGAGAATCGGAGAAACTTCAGTGGATGAGGGGATATCGCTTGTATACGTAGTCGAAAGCTTTTAAAATGGGGTAACGATTCTGTTGAATGGTGAAGATTATAAAGATCTGGTGTTATTCTGTTTTGATGTGTTTTGATCTGTGATTGTTTTGTAATCTACCAGCAACTCAACTCCAGCAAGCAAGCAAGCAAGCAAGCAAGCAATCAATCAATCATAATGGCATCCTCACAAACCAACGCAAGTGTCCGTGGCACCTCCTCAATTCCCGCATCAGAGATCAGGATTACAGGGTTTGAGGCTCACGGTAAGGAAAAGCAGTACTCCCATGTGGTCTGAAACGACTCCAAGAGCCTCCCATTAACGATCATTTACTCCTAGACCTGAGATTTCCCACAAGTCTGGACCTGTCTGGCTCAGATGCCATGAACCCTGGGCCAGACTACAGCGCTGCCTATCTGGTTCTCACGACAAACACGGATCTCAAGGGGCATGGCTTTGCATTCACCATTGGTCGTGGTAACAACCTGTGCACCACGGCTGCCGAGATGATTGCCGAGCGCTTGGTCGGGCAGACGCTGGCGGAGCTGACCGAGAACATGGGCAAGACCTGGAGACACCTCGTTTCGGACTCTCAGCTGCGCTGGCTCGGCCCTGAGAAAGGTGTTATCCATCTGGGTCTTAGCACATGCGTGAATGCGCTCTGGGATCTTTGGGGCAAACATCTGAACAAGCCGGTATGGCAGATTGTTGCCGACATGACACCGCAGCAATTCGTCGACTGCATCGACTTCCGATACATTCTTGACGCCATCACGCCAGAGGAGGCTGTCGCGCTGCTACAGGAACAGGAAAAGACAAAGGCGGAACGTCTTGAGCAGGCCCGTCTCAACAGAGCAGTGCCCGCTTACACAACACAAGCCGGCTGGCTGGGCTTCTCAGACGAGAAGATGGTGAACCTCATCCAGTCTAATCTCGCCGTAGGAATGGACAAGTTCAAGTTCAAGGTTGGTGGTAATCTCGAAGATGATAAGCGACGCTTGAAAATTGCTCGCGACACCATGGGCTACGATCGTATCCTCATGGTCGATGCGAATCAGGTGTGGAGTGTACCAGAGGCCATTGACTACATGCTCCAACTTGTTGAGTACAAGCCACTGTAAGTTCGCGCATTGGCTACAGCAGACATCTATCTAACAAACTTTAGGTTCATTGAGGAACCCACATCGCCAGATGACATCCTTGGACATGCCGAGATCAGAAAGGCGCTGAAGCCCCATGGCGTTGGCGTGGCTACAGGCGAGCACTGTCAGAACCGCATAATGTTCAAGCAGCTCCTCCAGGCTGGGTCCATCGACTACTGCCAAATTGACGCCTGCCGACTAGGTGGTGTAAATGAAGTCATGGCCGTCCTCCTCATGTCAAAGAAGTATGTCACAAAACATTATGATCCCGCCTAGTAACCTTCTGACTAACTTTCTCCAAGGTTCAACATTCCGATTGTGCCTCACAGTGGCGGTATTGGCCTGAATGAATACACCCAGCACCTCGCCCTCATCAACTACCTCTGCGTCTCTGGAGAAAAGTCTCTCCTCGAGCATGTCGATGCGTTCCGTGAGGTCTTGACAACACCCGCACAGACAGAAAATGGACACTTTGTGACCCCACACGAAGCGGGTTACAGTGTCGAGTACAAGCAGGAGTCGGTTGACAAGTACAAGTATCCTTCTGGTAGTTTTTGGACAGGCGAACAGGGGCTTGCAATCATCAATGGTCCCAAGATCTAAGCGGGAGTTCTTGGAGCTTAAAATAAATATGTAAAATATTTCGAGACTAGATTCAGCATTTTGTACAAAATTGTCCAGTTAGTTACAGGCATCAAGCCGATGGAAATATGCTGCGAAAGTATCCAAAGTCAACCAGCCAGTCATCAAACAGTTGCGTGCTCACATCAACTAGAGTGAGGTCTGCAGGGTTCCCGTCGTCCAATATAGATACGTGGTCCAGAGCGTCGTTTATTGGAGCGGAAAGGGTGGGCATGTCTGTGCTGGTGCTAACCACACAGTCATTGTTTTCCCCATAGAGGCCTCCGCCTTCAACAGCTGCATGGTCGCTCACAACCCTATCCCCAACTGGCGTTCGTCTTCGACTCGGTACCTGATTCAAAGGTTCCAATGCCTTGATAAAGTGCGGTATTCCATGCATCCGATCGTTGAGGAATGCAGCGAGGGGTCCCGGTCGCCAGTGCGCTTCACTGTAACACTCTGAGCCGTTGTGGCCGCGAGCTCAAAGAACTCATGATAGAAGCTGGCATGCCAATATATTTCGCCGAGTTGCTTCAAGAAGATCATGCATTTCCGAAATTCCTCGGCGTGAGACGAGCCTTCGGGCTTGCCATGGAAGGATCGCAACATGAGAAGATGAACGGTGAGTGGTGGTAAAATGGTAGTGACAATGCATGCAGTTAATAGGCGAGTGTGCGAGAACGGGAGGGAGTTATTTACCATATGATTGGGCAGAACTTGACAAGGTCAAGATCAACAAGCTCGGTGACGAGACGGGTAGAGTCTTGAGCGGCGGCTCGTACTTTCGGTGGCGGTGATTGTGTAGAGCCAGAACGACCGTCATCGCGTGCATGCTGAGATTGATGCAGAGAAATCATAACGATGCTTTGGTGTATCAGTGAGAAACGGGCAAAAATGAGACGCAAAGTTGGGTCGACTCACTTGTACATCATATGCAAGATGGCTCTGTACATCACGCGGATGCTGCGCTTCTCGGAGCGATTCGCAGGGACTTTACGTTCTTTCGCCTCTTCGATCAAGTTATCGCGCCAACCTCGAAGGGCCGTCTCACAAAATTCGACGTGGTTAAGCAAAGCAGTGGACGCTGTTACGATGGTACGCGGCAGCGATAGCACATCTCCCATAGACTGACAAAGGCGCACAAACTCGACAAACATGGCCTTCACACCGCGATCCTCGTCGCTGTCACCATCTTCTTCAACATCAGAGAGCGTGAGCACCGGGACGCTGCAATCTAAGCTATTGATGTGCATCGGACGGCCGGTTCCAAGCGTAATGAGTCTGTCTCTCACAAAGCATGCCCACCATACCCTCGCCCACAGCTTCCGTTGCGGCGACTGTTTGGCATCTCGGTGAAGACCAATTCCTTGTGCAATACTAATAGCTTGATGGACCCAAAACCAGGTATGTTTCTGTTCTACCATGGAGGAGTAGTAGTGGCTCATCAGCAGAAGGGCTTGAATGATGATTATGTCGTCGGTCTCATAGTCAAAATCGTAAAGATACTGCCATCGTCAGCGGCAACCTTCAAAGTGACTGATGGGGAAAACATACCCGTGTTCTTCTGTGAAAAGCGCCTCTTGCTTGCTTCCGCAATGAAAAGCCCATGTCGCGCACGGTGCTCATAGGTATTGTCTAAGTGGAATGTCATCAGTAAACCACCCTTCAAGTGATGATGTGACTTGACTCGGATAACCCTACAGCGGTGGCAGTAAAGAGAATGGCCTGCAGCAGCAATAGGCTCGGGCCACGGCGACTGAGAATGGCGTGGCAATCGCTCCGGTGATAGGAATCCAGAAACATAATCTTATCAACAATGGGGAAGAATGGATGGAACAGTTGAAAGTAGTTGGACACGAGCTCATCCATGGCCTTCTTTGGCGGTAGATCAAAGACACCCTTGTGTCTCAAGAACTGGGCATCATCATCCGCCAACTCTGGTGACCTCGCATTACTTGATGCCGACTCGTCATGGTCATGCGCCGGAAGGAGAGGTTCCTGGCCTCGAGGCGCAAAACTGCGAAAGAAGGGATAATGAGGAACTCGGTGAAGTATGGAATGTCGAGATGATGATGTTGCTGACATCGAGACATCAATTCTCAATCGTCTCTCAACAGGTGACTCCTGATCAGATGTCTCACTCCTTTTCCGCCGCTTCTTGCGATCCTCGACGGCGCACTCGAAGCCATCGATCCGACACTTGGTGCACGGCAACCCCGTCTGGAGAACGTCGCATCGTATCTTGCGGGTGCGACAGCAGGAGCACGCCTTGGAAGCGCGCCTCTTCTTAGATGTCTCGCTGCACGGATTATCCGCGAAAGACGATGAAGGTTGCTGGAGCGAACTGGACATGTCTCTTTTGCGCCGTTACAAGTAGATGAAACTACACACTCTTTAATTTAGAGAAGAAGAAAAATGAGAAAGTGAGCGGTGATGATGAAAAGTGACGAACACATGGTTTATTTTAGGTAGGTTGCCTAGGTAATCAGGGTTAGGGTTCGGATTATATCCACATTGGTCATCGTGAGCATGATCCCTTTGACAATATGCATATTGAGGGAATGCTTCACCTGGCTGGCGGGTTGTAGATCTCTATCTATCTTGTTATTCTACACCAAGGCAGTATGTTAGTTAGAAACTGGCAGTATTGCAGTCAGTCCGATAGATGAGCAGGCAAGACTCCCTTGCTTCATAAGATGACATTGGCAATGAGTGTAACCATGTGTTAGAGATACGTATATGTTTGTTTGCAGTTACTCCTTTATTTCATGAACCTATTGTTCTAAATCAAATTACAATTTCGCCTGGTAAATCGTTTGTACATTGCAATATGCCTTGACACCATCCACCCCCAGTTCAGCGCCAATACCACTTCGCTTGTGGCCGCCAAATGCGGCATTGGCTTGGAGCTCCAGGTGCGTGTTGATCCAGATGTTTCCAGCCTGGATCTGGTTCCCAATGCGATTCGCTTGGGTAATATCTCTTGACCAGACCGAAGCACCAAGGCCGGATTCGCTGTCGTTGGCTCGGCGCACGACCTCCTCCTCGGTGTCCCACTGCATCACGGGAAGGGCTGGGCCTGTATTTCAGTTAGCAATGGTTTGTGATGCGCGACGTTGGAATGACTCGTACCAAATGGCTCCTCGACAACAATTTTGGAGCTGTCTGGTGGGTTGTCGACGATGACGGGGTTCATAAAGTAGCCCTTTCCGTCTGGGAAGGTAGTCTTGATGTCTCCAGTTGCTATTTTCAGATTTCCCTCTTCAATCGATGCTACCAGCTGCTTGAGCTTCTCATATTGCATCGAATTCTGCACGGGTCCCATGGTGGTGCTTTGATTCAGCCCATCGCCGACGACAAATGTCTTTACGTAGTTTGTCATGGCTGTCAAGAATTCCTTGTAAATAGATGAGTGAACGTATACGCGCTTGATAGCGACGCAGACCTGTAACCTGTTAGACAAAAGTACAAGTTGATGAGAAGACGTCGCAACTAACCTGCCCACTGTTGGCAAATGCGAGTGCAGCAACCTAAGATGAATAGATTCGTCAGTATAAACCCCATCAAGCATCAACACGGTACAAACCTTTGGTGCAACAGTTGCTATATCTACATCAGCGCAGATAATCGCCGGATCATTTCCGCCCCTAAAGAATTGTCAGTGTGTCTTATCAAAAGAGAACAACGGATGCACTTACAGCTCTAGGGTCACTCTTTTGAGCGTCGGTGCACAGCTCTGCATCACCTTGATTCCCGTTTGCGTAGATCCAGTGAATGAGACATGGTCAATCCCAGGATGAGCAGTAAGCATGGGCCCCAGGCTATCGTCGCCGCTCAAGGCCTGAACAACGCCGGGAGGGAAGAATTGTTGAGCCAACTCGACTATTTTGAGTCCAGCATAAGGTGTGAATGGCCTGCAATATAGGTAAGCTATTGGAGTTTTGCAAAGAGGCATGTTTCCTGTACTCACGATGGTTTCAGGATGATTGGGCTTCCCGCCAAAAGAGCAGGACCCAACTTGACAATGGCTAATCAATGCATGTTAGTAGCTCAGAGGTTTCCGATACATTGAGGCGACTCACTAAGAGAAACGGGGACTATATTGAATCAGGTCAGTCAAACGTTCTGAATAATGAAGCTTGGATTATCTGATCAACTTACAGTTCCATGGTACTATGCCAACGGATACTCCTGCAGAGGGGTTAGATCCCAACAATTTAATTGGACGCTAAAGTCAACTCACCAACAGGTACATATCTTGTTACGATACGTCGACTGTCTGTGTCTTGAACAACGAATTCCTCTTCAAAATTAAGTTTTGAGCAGCCCTCCAAGAGAGAGGCAGCAATGTTGGCCTCTCGCTTCGCAAAATCCAGCTTTCCAGCTTGTCAGTTCATTCGTCATCCGATATTTCTTCTTCGTACAGTTGGTTTCACTTACAGGTTTGCCCTGCTCCAATACCAGCATGTTGGCAAAGCCCTCACTGTGACTCGATATGGCTCGACTGAATTGCACCATTTTTTCCCGACGCTCGCTGATCGGAGTTTGTGCCCATCCTGGTGCGGCACGTTTGGCTGCGTCGACGGCTCGGTCCACATCATCCGATGTGCTCACCGGCACGGGCGGTAAGAGCTGTTGGTTCGCAGGATTGATTCCATGGCGGGTGTCGGTTGTTGCCACCAACTTGCCGTCAATCACGTTGGAGAAGGTTTCAAAGGTAATAGAGGTCATTTTTCTGGTTTTGATATGTTCGTATAGTGACCAATCGCAAAAAGGAAAGGTTACTTTTCTCATCTATTTATTTACTATATCCTCGGATTTTATGTCCGGGGATGTCTTTAAATACCGATATATACACCCTTGTCGATAGCAAAACGCCGTAAGACTTTGTCAGCCTACGTTGCGGACTAAGCCTTGGCTGATATCCGCACGAGAGGGTGAGTGAGGGGATAGAGGAGAGAGAGAGAGAGAGAAGAGGGGGGTCTAACCTCGGCCGTTGAGGTGTGCTTGTTTCGGCTCATCGCGGGGAAACAGTGGCTGCGTGGGCTGGCCGCCCGCCGCCCTCAAAAGAGGCAGCTGACTCGATGTCCTTGAGTCAGGCTCCATTCAAAGGAGGGGCTGTTCCTGGCAAGCTCTCCCAACGGTTCACCCAAAAAAGCTTCTGAGGGTCCGGCAGATCGAAAGCCAAGAAGCTACACGCCCGCGGACGATTCATGATATCTAAAGTAAACGATTCGAAAAAGAAGAAAGGAAAATATACGTGACTAATCCTAGGGTTCCATCACCTTTCAGGTCGCATTTTTTTTGCACAAATATCTTACTTGCTCTTTGTTTTGCTTCAAGCACGTTCCCCCTCCCCCTCCCCTCCCCCCTTCCTGCGCTTACACGAACCCAATGGTTTTGAAACAGCAAACGACCAACCAACACCCCACCAACATGGGTAACGAACCGCTTCCTCAAGTCCATCGAGCGATCCTATACTCGGAGCCTGGGAGGTCTGCACAGACAGAGGTGAAGGAGATCCCGCTGGTGCCGCCCAAGGAAGGGGAGATTCTGGTTCGATTGTGAGAAGCCCTTCTTTTTTTTCCCCAACCGGCCATGGAGAAAGCATGCTTTTAGGTTGCAGGTTGCATTCGAACTAAGGTAGCTAACCGTTAATGTTCCCCTTCCCCCAAGATCATACTCTGGCGTCTGCCATACAGATCTTAGCTTTTGCCTAGGCTTGTTTTCGAACCTGCCAGTGCCTGTGCCAGATGGTATGTTCCCCCTCCCTGTTGCTACACCACCAAAAAGCGTTGGATGCAAGATGAGATTCGAGTGGTTAACAAGTCAATATTGCCGTATCCAGGTCAGATTGGGGGCCATGAAGGTATTGCCAGTCCTACCCTGCCTGCCCCGATAGCCGATGGTATTTCCAGTGGCTGATTTTATGCAGGAGCCGGCGTTGTTGTCGCCCTCGGACCCGGCGTCACATCTCCGGCTATTGGAAGTCGAGTTGGTATCATGTATTCCGCTGATGCGTGCCTCACATGCGGTACGTAGTTTTCCCTCCCCCTCCCCCCCCCAATGTCCCGCATCCCGCAATGGTATCCCAATTAACCCAGATTATGCAGACCAGTGTCTCGACGGTGGTGAGTCGTCCTGCAGAAGCGCCAAAGTGTCCGGGTACATCACTCCTGGCACGTTCCAGCAGTACTGCATCGCTTCTGCCCGTTATGTGATCCCTATTCCCGACAAGCTGGAGCTCGCTGATGCGGCACCGCTCATGTGTGGAGGTGTCTCCGTTTATACAGCACTGAAGAGGGGCGGTCTCCGCCCAGGCCAGTGGGTTGCAGTCTGCGGTGCAGGCGGCGGCTTGGGACACCTTGGCATCCAGTACGCCAAGGCTTTGGGTGGACGAGTTCTTGCACTCGACATCGGCTCCAAGAGAGACCTTTGCAACAGCTTAGGCGCAGACGTATTCCTCGATTTTACCGAGTTCCAGTCGTCGTCAGATCTGGCCGCCAAGATCCGACAGGTGACTGAGGGTGGAGCAAGATATGTCCTGATGTGTGCATCTAGTAGTAAAGCCTACTCCCAAGCCATGTCTTGGCTCGGCTTCAGAGGAACCTTGCTTTGTCTTGGGGTTCCTGATTACGAAGGGTCTCTGATTCCAAGCATCGGTAACATGATTAGTAAAGAACTCAGGATTATTGGTGTGTCGACTTTCATACTACATGACCATGGGAGCTCGGCAAGCTAACTAGATGCAGCGACCAAGTCGGGAAATCGTGTTGATATCAAGGAATGCCTTGAGATTGCTGCACAGGGGCGTGTAAAGGCTTTCTACGAGCTTCGCAAGATGGATGAATTGACCGAAGTGAGACCACAAATCAGCACGCATTTTTGCCAAGAATACCTTGCTCACATGTTTTCTAGGTTTTTGACGAGATTACAAAGGGGAACATTAAGGGAAGAATCGTCCTCGACCTCAACTAAATCACTATTGCATACCCAAAGCATGGAAACATGCTACGAGTATTTCAGCACCTTGTTCTTTTTCTGCATCTCTATCTGTATTTCTTTAAGCATACGAGTAATGATTTGTTTTTCAGTGTGTATTGTTTGTGCAGTTGTTTGGCGAGCTTTGTCTGTACCGGCTAGCAGGTTCTAGATTGTGAAGAAAAAGCCCCTAAATAGGAATTGTCATGTGTGTATATATAAATGTCGTCCATTATTTTCTATATCCATGAATATATATGGCAGACATCCGGACCCATTTTTGGCGTCCATGCATGTTGTGTGTAACATCAAGACTCAAGATAACCTACCCGACAGTCCTGCGCTTTTTTTGTGCATAATTTTACACAAACGTCAGCAACCAACACATGCTTTTCCGCAAGTTTATCAAGTCTAGATTCTACTAATCGTGAATCACTTTACATCAAACAAGCTGGGCGTATTTATCCCACTTCCAACCTGCATAGCCTAACGGCAAGACGGAATGTCCGAGCCTGAACGTAGGACTCTAGGCCATGCGAACTTCAAGAAACTCCCTCCCCTTTTTTCTCTTCACTCTGCATCAAGTTTCTCTACCAAAAAGTAGTGCAACGGTGCTTGAATGTCCCAAACCATGAAAAGTACTAGTACAAACGTCGTGCCGTTGTTGTAAAGCGGGGAGAGTTGGTTGCAGAATCTGACAAGGTCTCGGTCATTGCCAATTGACTCGACGGGAGGGCGCATCTAAACGCCCTTGTGCTACCCTGGTAAAGCGCTTTGGGACATGTCTCATGCAGGCCTTTTCCCGCCACACCGTTTATGACATCGATAACCGTTCACCCGTGTGTGTAGATGTATCTCGAGCTCTTCAGCTGCTGCTGGCTTTAGTTTTTTTTTAGTAGGGATTTAGCCTGTCAGCACGATCGGCAGAGAGCCGTTTGGAATCAGATCACGTATTTAGCGTCAGTGTCATGAGATTCTGACTCGACCCTTGGAATGTTACTGATAGAAATCTAATCATGGTTCGCTAAGACGTTCGAGACAATGTCCCATGTCCTAATTAGGTCATTGAGTCAGATAGCCAGGGGAGGGGAGAAGGGGGCCTAATTAACCCATGATCCGCACGACGTTGCAGGTGTCACCCACTTCACGCGGTGGTTTAAGCGCCTTGCTTGTATTTAAACTACCTCGTGTAACCCAAAACATACGTGGAATATCGCCTTGTCATTGATGCAATTCTCGATCAAGAGGATTGAGCCACCACTACAATGGCTGGATTTTCGATAGCAGACCTCTCTGCTGCCCTAGCATATGGGGTAGCCTTCGCCGCTGGAATTGCCCTCCACCTCGTGACCTTTCGAGTGGGTGAGTGGGATATCTACTCAATTTACCTGATTCAAGGCACCGTACTTTTAGACGGCCTTGCCGCACTTGCATTGAAGAACTTTGCCCCCCAAGAAGTGGAATCTCTGTGGGACGCCTTCAAGATTGTCTCATTGCTTCTGTCAGCATGCATTGCGGGCATCTACACCAGCCTTCTCATCTACCGAGCCGCGTTCCACCGTTTGAACCGATTCCCCGGTCCGTTTGCGGCTCGATTGTCCAACTTTTACATCACATCGCGGGCCGTCAAGAAGTTTCATCTTTATGAGGAGATTCAGGATCTCCACAGACAGTATGGAGACATTGTCAGAGTCGGTCAGTTGTTTCATAACCCCACCACCCCCACCAGCAACAAGGAGTGCTTCGCCATTGAGACACTTTGATCTAATGAATCTCGCTATAGGTCCCTCTGAGCTCTCCATTGCCGATCCGAAGGCTTTCAATATCATCCACTCAAACCAGTCTTCGTCCTTCAAAGGCCCGTGGTACAGCTTGTTCCATCCCAGCGTCTCACTGCACACAGTCCGCGACCACAAGGATCATGCTCGGCGACGAAAAGTATGGGACAAGGGCTTTGCAGCAAAAGGTCAGTTATAAACATGTTTTTTGTGACCTATTGGATCGTAAACGCTAACGACATCAAGCTCTTCGGTATTACGAGCCCGGTGTTGCAGAGTACACTCGGCAGCTTTTGCACCAAATCAATGAGTCGGAAGGCAAAGCGATGAACGTGTCAACCTGGTTCAATTTCTACAGCTTCGACGTCATGGGTGACCTGGCGTTTGGGAAAAAGTTCAATATGTTGAAAGATGGTATCGTGCATTATTACATGGAGTCGGTGCACAAGAATATGCTTGCCGTCGGTGCCCTTAGTCATCTTGTTTGGATGTTTCCGATACTGTTGGGCACGCCCGGGTTGAACAATGAACATAATCGGCTCCAGAAATGGCTGGCCCATGAGGTTGATGAAAGAAGAAAGGTGAGCCCTCCTATACTTGATTGTCTCAAAGGTGTAGCTTTATTAATCGTGAATCAGCGAAAACCGGAGACACCCGACATTTACTCGTGGATTTTGGAAGAGTACGAGGCCGTTGAGAAGCCGACCAAACAGGAAACTTTAGACATCTATAGCGATGCTCATCTCATCGTGATAGCAGGAAGGTAAGTCGACTACCAGCAAAAAGGGAACACAGACGGGTGGATATGAACTGCGAGCTGACGTTGGGCAATCTCAAAGTGATACAACAGCCGCCGCATTAACTTGTCTCTTCTTCGAGCTTGCGTATCACCCTGAGGCCGTAAAGACACTGAGGGAAGAAATCGACCAATATTACGCTGAGAATGATGAACCGTCTGCTCACTCCTTTGGAAAGCTCGAGTATCTTCAGGCATGCATTAATGAATCGCTTCGACTGCACCCAGCCGTGCCCTCTGGAGTGCAGCGACAAGCACCTCCGGAGGGGATGCAATTGGGTGATGTGTATATTCCTGGCAACACCATCATCCAGACTCCCACCTGGACTCTTCATCGAGGTACGATTTTGTCCCTTTGCAGGCTCGCGACGACGAGATGAGATGAGACTAACCCATTTTTCTTTTGGTAGATGAGCGTTCTTTTGTTCAACCAAATGAGTTTATTCCCGAGCGATGGACATCAAAGCCTGAATTGGTCAAGAATGCAGCTGTCTTTTCTCCCTTTTTAACCGGTATGTTGAGACTTTGGGTGCCTGCATCTCCTTGCCATCCAAGCCCACATATTCCTTCATTGTCACTCTAACCAAATCGCTAGGTCGATACTCTTGCGTCGGAAAGCAGCTTGGCTTGATGGAACTTCGATATGTCGCAAGCGAGGTCATTCATCGATTCGACGTAGCACCGGCGGCAGGCCAGACTTCAGAGAAGTTCCTTGACGGGCTCAAGGACACATTCACCTTGTCGTTACCAGAACTGAACCTGGTGTTTCAGCCACGGGAGAAATGATGAAAGGGATTTTTGTTTTTATTTTTTTTGCGTTGTTCTTAAGCAACCGAGTGGCTTGTCTCACAAATGATTATGTAGAGGACAAGGACAAGGACAAGAATCTTCAACGCTGGGGGAATTCGCAAAGGCAGCCAAGAGAATTGATTAGTCATCCACTGTTGAGACATGAGAAGAAAGAGAAGAAAAAAACTCTTTAATACATTTGACGCTAAACCATTAATGGCGCCATCCACTAAAATTAGTTGATCCACCCCCGCATGGCGCTTGGGACGGGTGAAGGTTACTCCGCAGGCTAGTCTCAATTAGGCGAGGCGGAAGAAGCTTCCGGCAGTGACTTTTCAGCTTTGCGTGATGCACGTTGAAGACCAAAAGCTCCACGAACAAGCCTTACACACACGCCAACAAAGCCATGCCATCCTCGCCACCACCGCTCACCCTTTCTTTGAAGAGACAAGTCCCTTTTGTTCCGGATCGCTCCATCTTGTGATTCATACTCGTGCACACGCCCATTTTTTCCTTCTTTTTCCTTCTCTTGAACTTGCTTGCCCCCCCCGGTAACTGGGATCTCCCCTTTCAGAGAAACAATCACGTTTTGTTGTAGCCCCTGATGATGGAGACCAACAACAGGTTCTCCACGCGTCCAACACAGGCACAGAGTGGCGCCCCAGCCGACAGTGGTGCTGGTTCTGGTGCTGGTACTGGTGCTTCAGGCACTGTGAATCAGGAGCGCCAAGATAAGTTGGCCGCCAGGAAGCTAAAGAAGAGGGAGCTCGACCGCAAGGCACAGCGCGTGGCTCGTGAACGTACCAAGTCTCGCATCGCCCATCTTGAGGCTCTCGTTGAGCATTTTCAGGCCAATAATCCCAACTCGGAAGTGTCTCAGTTGAGTACAGCCTTGTCGCAGGTCACTGAGCATCGAGATTCGCTGTTGGGTGTGCTGAGGTCCATTGAGTGTCAAATTCGACGTCATGTCCCAGTCCAAGGAACGCCTTTGATCCGTCAACCTCAGTATTCGTCGTCGTCGCCAGAGTCCGAGCCCATGTCCTCGAGCATGGCAGAGACATTCATAAGCACGTCAACAGATTCAAAGAGTGGCCCATCGTTTTCAACCCCCAGTCAATCCCAACTGGAGTCATCATATGAACGCACTCCTTGCATGCACCACCCACACAACTCGTCTCAATCTGAGCAATGGGAAAGCCTCACAGTCCTAGATGTCGGCCCGACTCCACGGTCCATCAACCAGTTCACAGAGCCGTCCTCATTTGGCCCTCCACTGCCGCCAGAGTGGCCACGGCCGTTGCAAAGTGATGCCGTTGACGATGTCATTGTCCCGAGTCCACCGGCACCTTGTGATTGCATGGTCACAGACACGGATCCCAATTCCAACACTTGGAGGAGCGCAAATAGCGCTCTGGGCAAGTCAACCAAGCTGAACATGAGACAGCTGTTGATTGAAGACTTTACAAGCCAGGATACTCCCATCAGAGTCATCCTGGAGGGTTGGGACAGTGTTGAGAAATCGGGCAAGATGAGTCTGTCCTGGAGGAAGCTTCGCCTCATCGATGAGACATGCTTCTCCACGTGTGGCAGGACAGAGCGGTTAGCCATTCTAAGAATGATGCATCTGCTCATTACATATCATGGCGATCCGACGCCGGAGAGAAAATCGTTGTTGCCTCGTTGGTTCTGGTCGAGGTTGGTTCTCTGCTTACCATTACTTATTCTCTTTGCTTAAATGATTCCTAGGCCATCTCAACAAGCTGTACCTCATTCGTATGCTATTGACTTTTTTGTCTGGTAGGTGGCCCGATTCATCACCCA
Source organism: Cladobotryum mycophilum (assembly GCA_036429605.1). Classification (NCBI taxonomy): domain Eukaryota; kingdom Fungi; phylum Ascomycota; class Sordariomycetes; order Hypocreales; family Hypocreaceae; genus Cladobotryum; species Cladobotryum mycophilum. The sequence continues at coordinate 4,227,609 of JAVFKD010000016.1, read as the reverse complement.
TGCTCTCATCCCTAACTGACCCCATCAGGCCTGGGCTGCGTGAGCGCTTCATTTTCGGCCAGCACAGGTACTGTACCAATCTATTCTGGACTCTATTCCGAGACACAATCCAGGTCATGTGGCCACACAATTTTGAAGATTGCTACACAACCGACTATGAAACCGGCAGGTTCGTTATGACTGACCATTTCGAGAACCGTATACGGGAACTGCAAACTTGGAGAATGAGGCAAGACTTTTTCAATCAGTTCCCAGAGCTGACTGACGACATGCCCGTGAGCAATGGTCTTCCTATGGCGATGAGTTCTGCCAACAGAGGCTTCATGTTTCAACGTCCCCGTTACGCAAAGGTTGAAGAGATTTACGATGATCAAACCACGGAAGCACCTGATGGGAACGAGCCCGCCAGCACGTTACCCATTAATGAGATGCCACCTCCGAGTTACTGCGACGCAAACAATCTAGCAAACACCAACCTCCCGTTTGAGATGCCGGTAGGCTGGGAGGAGGTTGTTTTACAAGGCAACCCATCCTGGCCTACCCTATAAGCGATGACCCTCCAACCATTTGGGCTCCCCAACTCAACTCTCGCGCACACGAACATGTATAAACCCTCAACGACTTATTTCTCCTACAACGATCATGAATATGTATCAAATACTTGCCTGTCAGAAAATTTGCGGTGGACGGGAACGTTGCTGCCGTCTCCGTCTTTTATTTTACCGAGGTGTTTTAGTTCACGTCAGCGGGGGCGCTTACGTCGAACTTATCCATATATATATATATATGAATACACGACCATCTTTAATTTAGCCTTCCTTTGTATCTACAAAACATTCACTATTACTACCTAAATACTTCTTTTTACCCATAATTCTTGTTTTGTGAAGTTCTTGTCCAGGTTGATAATGCCTATTGCATCGAGATGGAGTACGCCCCTCCCTGAGGTCTCACTCCCAGTCTGGGTCTTTGGATCACCAAATGGCCCTTTGGCTGACAACCAAGTCTTCATCGACGCAGAGAATCCCAGTAGAGCGCTTTCTTTTTCAGAATTTCGCCAATATTCGAAGCGGATTGCTGCTGGTCTGTTGGAGCTGGGCGTTTGTCCGGGCGACAGGGTTCTTCTCTACAGCGGAAACGAGCTCTTTGTGCCATGCCTCTTCTTTGGAGTGGTGATGGCTGGGGCCATTTTTACGGGTGCTAGCCCGGCCTTTAACGCCCGAGAACTTGCGTACCAGCTTCAGGACAGTGGCGCTACAATGATCATTTCTGCTGCCGCTGCTCTCGACGTCGCTGTTGAGGCTGCCAAGATTGTCGGCCTCTCACATTCTCGAATCTTCAGTTTTGACGGGTTGCTAGCACCCAGCTCCGCTATCTTACCGCATAGCGTTGCTCACTGGACAAACCTCCTGGCATCAGACGCCGAAACCGAGACATTCAAGTGGTTTGAGCCTGAGAATGTGCACACAGCGACGTGCTGCCTCAACTACAGCTCTGGCACCACGGGAAAACCCAAGGGCGTCGAGGTGACGCACTTTTCTTACGTTGCGAATGGCGAATCGTCCATATTTCGTCGGCATTTGGAAGCCAAGGCTTGGGGTGGAGCGTACAAAGAAACTTCTCTCTGTTTCATGCCGCTATACCACGCCGCCGCGCAGACCATGTTCATCATCAACGCCCCCAAAGGCGGCACCACGACGTACGTCATGCCCGCCTTTAACTTTGAAAAGCTGCTGCAGCACATACAAAACTTCCGAGTCACGGAGCTACTTGGCGCCCCGCCGATTTTCCTGGCGCTGGTGGGAAGCCCCCTGACGAAAAAGTACGACTTGAGCAGCATCAAGACGATTCTCTGCGGGACCGCGCCCTTGGCTCCCGCTCTGGGACAGAAGGCGGGGCAGATTTGGAAGGACGAGAGGGTTCAAGTGCGTCAAGGATGGGGCATGACTGAAATCACGTGCGGGGGCACGATATGTGATCCAAACCTCAAGTACTTGACGAGCTCGGTCGGGGAGCCTTTACCGAATTCAGCAATCAAGTTGATGGATGGCGATACGGAAATTACAGAGGCGAACAAGAGTGGCGAGCTGTGGTTTACGGGCCCGGCGCTGATGAAGGGGTACTGGAGGAATCCTGAAGCAACGGAGGAGGCCTTTGCCGTGGATGAAGAAGGGAGACGCTGGCTCAAGACGGGCGACATTGTTTACGTGGACTCCTACGGGCCCGGTGCCAATATTCACATTATCGATCGGGCAAAGGAGCTCATCAAGGTAAAGGGCTTTCAAGTTGCTCCGGCAGAACTGGAGGCAGTCTTACTCACCCACCCCGCCGTCGTCGACGTTGGCGTCATCGGTGTCACCATCAATGGCCAAGAAATGCCGCGAGCCTACATTGTCAAGGCACCAAGCTCTAAAGATACGGCTGATGACATCTGCAAGTGGATGGAGGACAAAGTAGCGCCTTATAAGCGCCTCCGAGGCGGTGTCGTCTTCCTCGACGCAATTCCCAGAGTGCAGGTAAGTGAAGATCCCCTAACCCAGTGAATGAATGAGAAGGGAGGGGCCTAGATCTTGGCTGACTCGATATTACCCCATAGTCTGGTAAAATTCTCCGAAGGGTTCTTCGAGATTTGGCGCGATCGGATCTCGGCCAAGGGATAGTCGCCCAACCAAAGCTCGCCTAGAGTTCAAGAGAGGAAATTCGTGACGCTGAGATGATCCGTGTGGGAAAGGGGGGCGTGTACGTTTCTCTGTCGAGTCAGAACACTAATAGTCTTCCCCGCGAGGTCTGAGAGTCGAACGCAGAGAGGGGAAGGGAGGGGAAGGGCTGATCGTTCTAGGAGGAATGTGGTATGGTGATGGAGGGGAGCTGAAGATATTCTGACTCGACCTCGCTGAGTAAGAAGATTTGGATGGGAGTTCTCAGTCTTCGTCTTCCCCTCCTTTCCCCCTTTTTGGGGCTAATTTGGTTAATCTGGGAGAGAAATTATTGCTAATTTGCCCCCTGTGGCACATGTGGGGGATATTCGGAAATAGGCTTTATGGGGCTCCGAAATCTGGAGTTCGGTTATTAATGGGGATTATTACTTCTCACCAACTCTGTCGTCAGCAGGTCCATGCTTGGCATGCAGGACTTTTTTGCGGAAGAGTTGGTTCCTCTTGTCTTGATAGGGGAACAACGCATCTATTATAATCTTTTGATAGGGTCGGTCGAAAAAGAAGGAAACAGCACGGGACGTGAACCGTCCCTACAGCTCTGTCTCAGAGGCGCCCTCCCTTCGAGACACTGTCACATCTCACAGGCCATTCATTTTGTCCGCGCATTCTTTGGAGATTCCGTGGGGATTTGGCCCCCCTCATAAATTACATAACATAACATAACTTGATTCATTTTCCGCATTCCGCAGCCCATGCTTCCGCCGCCGCTCTCGCACACACACCGTAGGGCAGCCAGTGAAGATCTCACCCCTGCTCATTTTCTGAATCCCGTCACTGAAAGAAATCAATCAATCAATCAATTCATTTGTCAGCTTCTCTCCCCCCTTCATCGTAGACACTCCCTTCTTGAACAAAAAAAGCTTCTCTTCCCCGATGGATATCATGGATGGCGATAATTCCTCTGCTCCCGCAGTGCGTAGACGACGCGCTCGCAAAGCGTGCTTGCGCTGCCGCCAGAGAAAGGTCCGTTGCGATGTAACGCTGCGCGGCGTGCCCTGTTTGAACTGCCATTTGGACAGTGAAGTATGCGCCGTCCAGGCACGTAAACCCAAGAGGTATGGTATTTGCCCCTTACCTCCCTCTACTATGGCTCACGGCTAGGGGGTTTGTTGGGAAAAGTCATATGCTAATACGACTAATTATTTTCAGTAAATCACAAAAGACAAAGCAGCAGCCTGATTGCTCCTCGCACCATGTGTCGCATGATCATGCGGCGGTGCATCTGCCGAATGGGGAAGAATCGTCTGGCGCAGACGGCCTTGAATCCTTGGCTCAGGTCTTTGACGGTGAAGCAGTACCAACCAACGACTTTATCGCGCCAGAGTCATTAGTAGTCAACGACTTCAATATTGAAGGCACAGATGATGTTGAAAGCGGGAGCAGAACTGATGGTCCACCCTCGGTCACACCCCCAGATTCTACGCTTTTAGACCCACCATCTGCCGGCATTGCAACTCGAACAAATCCCGGCGGCGGCAACAACCTACCGTTCGAGCAAGTAGTGCCGCCGGAGACAGAGCTCGGTCATATCAGCTATGAGACCTTGCCGTTCATCAAGCACCCTACCTTGGGTCATGTCGAGTCACTAGACCTTCGCTTCATGCAGCTGAATGGTTGTTTCGACCTGCCTCCCATGTCAATCCTCAATGAGCTCATCAAGATATACTTTCTTCATGTCCATCCCATTGTGCCTCTTCTTAATGAAGGTGACTTTTGGGACTCGTATCATGGCCTCATACCGGATCAAGTACCTCTTCTTGTACTTCAGTCCATGATCTTTGCCGCCTGTACCGTAAGTAAAGAGAAGCAATGTCTTCCGTCGCCTCAGCTTACCGTCTTTTAGTTTATGCCCGGGCACATGTCGGAGGCTATAGGTTTTGATGCTCCACGTTCAGCAGCGGCAGCATTTTACAAGAGAACAAAGGTAATAACCATTGCCTAGCAATCTCCCTAACGTTGGGCCAGACTGGTTCTAACATGTGTAGATACTCTACGATTTCGAGCTTGAGCCGGAACCCGTGGCAATGGCACAGGCTTGCATCCTACTGACACTATGGCCTGGATCACTGCGACCCGGGCCTACGAAAACTAATACAAGATGGCTGAGCAGAGGCATTGCACATGCCAAGTCGCTTCGAGCCCAGACGTTGTTTTCCGACACAGCCAACGTATCATCTCTCAAGTCCAAGATGTTGAGACGTCTTTGGTGGTGTTGTCTCATTCGCGATCGAACCATTTCTCTTGGCCTCCGTCGGCCTCTCCAGGTAACAGAGAAATACCCCATCCTCCGACCGGACGACTTTGACGACGAAATGCATCGCTCGAGGGTATATAGTCACGAATCGAAGAAGAACCTTTGTGACATCTTCTTGCAAATCTCGCAGCTTTGCATGATCTTGACGAATCTTTTACGCTGGTCTGTGGGATCCGAGGATGGAATGGACTGCCCTCTGGCTAGGAATCAGTGTCAAATGGAACTTGCCGACTGTGCTGCCAGCCTTCGTGAGTGGCATGGTGAAGTAAGACTTCGACTGCCGAAACTCGATCAGAGACGAGAACTACAACCCAACTCGGTCATCGTACAGGTGAGCTTGATGTACATGTATTACTAGTAAGTATCTATCGCTCCTCTCGGCTATAACTTCCATTTGTTTACTGACCTTAACAGCGCCACGAAACTTGCGCTTCACCACCAGGAGATTATTAGCAGTGTGCATCAACTAAAGCCGGGGTTTACTGAGCGCATGGTATTGGCTGGAAAGAGTGCAGAGGTTCGAGATACAGTTGACCATCTTATAAAGCATCTTGCTGAGCCTGTACGATTGGGCTTGAGCCAATATCTCCCCAGCACTGTGTAAGTCGTTCCCCTCCCCGCGCTCCTGGAAAGCAAAATAAGGCAATGATTCTAACCGAAATAGTGTCGCTTTCGCCGCCGTGCCTCTGATGATACACGTTGTCAACGCCAAATTCAGCTTCCGCGGCATCAAGAGCCATCGCACTGCTGCAAACCACGACCAGCTATGCCGATTAATCAGTCTGATCAAGCTGTGCCATCCCCGATTCTGCGGCGTGGATATCGTCTGCCTGCTCATCCGGCGACTCGTCGACTTGGCCGAAAGTGGACTCATATCCGAGCAAAGTACGCAGGTCGCCGACTGCATTGATCTGATTGATCACAAGCCATCCGAGTACCTGCGCCTGCTGCTCGAACTGGACTCTGGCCTCAACAATGCAGTGCTTCCGCAAAATTACGAGCATCCCAACGCTGACGAGAGGAGTTTCACGGATGGGGACTCGTCATCGAACTCGGTGGATGTGTCCATGGGCGATAATGCGCAGCCACTCGGCTCACCGAGTCAGGTTTTCATGTCCTCGTTCTTATTAGATGCGGCCATGCATGATTTCAATGCGCACGATGTCGATACTCATCGCATGGAGATGGAAGCCTGGGTGACTGAGGAGTCGGTGACGGGCATGGATGATTTGTTCCAGATGGAGTCCCCGGTGGATACCATGTTAGGAGGTTTGATTAACGATCGGAATGGTATTAATTTAGGTATTTCTACTTTTTAGAGCATCAATGAAGATGATGTTGCGCACGTCAATTTACTCAATGTTTGTCTTGACTAGATGAGACTCTGAGAGTTGCTATGCACGCGTAACGAGCTGCGCATCCATCCTTCATGCACCCAGAAATTGTAATGTCCCGCATGCCTATTGGTGGCCTCAATTTACCAATAAGAACAGGCTGCCATCCTCAACACTGATCCTTTGCGCTCCCTCCTTTAAGCTCCCATTGGATGGTTAATGTCCCGTGACCTCGGTGCAGCACAATTATAAGACTGGCAAAGGCTGACCACCCTCTTCTTGACCTAAAAAATGAAGCATTCCCCGCTTGAAAGATGCTTCATACTGCATCTAATTACTGTCCTCTTCGGCTGTCCTCACATTCATTTAACGAACTAACATATGCATTAAGATGGCGGTGGAAAATCGCAATGCTTCGCACAACAACTTTGGAGATCATGCCCAGTTTTATCAAGGCAATGTCAATCATATCCATCGTGAGAGCTTTTGGCTTCAACCCCGCATCCCGGGCTGATTTCAAGCAGAGTCGTTACCAAATAGGCTCGTAGAGCTCAACAGCATACGCAATGCAGGATTTAACGGGGACAATAAACAACATACGCCTTCCTGCCTCCCAAAGACACGGGAGGCAGTGCTCGACGGGATCAGAGACTGGGCTGAAAGAGATGGAGAGGTGCGAATATATTGGCTCAAAGGCATGGCCGGCACTGGAAAGTCTACAATCGCTCTCACAGTTGCCCGCGAATACCACAACAAGAAACAACTCGGCGCAAGTTTCTTCTTCTCTCGAGGTGGCGGTGACCTTGCTTCTGCTAGGAAATTTCCAGAGACCATCGCCGCCCAGCTTGCAGACTATTCGGACGAGCTACGCAAACAGATTGACCGTGTTCTCGCCTCCAATCATCAACTTCCCGGGCTTGACATTTATTCCAAGTGGGAAATACTTGTCATGAACCCACTTAGGATAGTAGGCAGGGCAGCAATTCCCAAGCCTGTCATGATTGTCGTTGACGCTTTAGACGAATGTGATGACGAATATGATATCCCTGTAGTCATCCAGTGTCTCGTCAATGTCGCTGCTCAAAAGGGACGACAAATAGAGCTCCGAGTGTTTGTCACAAGCAGACCAGATCAGCCGGTTAATACGAAATTTAGAGATCTTTCCACAGATATTCATCATGACTTTATCCTTCACAATATTGAGCAGCCCATCGTGGATCAAGATCTAAAAACATTCTATAACCATGAACTCGCTCATGTAGCCAATCAAAACGGTATCAACCATCCAAGCTTAGATGTCATTATTCAGAGCCTAGTTGGAAAGTCTCATGGGCTGTTTATCCACGCTGCAACAGTCATCCGCTTCATTCGGGAAGGAGGGGTGCTCGCTGGCGAACGACTCAATGCCATCATAGGATCGATACACTTGCCATTGAAATCAGTGGAAAGCGAGTTGGATTACATATATACAACGGTTTTGACCCTATCTCTGAATACGTCCTTGGATCAGGATGAAATGAGACAGATGCAGCGGGTCTTCCATAATGTCGTTGGATCTATCGTTATTCTCCGCGATACATTATCAATGAATGGGCTTGCGATGATGCTTGAAGAGCCAATGGAGATGATCAAATCGGCCTTGGACCAGCTTCATTCTGTCTTGGACATTCCGGAGCAAGATGATGCCCCAATCAGGCTTCTACACCCTTCATTCCGCGACTTTCTTCTAGATCCGACGAGATGTACAAATCTCATGTTTAGCATTGATGCCATCAGGGCACACGCATTCTTATTTGAGTGCTGTCTCAAAATCATGTCAGGTCATCTTCGTCGAAACATGTGCAACCTCCCGCATCCCGGGTTTCAGATTGGGAGGGCTCATCGACTCGCTATCAACAGACATATTCCTACCATGCTTCAATACGCCTGCCTTCATTGGGTCAAGCATCTAGAAAATGGTCGTATTGATCCAAGAACCCACCTTGGTCTAGTAGGCTTCTTCCGCGCTCGGTATCTCTTTTGGATCGAGATCCTCGCATTGATGGGCCGCCTGAATGAGGCTCAGGACGCGATGGACTATCTGAAACCGAGAGTCTTTGTAAGTAAATACACTTCCCTGAAAAAGAAGGGGGAAATAGGACGGAGGGAACACGGATACTAATAGACCAAAAAGGGAAAAAGGTCCGTTAATGGAATCCTCTTCAGGGCTAGAGCAGCAATGTCTAGGAACCCCAGTTCCCCTACCACTCTAGCCAAGTTAGTCTATGATGCCCATCAGTTCCTTCGAGGAAATGCTAGGCTGGCTGCTTCTGCTCCATTGCAACTTTACGTTTCTGCATTACTCTTTTGCCAGCCATTGAGTATTATGAGAAGGCTCAACGAGAATCAGATGCCTAAATGGATATCATTCACAACCCCAACCCTTAAGGATGCATTAATTAATCTGTATAAACATCCTTCACCGAGTTGGCTCACTACTGCAACCTTCTCGCCGAATCTCAGTTTCTTTGGCTTAATATCCTTTGAAGGAGTAGTTGAACTTTGGAATACAGCAACTTGCACAATCAGATGCATCCTCAAGAGCCATTCGATTTCAATGGATAAAATTACCTTCTCCTCTGATAGCAGCATGGTCGCTTCATGGTCGCATGATTTGCTGCAGCTGTGGGATACGGCTGCAGGCAAAAGACTCCATACATTCAAGGGCTGGCTGGGCCATCTTCATACAGTAGCCCTTTCGCCGGATAACAGATTTGCGCTATTGGGGTATTCCAATGCCCCAGTGGACGTGCTGCATCTGAAAACAGTCGGCACCCGGCGCATTCTCGATGGTTACCCAAGTCTTGCCCCTACAGTTAACTTCTCCCCGGATGGCAGACTTGTTGCATTAGGTTCAGATGACGGAACTACATGCCTATGGGACATGGAAACGGGTAGCACAAAACTCACTCTCAGGCATTCGAGTAGTGTATCCCACGCCATCTTTGCACCTAATAACAGGCTTCTAGCAACAGTCTCGAATGATAAAACCATTCATCTCTGGGATACAACGACCGGCGTTTTGCAGCACACTCTTGACGGATATGCAGGCATTCATAAGATTGCATTCTCTCCGAACAGCACTATCATCGCCTCACAGTCATATAAACATTGCATCATCCGGATATGGAATGCAGTGGACGGTTCGATGATGCGCGAAATTGCAGCACACATGCCTCTACTGCACTTGTCCTTCCCTTGCAACAACCACATTATCACGGAGCGTGGAATTTTGCAGATCTACTCTATTCCACCAGACTGTTGCTCGCAAATTTATGTCAATGAGAATTGGATCAAGCGCGGTGATGATAATGTTTTGTACTTGGATGACGCATCTTTGGGCTCGTTTCTTTTTGCATGGGGCAATTCGGTGCTCCTCAGGGGTAGGCTATCTGGCGTTATACGGTTCAAATCATCAGTGGAATCTGTTGGATGAAACTATGGGCTGGCATGATTTAATAGCCGAGGTCCTCTGTCCAGAATTCTGTGCTTTTAGTGTACAAATACCCTAATCTAATATAACTAACCGAAGTGAATGCATCTCTCCTGCTCTCGCTTTTCTATCGAGGGCGAGATTTAAATGATAGTTCTGCTGTGTATATCTAGGGTAAGTATAGGACTGGGATGCACCACTTGGTTTTCGAATACTAGTTACAAGAAAGTTGGCTGGGGATGGTCTCGGGTAAGGCCTTTGTTTGTTCTCGAATTGAATGACAAGAAAGATGACACTTCGACTGATGTCTGTGATCGAAGTGGGCTCGAGAGTGTTGCACCTAGCAGCTATCAATTGAGAGCGAGACTCTAAGAACTGGGGTAACGGTCTTGGTTGTGGGAGTGCTCATCCCTACATGGATTAATAGTGGACCACCTAATCGGGCTGGCTGGTGGTATGGCTTCATCTGTCGCGCTTCTGGAGCGAGATGCCGCATTTTCCTAACAGATCATTGTGAGCGGCAGTGGTAGTAATGGCACTGCATGGAAGACTGACTTGTTGATGGATCACTGGCCATGAGAAACATGATGGGCGGTTAGTATTAAGAACAGTGGTGTTTTAATAGTGTTTGATCTCATGACTACCAACAACCTGTTCGGCTTCGGGCTGTCGGCTTCTCCCTTTGTGTTCCAAGAGTTTGCATGATGAATTGGCAGCATTGAGATCATTCCAAAAGATTGCATTCGTATTCCCCCTCAAGAGGCACGCATCCATGGGTATTCATATTGATTGCTTCGACGTCCAGCTGCCCAATGCGTCAGCGCCCGTTACTGTAACATCAGCGCAATCTGCGGGTCGGTTTGCTCGGAATCGATGCTGATCAAACCCCCCATCTTAGACAATCTTCGCCAATACCGGCAGTGTCCGATACGCATGTACATATCTACATACCAATCTCAGACATTTGTCATTTATCTTATCATAGCGGACCCCTTTACCTTTGTCTCTTCTCTTCCTCTCTGAATTCTTGCCGCTGGACTTTGTAGTCATTGGACCTGTAAAGACATAGGTGATTGTTTCTGTTTCAACGTGCCACAGGTGACGGCGTGAGACGAAATATTCCCCCGTGACCGATGCGACGCGCCGCAACGGTGTTTACGCACACACCTCATCTTACACCTCCGCAATGCAGCCGGCGGGGATGACTGATGGAGCCGAGATCGACGTGTCCCAGGTGCCCGGTACCGTCCACCTCGTCGATTTGGATCAAAATGCCGCGACTCTACACGCCGGCCGTCAAAAAGACATCATCTTGATCCCAACGCCGTCAAATGATGTGAATGATCCCCTCAATTGGTCGCCATGGAGGAAAAGGCAGCATCTGATCTGTCTCATCGTGTGAGCACCAATGCGTAAAGGTGAAGGAATGAGAAGCTGATGAATTATGCATAGCTTCACGCTCTTCAATGGCATGGCGCTCTCTGTCGTGTACTCTCTTCTGGTGCCCCTCTCCGAACCCTTGAATGTTAGCGGTGAGTGATGATAACCTCATGAGCCTCGGACTTGTACTCAATCACTTGCAGTTGGCGACCTAAATTCTGGAACGGGTTACATGTTCCTGCTTCTGGGCTGGGGTCTACTGTTTTGGCAGCCATTTGCCCTCCAGTACGGTAAACGATTGACCTACCTGCTCTCCATGTTGGGCATTGTCGTATGCAACACAACCTCCTTACTGTTTTTTTCACTGGTTGCCATCCTAATCCTTCACTGTAGGCAGTCTCGGCTTGGAGTCCTCACGCACAAGGTCGAGGCCAATGGATCGCCCGAAACATCGTCACCGGCTTTGTCGCGTCGCCCATCGAAGCGCTTCCCGAAACGTCCATTACGGACATTTATTTTACCCATGAGCGGGGCACATACCTAAGCTGGTATGCCTGGATTCTGGTAACGTCAAATTACTTTGCGCCCGTCATTTGCGGATTCATCAACGACAGCATGGGATATAAGTGGCCGTTTTATTTCATGGCCATCTTTGGTGGCGGTTGCTTTCTTTTCCTGTTCTTCTTCATGGAAGAGACAAACTATGACCGTAAGACGATTGGGGTCATCTACGTCGAGGATGGCCAGTCTGATAACAAATCTGTCATGCCGACGAGCAAGGAAGAGGGAGAGACATCAGCACCGGCAGACCGTGAGACGCAGATATCTGGGAATGCAACTCACGGCGAACCTTTGCATGGAACCGAAAAGACCTTTTGGCAGAAACTTGCTTTGTTCGATAAGCCGCGACCTTTCATGATGCACAGGCGCGCGTGGCAGATCATCCGATTCATTGGATGGCCCGTTATCTTCTACTCGGGTTTCTCGTATGGAACGTATTTGATCTGGTTCAACATCTTGAATGCTACGGCGTCCATCGTACTCGGTGGTGCTCCATACAACTTCAAGCCGAGTATCGTGGGTTTGAGCTACCTAGCTTGTGTCATTGGTGTTGGCATCGGGTATGCATGACCCTCAAAGAATCGACGTGAGATATGAGTGATGCTAATGTTTGAATAGATCTTGGTATAGCGGTGCCTTTTCTGACTGGTTCGTCATCAAGCTGGCTCGTCGCAATCGGGGCATCTTTGAACCCGAGCAGCGCCTCTGGCTGTTTTCTTTGACCTCGATATTGGTGCCTGGTAGTCTCATTCTTTGGGGTGTCGGGGTAAGTGCTTTTCATTCTACTTGACGCAATGAAAGAAAAATGCTAATGATTTCTGTTCGATGCGATCACAGGCCGCCCATCATGTTCATTGGTTCGGTCTTCTTGTCGCCATGTGTTTCCTTGCAGCTTGCAATGCGGCCGGTGTCACACTGTCTGTCGCATACCTCATCGACTCATACCGAGACGTGTCCGGAGATGGGATAGCGACATGCATCATCATCCGCAATACAATGAGTTTTGCCATTGGATACGGCATCACGCCCTGGTTGGATAACTTGGGTCTTCAGAACTGCTTCATCAGCGTGGCCTTTGTTGGACTGGCCATTTGTTGTGTGTATATTCCCATGGTACTTTTTGGAAAGAGATTGAGGAACTTGAAGAGGGAAAGTTACTGGCAGGAAGTGAAGAAGGCAGCGATGGAATCTTGATGGGGCTGGGAATTGTTAGGTGCATGCTGTTGACTTGACTCTACAATGCATTACGTTTCTGCATTGTATGCTTCAACACAAAGTGGATGGCAATGTGTATGATATAACTCATGTATGAACTCTTAATGCTGAAGGGTACGCTTGAAAGATCAATAGATAGTGTTCAACGGTGTTATTCTCTTGGTGTGTAACAGCAAACTGTGCTCTGTACATGGATGCGATACGTGAACGCGACACAACCGAGCTCAACAGAATACTGAGTTATATCAAGTCTGTTTTTGACTCGCGATCTCTACTCCGTACGTAGTGCATGTCTCGGCATTTACTTGTACAAATTGCGATTAGACCTACATACGCATGAGGATCCTTGTCCTGACTCCGGCGCTTAAGCCTCCATTTTGGATGCCCATTATACCACCTTGCAAGGATTCTACAACTTCTGGCTGTGATGCGCCGAAACTGCCCCCTGACCTGGCGAGTTCCGGGGCTTATTATGCTTACTTAAATAGCCGAATGGGCGCTTAGATGCATGAGTGAGCAGATTGGGAATCGGCCGTGCTTTTCTCTGTCAAAGCCACTGGATTTCCATTCATTCTTTGCTGAACAGCAATTCTGGTCAATCAACCTCTATGAATTTTCTCGAAAGACTTGCAAAAGATATTTATCAGTCACATGAATTTAGAAGGAGATAAAGGTAAAATGACTCTGTAGATCCCGGCGATCGTCCTTTTAGAGGAAGCTGTTTTGTCCTGCCAACCTGCCTTAGTGCCGCCCAAGACCACTGGACCTTTTTCTAGGACCGGAGCTCTTCAGGCAAGCTTCAGAGGGGTAGCAGCGTTTCACACGTGGTAAAAAGTCGGGGGGCTTCTTGGCGGTTAAGGGACCTTACAAACTAGGGAACAGATCGTCCCCTTCAGGCCGTTTCTGTAACACCACTTGGGCAAGCTCCCATGATCGGTTAACGATGTTTGTCAAACCCGTGGTCTCCATCTCTCCATGCCATACTAGACAGGTGTGATCAGTGCTGACGAGGCAACACGCCCCGCGGGGCCTTGTTTCATTGCCATCACGCCCCAGATGAAATTGCGACGTTACAATGATTGGCTAATCAAAGACAAGCAACGATCAGCCCAAACATGTTTGCATTGACAAACATTCAGTAACATTTCCTTTCACACGCTTATCTGCCATGAATCCCTGCTGGGTGAACAATGCTTGTCTGGGTACACCGCTGAAGACATGGGGGGCTATAAAGATGCTCTCGTCCCTGTGATGGGTTTCGTGTCATGTTTAAATCTAATCGTCCCTTTTCCTACCATTCCCTCCAGCGTTGACGTTTTAATTGCTCTTTTGATACCCTCACAATGCGTTCTTCTACTCTCGCCGTACTGGCTGCGGCTGCCACTGGCGCCTTGGCCAAGCCTCGCCTTGTCATGTACTTTGACCAGTAAGTCCAAGTTCCCTTGCTGAGCGCATGTCTTGATCATGATCATGAACAAGGCATTTGTTTTGTATGATCTTGAAAGCGCCAACTAACATGCTTGTAGATGGCACACGACACACCTGCCGGACAGGTCCGTCACCGCTGGCGTCACCCACGTAATCACCGCGTTTGCCGGGACAACTCTATTCAACTATGGCGGACAGTACACCCCATTCATGCCCTTGGACCAGGTCCGGGCCCTGTTTGACGAAGGCACCAAGGTGTGCATGGCCATTGGCGGTTGGGGAGACACTTCTGGTTTCAGCGCTGGTGCTGCGACCGACCAGACTCGCAAGACCTACGCCAAGAATGTTGCGGATACGCTCAATCGACTTGGATACGACTGTGTTGGTAAGTCATGAAATTTATTCAGGTAGAAGAATTTCGAGACCAGCCTGAGCTAATCCTTTATGCAGACGTTGATTGGGAATACCCCGGTGGCAACGGCGAGGACTACAGGAACATCCCCAATGACAAGAAGGTCGGAGAGATTGAGACATACCCATTGTTTCTCGCCGAAATCAAGAAGGCCATTGGCAACAAGGAGCTTTCCATTGCTGTTCCTGGACGTGAGGAGGACATGATTGCCTTTACACCTGCGCAGGTTCCCAAGATCGACCGTGCTGTTGATCACGTTAACGTGAGTTTGTCCCATCTCACCGTTCAAACATAGAAATCTCACTGACAATGGCTTAGGTCATGACTTATGATTTGATGAACCGCCGAATGAACAAGACTACCCACCACACCTCCGTCGCCGCATCTCTCAACACCGTCAACATCTACCTCGAGCGCGGAATGACCGCCAGCAAGATGAACCTCGGCTTCGCCTTCTACGCCAAGTGGTTCACTACCAAGGACGGCGTCAACTGCAACACCCCCACCGGCTGCGAAACCGCCGTTCTCGAGACCCCCGATGGCACCGACACCGGCCTTTCCGGGGCCTACACCTTCGACGTGGACAGCTGGGGAACCCTGCAGCCCATCTTTGCCAAGGGCAAGGAGGACAGCGTTTCGGGCGGCCAGTGGTACTGGGACTCGGCGAAGAAGCAGTACTGGACTTGGGACACGCCCGCGTTGATTCAGCGAAAGTTCAAGGAGATTGTTGGCGCCAAGAAGCTTGGTGGTGTCATGGCCTGGAGCTTTGCTCAGGATAGCCATGACTGGAGCCACTTCAAGGCCTTGAAGGCTGGCGTGAACTCGCTTCAGTAGGAGAAATAGCGTATATAGAGCTCCTTGTTTGCAAATGAATGATTGAAGTATGTTATCAAGTTCATCTGAGTGATTCTTTGCTAGTGATTGGGACTGTGATGAGTGTCTGAGAAAGTTTTTCATTTTTCATTGTTGTGCTGCGAAGACTGGGCTGCTACTGCGATGTGAGCTGTACCAAAACCACTGTAACCGATTTCTTAGTAGAGTGAGAGGAGTGAATAGTGTGCTGTGTAAACTTTTACGGATCCTCGTGTTTCGTGGCTATCACTCATGAAGGCAACAGGAGCGCGAGGTTAACCTTTCACAAAGGCACACTGCCAAATCGCCAAGCCTGATATGTAAATATGCCATCTACATACAACACATGTTTTCCCGGGGTGTAGGTGTTCGTCACTCTTTGCAATCGCATATCACTAAAGGTCAATGGAAAAGGACATGTGGAAAACATTGTATAAACGATAACTATGCTCTATATACGATTAACTAGCTAGAGACAAATATGAAAAGAAAATGAAAGTGGTCCTAAACTATCCAATCTAAGTATACTTCCATCATTTAGTTGCTATAACCATCCAAAATGCTGCAAATCTCCTTGGAGAGCTTCTCGATCATCTCCTGTTGATGATGAGCTCGGCTAGCGGTGATCTTAATCTCCAATCCATCCTGTACGGGGCTTGCAAGAATAGCAACCAGGTCCAGGTGTGCGTGCTTGTCTGTCCTCTCGTAGCCCTGGAGCTGAATCTCTCCATCGGCTGCTTCGCGGAGCGCCTCGATGTTTTCGTACTGAGTAGCGAAAGTATAGTCAAGGCCGGTGTGGTCTCCGTCCAGCAGATCGCGCGAGAGTGAGTTGATGTTCTGCTCGTGCATCATGGGAATGATGTCGCTGAGGCTGGTAGTTGATTGCAGCTGAGCTCGAACGGGGACGATGCTGATGCAGGGTCCGACGACGGATTGAAGTTCTCCGGCAAGGCCAGATCGTCCTGAGACGACGCGGCCAAACATGACATCGTTGTTGGCAGTGATGCGACTAATTGCGAGAGCAGCTGCTGCTGTGAAGACGGTTGCTGGAGTAATGTTGCTGTTGGCAGCGACGGCACGCGCAGTGTTTCGGACAACAAATGGAACATTGTTGCCCTCTGTGGGCTCAGGCTTAGGCCCTGGGAGTCTCGAGACTGTGGCACCCTCAGTGAGCTTCTGCCAGTAGGAGTGGGTTTCCTCCTTGGTATTGACCATGTGCTGGAGAACATCGGAGTAGCGAGGTGCTTCAGGGAGGGATTGGCCATTGTAGAACGCCATAAAAGTGTTGATAAGGTAGGGAATTGAGACACCGTCATATTGGGCGTGTGAGAGGCGGATAATAATACGGGTTGCGTCGCCGGCAGCGCGCAGGATGGCAAAGCGAAGTGTAGACTCCTCCAACTTCCAAGGGCTAGCAAGATCACGATCAATAGCTTGCTGGAAGAGTGCCTCCATATTGATGGACGAGTCGGTATACTCATCAATGGGCGCATCCATGGAATCGAGAATGAGCTGGACCAAGCCAGTTGAAGTTTGAGTGAAAAGAATGCGTAAAACGTCGAGGTGAGCAACAAGCTTGGAGCAGCAGCTGCGCAGGTGCTCGACGTCGCAGGCGGGGAAATCAAGGTAGAGGTAGTTCCAAGAGAACTTGGGCTTGCGGAAATCTTCCCCGAGATAGTATTGTTGCTGGTGAGAGAGAGGGAAAACGGCAGTGATCTTCTCCTTCAAGGGTCCGAGGTCAGGCAAGTCGTATGCCTCGATGCCCTGTGGCTTAGCGGTGGGAGAAGGCTCGGGTTGAGAAGCTGAATCGATAATTCGAGCCATGGCTTCGAGAGTAGGGTTCTGGAAGATTTGAGTGACTGTGAGTTGCACGTTGGCCTTTGAGGCTACGGCAACGAGCTGCATGGAGATGATGGAATCACCGCCGATGAGGAAGAAGTTGTCCTCCGCATTGATGTTGCCTGGCTTAGTTCGGAGGACTTCTGCCCAGAGACCCTGAACAAGCTTCTCGCTTTCAGTCTCTGGCGCACGGCTCTCGGTGTTTTGACCACAGAGGGTTGCAAGCTGTTCCGCCGTGATGGAGTCGCCGATGGCACGGATGCGGCGTCTGTCCTTCTTTCCAGTGGCACCCATGGGGATATCTCGCATCGGGATGAATGCGGCGGGCACCATGTAGACAGGCAATGTCTTTGACAATCGCTCTGCCAGCTTAGCGGTCGCCTCTTGAACGGCGTTGCTATGTTCCTCCTCCGTCATACCATTCGCCTCACCCAGAGTAACGAATGCGGCGAGAATCATCGTACCTTGTGGCTTGATGGTCTCGGCGGTAACCAAGACGCTGCCTCCAACCGCTTCGGCCAGAGCCTTTTGTACGTGATGCTCAACTTCGCCAAGCTCGACACGCTGACCACGAATCTTTACCTGGGTATCCTTGCGACCAATGAAGGTCAGCGTTCCATCTTCATTGTATCGGACCAAGTCACCAGTGCGGTAAAGTCGTCCTTGACGTCCAGCGCGTCCAGATTCAGGAGACCCGCGAAGTAGCCAAGCAGGGTCTCGAACAAAGGCCGCATCAGTCTTGACAGAGTCCTTGAGATAACCTCCACCCACCAGGGGCCCTTCAAGCCAAAGCTCACCAATAGTACCAATTGGTGTAAGCATATCCGGGTTCTCACGGTCTACAACCCAAGTGTTGAGACCAAATCCACGACCAATTCCTGCATTGTTCTTCATGTCTGCGATGGTGGCTACTGGCGTACACTCTGCAGGGCCATACGTATCCATAACCAATGTGTTATCGCCCGCCAAAAAGGCATCGCTAGGCATGCTAGCTTCACCAATAAGCATCAATGTGTCGAGCCTGGCAAGGGCTTCCTTCTTGATGATGCGGGCAAGCGAGGGAGTAATGTGCAACAGCGTAATGTTGTACTTCTCAAGACAGTTGGAGAGCTCATTCTTGCGCTCATCTGCTGATGGTACACACAAGCAAGCACCAGCGCAGAGCGTTTGAAGCAAGTTGGACCAACTGACATCAAAGGCATAGGACACGAAATCGAACACACGATCCTTGTTCGAGAACTTCATGCCCTCTTGTTGGTATGCCACAGCGCTCGTGAAATTGCCGTGAGTAACCATGACACCCTTTGGTGTTCCTGTGCTGCCACTGGTAAACACGAGGTACAGCAAGTCGGTAGTGCTAGGGACAGGAAGCTCAACGGCTTCGACTTCGACTGATTCAAACTGTGGGTGGCTGACGACGATGGTTGGAATGCTAGCCGCAAGTTCGTTTGCAAGATACGCATTGAGTGCTGAGCAGAGGATAACTTGAGGGTCAACCTGAGAAATAATTGCGTGCAAACGCTCAATGGGTTGCGTAAGGTCGACAGAGATGGACGCTCCACCAGCCTTCATCACAGCGAGAGCAGAAACTGACATCCACATGGACTTCTCGAAGCAAAGAGGCACAATAGTTCCGGGCTTGACGTTGGCGCGAACCAATTTGGCTGCGAGCTTGGTAGACAAGTCGTCAAGCTGGGCATAGGTCAGATTGCCATCCCATGCGCAAATAGCGGGGGCATCTGGCTGTTCCTGAACGTGCTTAGCGATGAGGTTGTGGACAAGATCATCATGAGCTTCAGGTAGGACAGCGTTCCAGGTCCAGATGTCCTGAAGGTCAGGTCGACTTGGGTCGGCGAGTGTTCGAAGCTGGTCCTGATGTCTCCTAACATCGGCCAGTTGGTGAAGTACGTGCTCGAACTGAGAGCTGATGCGTCCGAGCTGTGATTCTCCTAACACACTGGGATCAAATTTGACGCTCACGGTCGCCCCGTTGGGTTGAACCTTGCAGTTGATCATGAGAGGATAATTTTTGTTGACTGAGGAAGTCTGATCTGCGTTCTTTTCATCAGACTGGATTGTCAGCAAGGTCTTGAAATCAGTAGCAAATGCAGCCTCCTCGCTGATTCCGCGAATGCGCCAAAGGTCGGTTCGCTCAAAAGTGCTCATGGAATCCATCTGCTTTTGCAAGAGTTCGAGGAACTCAGATACCTTGGAGCCCCAGTTCAACACGACACGGAGAGGTACTTCATGCGCGCCATCCATAGTAGTGGCACCAAAGAGGGCTTCATCAGAGTCTTCGCGTCTTGCGAGAACAACAGAAGTGGCAGCTCGCAGTATGGCTGAAGAGGAAACACCCTGAGGCCACTCGATTCCGGTAATGTCCAAGTTGAGTTCGGAATCGGGCCGAGCAGCATTGGATGTCTTGGATTGAGGGAAGTGAGTGCCTTCAATGTTGGAGAACTGGTCCTTCCAGAAGGAAGTGACGGAAGCCTCCTCAGCTCCGACCAAGTGGTTGTAGAAACCATCATAGAGGGAAGTCCTATCGCGTCGCGAATTGTTTATGGTAGGAGATGAAACTAAATATTCGATGGCCTTGACAAGAAGAGCGCCAACCTCATGAGCGGTATCGTGGCTAACGTGTGACTCCTGGAATTGCAGGGCCATGTCGATATTGTCTTTGCTTAGATTAGCAGAGAACATGATGTCGAACTAAAAAAAAATGTTAGTAATTAGAAACCAAGAGAAGGGGTTTTATATGAATCTCTACATACCTCGTGCGCATCTTCAGTGTTATGGAGTTCGAAAGTCATGCCGGGGCTTTCTGCCATCTTAGTCTCAAGATCCTCACGAACTGTCATGGCAGTATTGAAGAATCTTCCAGACTTTCCGAGGTGATGCTGAATTTCTGCCAAGGAGACGTGCTGCATCGACAGGTGCTCGATGGAGGAGTCTGATGTCGCCTCCAAAGCATCTCTCTTTGTCATGTGCATGTTGATGCGACTGATGAGCAGATTAGCCAAGGGACCAACCATGCCATCAATGCCATCTATAGGGGCATCTCTTCCGGAGGCCAAGTATCCGAAGCAGGCCTCCTTCTTGCCCGTGAATTGTGCCAAGACCATACCCCAGGCAACCTGAAGGAAGACGGAGCGGGTGATTCCGATCTTCTTACAGAAGCTTGTCGTGCCGACTGATACGGTTGGAATGCTGATGGTACCATGTCTTTCCTCTTTGGGAGGGCTTGATTCGGGATAGGATGAGGGAAATTTGCATGAGTCCACTCCCGCAAGATACCTGAGCCACGAGGACAGAGTCTCGGCCCTTGAGTTGCTGTAGATGAAGCGAATCATGTCGCCAAAGGCAGGGGCCGCGGGGAGATCATGGCCTTCATAAGCTGCAGTGACTTCTTGCATCAAAACAGACAGAGAGGTTGCGTCAATGAGCGTATGGTTGATATCCAATCTGCACCCCACTTCGCCAGATGCTGACTGGCAGATAGTAAAGGCATGCTGGGGCTCATTGACAGCGAATTCAGGCTTTTCAAGCTCGCTTAACACCTTTGTCGTGCTGCCTGAAGTAATGGTCTTCTGGATCACACGGATCTTCAGACCAGATGGGACAATTTGAAGGAAGCTATTTCCTTCGGGGTGGGTAGTGAAAATTGTGGAAAGGATGGAGTGACGGCTGGCGACCTTGGTCCATGCATCCTCGAGCCTTGAAGGGGAGATGGGAGAGTTGCCTCCAAGTGCTCCAGGAAGTAGTCGCCAGATCCAGTAGTTGTCGTAAGAAGCGATGCCCAAGCTGGAACTCAACAGCATACCCTCTTGCAAAGGTGAAGTGGGGTAAATATCTGTGATGTTGTCGGGGTCAATGCTAAGATCGGGCAGTTGCTTCTGCAAAAGGTGATCGAGGCCGGCGTATGAGAGAGCCCCGAGCGATGGGAAGTCACCCAGAGTGAAAGCAGATGGCATTTGTGCCAAGCTCTGGACCTGAGACTCGAGGGCCTTGGCAAAGTCTTGAATCCATTGCTGCAGTCGGTCGAGGTGATTCATCTCGCGGTTAATTCGGAATGAGACAAACAGTTTACCCTCCTCTACACCGGTGTTAATCTCAATAAGCGCCATTCGTTGCGTCAATGGCGAGGCTTCATTGAGATAGTCGCCCTCTCCAAACAGATCGATCTGCTTGAACAAGGCATCGTCGCTTTCGAGCTGCTGGAATCGTCCAGTGAAGTTGAAGAGAATTTCTCTTGCATCATGTTCTTGGAAGATCTCAGCACCTACCTCACTGTAGTATCGGCTGGCGAAGTAGGGCTGGCCCTTGCCAGGAATCTGGCGACGGGTGTCCTTGGCGAGTCGGAGGGAGTCGACAGCTGTGTCATCAGACATCAGCTGAACGGAGACGGGATGCAGGGTAGTAAACCAGCCAACAGTGCCGGATAGATTGACATCTAGGCTATCAGCAGGTTCTCTGCCGTGGCTCTCGATGAAGACGGTTGGGACAGATCGATCAGGGAAGCTTTGGGAGAATGAGTGGAACAATGCGCCAAGAAGAATGTCCGTTGGCTCACTGCGGAAGGCATTGTTGGCTTCGCCAAGAAGCAGGTTGGTAGCATCCTGGTTCAAGGTAACGACGTGACTATCGGCCTTGCTCATGGTATTCTCAGACAAGGAGACGCCCCAGAAGTCAATTTCGGCTGGTGGGATGTAGGCTGGAAGGACAGTTTCGGGATCCAAAGTGCGACCAAATTCAGTCTGCATCTGGATCCAGGCAGGGAAAGAAATGACATGCTCGGCATCGAAGCTACCCGACTCCAAATGCTCTTCAATATGAGCCCAAATGATTCTCCAAGACACCAAATCGATGATCAGGTGGTGTCCGGTCAGGACAAGGACTTGTCGGCCTGCAATGCTGATCAGATCGGCGGCAAAAACGGGACCGTTGACAATGTCTAATTGTTCTTGTCTCTGTTGAGCAATTGCTCCGGCGTCAGATAGACTCATGACAGAGTGCTCAACCATTGCAAAGGCATCTGTGTTATCCTCAGCAATCTGTTGTTCCCAGACGCCGTTGGTCTGCAAGAATCGTGCACGAAGCATAGCGTGGCGACTGACGGTTGCTTGCAAAGCGTTTCTCAAGGCAGTGGTCTGGACGTGGCGGGTAATCTCGAGAACGAAACTCTGGTTGAAATGGTTCAAGCCCTGGGGGTGCATATCAAAGAACATTTGTTGAACGGGGGAGAGGCCGAAAGGCTTCATGACTTTGACATCCTTCCCCCAGTTGCGATCCACCTGCTGGTCATCAGAAATGATCTTGCAAGTGCTGGCAAGCTTCTGAATGGTACCAGATTGGAGCAAGTCGCGAACTGTAATAGTGATCTTCTGCTTTCGGCATTGAGAAACGACTTGCATGGCTGTAATCGAGTCACCGCCAATCTTGGTGAAGGCCTTGTTGATGGGAACCTCATTGTCTGAGAGGTTGAGGACAGACATCCAGATCTTCTGGAGAGTGCGCTCGATCTCGTTGGTAGGGCCTGCATGTTGATGATTCTCGGAAGAATTGGCGCGCTGTAGCCAAGAGAGAGCCACCTCACGAAGCTTACGTCGATCAACCTTGCCGTTAATTGTCATGGGGACAGTGTGAACTGGTACATAGAGTGTTGGCACCATGTATGCTGGCAGCAGCTGCTCAAGGCGATCATTCAGAGCATCCGTGATGTTTTGCACAGCAGCATCGTGGTCTTCAGCTCTGGGACCCTTGAATGTCAAGTAGACAATAAGAGCAGGGCTGGAGGTCTCTGAAAGTCGGATGGTATCACCAGTAACACGAACATCGCCCTTGAGGGTCTCATCAAGTTCACCGAGCACCTCGTGAACATGGACCTCGACCTCGCCAAGTTCAACACGTTGGCCGCGGATCTTAACTTGAGTATCCTTGCGGCCAATGTAGGCGAGAGATCCATCTTCGTTGTAGCGAACCAAGTCACCAGTGCGATACATGCGCCCGCTGCGCCCTGGCTGCTGTTCAGTACCACGCAAAAGCCAGGCAGGGTTCTCTACAAAGACTTCAGTAGTCTTTTCAGGGTTATTCAAATATCCCTGTCCGACAAGAGGTCCTTCAATCCACAGCTCACCAGCTGTTCCGATGGGCACAAGAAGCTCAGGGTTCTCGGCGTCAACTACCCACGTGCAGGTACCGCGTCCTCTACCAATTGAGACGTTGGACACAGTCATGTCTCCAATTGTGCTAAGAGGTGTGCACTCTGCTGGTCCGTAGCCGTTCTTGACGACTGTCTTGTCGCCAGCAAGAGCCACGTCGCTTGGAAGAACGGCTTCGCCGGCGTAAACAATAGTGGTAAGCTTGGAGAGTGCTACGGGGTCAATGACACGTGCGAGAGAGGGGGTTAAATTCCAGAATGTGACATTGTACTTCTCAAGACAGCCAGATGGGTCGTTTTGTCTCTCGCTCGCAGAAGGAATACAGAGACAGGCACCAGCTGTTAGAGTGGCCAGGCAGTTGAGCCAAGAAATGTCAAAGGAGTAAGATGTGTAGTCAAAGACTCGAGATTTGTTAGTAAGACCAAGGGCCTCACGCTGGCATCTCACTCCAGTGGTAAAGTTGCGATGAGCAACAAGACAAGCCTTAGGCTTGCCGGTTGTACCAGAAGTAAAGACTGCATAAAGCAAGTCAGATGGGCTTGTTTCTGGCAGAGCTTCATGCTCCTCAGGGGAGTACTTTGGTTGCCCAGGTGCGACAATCATGACATTAGCATTCAGGCGGCATGCTAGGCCAACACTGCCGGCTGATGAGAGGATCAAGGGTGATTGCACCTGCGAGACAATTTCACGAAGACGCTCTTCAGGCTGTGCTGTGTCTAGGGCAACACAACATCCTCCCGCCTTCATGACAGAGAGCGCAGCCACAGGAGTCCACATAGACTTCTCGAAGCAGAGAGGTACAATCACACCAGGCTTAACACCATTCTTGACAAGGCGATGTGCCAGGTTGGTGGATAGGTTATCTAGCTCTCTGTAAGTCAGGTTGCCGTCCCAAGCGCAAATTGCGGGAGATTCAGGCTGCTCCTCAACGATCTTGGAAATCAAGTCATGAACGCATACTTCGTTGGACTGTGGCACAACAGCGTTCCAAGTCCAGACGTCCTCAAGGTCCTTTTGGCTGATGCCGACCACTTCCTTCAGCTTCTGCTGTCGGTGAGCTGTATCACAGAGCTGATACAGCACGTGTTCAAACTGGCCGGCAATTCGCTTGATCTTGGATTCTTGGATAACCTTGGAGTCAAAGCCAATTCGAAGGGAGAGACCATTGGCGCCAACGCTGCAGTCAACAATGACGGGATAATTGCCAAAGGCTTGCCAGTGGGCTTTGCTGTCTGTCACATCTGTCTCGTTCTCGGTAGACTTGATAATCAGCAGGGTTTGGAAGTCGCATGCCCAGGTAGCCTCTTCGCTCAGCTGGCGAATGCGCTGGATGCTGTAGTTCTCAAAGGGCGCCATCGCCATGGCTTGAGCCTGGACTTGCTCAAGGAGCTGTTGCGCGCTACTATCCCAGTCGAGGCGAATTCGAACTGGTACCATAGAGCTGTTGTCGCTCAAGGATGCCAGAGCACGCTGGTTAGCTGGTACTCCAAACAGTGCTTCCTGAGATCCAATCGCCAATGCCACAACACTTGACCATGCAGCCCTGACAAGCATGGTGGATGCAAAGTCGCATTCATTCCAAGCGAGATCATTGATAGAAATAGTGAGCTCGCTGTTGACTTGAGGAATATGAGATGGTACCCTGGACGAGGGGAAGTGAGTGTTTTCCAAGTCTTCAAACTGAGACTTCCAGTACGCCTCCGTAGAGGCTTCATCCATACCAACAATTCTGTCAAAGAAGCCGTCGTACAAAGGCTCAGATTTATCATCTTCAACTGAGTCTAGCAGGCAATCAATGGCTTGGACAAAGAAATTGCAGACTTCACCGACAGCCTGCCGGGTAACTTGACTCTGGCGGAATCGAACGCCGACTTCCATTTCATCTCCAATGATGACTGCATTGAGGATCAGGTCAAATTCATTGGGATCTTCGGCATCATATGGCACAAGCGACATGCTTGATTCGTCTTTACCTCCGAATCGATCACTCTCCCGCACTGAGATTGCAGTATTGAAGAGTGTCTTTCCGGCGTGTCCAAGCTGATGCTGAATCTCAGCTAATGAGGCATGCTGAATAGAGAAGTGTTGGATTGATGCCTCTGAGGTGGCTTCCAGGGCCTCCTTGGCGGAGCTGTACAGCTTAACACGGCCAATAATCAAGTTGGCCAAAGGACCAATGATGGTATCAACCTTGTCGACGGGCGCATCACGTCCCGATGCCAGATAACCGTAGCAAACATCCTTCATACCAGTGAACTGAGACAGAACCATGGCCCAGGCAACTTGAAGGAAGACTGCACGAGTAATACCGTGCTTCTTGCAGAATCCGGCAATTTCCGCGGTGTACTTTGGTGGAACCGGGAAGAAGCCATGCGAGTCCTCGGCGGAGTTGGCTTTTGTAGGGAACTGGCAGACATCCACTCCTTTGAGCAGAGCGGCCCAAGAAGCGGCTCTTTCAAATTTGGAGGTCTTGTTGATGTAGCGGATAACTTCGCCAAATCCGGGGGCTGCAGGAAGATCCTGCTCATCATAAGCGGCGATCAGCTCTTGAGCAATGAGTGAAAGGGAGAATGCATCAGAGAGAGCGTGGTTGATATCAAGTCGGCAAGCAACTTCTCCGCTTTCGGCTTGACAGATGATGAAGGAGTTTTGAGGTTCGTTGGCAGCGAATTCGGGTCGGTCAAGGGCGCTGAGGGCAGCAGCGGGCTTGTCAAGAGAAGTTAAACGCGATACACGACCTTCAAAGTCTGACAAGACAACTTGGATGTATCCATCACCTTCAGGGTGTGTTGTGAACACAGTAGATAGGATAGTGTGGCGGCTGACTACCTTCTTCCAGGCTGCCTCAAGTCGAGATGGCAGGATCTTGCGTCCCTGACCATCGGTAACGCAATCCCAGATACAGTAGCTGGAATAAGAAGATTCTCCCTTGGTAGCGCTAAGAAGCATACCTTCTTGCAAGGGAGTGCAGGGGTAAACATCAGTGACCTGGGCAGGCTTGATGTTCTGTTGAGAGAGCTGCTCATGGAGACTGTCCAATGCAGCGTAAGAGATGGGGAGGAGAGGAATATCATTAAGAGTCAACATGGGAGACGTATGCATGAGGGTCTTGGCAGTGAATTCCAAGGTATTGGCAAAGCTCTGGAACCATTGGTGAAGACGTTCTTGATGCTTCATGTCCTTGTGAACACGGAATGAGAAGAGAAGCTGTCCGTCTTCAACACCTGCAGTGATGTCGATTAAAGACGTTCGCTGGGCTGATCCTGCTACTTGAGACAGTTGCTGACCATTTTCAAAGGTAACCTCTCTAAAGAGCGCATCGTCTCTCTCAAGTTGCTGGTATGCACCAGTGAAATTGAACAGGATCTCAGTGATGCCCTGGCCAAGGTCTGCTCGGCCTTCTTCATTATGATAGCGGCGAGTAAAGTATGGTAGACCGTTGGCCGGGACATTTCGCCTTGTGTCCTTGGCTAATTTGATGGCATCAACAATGTTACTGCTGGCAGTGATGGAAACAGGGACAGGATAGACAGTAGTAAACCACCCAACTGTTCCGGAGAGATCAGGAGACGGACGCGTATCGAGTTTCTCTCTGCCGTGACCCTCAAGATGAACAGCGGGAACAGACCTCTCGGGGAAGTTTTGAGCAAAGGAGTACACGATAGCGCCAAGAAGAACATCAAGTGTATCAGTTCGCAGAGCCTCGTTGCTGTCGCCAAGAAGCAATGCGGTGGCGCTCTGGTTCAAACTAGAAAGCCACTCAACAGAGTCGCTGAATGGGTTTCGTGAAGCTTGCATATCCCAGAATGCTAGATCAGGCTCAGGGACAGAGAATGGAAGCACTTGAGCTGCGGTAAGTTCTTTACCAACCTCGCTCTGGTGCTGAGCCCATTTGAGGAAGGATACAGGCTTCTGTTGAGACAGACTTCCGCGCTTGAGGGAGACTTCAACGTCATTCCAGATGATACGCCAAGAAACGAGATCAATAACCAAGTGGTGAGCGGTAAAGACGACAATCTGCTTGTCTTCGGGCAAGGTGAAAAGATCGCAAGCAAAGACTGGCCCATTTGTAATATCAAGGCTAGACTGTCTTTCTTGGGCAATGCTAAGAAGAGCGGACTTGTCATTGACAGTGTGTTCAACGAAAGCAAAAGCAGACTCATCATCATTAGCGATGCTCTGTTGCCAGATACAGTCGTCATCCCTCTGGTAACGCGCGCGAAGCATGGGGTGGCGGCTGACAATAGCTCCCATGGCAGCCTTCAGGGTAGCAACAGGAACCTGCTTGGTGATTTCGAGAGTAAAGGCTTGGTTGTAATGTTGTAGACCATCCTGCATATCAAAGAACATTTGCTGAATGGGAGACAGACCGAACGATGTCGAGGCATCAGCCTCTTCATCAACCCAATTCTGTGCAGCCGGTTCTTCATCTGCTACGTTGATTTCGCAAATGGCAGCGAGTTTTCGGATTGTCTTGGATTGGAGGACGTCCCCAACTGTGACGCTGATGTGGTGAGCCCGACACTGGGAAACGACTTGCATAGCAGTGATGGAATCACCGCCAAGTCTGGTAAAGGGCTTCAAAACGGAAGTCTCGGCTGCGGTCAAGTTAAGAACTGACATCCAGACCTCTTGGAGAATTCTTTCAACCTCGTTAGCAGGAGCTGCAATATCATCAGTCTCATTGTCGTCAGAGGTATTGCGGAATTGCAGCCACAGATCAAGGCCTATGGTCTGGAGTCGTCGTCGGTCTGTTTTACCGGTAGTAGCCAGGGGAATGTTTTGCATAGGGATGAATGCATTGGGAACCATGTAAGAAGGGAGAACCTTTGCCAAACGGTCTGTGACACCAACAGTAGCAGCACGGACGGCGTTCTTATGGCCATCTTCGCTCATGTCTGCTGCGGCATGCAGAGAGATAAATGCAACGAGAATGAGGCTTCCCGAGTCTTTGGCGCGCAAGGTCTCAGCAATGACTTGCAAGTTGCCCCTGTTGTCCTTTTCAATATTGAGAGCCTCGAGAACATGGTGTTCAACTTCGCCAAGTTCAACACGCTGTCCACGAATCTTGACCTGCGTGCCCGTACGACCGACATAAACGAGTGATCCGTCTTCGTTATACTTGACCAAATCACCGGTTCGATAAAGACGACCGTTGCGCCCAGGCTGACCTGCACCTCCACGAAGCAGCCATTCGGGATCTTGGACAAAGGAGGCGGCAGTCTTCTCAGAGTCATTGAGATAGCCCTGGCCGACAATAGGACCTTCGAGCCAAAGCTCACCGACTGAACCAACAGGGACAAGTTTAGTAGGGTCTTCAGCATTCACAACCCATGTGCAAGCACCGGCACCACTGCCGATTGAAACGTTGTCACCCTCGAAGCCACCAATGGCAGCACCAGGGGTACATTCGGCTGGACCGTAGGCATTCTTGACAGTAGCCTTTCCTCCACCAAGGGCCTTATCGCTCATCAAAGATGCCTCACCAACAAGGCAGAGAGTAGTCAACTTGGAAAGGGTATCGGGACCGATGGCTCGCGCGAGGGACGGTGTAAACACTGCATAAGTCACGTTATACTTGGCCAGAGACTCTGCAGGGTTATTCTCACGCTCCAGGTCAGAGGGAATGCAAAGACAACCACCAACAGTAAGGGTGTTGAAAAGGTTAAACCAGGCTGCGTCGAAGGCATACGATGAGAAATCGAACACTCGAGAGTCGGCAGCAAAGCCAAAGAGTTTTTGTTGGTACAGAATAGAACTACTGAAGTTCCGGTGGTTGATCAAAACACCCTTGGGAGTTCCGGTAGTGCCTGAAGTAAAGACCGAGTAGATGAGATCAGATGGCTTCACAACCGGTAATGCTTGAGGCTGGACTTGGGAAGATTGAATCTGAGATTCGGTTACAATGATAACAGCACAATCAGCAAGTCGCTGTGCTACCGCCTCATTGGAAGCAGAGGAGAGAGCAATTTGAGGATGGACTTGAGCAGTAATTGTCTGCAATCGTTCTTCCGGTTGCTTCATATCAAGAGCCACCGAAGCTCCACCGGCTTTCATAACAGCAATGGCTGCAACAGCCATCCACATTGACTTTTCAAAGTAGAGCGGGACAATGGATCCGGACTGGACCTTGTCAACGAGCTGGTAGGCAAGAGATGTTGAGAGCTCATCAAGCTGCCTGTAGGTTAATTGGCCATCCCAAGCGCAGATGGCCTCTGCATCAGGCCGAGCCTGGATATTGACATTGATGAGATCAAGAACGGTCTTCTCGAGCGGCTCGGGGACACTGGCATTCCACGACCAGATGGTGCTAAGGTCATGGTTGCCGACACTGGCGACTGTGCGGAGAGTGGCTTCCACCTGCTCAACGTCGGACAGTTGACGAAGCATGTGCTCGAGTTGGTAAGCGAGACGCTGAACTTGAGCTGCCTCAACAATCTTGGAGTCAAAGCCGAGATTGATGCGAGCTCCATCAGCGTGGATTTGGCAAAGAAGGATAAGAGGATAGGTTCCGAAACCCTTCCACTTCTCAGTAGCATCCTCATCGCCAGTGGCTTCAGTCTCAATGAACAATCTGTTGGAGAGACCGCTAACCTTTTCAGCAGGTTGGATGACAACCAGGGTCTGGAAGTCACATCCCCATGCAGCCTCATCGCTGATGCGACGAATCTGCTGAAGACCAGTCTGCTCGAATGGAATCATTTCCATAGCTTGCTGTTGTACGGCTTGCAGAAGCTCATTTGCACTGGTTTCCCAGGTCAATGGAACTCTCATGGGTAGAGTAGCAATGGCAGGTCCGGCCATGCGCTCGATTCCACTAACAGCAGCTTGACGACCTGAGACTGTTGCGCCAAACAAGGCCTCGTTGGAACCAGTGCTCTGGGCAACGACAACTGACCAGGCAGCTCGGACGATGGTTGAAGCAGTGAATTCACCCTGACCCCAGTTCAAGCTGTCCACATTCACCTTGACTTCGTTATCCACTTGAGGATAGTAAGATGTGGTAGTGGTCTTGGAAGCAGGGAAATGAGATCCCTCAATGGTAGGGAATTGGCTCTTCCAGAACACAGTTGTCTCAGCTTCCTCGCGTTCGGTAATGTTCTTGATAAAGGCTGACATAGTGTTAAGGGACTCGACGACCTCTCCATAGTAGGCCTTTTCCATCTGCTCAAGCAGCAGCGGGAGGGTCCATGCATCATAAAGAGCATGGTGGATTTCCATCATGAAGTAGCGGTCGCCATTGTCATTAGAGTTGGTAATAAGGAAATTGGCAAGAGGTGTTCCGAGGTTGGCAGGGTATGGTTTACGATCTTGAAGCGCCTCAAAGTTGACACTTTCACACCACTGCGCTTCCTCATCGAGCACAACCTGAACCAATCCTTGTTGAGGAACGTTAACAATTCTTGTACGCAGAATGGCATTGGAGGCTGTGACCTGGCTCCAAGCATCGCGCAGCTTGTTAATATCAACATCCTTGCTAATTTGAAGGATAAACCTGCCCATATATTCACCAGATTTCTGGATAGAGATGGCGAGCAAACCTTCTTGAAGTGGTGTGCAGGGTAGCAAGTCTACGATCTGTGACGCATCAACGCCGCACACTTCAGCGGCTTGAGCACGAGCTTCTTCGACGTTGATTTCAGACTTTAAGAGCGAGAAGGGAAGAATCTTAACTGATTCGCTAGCAACGCCATCAGAAATAATGTCCAATGAGGCGGCGAGACGGCTCAGAATAGGGGTCTTGAAAATCTCCTGAACGGTAACGTTGACACCGCTGTCGCGTGCCTTGCTGACAAGCCTCATCGCGGTAATAGAATCACCACCCAAGCGGAAGAAATGGTCATCAGCACTAATGCTATCAACAGCTACATGCAGGATATCAGCCCAGAGTGACTGCATAAACTTCTCAGCCTCTGTCTCTGGAGCACGTCTGTCGCCGCTGTTTAGCTGACTGAACACTGCAAGATCAGTAGCAGTGAAAGACGCGCCGATGGCTTGGAGGCGACGGCGATCAGTCTTTCCAGTGGCAGTCATAGGGAGGGCAGTGATGGGGATGAAGGCGAAAGGAACCATGTAGACGGGCAACAGTTGCTCCAGGCGCTCTGTCAATCCCTTGGTTGCCTTGCTGACAGCTTGGCTATGCTCCTCTTCGGTGTATGAGCCTTCTGCAGATTCCATGGAGACAAAGGCAACAAGGATAGCATTAGCAGCATCCTTGGGGCGGATAGCATCTGCGACGACGCGGACTGTCCCCTTGGCGACGGATTCCTGGAGAAGCTTCTTGACATGAACTTCGACCTCGTCAAGCTCTACACGTTGTCCTCGGATCTTGACTTGGGTGTCCTTACGGCCGGCATACACAAGCTTTCCCTCCTTGTTGTAGCGAACTAGATCACCAGTGCGATAAAGACGGCCACTACGTCCGGGCTGAGTAGAAGAACCTCGCAGCAACCACTCAGGGTTGTTGATGAAAGCGGCAGCCGTCTTTTCTGGCTCGTTGAGGTAGCCCTGTCCAACGATAGGACCTTCAACCCACAGTTCACCAATGGTACCAATGGGAACTAGAGTGTTGTTGTGAGGGTCAACCACCCAAGTGCAAGAACCCAGACCACGACCAATGTCGACTTCCTCAGAGCCAGCGTGGAGTGTACCAATGGCGGTCATGGGGGTACATTCAGCTGGACCATAAGCGTTCTTGACTTGCGCGGTCTCAGCCAAAGAGGCGTCGCCAGGCAAAGATGCCTCACCACCAAGAACCAGAGTGGAGACGCCTGCGAGGTCGCTAGGCTTGAGCAGACGAGCAACTGAGGGTGTAAGCAGAACAAATGTGACATTGTACTTGGTGAAACATCCTGCAAGATCGTTCTGGCGCTCCAGTGCAGATGGAATACACAAGCAACCACCAGCGGTAAGGGCGTGCAGCAGATTGAGCCAAGAGGCATCAAAAGCATAGGATGAAAAGTCAAAGACGCGAGAGTCGCGGGTAACGCCGTAGGTCTCTTGCTGATAGACAACAGAGCTGCTGAAATTTTGGTGCGAGATCAAAACGCCCTTGGGGGTACCGGTACTGCCGGAGGTGAAATTGATATAAAGGATATTGGTAGAACTGACGACTGGCAACTCGCTGGTAGGTTGTTGAGCCTTGGCCTCATCAAGTTGTGATTGACCAACGATCTTGATGGCGTAATTGCCAAGCTGTTGTGCCAGGCCCTCGTTCTTCACGGAGGCCAAAATGACAATTGGTGAGACTTGCTGGACAATTGACTGGAGTCGCTGCTCTGGCTGCGCATCATCCATGGCAACGGAAGCAGCTCCAGCCTTCATAACGGCCAGGGCTGAGACTGCCATCCACATGGATTTCTCGAAAAGCAAGGGAACGATGACACCTGGGGCAACACCGCTTTCGACGAGCTGATGTGCAAGGACGGTAGAAAGCTCATCGAGCTGTTGGTATGTCAAGCTACCATCCCAAGCAGAAATAGCCTCTGCCTCTGGGTGCTCCTGGGCTCGCTGGGCAATAATGTCGTGGATGCAAGTTTCAACAGCCGTTGGGACTGTTTCATTCCATGCCCAGACTTGGTCAAGATCGGTTGGCGCCATGCTTGCGAGAGTCAGCAGCTTCTCTGAGGCTTGATTAGTCTCGCACAATTGATGAAGAACACGGTCAAGATGGTTAGCCAGTCGGGTAACCTGCGGCTTTCCAATGAATCTGGAGTCGAAACCAATTCGCAGGCGGATGTTGTCTGCCTCAACAGTACAGAGGACAAACAGGGGATATGAGCCGAAGCCCTTCCAGTCCTGAGTGCCCGAAGATGTGGCGTCTGAAAGGAGTCTAGGTGTTGCGTCGGCGTCCTTGTCCGCGAGCTCAATAGATAAGAGAGTTTGGAAGTCGCAAGCCCAGGCAGCTTCTTGGCTGATGCGGCGAATCTGCTGGAGACCGGTTTGTTCAAATGGCATCATATCTACGGTTTGGCGCTGAACAGATTCCAAGAGCTGGTTGATGCTGCTGTCCCAGTCCAACGGGACTCGGATGGGCAAGGTGGCGATGGCAGGGCCAGCCATTCTCTCAATTCCATTGACTGGAATTTGACGGCCTGAAATTGTCACACCAAATAGAGCCTCGCTTGAGCCTGCATGTCGCGCTGCCACGAGAGACCAAGCAGCTCGAACAAGAGTCGCTGCGGTGTATTCTCCCTGACGCCAGTCAAGGCTTTGAACAGTGAAATTGACCTCATCGTCAACGGTAGGGTATGTGGTTCCAGTCTTGGGAGCTGGGAAATGGGCTCCCTCCATGCTAGGGAACTGAGCATTCCAGAAGGAAGATGTTTCAACCTCATCGCGGTCGGTGATGTACTTGATGAATGGTTTCATAGACTCAACAGGCTCGACAGTCTCCTCGAAATAATGCTTCTCTACTTGTTCAAGGAGAAGAGGAATGGACCAGGCGTCGTAAGCGGCGTGATGCATTTCCCACACAAAGAATCGATCACCATGTTCATCGGCGTTGGTCAAAAAGTAGGTTGCAAGTCGAGTACCAAGACCAGCGGAGTTGGGGTCACGCTTTAAGAGGGTAGATATCTCAATATCTTCGGTCCATTGAGCAGGCTCATCAAGAATGACTTGAGCAAGACCCTGGGCGGGAAGGTTGACAATGCGAGTTCTCAAAATGGGGTTAGCAGACACGACGAGATCCCAAGAAGCTCGAAGCTTGTTAAAGTCAACATCCTTTTGCGCCTTGAAGATGAATCGTCCAGTATATTCGCCAGACTGCTTAGCAGAGAGGGCGAGTAAACCTTCCTGAAGAGGGGTGCATGGGAGGATATCAACAATCTGCGATTCTTCAACTTGGCAAACAAGCGCAATCTTGCTTCGGGCCGCATCAAGGTCAACTTCAGAGTTCAGCATTGAGAACGGAGCAATTTTGGCCTGCTCGACAACGGGAGAAGAAGAGGCTTCCAAGGCGGCAAGGTTCTGCAAAATAGGATTCTGGAAAATGTCTCGCACGCTAATGTTGAGGTTATTGTCACGAGCCTTGCTGGCAAGTCGCATTGCGCCAATAGAATCACCACCAATGCGGAAGAAGTTGTCCTCGGCGCTGATGGTATCGGCAGGAATACGCAAAACCTCTGCCCAAAGACCCTGAATGAGACGTTCCGATTCGGTTTCCGGGGCTCGTCGTGCGGCATCCTCAGTCTCTCCGCTAGACTCTGCCAGCTCTGCCATGGTGAATGAAGCTCCGATACTGCGAAGCGTGAGACGATCAGTCTTTCCGGAGGCAGTCAAAGGCATATTCTGCACTGGGATATACGCATAAGGAAGCATATAAGATGGCAGGATCTGTGCCAATTCACTATTCAGATCCTTGGTAGCAGCCTGGACAGCTTCCTTGTGCTCGTCCTCGGTCATATCAGCGGCGGCCTCAAGGGAAACGAAGACGACAAGGGTTGCGTTGGCAGCATCTTGAGGCTTGACAGCTTCACCAACGATCTGAGCATTAGAAACAATCACATCAAGGGCCTTTCCGACGTGGTGTTCAACCTCGCCGAGCTCAAGACGTTGTCCTCGGATCTTGACCTGAGTATCCTTGCGGCCAACGAAGATAAGGGTCCCGTCTTCGTTATAGCGCACCAAATCACCAGTGCGATACATACGGCCGTGTCTGCCTGCGTGGTCTAGAGTACCGTTGACCAGCCATTCAGGGCTCTCAACGAAGGCTGCATCAGTCTTCTCCTTGTTGTTCAAATAACCTGCACCAACTGGAGGGCCTTCGAGCCAGAGCTCACCAATCGTGCCGATCGGTGCAGGCATCAAAGTATTGGGATCAACAACCCAAGTGCAGAGACCAAATCCAAGACCAATACCTGTGCCCTCTTCACTCATATCCGCAATAGTGGCGACTGGTGTGCATTCTGCAGGACCGTAGGTGTCCAACACAACTGCCTTGTCGCCAGCCAAGAACGCATCACTAGGAAGACTAGCCTCACCAATAAGCATCAAGGTGGACAATCGGGCTAGGGCCTCGGGCTTGATGATACGGGCCATTGAGGGAGTGATGTGGAGCAGTGTAACACCATAGGTCTCGAGGCTGCCGGATAGATTATCAGATCGTTCCTCTTCTGAGGGCACGCAGAGACAAGCACCAGCAGTCAGAGTTTGCAGCAAGTTGGACCAACTGACGTCAAAGGCGTATGAAACGAAGTCAAAGACACGTTCCTTGTTGTTGAATCTCATACCCTCTTGCTGGTACTTGGCAGCAGCGCTGAAGTTGGCATGGGTGATCATCACACCCTTGGGGGTACCAGTACTTCCACTTGTGAAGACGAGGTACAACAAAGCAGATGGATCAACAACAGGAAGTTGACTGGTGCTATCAATCTCAGACAGGGAGCTCATATAAGCCTCATTGATAACTCGAACATTGGATTCGCCGAGGCGATTGGCAAGGTCCTCCTTTGTTGTTGAAGATAAAATGACCTTGGGAGTAACCTGGCTAATAACCGAGCGCATACGTTCTTCGGGCAGTTTGACGTCGATACTGACGGAAGCTCCTCCTGCCTTCATGACAGCCATGGCAGCGACTGACATCCACTTTGATTTCTCAAAGATCAATGG
This sequence comes from Cladobotryum mycophilum, assembly GCA_036429605.1. Taxonomy (NCBI): domain Eukaryota; kingdom Fungi; phylum Ascomycota; class Sordariomycetes; order Hypocreales; family Hypocreaceae; genus Cladobotryum; species Cladobotryum mycophilum. The sequence continues at coordinate 4,191,375 of JAVFKD010000016.1, read as the reverse complement.
CACAATGCTGCCGGCAACGCCAGAGGCCACAAGTTGATGAGCCAGCTTTGTGGACAATTCATCAAGCCGAGCGTATGTAAGCTTACCATCCCAAGCATCGATAGCTAATGACTCGGGGTGCTCTTGGACCCGTTGCGCGAAGATATCGTGGACTAATTGCTCAACGGGTTCGGGCAAGTTGGCATTCCAGCTCCAGACATCAGTCAAGTCCTTGGGACTAATGCTTGCAACGACTTCAAGCTTCTCATCAGCCTTGGAAAAATCAGCCAGGGCAAGAAGAACGTGCTCGAACAATGAAGCAATACGCTTGACCTGTGCTTCTTGTACGATACGAGAGTCGAACTTGAAAAGCAGCTCAGCCTCGCTGTCTGTGATGCGGGAGTGAATTACGAGAGCATATGCTCCCAAAGATTCATCATCCTTAAATGACTCGGCAGATTCATAATTGACGATGAGGGTTTGGAACTCACAGGCAAGAGCTGCTTCAGGGCTCATGCGCTGGATTCGCTGTAGAGTAGTTCGCTCAAAGGGAGCCATGGCTAGAGTTTGGTCGTTAACGGACTGGAGGAGGTGCTCAACACTCTGCTCCCAGTTGACCAAGACTCTAACTGGCACCTTGTCGTTAGATTTAGTTGTGGTACCAAAGATGGCTTCGGTCGAGTTTGTGTACTTGGCCGCGATGATGGAGGAAGCGGCGCGAATAATGGTGGCAGGTGTAAAGGTGCTGCTCCAAGTGATTCCGGTGGCCTTGTGAATGATTTCGCTGTCAACGATGGGAGAAACAGTAGACTTCTTCAGAGATGGGAACACAGTTCCTTCCAAGCCTGCGAATTGAGAAGCCCAGAAGCTCTTTGCCGAAGTCTCATCAGCGCCAACCAAGTGCTGGAAGAAAGAGTTGTAGAGGCCATCGTTCTGGGACTCGGATGCCAAGAGGAAGTCAACCGCCTTGTTGAAAACTTTGGAAACTTCCGTTGCATCTTGCTTGGAGACCTGGAGCTCTCTGAATTCGAGATGTACTTCCAAATCAGCACCCTCAATGTTGGTCTTGAGCATCATGTCAAACTCGTTCGAATCCTTGAAGTCATGAATCTTCAGAGTGATGGACCGCTCATTGGTAATCTCGGTACGGTCAGATTCAACAACAGAAATGGCAGTGTTGAACAGCTGTTGGCTAGCATGTCCCAGTTCGTGCTGGACCTCAGCAAGGGATACATGCTGCATGGAAAGGTGCTGAATCAAATTGTCAGAAGTAGTTTGCAGCACATCGTTCAATGGAGACTGGAGGCTAATGCGGTTAAGGAGCAGGTTGGCCAATGGCCCGACCATGGATTCAATGCCATCAATCGGGGTGTCTCTTCCGGAAGCAATGTATCCGAAGGAAACCTCTTGGGTGCCGGTGAACTGTGAGAGAGCGACCGCCCAAGAGACTTGAAGGAAGACCGAACGCGTGATGCCCAAGCGTTTGCAGAAGTCCGTAATCTCTGAGGCCGGCCTCGGAGGGAGAGTGATGCGACCCCGGAGATCCTCGGCTTCGGAAGCAGTAGATGTTTGCTTGGAAGAGAAAATGGTGGACTCAACACCGTCGAGAAAGTCCGTCCAAGACTTCAAAGTCTCTGCCTTGGAGGTATCGGTGGTGATGTGCTGGATAAAGTCGCTGAAGTTGGAGACCACTGGAAGAGTAACGTCATCATAGGCGACAGCAATCTCTTGCTGAAGGACTGACAAAGAGACGGCATCGATAAGAGAGTGGTGAGCATCCAAGCGGCAGGCGACTTCACCAGTAGTAGAGACGCAGATGGTAAGGGCATGTTGAGGCTTGTTAGCAGCAAACTCGGGCGCAGTAAGGAGAGATAGGGCTTCGGTAGCGCTCTCGGAGTTAGCTGTGATGTGAATCACACGGGGTTCGGCATTTGAGAGCACAATTTGAACAAATCCTTCGCCGTTGGGGTGGAGAGCAAAGGCAGTAGACAGGATGGTATGGCGCTTGGCCACAGTCTTCCAGGCAGCGTCAAGTCTTGAAGGGGAAATGCTAGTGGCAGAGGTAATCTGCCAGACGAGTGCACTAGAGTAGGTAGCCACTCCCTTTGTGGTGCTAATCAAGATACCCTCTTGCAACGATGAGCAAGGGTATACCTCTGAGACCTCCTCTGGCTTGAAACCCAAACCGGGTAGCTGCTCTGGTGACAAGCAGAACTGCTTCTTGGGGGTGGTATTCTCTGCAGGTGCGCTTTCGGTCTGGCTCTGCTTAACTTGGCATTGGGATGCGAGGCTAATAATTGAGTTTGCCTTTAGGACATGCGCGACCTTGGTGATGACATTTCGGGCACGGCATCGAGAGACGACCTGCATGGCAGTGATGGAGTCACCGCCGAGTCTTGTAAAGGACTTGTTGACAGGGACTTCGGCGGCGTCGAGTTTGAGCACTGCCATCCACACCTCCTGCAAGAGGGTCTCCATCTCAGTAGAGGGAGCAATCGACTCCTCCTCTTCTTCAGAGGCAACGCCATGCTTGTTCCACAGAGAGACACCCATGGTTCGCAAGCGTCGACGATCAGTCTTACCTGTCGGTGTCATTGGCAATGCCTGGAGAGGAATGTACACGGTGGGAACCATGTACACGGGTAAGACTTGGGACAAACTATCAATCAGTCCAGAAGTAGCTTGTCGAACTGCAGCATCGTGTTCCTTTTCCGACATGCTGCTCGCACCATCCAAGCACACAAAGGCAGCGAGGACAACGCGGCCAGAATCTTGTGGTCGGATAACCTCGGCGACGACCTTGGCATTTCCAGCAATGGAAGTGTCCAAGGCTTGGAGGACGTGATGCTCAACCTCACCAAGCTCGACACGTTGACCCCGGATCTTGACCTGGTTATCCTTACGGCCAAAGAAGACGAGGGTTCCATCTTCGTTGTAACGGACCAAGTCACCGGTTCGATAGAGAGTACCATGACGACCGGGTCTCTTGGATGTGCCGCGAAGCAACCAAGCAGGATCAGTCACGAAAGCCTCGGCTGTCTTCTCAGGGCTGTTCAAGTAACCCTTTCCAACCAGGGGTCCTTCAACCCAGAGCTCACCAACCGATCCAATTGGTACAAGCAGATCTTGGTTATCAGCATCAACGACCCAGGTGCAGGTACCAGTACCTCGGCCGATCGTAACATTAGCAGTGAGGTTGGATACCGTGCTGATGGGTGTACACTCGGCAGGACCGTAAGGGTTCTTGACTTGTCCCTTGTCACCGAGAAGGAGAGCATCAGACGGGAGAGACGCTTCACCTCCAAGTAGAAGGGTAGACAGATGGGCAAGTGCCTCGGGCTCCACAGATCGAGCGATTGATGGCGTGAGTTGCACCCATGTTGCCTTATACTTGACAATACTACCGGACAGGTCATTCTGTCTCTCATCAGCAGAAGGGATACACAAGCAACCTCCAACAGTAAAGGCGTTGAGCAAGTTCAGCCAAGCAGCATCAAAGGCATAGGAAGCAAAGTCGAGAACTCGAGAGTCTCGCTGCAGGCCAAGAGCTTCTTGCTGGTATTCAACAGCGCTGCTAAAGTTCGCGTGTGTAATCAACACTCCCTTTGGTACACCTGTGCTACCGGATGTGAAGACGATGTAGAGTAGATCAGAGGGGCTGACTGCAGGTAGAGTGGTCTCGACATCGGATGGGCTAGAGAGCTGGTCATGGCCAACGAGAACAACATCGCAAGATGCGGAAAGCTCATTAGCAAGAGCTTGGCTAGCAGCAGATGTCAGGACAACGACAGGCTGTAACTGTGATGCAATGCCCCGAAGTCGCTCCTCAGGTTGAGTGGTATCGACCGCAGCAGAACCCAGACCAGCCTTTATGGCCGCCACAGTTGCCACAGGCATCCACATAGATTTCTCAAAGCATAGAAGTGCAATGCCTCCGGGTGCGATGCCCTTTGCGACAAGTTGGTGTGCCAACTTGCTGGAGAGATTATCCAGTTCAGCATAGGTCAAATCACCATCCCAGGCAGAGACGGCCGGTGCGTCAGGCTGCTCCTGAACTCGCTGTGCAATGAGATCATGGATACAACTCTGAACCGACTCGGGCACCTCTGCGTTCCAGCTCCAAATATCGTCGAGATCTCGCTGCCCGACTGCGGATGCTTGGCCAATCTTTACCTGAGAAAATTGATGAAGGACGGAATCAAGTTGGTTGGCGAGACGAGCGACGTGAGACTCTTCAATGAGGCGAGAGTCGAAACCGACAGTCAAGGCAACACCGTTCTCCTTGACGTTGGCTTCAACCACAATGGCGTACGAGCCATAAGACTGGTTATCGGAAGTATTGTCAATAGCCAAAAGCACCTGGAAGTCACAAGCCAAGGCGGCCTCATCACTGAGACGACGAATCCACTGCAGACCAGTGGCCTTGAAGGGTGCCATATCCAAAGCTTGGCCCTGTACAACCCTCAGGAGCTGGTTGATACTGGAATTCCAGTCCAGCTGCACCCTGATCGGCACAACATGGCCGCAGAGAGCTTCTCCAAAGAGCGCCTCTTCCGCTCCAGTTCTTCGCGCAAGGACGGCCGCCCACGCAGCCCGAATGATGGTTGTTGCATCAAAGCCCTGGGCGCTCCAGTCAATTCCAGAAACCTCCAAGCCAATTGATTTGTTGACTTCGGAACGGTAAGCCTCAGTCTTGGGGAGCGTAAAGTGAATACCCTGTTGGCCGGCGAATTGTGCCTCCCAAAAGGCGGAGGCAGCAACCTGGTCGGCTCCAACAAGATGCTGGAACAAGGCTCCGGAAAGAGACTTCTCCAGAGAAGTCTCAGAGGTAAGATATTCAATCGCAGAAACAAGAGAAGAGCTGATTTCCTGAACAACCTGCTGGCTCAGTCTGTTGACGCGGAAAAAGACAGAGACCTCGGTCACGTCGCCGTTGAGGAAGGTATCTAAGCTCAGATCAAATTCGTTGGCATCCTCTACATCCTTCTCGACGAATGAAATGCTCGATTCGGTGTCCTTGTCCATTTCTCCCGGTTCCCTAAATGTGAGCGCAGTGTTGAACAGTTGCTTACCAGACAGGCCAAGGGCGCGCTGGATCTTACCCAGGGAAACGTGTTGGAGTCCAAGGTGCTCGATGGAGTTGTCGGCTGTCTTCTCGAGGACCTCTCGCAGCGAAGCGCGCAAGTCGATTCTAGCGATAAGCAAGTTGGCTAAAGGTCCCATCATTCTCTCGATTCCATCGATGGGGGCATCTCTGCCGGAAGAAGCATAGCCAAAGACGATATCGTTCTGTCCGGTGAAGTGCGCGAGGACCATGCTCCAGGCGATTTGGAGGAATACCGAACGGGTGATTCTCATATCCTTACAGAATCCTGCAATGGTTGCGGTCGTAGCTTCGGGAAGAGTGATGCGGCCACGAGTGTCTTGTGCTGTCGAGGCTGCTCCCGAGAGCGGAAATTGGCAAGGCTCAACGCCAGAGAGGAGCGAGGTCCAGGCAGCCAAGTTCTGCTCCTCGGGTCGACCATTAATAAAACGAACCATTTCACCAAAGGCCGGAGCCTCCAACGCATCCAGACCACTATACTCCCTAGTGAGGTCATGCAATAACACATCAAGGGACATGCCGTCGAGGAGAGTATGGTTAATATCTAGCCTGCAGCCAATCTCGCCAGATTCCGATTGGCAAATGGTCAAGAAATGGCGAGGCTCTTGGGCTGCGAATTCGGGGCCCCTCAGAGCAGCGAGGGCTTCGATGGGCTTCTGTGAAAGTAGGGACGAGACTCGAATTTCCGGCTTCTTGAGGACGACTTGTACGAAATCGCCGTTTTCGGGATGTGTGCTGAAGACGGTAGAGAGGATCGTATGGCGGCTAGCAACAGCCTTCCAAGCAGCTTCCAGACGTTCAGCAGAGAGCGGGCTGTCACCAGTATTGACAAGCTGCCAAACCCAGTGCATGGCGTATGAAGCCACTTCATTCTGGATACTGAGCAGCATACCCTCTTGCACCGGTGTGCAGGGCAGTACATCTGTAACATCTTCTGGCTTGACTCCCAGTTGCTCACTCAGTAATGTTCGCTGCCGCTCACGTTCGCTCTCATTCTCGCCTTCCTGTTGAGAGTCAGCTTGTGTTACCGCCTCACAGCAGGTCGCAAGTTTGCGGATAGTTTTGGCCCGAAGGATATCGGTGACGGTGACGGCGACGCCACGCTGCCTGCATTGGCCAACCACTTGCATGGCTGTAATAGACTCGCCCCCCAATCGCATGAAATCCTTCTCGACCGAGACTTCTGAAGCCGAAAGCTTGAGCACCGACATCCAGACTTCCTGAAGGAGCTTCTCGATGTCAGTTGTGGGCTCCTCAAACTCATCATCGTCAGCCGTATCAGTTCCACGATGCTCCAACCACAGGGCCGGTCCGACCTTGCGAAGACTCTGTCTGTCAGTCTTACCAGAGGCAGTCATCGGAAGCCTCTGAATCGGCAGATAAGCCGAGGGTACCATGTAGACTGGCAAAGATTGTTCCAAAATGTCGTTCAGGCCAGCCGCTGCCTCCTTCACCGAGCTGCTATGCTCCTCCTCTGGCATGTCCTTGGCGCCTTCGAGGGTTAGGAAGATGACCAGAATACCGCTGTGCAGTTCTGGTGGGTAAATAACCTCGGCGGTAATGTGCTGAACAGTGGAAGTAGCCCCGAGGGCGCGTCGTACATGGTGTTCAACGTCGCCCAACTCGACACGCTGGCCACGAACCTTGACTTGGTTATCCATACGCCCGACAAAAGTGATGGATCCGTCTTCGGTATATCGAACCAAATCTCCCGTACGGTAAAGCCGCCCCTTACGTCCGGGGTACTCAGGGGAGCCCTTTAGTAGCCACGCCGGGTCCTGCACAAACGAAGCTGCGGTCTTGTCGGTATTGTTGTAGTATCCGTACCCGACGAGAGGTCCCTCGATCCACAACTCGCCGACACCTCCCAATGGTGCTAGAACATCCGGGTCGTCAGCGTCAACTACCCACGTACAAGTTCCAATGCCCCTGCCGATGGAAACGTTGGCAGCATTGAAATCTCCCACCGTGCTGTATGGTGTGCATTCCGAAGGGCCGTAAATAACTTGAACGTGGACATTCTCGCTGATTTGAGATGCGTCGTCCGGCAACACCGCCTCGCCACCCAGCTGCAAGGTAGTTAATCGTGAGAGCGCTTCGGGCCCAATCATGCGGACCAGCGAAGGCGTGAAGAATGCAAAAGTAATTTGGTATCTCTCGAGACAGCCGACAATGTCGTTTTGCCGTTCCTCGGCAGATGGGATGCACAGGCAGCTCCCTGCTGCAAGCGCCTGTAGCGAATTAAGCCAAGAGACGTCAAAGGCATAAGATACGAAATCGAAGACCCTGGAGCTGGGAGTGAGTCCAAGGGTCTTTTGCTGATGAAAGATTGCGCTGCTAAAATGGGTGTGCGCAATGAGAACTCCCTTTGGCGTTCCGGTGCTGCCCGATGTGAAAACGACGTAGAGCACATCCGAAGGTCGAACAGTCGGGAGTTCCTGTCGCTGAATGGGATCTGATTGAGGACTTGTTTCGCTGACGACGACGATATCGCAGTCTGACAGTCTTCGTGCAAGTTCCTCTTGCGCCCCTGCGGAGAGGATCACAGGGGGTTTACTTGTGAGATAATTGATTGCAGTCGCTCCTCCGGTTGTGTGATATCTAAGGCGACTGAGGCAGCGCCCGTCTTCATGACGGCTAGGGCGGCCACTGGCATCCATCTGGATTTTTCGAAACATAACGGTATGATGCTGCCGGGCGCCACGCCCTTCTCTGCCAGATGGCATGCCAGTGCCGTCGATAAGTCGTCAAGTTGTCCATATGTGAGGTCGCCATCCCATGCACAGATCGCTGGTGCTGTTGGGTTCTCCTGAGCTTTCTTGGAGATTAATTCGTGCACACAAGCTTCCACTTTTCGTGGAACTGTCTCGTTCCAGGCCCAGATCTGGTCGAGGTCCTGGTTGCTGGCGCCAGCCTGTCCGGTTTGGGACAGCTGAGTCTCCTGAGGCATCATGTTGTCTTTCCGTTTGTTTGAAAATGTATTAAAAGGTTTGAATAATTAATAAGTGGGGAGGCTTTTCAAAAGGATTCAAAAGAGCCTGTTCTGGTTTATCAATATCAAGGAGTGTGTATTAAGTCGTACTCTCTCTACTAGATATATGTCGTGAGAATGAGTGTATCCTTATGCAGTACTTGAAGACTGAGAAGAAGTACCCAAACTGCATACATATACGCATCTTTTGCACGGACAATAAATTTCCATGTTGCCAGACATACACCACCATTTTGTTTTACCTGACCGCAACTTGCATGAGAATACAACTCGTCTTGTCTAAGACTTTGTGAACGGAGATGTGTAACACACACATACACAACTAGCCCGCATCAAGCAAGACCTTAGACACCCATACGATACAAGAGTCAAATGGCAACCAAACTCCATGTGAGAGCTCGTGCGCCTCGGACGTCTATCCAAATTCTCACCGCCGGGTCTCCGTGCGGGCTTTCCCAACAGCCATCAGAGAGGTGGGTGTGAGCGGCTTGGAATCAATGCAGAAGAGAGTGTAGAATGTCAAATCTGAGACCCCCGATGTATAGGTGAGATTGGCATGTTGTGTTGACAGTGCTGTCCCCACGCTGCTAAAGGTGTCTCTCCCATGCCTTTCATTGCCAAGAGGCCAAAGCCTCTGAGTGGCATGTAGTGCAAAGGGATGCCGGCCGGAGTAACCGTTCCTCCTTCTCCCAAGCCGGCTGGTAGGGTTAGGGTTCCCTCGGTAAGTTGATCCAGGACCGTAGAGAAGCGCCCCGTGATGCATTTCTAATCTAACCATGGCATTGGCTTTGGAACATTTTTTAGCTGACAGTGGAGTGCCTGTCTAACTCTGTGCAGTATGGTGATGAGTAGCCTAATAGATACTAGGTTAGGACTAACATGAGACCAAGAGGCACATGTTGAAGGACTATACCGACGCTAGTCAGAATCCGAGGCAACTCATTAACATTCCTCTTTGGCTTGTTGGTCACCGATGGACGTCAATTGTAAGTCAGTGTGAGTGGGGAGATTACCCATTGTGGGTGTGTGCGACTGCCTTGGCATATGCGCTCCGGGCTCCGGGCTCCATCTTGCGAGTTCATAATTTTCCGAACGAACTGTCCGAAACGAACCATACGGGGATGTTGGCGCCACCTCCACATGTGGTGCCCGTCGTTCAGGGGTGCTGTTAAGCGAAAGGCTGGGGAGGAGAACGCGTTTACTCAGCATGATGATCAGCATACTTGTAAGACTTGTTGACTTTTCCGTGTCATGAAACAAAGAGTCACAAACATCAAAAAAAAAAAAATGCGAGGTCCAAACTGGAACAAGTGGCGTCAACCAACAGAAAGGAATCGCATTATATTAATAGCGCCATTCTTCTCCCCTGCTGTCAACCCAGGGGGATTGACACCCAGAGGTTAAGGGTCTCTCCTTCTGGAAATGTAGAGGAGATGTGCATCTTTAGTGATTGCGGCTTTTGCCTTAGCACGGCCAAAAGAAGAAAGGGGAGTCTCACTTTAAAGCAAAGGCCTGAGCGGATGCCGACGAGAGATGGCCCCCACTTCGCAAGTTGTTACAAGTACTTGTACAGCCAGGTTCCCCAATGTCAAAGTCTCAGCCCATCAGCACAAGACGGTATGAGGGGGAAACAAGCAAGTCCAAGTCTTTTGCATACCCGATGTTGCACTCAAGGCTACAAGAAAAGTGGCTGCCGTGCCGTCCCGGGTTAGGTTCAAGAGACACTAACATTGACCTTGTTGACGGCGGCTAGTTGACACCGATGTTGTATTGTTTAATGGAACAAGGGTTGAGTCCAGACCAAAGACTACGAAAGATTCTGCCTGTTTTCTCAAACCAGAGAATGGGCAGTCCGGGAATGAAGACCGGAGCGAAGAGCATATCGATATAGTGGCCTGAGTAATTAATTGTGCATAATTTCGAAGACTTGAGCAAGGTATGGGCCGTCTTGGTCTGTCCTCACGCCAGTCAGTGCGTATTCCAGTCTGCCCACCTCAGCAAGTTACGAGACCCGCCGTAGAAGTCCCTGGGTCCGCCTCCCACAAACTGACAATTCTGCCCAACCCCGTGCATCTGTGTATGTGCAGTGATAGCCTGCCAAGCTTCACGCGTACCTACATAATAGTTCCTCTCATTCTCCTTTTCACTGCATGTCCCAGGTGGAATGCGACAGCTTTGATGCCGTAGTTCAGCTTGCCTGATTTGGCTTCGTGTCCGGCTGCAGTGTTCTAACCCCTGGGAGAAGTTTGCCATCCTAATGCGCCATCTACCCTCGCGAAGAGCCATCGCTGCGCTATTTCCGTCGGCAATGGCGTTAATATGTGCCATCCTTTTCAATCCGAGGATTCCAGAACGATGCAAAACTCATGCTCACACCTTGACGGCGACGTTGGGCTGCTGACGCTCCCTTCAATTCAGTAACTCCCGAAGGATGATAGCTGGTCTCACCAGCATTTCCCACCAATCCGTGCGAGTGTCACATTGTGATGGTGACGAGGCAAACAATTGGTAGTATCAAAGTCGCAGGTTTGCCCCCATTCTCAAGCACGTTTTTTTCCTTGTGTAGGTATTCTGATAATACCCGGACATTGCTGCCCAACTAAAGAAGTTGACCGATGAGATGTTCCAGCCTGGGGAAGCCGTCAAGGCACGGTCCTTCAAGCCTGATTCAGTTGTGTCCAAACTAACAATCCAGAACCATAGTCGGGATTTCGCGATAAATGAAGAAGCATGTCATGAGTAAGTGAATGCTGCCGGCACGGCACATAACACCAGATGAAGCTTGCTGTGGCGGGGTAAGAGGGGCGTTCAAGAAACAGATCAGCAGGGCCGGCGCGTAACTGATGATGGCAAGGATGCGTATTCTGCTGAGAATTGTCTCTCTTTCGCATTGACATTTATGGCGGTTTGTCTCTGGGATCGACCCACCTTGAAATTCCAACGCTGTTCTATCAGCTGAAGATGCCTCAATGTGACAGCGCCGCAGGGACCCCCATCACGATGGCCTTGAGCCAGTTATGCAAGGGAAATGAAGGCTCACAACTGCTCGGATGCATATCAACGTCACGATTACAGCATTTGTTTGCGGTTTCATTTCGTTTTGATGCAAGTGATGGAGTAAGAGGATGTCGATCAATCAAGGTGTGAGATGGACAAGATGGCAGTATGCCATTGTCTGGGGTTAAACTGGCAAAGCGGATGCTCACATAACCCACGCGTTCAACATCATCCACCACATACGACCATAGGCAGGAGAGAACTCGGGGTCCCGTCCGCTCCCCCATAGATAACCTCCTGACCGGCAGATTAGTAGTTGGGTGGGTGACCACCAGCGAACACCGGCTGTTGTATGTCTTTTTCGCCTTTTTGCCACCCCAACGGATATTTGCGATGTTGACAAATGCGACGATACTTGTATGTAAAGTCATCCACCTTGAACGTTTCCCAGAAACCCCAAAACTTGTGACGCTAATGCATCACAGCCAAATCTTGTATAGTCTAAATACGAGATCCCTGCAGCCAGTAACGTCGTATGAACAAAATGTGGGTCAGTTCGCACAGGCCGATTCTGTTCACGGACAAAAGAACGTCGTTATGTCGGTGCAGCCGTTGACATCCAGTTGCAACCACCTCCATGTATGTTGTTGGAATAGCAGATGTTCGGAAAGAATCGGGCGGTGAAGTTGAGGTTTGCCTTGGAGGCGCAACCATGCAACAGAACACGACGCGAAAATAACAAAACTCCGTCCAACTACCGTATAGTAGGTTTGACCCCAAAAAGGTGCTCTTTGCGATGATTAGAAGAATATGTGCTTGTCTCTCAATTTGACGGATCGCAGGTACATGTTCCCGGTTAGGTTCCCATTGAAAAATGTTTCTTCGCCCCAGCCGAGTCAACACAACATCTAAGTCAAAATTGAGGTACAGAATCAGGCGATAGACTTGTGGGACGGACTTTCCAAAGCCTAAGCTATGCACGTGGGCAAAGAGAGCTTAAACCCTAATGCAGGAAGGTCATGGTAAAACATTCATGTTTCGGTGGTGGCGGTCGACGATTGTGATTCGCATAGTAGAAGACAGGATTGCATCCATAGAGTCATTGTCCCAAGAGTTTCGAGAGGAGGCAACTAGCTGCATTTTGCGACATGTTATCCACCACAATGTCTACCTAACGGTGCATCAAAGTCCCTGCGCATGGTAACCTTGACGGTCTGTCTAGATCTTCCTCGGGCGTAAAGCGGGCAACTGTTGAGAGTGGGACCCGTTGATGACTTGCACAGAACAACGGTGGGCACGGCCAGTCGTGAAGATAGACGGGACTATCCGAAAACATTTTTTTCAGTGCATTTACTCGAGGCGGCTGAACCCGTTGATGGCGACATATGACTCTTGTATCGTTTCTCATAGTTCCCTCCAGTTCGAGTCTTGAACGTCAGTGCAGGCCAAGACACATAGGGAAAGACAGCCACCCTCTGGTGTATCTAGCGAATTGTCTTTCCACAATTGTCTTCATGTGAGAGAGAGCCTGGTAAATATTTGTCTCTGCTTTCGTAAGGATTTGGGAGAGCTTGCAGAAAGGTTCCAAGTCCATATATAGTGTTGAAAGCAGTCGAGGTCAACGGGATCTCTAAGCGAACATCGTCCCGAGATCACCCCCGCGGCTTGCTCTCCCAAAGATTACCTTCATCGGAGGCTAGCTAGTGTAGTTGGCATTGGAGCGTCGAGCATCAAAGGAAGACAGTTGCACATATAAGGCTGAATACGAAACTCGGTATATAGACGATACCCCTATGGATAGCGCCATATGGAGTTCGGCAGTTGAGCAGCAACATATAGCGCGTCCCATATAGAACTAGACAAGTCGAATCGGAAAAGGCCATGTCTTGTTTCTTTCCAACGTTGCGGAACACATAGCTCTTAGGTTCGGCCGATACTTTCGGATGATGGCCAAGTAATGTGTTGGATTGCTGTACTTCGGCCCGAACCTCAGATATGCTTGACCCGACACTGCTGCAGCAAGCCCGGGCACTTGTAGATTGTGAAGGGTTGCCGTAAGAACTTGTGGGATTCTTCAGACTGTTTGCATTACTGTGTCATGTCCGCGTCGAGTGGATGAGGATGCCCCACGCCCAAGCATTGGGAGGCCATCTCGAAGCCTCATCGCAGGAACATGCATTTGCGCACATCAATATTGATCGTGATGCGACTTTTTCTGCTGAGGAGTTCGCAGAACCTGATGCCGCTCATCGGCCAATGCATGATTGAACGAAGCCCAGATCATGATAGTTCAGGCCGTGGATGGTGATGTTGATGTTGACGTTGACGTTGTGATGTGTGGTGTTGTCCTCTTGATTGATAATGCGTGGGGGCTGGCGTTGGCTCTACTAATCTTATCAAGGCTGGTCACGTGCACGCCTCACCTTCCCATCCAAGCAAATCAATTATTTTGTGATACTAATATTAGGAATAAGAACCTAGATTGACATAGTGAATATGTTTTTTATAGTGATGTGTTTCATTGCCTTGATTGTAAAGATTGGTTGACATGGAATTCATAAGCAACAGCAGGTAAGCAACGACATCTCCTTCACTATGAAGGTAGTTGAGTGGTATTGACTCACCGACATATCTTCTACTCACACAAGATGACATTTAATTGACATTTATGTCATAAATATAATTATCTATTTCTAGAATCACTAAAAATACTCTACTTGAGCATCACATTCGCGTCAGTTTCGCATTATTATCTTTCATGACGCTGGCTAATTCCATCGTGTCTATAGGGTAGGCGTTGTGGATGTTCTCACCTGGCCAACGCAATCCCTTCATATCCGGGTGGTCTGCAGGCAGTTTAGCGCTGTCTCTTAATTAATAGTCCTTTTCTGCCTTTTCTTTTTCTTGTTCTTTGTTGCCCAAGGCATGAATCAAAGAAGCAAATATGAATATCGGCAGAGTTGAAGTTTTGCACCTGAATACACACACCTAAGCGATAATTTGACCTGGGAACGCTGCATCGCTCAACAACTTTGCTCTGACCCTCTTGCTATCATGGACAGGATGAGACTCTCTGATACCGGCCCCCTGGCTTGCAACGTTCCATGCCTGCCTAAGTGGGTAAATATACCGGGTTCTCCAGCAAGACGCGCTCAGAACAGAGCATTGACCTCCTGCTCTTATCACTAGCCTGTCACGCTCACCTCATCGCTCAAGCTCATATCCACTCCGCTGGGATCCCCCTCCTTGCCTCCGATCCTGTTCGTTGCTCTATTTGAGGTAGCGAGGTTACCTTGTCAAATAGGTGGTATCGATTAGGCTGATCAAACTCAGTGCATTTGTCGCCCCATGAAGTTGTGGTGATTCAGACCTCTGTCATACTCCCAAGACGTGATCATGGCACTTCTTCCATCACGTTCATTACTTCACCTTATTTGTCGGCGAGTATCTGCGTTGCAATCCACTTCTTTCGCTGGAAACGCGCCGGCTTATTGTACGCCCTTGTGGCTTCCTCGGTCGGAGCTGGAATGTCAAAGAGTTAAAATAGCGGGGGAAATGTCTCAAGTCAACCGCCAATCTTGATTCAAGTCCTCTTTGTCTTTTAATCGTTGAATCATCACATCATCGGTAGTATGACCGTGTAGACGACCGAGCTGGCCGATTCATATTAACTGGCGTGTCTCTCACAGACAGTAAGCTTTCTCCCGAGTCCTCAAGGAAAACTGAGACTGTTGCTACAGTATCATGGCCTACCCTACCTTGAGCAACGTGTCAAAACAATCTCACTAGATGTTCGTGTGCTTTATGGATGTATTCTGTACGCAGGGGTAGCATATGGGTTTCGTAAAGCACTGGTTGGCCAACTCTATTATTCACACCAATTTTATCTATCCTGCTCTCTCTACTATCAACTCCCCCACTGTTACTAAGCTCGTTCCGCCCATGAGCTCGAAGACTGTGACTAATACACGGAAATCCCTGCGAACCCAATTCCGCAACTCGACTGCCATGAGGGAATCGACGCCGTAATCTGCCAGGCTCCTACGGGGGTCAATATCCTCCGGCTGAACGTCAAGCGCACGTGCTAGTTTTGTCTGGAATGCCATAAGGACAATATTGCAGCGACCCTTCCTTGACCCCGCTGCCTGCTTGAACAATACCGCTGTCCCGTCTTGTTTGGTCAGCTCGGTTGAATGAGTATCTTCACCTTGAGAGGCTTCGAATCCGGCAAAAAGCGGGCGCGCCACTGCTGAGATGGGCACCTCACCCCGTTCCCGGAAGTACGCTGGATGGACGGCTCCGACAAGGACCTGACTATGGTCCACATCAAGCGGGGATAAATCCGGATCACAGTAGTGCTCAAGAAGAGCGAGGTAATCGGCCTCCTCCACTGGCTGCATGTCGCGGACTTGTTGTCGGTGTAGACGGTAATCGTCGTTCTCAGCAATGATGCCGATGGTACGCATCCAGCCGAGGTTGAGGGAGATGGATTTAGGGTAACCAGCAGCGGTTCGCGAGCGCGCGAGCAAGTCTTGAAATGTACAACCAGCGGCATAGTTACTCTGCGCCAGAGAGCCATAGATACCAGCTAGTGAAGATAGCTGTATAAAGAAATCTATGTTCTGTGGGAGTAGGTTGTGTAGATTCCGACTCGTGGAGACCTTGGATCGGATTGTCTCTGTCCATTGGGCATGTGTCATGTTATCAAAGATGGAATCCTGTTTTGTAGGGTTAGTGTGATTTCTCACAATCGTCGGCATAGTCTGGGGTTTTCCACAACGAAACGCACCTGGAGCACCATGGCGGCATTGATACATCCTTTGATAGGAGGCATGCTGACACAACTCTCCAACATGGCTAATAGGTCGGCAGCAGACGAGACATCGCAGCAGGGCGTGATCATATGGACATTTTTGCTAGAAAGCTCCGAAACGAGATCGCGTGCATCTTGTGAGGAAGCCCCTGAACGCGACGGTATGATCAAATTTCTTGCTCCCTTACTAACCATCCACCGGATAGTAGCGCGGCCTATGCCACCGAGGCCTCCGGCGATGAGATACGATGCGTCTGTGTCGAACTGCCAGGACCTTTTATAAACTAGGAATTTCTGCTTGAGTGTCAGTAATTATAAGGCAAGGAGCGTGGAGAGCTTGATGGAGAATTTGCCGCATCTTACAGGAACAATGTCTTCTTTACTTATGGTAATTAGGGTGCGCCCCGTATTTTTTCCACTTTGCATGAACCGGATAGCTCTTTCGGCTTGCGATACGGGATACAGATGCAGTGGTGAAGGAGGCTTGATATCTCCGAGCGTAATCAGCTCGACGGATTTTTCTAGCAACTGTCGTGCCAGTTCTGGGCTCGTTTGACTGATGTGGTGCAAATCCACGGCTGTAAAGGTAACATTCTTCGCGAAAAAGGCCATGGGCAGCGACGCGTTCGCACGTATATCCATCTTGCCAATCTCAATGAACCTCCCATAGGGTGCAATGCATTCCCAACTTGCGCGCAGCATGTCACCGGAAAGTGAGTTCAACACGACATCGACACTCCCTGCCACACGCTTCACGCCCTGTGAGAAGGAGGTGTCTCGACTGTAGAAAATGTGGTCTTCAGGGATGCTAAAGGTATCCATAAGAAGCTGTTTCTTGTCGTCGGAGCCGACGGTGGTAAACACCTTTGCTCCTAGACGTTGCGAGATCGCAATTGCCATCTGGCCTGTACTACCGGCACCTGCATGGATAAGGACCTTTTCACCCTGTTGTAGCTGCGCTAGATTGACAAGGGAATGATATGCTGTCATCAGTGGACTGATACAGGACACAATATTGTTGAGACACAAGTTATCCGGAATCTTAACGACATGATGTGCTGGGGCCCTGGGGTGACTGCGCATGCACCCTGAAATGGACATCACGACACGGTCTCCGGGCCGGAAGAGCTGCGAACTGATTGACCCAACACGTGTTACAATTCCAGCGCACTCTGCCCCAAATCCCTCATTGCCGAGTCGCCCAAGTGCAATGAAGATATCGCGGAAGCTCACGGGCCACACTGTAGCCTCTATTTCCACCTCATCCGGTTTGAGGTCTTGTCCATGTGCAGAATCCTCAACGAAGCGTAAGGTATCCAGCATTCCTGGTGTGCCTACTTCCATGAACAGCGGTTGAGACTCGCCGGCCTTTGGTTTCCATGACTCGGTCTGCAGCTGAGGATGTATTCGGGCTATGCGCTCGTTGTCCAACTCGGGTTCTTTCACTAGACGCCCGATGTTGAGATGTCCATCGCGTACCACAAACTCGACCTCGGTGGTCATGGCTGCCCTGTTGGCAAGACAAGATTGGATCAACGTTGTCACATAGTGTGCAGCACCTTCAGGGGGACACTCCGATTCAATGATGAGAGAGATGAGATGTTTGCTGTTGTCTTCTGAGCGAAGGCCGCGTAAGAATCCGGTTGCTAGCGCACAGTGCGGATCGACTGCAAGTCGGTCGGTGCTTGGCAACGAGGTAACCCAGAGCATACTGCTGATGCCTCGAACTAGGCTTTGTAGCCCTTCAAATTCTCTCTTGGAGAGCACTTCAAGGTAGGGTCTGCCGACCTCGACGAGGGAGATGACACACTCGTCCGTAGTCGCAGTCCATTTTCCTTCCAAGAAGTCATTGAGGTGCTTGACCTGGATAGTAGGATAAAGCTTGCTGATATCCATAGCCAAGGCACGTTGAACCTCTAATTCTGACTTAATTAGAATCGTGAGATTGAGCGGGTTGCGGTTGTCGCTGTTGCTCTCCAGCGTTGCATCATTTGTTGTACCATCGACAGCTCTTGAAACAATAATGCTGCTGAAATGGCATTCGTCACTGGGGTAATCTCTTAGGGTAAGCTCAGCGCCGGAGAATAGATCATTTTCCTGTAACAGCTGATCCCACTTGTCCTCTGTGATGAGAGGGCTAGATTGCCGCCATTCTTCTCCACTCAACCACCAACCTTCGAGACAGCCGAAACCAACATTCACACTGATGTTATCTGGGCGTGTGACCTCTTGGAAAACAAATAGACCTCCAGGTTTGAGGAGTGTCCGGACATTCTTCAGAGTACTTGCTAGATGCGGGGTGGCATGGAGTACACTGCCCGCAATCACCATGTCATAAGTTCCGGCCTCGAAGCCTTGCTCGAATGGAATTCGTTCGATATCCAATGTTTTATAGGTCATCCTTTCTTGATAGTCGAGGAACTCAATCTGTGCATTTTCAAAGAAAGCTGGTGAGATGTCTGTGTAGAAATATTCCGCAAACCGCATCTGGCCCGTTTCTTGCTCGAAGCGTCGCAGAGTAGCAAGAACTGGGCGCGTGAATCCACCCGTCCCAGAACCGATTTCGAGGATCCTCATACTAGGGTTCTCATGTGTAGCGAGATCTAGAAAGGTTTGGAAGCGAGTATCACGCATGTGAAGGCTGTAGAGGTGTACATAGAAATCTTTCGCCAACTCGGATGAGAAAAGCAGCTCCAGGGGATCCGTTTCGCCACGTAAAATCGAGGGTAGAGCGCGGGCGACTGCAGGGAGTAGGCGGTATTCGGGCTGTTCTTCCTCGCATTCAGCCAGTAGAGACCGTAGGGCTGCGTCACTGATGGCCTCAATTTCGCTCGGATGACCTTCTGTGTTGCACAATTGTTTTAGGAACGCTATATATTTGAGAAAATAGGGGGCCCGATTATCGATATCCGTAGCTGTCACTCTTTGTAGGGCTTTATGCACTGCGATGCCCATCGTCGATTCAATTTTCCGACGGATGCGGATCATAGGAGTTTCATCGGCGGCTTGAACATTTGAGTCGCAGATCTGTTGTAACTGGCTGGAGGCTAGAGAGCTAAGCTGCGGCTTCCAGGCAATGTTGTAAAGCAAATCCCGATTTGCTGCTTCATTGTTCCCAACTATACTGGCATCCGAGACACCTGAAAAGACCAGGCTTTCGATAATGCATAAGGGTGCACCGTCTTCAGCTAACACATTGCAAGCCCCTTCTATTCTAGATGAACCGCTCTCTGTATCGCTGCGTAGCGTGGAATTAAGCTGTACCGTAGGCGTTGTTTTATGCCACACCTTGGCCGAAATCCATACATTCGAAGCTTTGTACGGAACCATAGCAGGCATTGGCTGAGAAAGGCCCTGCGAGATTTGAGCGAAAGGGAGATGAAGAGCGGCATCTAGAATGGCTGGATGCACGGGGCTATTGGTAGAAGCATGGCGCAGCCCAGTTGATGTCAGGTCAATGCGCGCTACCGACGTATTGTGGGCATCCCACGCGACATCTCTTAGTAACTGGAAGGACTCGCCGTACCGAATGCCATGGTTTGTACAGAACTTGTAAAACTCTCGGGTGCTGATGACCTTCTTACAGGAGGCATAAGCTTGCTCGACCTGATTGCGTATACGGACCTCCTCCCACTGTTGCTCACGACCATGGTCTACCGGGACCGGGACTGTGGCTGCTCTCTCGTATTGGACTTGAATGTGGGCATTAAAACACTCGGTCCAGCGGTCCTCATAATGCGAAAAGATGCGAATCTCAGACCAGGTTGACTCCTTCTCTTGCGTTTGAACAGGCTGCAAATGAAGTTCAGTCTCTGTCGCATTTTGGGTGGTCTCACCGACTATGACTGGTGCGAGAAAGCGTGCTTCTTTGATGAAGAACCCAGAAATAATGCGGCCACTTGTGGCCGCTGCTTGCTGTACAGCCTCGATTGCCATAACTACCAGGCCTGTTCCGGGACACAGAACGGTATCACTCACGATATGATCGCTAAGCCATGGAGTTGTCTCGGTGTATAGCCAGTTCCTCCACCGTGGTTGCAGCACGTTCCAGTCATGAGAGCGTTTCCCTAGCAGATAGTTGGGTGAGTCTCTTCTGAGTCTAAAATCCCTACTCAGACGGGACTCAGCCCAGTAGCGTTTGCTGTGATCAAATGGGTAGGAAGGACAGTCAATGAGAAACGGCATTTTACCAGCAGCTTGGCCGTTTGCTTCTAGTATTGAAACCGGATGCCCATGGCAAAATAACTCTCCTAGAAGCGACAACGTCGTCCATACCGGCCCCTTGGTACGATCTAGAATTGAGTGATAGCGAGTTGATGGGGATAAACCGAAGAGAATATCCTTTACCGGTCTTCTCAACGCCCCATGAGGCCCGATTTCGACCAAGTCGGTCACGACATTTGTGCTAAGAGGATTGTCCATTTGTGTCGTGTCGCCCATCAAATGCTGCAGGGCGTCGGAAAATCGCACTGGCGAGGTTAGGTTATCCACCCAGTATTGCGGACTTGTTAATAGCTTCCTCGAAACAATGTTTCCGGTCACTGAACTGATCATGGTGGCTTCCTGAATGTCATGTTTGCGAAGACCTGCCTCCAAGGAACCCATAGAGACGAGGTATTCAACCGCAATGGCATGCATAGCTGGTGAGTGGTAGGCAATACCCGTGCTGAGCTTGTGCGCAAATATTCCTTCCTCGTCAAGAAGAAGTTTCAGCGCATTGATGGGTTCGGTAGAACCAGAGAGCGTGACGTTGGTTGGGCTATTGAAGCATGCAATATGCACTGCATCTTCCCTGAGCTCGGGGCTTAGTTTTATCAACCACTCTGGAACTTTGGACGCCGCTAGGTTCACCGACATCATGGCGCCTCCCTTGCCTGTTGCTTCATTTTCGTCTACAAGCTTTCCGGCAAATTTCCCGCGGAAGTACGCTATCTTGCAGGCAGATTCATGGGAGAGAGCGCCGACAGTGTACGCGGCAGCAATCTCGCCACTTGAATGACCAACTACTGACACAGGCAAGACACCAAGGCTGCGAAGTAGATCAACAAGGGCAATTTGCAATGCCGTACAAAGCGGTTGGCTCAGCTCTGGTCGATGAATTCTGTTCTCATTGCAGAGCTCATCTAAGGTGCAGACCTCTTCGTTAGTACGTCGAAGCCTTGAAATAACAAAATATGTAGATAACTTACCGAATATCGTCCAATGACACCCTAAGCTGGCCAAAACCTTGTCTGATTGTCTAAGACTTTCCGCGAACACCGGGTAACGCTGCACTAGGTCTAGTCCCATCTCGACATACTGGGCCCCCTGACCAGTAAAGACGAATGCAATACCCACACCATCCGTAGATGCCCGGATAAAGGAGTTTAGAGGTCGGCAGGGTGATTCTGAGACAGCCTTTTGAAGTCCCTTCTCGTTAAAAGGGATGTGTGTGCCATCTGATATGATAAATGCCCGCCAGGCCATCATGCTCCTTCGGGCTGCCAGCGTGTATGCTAGTTGAGCTAACTTGGTAGGATTGCCCTTAATATCGAGAGCATAACTTTTATAAGAGTGGAAAATACGCTGCAGGGCGTTCGAATCCACAGCCGTCCAGACAAGCAGTTTCGGGGCCGCACGTCCGGCGTAGCTCGAGTTTGCTGTCGCACCAGCTTCGCTATCATCTTCCTCACAACGTTCAATTGTACCGTTTGCACTTCCATTTATCGGAACCGCTGCAATGGGATTTGTATGATGATAACCATCTAGCCCGCGACTCCGTAGATAATGGAAGGCATCGTCCAAGACGACGTGCGAATTTGCGCCGCCAAAGCCGAAAGAATTGACAGATACACGTCGGAGACCAGGTGTTGGCCAAACAGTCTTTTGGGTAGGAACCTATTTGAACATATTAGAATCGACAGGCCGGTCCATGTGGTTTATTTAGGGCGATATATACCTCGAGATGGAATAATCCTGCGTCAATCTTTGGGTTCATCTTCTCAAAGAGTGCATTTGGCGGAATTATACCCCTTTCAAGCACCGCGATTGATTTGATAACACCTGCAAGTGCGCTGGCTCCCTCAAGATGGCCGATGTTGGCCTTGATTGAACCCCTAGCACCATATAGTGAGTATGCAAAGCGTAGTTTACGATAAAGACTGAAGCTCACACGAAAAGGGGTTCTTTGGGTGAGCGATGTGTCCCAAAGACCTTGCCTATTGCCGTCATCTCAACTGGGTCGCCGATTGGTGTTCCAGTTCCTTGTCGATCCAAATGTCAGCACAATGCCGCGTTTATGAAGCCCAGGGTCCTTGCAATAGCATTCACTCACCATGAGCCTCAACATATCTCGTCTTCTCGAAACTTAGCCCGGCTTTGTTATATACATGACGGATCAGGGCTTCCTGGGCTTCAGCGCTCGGCTGTCCGAGGCCTATTGAACGGCCGTCCTGGTTTGAGGCTGTCGCTCGCACCACTGCGCGAATAATATCGCCGTCTCGCAGCGCATCCTGCAGCGGCTTAAGAACAAGAGCTGCAACGCCCTCGCCACGGGCATACCCATTCGCCCGTGCATCGAAGCTGAAACATTTACCATCAGGTGATAGGAAATTCATATTGGACAAGAACATCGAGACATCTGGACTAATCATCAAGTTGACGCCAATGACAAGGGCCTGTAAGAGACAACCGGTCAGTGTTGATTACACGATTTGGTCTTGAGTGGGGTGGTGAAGTAGTAAAGAAGCGAACGACGTACTGCTGTGGCATCGCCACTCCTCAACGATTGGCAAGCCATGTCCAGAGCAGTCATGCTGCTCGAACAGGCTGTATCGACATGTATGCTGGGTCCATGTAGATTGAAATGCCTACTGACTCGATTTGGCAGCATAGTCGAGGCATTGCCTACGACTGTTTGTCGCGGCATTGTGTCAGCATCTTTAAGTATGATGCGCGAATAGTCATCTGCCATGCAACCAACAATGACTGCAGTGCGGCTACCATGAAGATTCTCCATCGTCATGCCGGCTACGCGCGACAGCAAGAGATATTGTCAGCAAATTGCTTGTGCAAAATTGTGTCAAACTATCGGCATGTAGTTTGAGCTTTGGAAGTGGTACTGACCATTCTCGAAAGCATGATAGGCAGTCTCTAGAGCCCAACGTTGCTGTGGGTCTAGCGCTGCAGCCTCTTTCGCAGTGATGGAGAAGAAAGGTGCATCAAAGGCGCCTAGATCTTCAGTAATGAAGTGAGCGCCACGTGCAGCAATCTAGATTATAGAGTCATCAGCGTCTTTTGGGCCAGATAACGGGAGAAAGGATAGGGGTTCATACCATGTTCAGCTTCTTCGAGCCATCATCGTGAAAGGAATCGATGGTAAGCCGGTCCTGCGGCCATTCTGTCATGACACTTTTCTGATGCTCAAGAGTTTCCCAAAGACTCGTCTCATCAATGATGCCCTGAGGCATCTTAAAAGAGAATCCAACAATAGCTATGGGCTCCATGTTGAGCCGGGGGGCGGTCCAAATCCTATTCTCTGAACGGGGTAACACAGTGGCCAGATTCGATACAACAAACTAAGCTCTCGGGGATTCTCTCTCGATATGGATCAGATAACCAGCCTGCAAGAAGTATCAAAAGTGCATCTTCGTCGTTATCTGTGCGCAAAGGACAATAGAAAGGACCTCGTGATGCCCGCTAAGCAATGTGGAGGGTGTGGTACGGCAGGAAGATAAATGCTGAGGGACTACTCTTCTACTTTATTTTCACCGAGGTGCCTAGGCTCTTACTGTTAGAGTCAGTGAAGAAGTCGAAGAAGAGGGGTTGTTGAGATTTGCAAGAAACGTGAATCGGATATTTTGGGGGCACGCCAGGAGGAGGATTAATGACAGTGACAAGCCTTATGTCTTTTTTAGATCAGGCTGGGAGTAAGACTCAAAGCCACTGAGTCCTCCACAAGGACGCCAGGCACCCATCCATGTCAGAATACCAGATAGTCCAAAATGTGATTAGAGTATAGGATAGCAAGGGATAACAGCGTTGGAACTAACAAACCGTCTGAACCTGCAATGCTATCCCGTTTCATCACGTATAGGAAGTTGCCGAACTGCTCTTCATGGAGGAAATACATCCATCAATTCATGGCTCCCCGCCCATATGTTGACAGGGATGATGAAGTGCGTACCTCCCAGTTTACCTCACATTACACGATTCGGTGACACAGGCGAACTACCTATAAGCATTGGTCCACATATGACACATAAACAGGATAAACGCGTCCATAGAAATAAACCCCTGGCAAGAAAGTGAGGAAAATAGCCTAGCCCAGGTCGTAGACATTTGCTATCTACATGGCTTGATCCTGAGGGCACAGTTAGGCTGGGAGTAGCTGCGGCCGGTCCGAACCTTGGGAGACTTCTCGTCCGATGTACCGCTGCTCGGAAACGAGTGACGCACATACAGGCTTTAAGCGCCCATCAACCACAGGTTCTTATTACCTATTAGCTCTCCACCATTTTCTATTTTGATTACTTTACTCTGGCTTAGGCTTCTGGCCCCAAACCTGTCGGGCCCTTTTTTCCAACGGTGGCAGGATTGTCTCGCCTGACCGGTGAAAAAGAATGAAAAAGTGCCGCCTTTCGTGTTACCTTGGGTTGCATCGCATTGAGTAGCCGTGCTACAAACATTGAATGGGGTAGGGAGGTGATGAAAGTGTTCGGTTACAGCCAAGGCGTAACTAGGGGATAATCCGCCTTACTCGTCTGTTGTAGATATTTACGTGAATTCGAAGCATCCCTGATTCCGGACGGCAAAGATCCCGAGATCCTAACAGCACAGAAGGTGTCAGCTTCCAGATGTGGGGATGACGAATACGGAGGTTAGCAAGCGAAGGGTACGTTTCTTTGCGGGAATCACGACAGCAACTGCTCAGCCCCGATTATCAAGGATCAGGAGGATCTTAGCCAAACATGGGATATTGTTTATTACATCGATGAGTGCGTCTCCAAAAGGACCATTGGCAAGGCTTTCAAGCGGAATTATGCATGCATGCCAGACATCCATCATCCTACTCTGCTACTACGTTCTTGTATGTGTACCCTTGCGTATCTGTGTGTCGCTTGTTGACGGAGCATTGCATGCAGATCGGCTCAGGTTCCCACTCTAGTATTAATTAATACGCACACAGAGATACTCCATCCATCCATGGCATCCTGCCATAATCAGTGGCCGCCACCCCCTTCTCTTCTTTCGGGCCACCCCACCCCGCCACCCCGCCACCACCCCTTCAAGCCAGTGTTCGTTTGATCCAGGATTGCTCAATGCTCCGGGATTCAAAAGAGCAAAGCACAGGATTTTTCAGGGCGTAGTCTGTAGGGTACAGTTGCTGCACTGCCATCTTTGGTAGTGAAGATTAAACTAGATGTCGCGAACAGAATTACAGTGTGTGTTGGATAGGTACTCTTTTTATGCTGTGAACATTAAGCCCTGAGGCAGCCGGAGGTATCTGGCACAATAGGCGTCATGATTTAAAGAGAATCATATTGATCGAGGCCATGCTATCAATGTTACAATGAAAGGAATTTTTTCAGTGGGCAATTAAAACAGTTATACAGGCAGTCGGTGGATCCAGAGCTTCGTAACAAATTGCCATGCGAAGACTCATACATGTAATATTACTGTTTCTAGCCTTCCATCTTCAACGGGCAGTAGTTTGTTGTCGCTTCCAGATGAGCAACACTACGAGCGTTTGTGCAGCAGAAAATGCACATACAACCAGCATCTGGCGATTGTATGCCTCCAAGAGAACGTTACGTATAGTCTCTGCTACGTCGGGCGTAAAGGTCGCTTGCCCCTTGGTCAGTAGAGCCTCGATATTGGCGAGGTTTACGGGAAGTCCATGTTTCGCCAATTGAGACCGTAAATATCCATTAAAACCAGATGTGACAATTGCCAGCCCAAAGGCACTTCCCATCACCCGACACTGAGTTGCCAAACCTATTCCTACGGCTAGATTGAGCTTTGTGTTAGCTAGTAGGTCTTCCACAATTTGCATCATCGCCCAGGGGGGGGGGGGGGGTTTACCTGTGTCGCGCTTGTCGGCTGTTAAGGGAACTAGGAGGTAGGGTGTTAAGTAATTGAGGCCAACTCCAAACCCACAAAGAACTTGGTAGCCATAGACTGCCAGCCGTATGTCAACAGATGGCTTCAAGACACTGAGAAGTGCGAAGCCCACCGCCTGAAAGACAGCCCCAACAAGTATGAGATAGATGCTACGCATTTGTAGCTTGCCAGCAAGTTTTGAGGCGGCGAAAGAGCCACCACAAAATGACAACCCAAATAGGAGAATCCTCACACCGGCATCAATGCTAGACAAGCCGTTGACAAGCTGGAATCGCTGGGACAGCTGAAACATTGTTACAGTCGCAGGAACCCCAACAAGTAAAAAGCCCCTGGAATAGGCCATTAGTCAAAGGTGAACCTTGCATATACTTGGAAAATAGATGAAGACTCACACCATGACTCCAGCCCTAACCCGGTGGGTGAAAAATCGCCAGGGCATCACAGGCTCACGAACCTTGCTATAGAGGGTAAGGTGACGCTCATAAATCAATGTGATAGCCCAGAGAGCGGTGGAAACAATTAACAACGTAATAACATAGGCAGACTTCCATGGAAATCGCGAGTCTGCCTCTTGGAAACATGCCGTAAATAATAGGGCTACCAAAAGCACGAGAGCAGATCCTATCAAGTCAAGCCTTGCAAACTTGGTCGCTGTGGGATGATTAGCGACTCGAGAAGGGCCAGTTCGTTCGTGATACGGGAAGCCGTTCGGAATACCGATCTGTGCAAGGATAAGGGAGGCGGCGCAAATGGGAACACTATATGTATCCATCTGTTGGAGAGCAGAATCGTGGAGATTAGAGCTGGTGGAATCTCATTACTTGATCAAAAATATCCATTTCCATGTCGTGTGTGAGCTGATGGTACCGCCGAGAAGAGGTCCCTGGACCAAAGCCAAGACAAGTGCAAGATTGAGCTTCTCTGGTGGCACAGCTTCGGTGGTCTGCGAAGCTGCACAGGCCCCCGAGAACACTCCGAAAGCGAGAACCGAGCCCATGAATAGTGGTTTGCGCCCGAGTATGTCGCTGAACTTGGCAATGATGACGATGAGAGCTGCAGCGCAAAAACCACTTCAGTAAATAGATAGCACCTGCAGAAGGGGCTGACGCGAGAATGGCCGCTCTTCTTACCCACACAGCCTAACTGGTATGCCGACAAGACCCAGCTCGCCATTTCAAATCCGCCAAGGTCATTTGTAATGGCCACGAGAGAGGTGGTCGTGATGGTGACATCGATAGACGACAGAAATAGTATTATAAAGATCCTATGTTGTCGATTGCCGTGTCAGAGTGTTAACAAGAGGGGATAGGGTTGGTACAAGGAGGACAACGAGCACACTAGCTAGGGGCCAGAAGCGGACTCCCTGCAAGTAGACGATGCCGCGATCATCAGGGCTGGTTTCTTGGAGAGTTAAAGAGCTATCGTTCTGATTCGTGTCATTCGGTATTGATGAAAAGCCAACCCGTTCGTTCTGCTTCCCGGGCAATGTTGTGTTTTGTTGAGAGACTAAGGCATCACCTGTAGAGGCAACTTTCTCAGTGTCTACACTTGCCACTGCCTTCGACATTGCCCACAGTAAACTCGGTATGGTGGATTCTACCTAGGATGGGAAATGTCGGAGAGAAAGAATGTTGTTTCCTTTGTAGATGAGGATTCTTTTCCCCTCCAACCGCAAAACAGGATAATTACGAGGACTGAGTAGATGTTGGTTCGAGTTCACTGATGAGCATGGGTGTATTCAACGTCTTTGCTTTGAACCGGGGGGACAGATACGTACGGGTATCGGGCTCTGCGTTGAAAACGACATGGCATTTCAAGTACTATTTTCATGGATGGATCATGCATGGGGAACGACCCTTGTTTAAGCCAACCATCCGCCGCATCTCGTTCTCGCACTGTACGGCAGGGTATGTCCTACAGTAACACTACAACACTCTACCCTCCACCCCCCTGTTCCTTCACCCGGCATTTCTGCCATTAATTATCTTTTAAGATCCTTGTTGCGTATCCCCACACCGGCAACCTTTATCGAGTTGCAGCTACGAAGACCTAGCGTTTATAACTCTGGGCTGCAATCATAGGTGCCGG
Organism: Cladobotryum mycophilum; assembly: GCA_036429605.1. Lineage (NCBI taxonomy): Eukaryota > Fungi > Ascomycota > Sordariomycetes > Hypocreales > Hypocreaceae > Cladobotryum > Cladobotryum mycophilum. Next base: position 4,163,301 of record JAVFKD010000016.1, on the reverse strand, counting down.
GGTGACTTGACTACCTTATTACCATGCATTGGGTGTGTTACCTATGTCTTACATGGCGTCTTGATACCCTGTATGATGCATCAGTGCTACCTTTTAGCACCTAAGAAGCATTATCATCAAGCACTGTCATGATGTCTAAGGCTCTTCAATGAATGAACCTCACTTATAGGCATAATGTGAGATTGTCCAGGCCAGTTGGTTCCATTTTGATCTACATGCATGTGGATGCCTCGTCCGTCATGAGCCCGATCCAGTACGGAAGGATTACATTGCTACTGCTCCGTATTTACCTATGACAGACTAGCATCGAAGAAAACTACCCGGCCTAAGTCTCTACGATCCTTCTTGGTATCAGGCTGAGACGTAGCATTCCGCAGCCCACGCTCTCAGACGATCTCTAAGAGGATCAACTTGGTGCGGTCAAGTGTAGAAACGGACTCTGCCTGCATCTACCTTTAATTATTTCTCTTCCCTCCGAATTGTTCTAGTTCCCTATCATTCTCTGGTTTCTAATCTGGTACGGAATTTCAGACGGAGACGAACCAGAAACAAACTAGCTCACCATGGACGGCTTCTTGAATCTTTCACCGGCCCAGCAGCAGGCTCTCCTCGACGGCCCGGCGCTGAAACCCCCTCCCGGGGTGGTGCCGAACTTTATCGACCCACCGAACCGGACCACCACGGGCTATATCATCACCGGCGTATGTTTGGCTCTAGCGATGATAACATTCCTGATGCGCTTATACTCACGGGCCATCATTATAAAGAAAATGCAAATCGAAGACTGTTAGTTATCTTTTGTCTTATTGTCCCAGGCTTGGCCGTGCACTTACCAGAGAATCTCCTCTAGACATCGGGATTGCAGCATATGTACGAGATCCCCAGCCTCGGATTCACACATAACCTGCCTCAAGCCCGTACTCACTATACTCTGTAGGGGTCCTTCGTCGCCGTCGCATGGAGTGTCCTGACTTACGGTCACCATGCCGGCTTCTATGTGCGCCAATGGAATATTCCAGTGAGAAAAATGATTGGAGTTTCCCACGTACGTCTGATCAGAATAGCAAACCTGCACGTCCATGACACTCACTCACCTTCGCTCTTGTGCAGGTCTCGTACCAATTTACCATCCTCTACACAGTGGTCATGATCTTTTCTAAAACGGCTATTCTGTTAGAGTGGGCGCGTATCTTTGTACCTCACGGTGTACGCAACTCTTTCTACTGGACCAGTCGCTTTTTGATAGTTCTCAACTTTCTGTTCTATTCGTCGGCTCTCATCACGACCTGCCTTTCCTGTATCCCAGCAGAAAAGGTGTGGAACAAGTGGGTACCAGGACGATGCATTGAGCGCAAGCCTTTTGACACTGCTGTCGTCGCCTTCAACCTCGCGTTGGATCTGCTCATCTTTGCCCTGCCGCAAAAGGTCATCTGGTCTTTAAAGCTTGACAAATCTCGCAAGGTTGGCGTGTCCATTGTCTTTTCGGTTGGCGCACTGTAAGCTCACTTCGACTCCTTCCAACTTCTGCGCGATGCATCACGAGAGAGATGGTGTCTCTAACTGGCTGGTTATTTTATTATCTAGGGCATGTATCTGTGCGGCCTACCGACTGTACCTAATCAGACGACTTGACTACCACGGCGATGTAGCCTACTCTCTGTCCCAAACCCTCATGTTCACCGTGTCTGAATGCACATGCGTGCTATTGGTTTTCTTCGTCCCAGCAATTCCACGTATCTTCTCCAATAACAGCGCACCGTCGAAACTCTTTTCATCTTTCCGTTCATGGACCCGCAGGTTGTCCTCAAAGGGAAGCAACTCATCCGTGGGCAGTGGGGGACAGGTTGCCTTTCCGCCTATGATCGGCGGCAAGCCCGAGAATCACGCATATGGAAAGATGGACGAAGAAGCACGGGCAATAAGTCTAGATGAGATCAAGGTTGTCCAACCCCCGAGGGCCAAACTCGGCATTACCAATGGCATCGCTAAAGCCTCTAACAACTGCCATCAGCCTTCGGGGAATCTTATTATCATGACCACGGAGCTTGAGCAGCATGATGATTCTGCTTCTAAAACCTCAGCGGGATCAGATCTTGACCACCACCATCATCCATGGGGTGAGCCGAGGGTCTAGTGTGGTTGGCTACGAGTGTCACCCATGAGCTGCCAGATAACCGTTTGATTCTTAGTAAATGAATATTAGTTGTTCTTATCTTATGCACACCACCTACATCTATCGGGTATCACATAAAATTACTTACTTGTAGTTCAAGAATACTCAACTGAATGTCAAGTTTGTCTTTCCTGTGGACATTGGGGTACATCCATCTACTACCCTGGAAGCACCGTCTCCGTAAGGGAGGCAGTCATTGATGGACGCATCCATATCCTGGTTTTTGCCATACAACGGTTTGTGGATACCCATGCTACATACAGCTCACTGTGTTTAAGCTTACTACAAAACTTTAGTTTTTATCCATTTGCATCCACAAGTTCAACACAAACTGACAGCATCGTTGGGGGGCGGAATCCTCCTGCGTATCCAAATTGGCGGGTAACGAAATAGATACCTGATGCTGCTGATGTAAACTGTTGAGCCATCCTACGACTTTGACCGGTCAAGGCAGACGGAGTCCACGCCACTAATTAAGCACCTGGAGACACGAACAAATCGTACTGTATGGAGGTTGTGTGGGTGTGTTGATGTCGGATGAGGGCAGTGGCTTGCGGGATCAAACAGCGCCATGCAAGCACAAGACGCTTTCAGTGAATTAAAAGTTCACTTCGAAGGTATGAAAATGAAAAAGTAAGTTGTTGGTTGGATGCGAGGCCGTTACGTTGCCACCAACCCCGCCCCGTCAACACTCGCTGGGCGGCCGACCGAAAATGCTTGTACCGCTTGGGGTGTCACAATCTCTACGCAGAGGCCTTTTAGAAGCAATGAGAGGCCGTGATTCATGTTGTTGGTGATGACCGTAGTTTTGCGATTTGCATATGTATTACATATTACTATATTGCCTTGTCTTGGCCTCTCAAAGCATTGCTGACCAACAGACAAGGCATCCATAGATCCGTGTCACCCCGTATTCCTTGTGGATCAGCCACTCCCCGTGTCCATCTGTTCTCCACTGAAGTAGGCTCGCTCTGAGATGGTGCCGAGAAAACGCGAGGGGTGGGAACGTGCGAAGTGACCCCTCCCCTCATTCCATACTGCATGTACCAAAAGGACCCGAGACGACATCTTAGATGCGATCAAGGCTGTTGCCCGGCTGTACTGTTTGCCACCTGAAACACAGTACTTTCTTTGTATTGTAGTCAATACCCCGGTAATCCCTGACCGGCTATGCGTACGTAAAAGTATGTCCTACGTGTGTTTGTGTTGCCTCACAGCAGCCAAGATATCAAGGCGTGTGCTGGGCTAAAGGTTGGAATGTCACAGGCCTACCTACATTTGTAGATGCAACACGTGCGGGTGGACTTTCAGAATAGCGCTAATAACTATTCAGGATTATGGACCGCCTCAAATGCAGGACAATGAATCCGATAGGCACCCATGAATCTTGATGCAAGGCTCGCACTATGTTGTTCAAACGGGGCTCGAGTTGCTAAACTCCGACTGCTCCTACCTGGAAGGAATGGATATGCAGTGAAGCTGCGCCTATTGTGACGTTAATTGGAGAGTAGGCAGCTTACACAATACCAACACCCATCTTGCTTCCGATCCTCTTTTCTGCCGAGCTGCTTTTCTACAACAGAGCTCAGCCAGAGAAACACATTTTGCACTTTTTGGTTCCCCATTACTATGTGTTGAGTGATCTCTACTCCATCTTTCCACTATGTTGCTTCTAAACACTCTACCTATAACCGTGAAATATGCGGTTTTACTCTTTGTTCCATGGGTATGATCGTCGCCATATCGGCTTAATAGGTACCTATTTGCTTGAAAGCTCACAAATCGCATAGGTCTTCATTAAATTATGCTATTCCCTCCTATTTCATCCTCTTCGAAAATTTCCTGGCCCATTTCTGGCCAAGTTCACTGATGCATATCATGGCATTACTGCCTTTGGAAGACAACCGCATCTTGACACCTACCAAAATCTCCGGAAATATGGTGAGAACTTTCCGTCATGGTATTTTAAATCGCCCATGCTAACGTGGACATAGGATCCGTTTATAGGGAGGGCCCCAATCGCCTCGTCTTTGACTCTCTCATGGCCATCGAAGGTAAGTTGACCCGCTACGACATCAACAAACGAAAAGACTGAAAGCTGATGGCGAAAGATATCTTCTTCAACCCCCATGTCACCAAAGGGCCTGCCTACCGCCAAGCTCGTTGGCTAGATAAGCCAAACCTTTTTGACACACAGGATAAAGAGCAACACCGAGAGAAGCGGCAGATTGTTGGTCGGGTTCTTTCAGACCAAACCCTGCGGACCTTTCAACCAATCATTGGCGCTCAAGTTAACATCTTCATACGGAGGCTTCTGAAGTCCTGCCAAGACGGTGAATCGCAAGCTGTGAATATGTCGATCGTGTGCAAGTATCTCGCGACCGATGTCATCGGCTATGTCTCTTTTGGGCATGCGTTCAAAACGCAGACAGAAGACACAAACCACTTTTACCCCAATATAATGCGTCGGGCAGTCTTTACGAACAATATATATTATACTTGGCCAGCGCTCAGCATCTTCATTCCCATTCTTCGCTGGCTCGGTAGAAACCTAGCCCGTAATTTTCACCGGGCTGTGGAGAAAATGATCCTCGCGCGCATCAAAAAGGGAAAAGACCATACGCCCGACTTCTATTCTATGGTCACATATGACGCTGACGAGAAGGATCTCCTTAATAGTGAGCTTTGGACTGAAGCTCTCTTCTTCTTGTCGGCGGGTGGTACGACAGTTGCATCAGCTCAGTGTGGTCTTTTCTTCAACCTCACTCAGCACCGCGAGGTCTATGACCGACTGGCTGCTGAGATCCGTCAAACGTTCTCGTCAGCCCGCGACATTCAGATCGGACCTAAGCTTGCTGGCTGCAAATACCTTCGGGCAGTAATTGACGAGTCTCTGCGTTTGTCACCCCCTTCGTTGAGCCCAATATGGCGCCAGCAGGAAGCATCATCAACTGAACCCTTCCTTGTGGACGGACATGTCATCCCCCCGGAACAGAGGTTGCTATACACTTATACAGTGTTTTACATAACCCCGAATACTTCCCTGAGCCGTTTGCTTTCCGACCAGAGCGCTGGCTGGAGTCAGAAGGTGACGAAAAGCCCGACAGCCAGATGTCCAAAATGCGACGCGCTCAGGTCTCATTTGGCGTTGGCGACCGCAGCTGTGCCGGAAAGTCAATGGCATTATTCGAGGCGAGCTTAGTTATTGCTAGGGCACTGTGGTATTTCGATTTTGAGAGAGCGCCTGGAGCGGCAGGCATGGTTGGAGCTGGCACGGAAAAGGATGCAAGTAGGAAACCCTGGGCCGCATCTGATCAACTTCAGCTTGACGACATTTTGGTGGCGGATCATGATGGCCCTAACGTGGTGTTCAAACCTCGTGGAGAGTTCTGGCGTGAGTTGGACATGGTAGATGATGAAGGATATTATTACGATTGATCTGTAAATAATACTTCGCACTCACATCCCACAGCCCGACAGAGAAGATGAGGGGGTGGAGGATCGAAATGAGGTCTAAGCACCATCAAGATTGTACCCAAACTAGCCTTATACATTTCGCTCAAAACGATGTTCGTCTCTCGTTAGGGGAGTTACCCACTGTGATCTGGGCTACGATGGTAGCATGCGGATGTGGACATGGGCGCTGGAGAAGAAGGTTCAAGTGCCAATGCCCCATTGTGGAAGCTCTACACAGACTCTTGAGGAGCAGCAAATTGCTTTGGAAACATGAGCAGACGCGGGATATTGTCAGTTACCAATGTATTGACTGTGCCATACAAGTGGAGCAACCTTTATATAAAGTGTCACCACTGACTGTACTTGTCAAACTGACGGCTTTTAAGCATTACCTCTTTTCATACACAAGAGCATCGCATCTATGACTTTCCTCCTTGTGTAGTGATCGAGTGGCAATTTTTGGAAGAGTAATAAAAGAATTGTCTCTATGCTGTGTCGATGCAGTGTAGAAGATCAGTTTTGCTTATTAACAATATTCCAAACGTCCTGGTTACCTCGTGCCCTTCCGAATTATTTCCACTTTGATATATTTCACACCTTCCCATCCTTCAAATCTCATCATACATCAAAAACGGTAGAAGCCGATGAGGAACAGATGTCACTATTCCATCACGCGGAACGCTAACATTGATAGTGTCAAGACACTAGTGTTCAGCTCGCCAGAAGACAAAATGCAGACCTCGAGAGTCGTTCGTTCACTCTCATCAAGCAAAATTGTCAAGATGACTTCCAACGAGAATACAGCTTTGAATGGTAGTGATGCTTCCTACACGACACCGCTCTTGGACCAAAAGGCTGCCATGAGCGCCGTCTCGCGGACATCGCTCATGACCCTCTCAGCACGCTCCGACGACGCCAGAAGGCCAAAGCCCATCCTACGAGATACATGGTCTGTTCACGTCCTTGATCAGATTGGCGATACTTTCCCACGGTCAATATTCGATAACTTATTCTTCCGGACGCTCGTCTTGCGATGCATGCTGATCGACCGCTGGACATGCGAGTTCCTGGATGCGCATCCCGAGGCAACGGTGCTTCACCTTGCCTGTGGTTTGGATGCTCGCTCGCTGAGGGTGAAATTTGATCCTCTGGTCCGCTGGATTGATGTGGATGTGCCGTCAGTGGTCTCTCTAAGGCAACAAGTCCTTCCCCAGCCCCAAGGCAACTACCGCCTTGTGGCTGCATCAGTCTTGGACCCGGCATTTCTAGACACTGTGCCGAATGACCAGCCAACCATCATCATCATGGAGGGACTTTTGCCATACTTGAGCAAGGAAGATGTCTATCGACTGATGGGGAGATTAGCTGCCCGCTTCCCTCGCGGCCAGATCCTTTTCGACATCTGCGGGCTGGCGTTCACCTGGCTCAGCCGTACACGTGCTCCAGGCCTGAAAGCTGGAGCTCTGATGGGGTTCGTTTCCGACAATGGAAATGAGTTGGCGGATGTTTCTCCTAAACTATCACCCAAGGATAATCTCAAGTTCACTCAGTATCCTGGACATGACATGTGTCCTTGGTACATGAGGCTTGGGTCAGCGATATTGCAATGGATTCCCAGAGTGCGGGCGTTCAACTCGGCCTGTCGCTTTGAGATTCGCGAGGTGTCTTGAGTTTGCATTCGTAATCGTCGGATGATCCCCAAAAGAGCAGTAGACCGTAATCAGTGCTCACATGCACTCGGCTGCTTCTACTTTGGATGACCTGGCCAGGGGGACGACCAACCTTTGCCCTAATACGCGAACTCGAGCTGCCTCACACCTTCGATCACCCGGAATTTCGAACTCCTTTCCACGAACTGTAAACAGGTTCGGCTCGGTTGCGTGGCCTTGTCAATTTTGTGCTTTTCTTCCACGACTAGCGCCCTGGCCGAGATCTACGTGAAAGTATTTGTTGCATAAGGCGAATTGGCTTACAGAATGCAAACATAAGGGTATCCTATTTAGTAGCTTCGAAAATGAACAATAATTTGTCTTATGATGGATATTTTGGATGATTTAAACTTCTGAATAAATACTCTATAAATACAACTTTGACTTGATGGTCAGAGGATGACTGGAAAACCATGCCACACCGTCCCTCACGTTACGATTCATCACCCTCAGCCTCCATAATACCGCAAATGCGAGACCCTATTGTCCCAGATGGGGTTATTTCTGTCAGAAAGTGTTGCCTTGCAGCTAGCAAATTCGAACAATTGACTTCATGAATGATGATCGTAGGCTTGTTGAGCTTTGTAGCATCTAGAACGGCTGTGTAAGAGAAGCCTTATCGTAAAGCTCAATGGCTCGTTTGGCCCGCTCGAAAGGTGCTCCGTATATTGCTTCACTATGCACGGTAATAAACTTAATGGATGCAACGTCTTTGCTGATCGATGTTCTTTTCTTTCTCTCTGCTCAAGCTGTTAACTGAAAGAAACGCAACGAGTAGAAAACTTCCTGAGACTGTAGACTTTTGAGATTGACGATGGTGAAGCCTTTCGTCTTCTGTCATGCTGTCTGTCATTGTCCACAATTATGGCGCATCCATAATACGTTGGATTCTCTTTGAGGAGAGATAGATTTGCACTGGGATGGTAAACTTCACAGCGGCCACCAGAAAGGTCAATAATGTGTGCTAGTCTGAGGAGATGGAGCTGGACGGGCCGCCGAGCTGAGCTAAGCTGAACGCCGAAAAAGCCCTGGGGGACCTGTGATCGCTATTGGCTTGGTCTCTCCAGCTTCGCTGTTGGAGGAATTTAAGCTTAAACAGAGGCTCTAAATAAGACAAGTAACGGATATCCAATGAGGGTTCACTTTGAGCTGGCAAGGGGATGCGTTGATAGAGGAGGCATCCCAGTCCATTACACATCAATGGAGAGCAATATCTTGAATGAACTATGTGCAGAGCAAGTACTCAAAAGCCAGCGAAATACATTGAGATTGAAGAATCAAAGTCAAATCCCCTTGAGTGCCACATCCTTATTCCTCTCCGCCACTTCCACTCTCATCTTAGCCTCCTTTTCCCTGAGCTCCTTGGTAAATCCATCTCCCAACTCGTCCGCCTCGCCAATTCTCCGGACAACAACTTCGCCGCACTGCATCGGGATCTTCTTGGCCCAGTGTAGGGCCTCATCAACGTCCTTGGTTTGCACAATCCACCAGCCGCAGACATGCGCTTCTTTTGCGACATCGAATGGTCCCTTGAGGACCTCTGGGGAACCGCTTTGGGAGTACTTCAGGCGGTAGCTGTCAACCCATGTGGGACGGAGGCCATCAGCGCCAAGCAGAATCCCGGCTTCGTTCATTTCTTGGTTGAACTTTTCCATGGTTTCAAAGATTTCCGGTGGAAATTCAGTGATGGGCTGTTCGGCCATGGGATCAGCCTTCATGAGAAAGATGTATCGAGGCATGTTGACACTGTGCGATGGCAGGTATGGAGAATACAATGTTTGGATAAAAGTGACTAGTTTCTTGAGAGTAATTAAGATGATGTTATACGATGATATCTTTTTCGGTAAAGATGAAGACGAGATCCATAAGACAATAGGTCAATATATACTCTTCTAATCTTCCCATCGACCTGCTAGAATCAGACTCAGCTGAAGCCCCTCACGCCCAGTGAATGAGGCGCCGGGCTAGCACAAAGATCTTGAATGAGCATCACGATTACGTTTATGCCGCTCGTATTTGTCGGATTCGTTAGATTATTCGAGGAATTCACAGCTAAGCACATACGAAGCTTATGAGCATCGTGAATCACGATCGATAGGCAGAACCCGATTAGATGCTGTGCCGGATCGACGGGCTGATTTCTAGCGCCCCATGCTGCCTGGGAGGCGCTGCAAGAGACCACCACTGCGCCTGGAATGGGAGGCAATAGATTACTGGACCGTTGCGTCGGGGCACGGTGAGACATCTGGCAGTGCCCTGATTATCACCCACAGGGGGTGGATGCCTGCTACATGCATGATAACGCTTCTGCTGTTAGTGGACCAACCTTGGAGATCATTGACGCGAGAGGTAGAAGTATTTTGCAGTTTCTCGACAGTAATGGCAATATGAACAATATTATATCAAATATATACAATCGAGGCGTGCGGGGTTTAACTTCAACGTGTACGCTCAGAATGTCTATACCTAACGTTCAAATTACAGAGTTGACCTCCCCTGACAACCCACTGATCACCAGGGAAGGGATCCTTTCCCGCCCTTCACGTGACGCTATTCCTCCCTTGCGCCCAATCCAACATGATCATCATCATCATCAGCAACCTTCAACACACGCGCTTTTCCTTCAAGGTGTGTCCAAAGATGCCGTCTCCGATTATGGCTGCGACGCTACAGGCGGCCGCTCTATCAACAATCTCCAATTTTTGCGCCCAGTTTATCAATGCACACTGGATCAAGGTCAGCAACTCGAAACGGCTCCTCCATTAGGAAAACATAATCCCCAGCCAGAGCATACACATCCCCACCGCAAGACGGTCGACATCGTAATCTCCTTACCATAAACATATCGATCTAACCATTTTCCATAAACTATTACAACGAAATAGGGCGGCATTTTCCATCTCGATCTTCTCCAGCTCTTCCGATTCGTTGCCCTACCCATCATCACGACTCCACCAAACTACCTGTGGCTGCATTTTTTAGAGAGGTCGTTCCCGGCTTATCCCCAAGTACAGCACCATGACCGTGGCGGCAAGGGCATTGAGCTCAAGCTCATGGAGGAGGCGGCCCGGTTGGGCGATGACAATGCCTCCCAGAGCCTGATCGTAGCCTCGCAGTCCAAATTTAGCCTCCGAAATACACTGGCCAAGTGGTTCCTTGACTGCATTTCCGTGGGTGCCTTCTTGAACACGGCTGCGTTTCTCATGATTATGGGGGTGTTGAAGGGGCAGCCAGGGTCGCAAATCATGGCCAACATAAGAACGGTGCGTCTCTTTCGTGCCACTCCAAGATGCGCCCCCTCTCCACTTGATACAAGTGACCAAAATTGTAGATTGCGTCTCTAAGTACTCCCTTTTCAACAGCAAACCATCTCCATCGTCGTCGCCGGATACAAAGTATGGCCTATTGCCTCCATAATCAGTTTCACTCTCATACCAGCACATCGACGCATCGTCTTCTTGAGCTACATTGGTCTCGGTTGGGGCATTTACATGAGCTTGGTCGCTGCAAGAGTTTAAATCAATCATAAAAAGCGTCTTTATTCTCAAATACCATCAAGGTAATTTCTCATATCATATACATTCTAGAATGTTTTATACTGTTATGTACAGGGGGCAGACTCATGTCTTGATAGGTCTTGAATATATACGAAGATAACCATCGCTAAAGGCTTGCGCCAGAAGGCGTTTAGCACTTGCGAGGGCGCCAGTTCGGGATGATGTAGCCGCCATTGGGGTCAATAATGTCAAACTTGTCCTCGCCCCGCCAAGCATGCAGGAACCAGCCAACGTTCTTGGACTTGAAGTACTCGCAGTTGTTGTCAAAGGTCTTCCAGTAGTTAGTGTACTGAGCCCTGCCGGTGTCGGCGTGGCCGTTGTAGTGATCGGTGTTGCCCCAGGCCCACTGCGTCTCGCTGACAAAGGTGGGGAGGCCGACGTTTGCGACAACCCAGTCGATCTGCTGCTGGATGTAGCCCCAAGCCTGAGACTCCTGGCCGTTGGAGTGGTAGAAGGGCATGGGGTGGATGTGTGCGACATCAGAGTTGGCCTTGACGCCCTTGCCGACGGGACCGAGGCCATTGCCGGACTTCATGGTGCCGGGACGGTCCCAGTCATCGCTGATACCGGCGAGAATTCCCTTCTTGTTGAGGGTGGCACGGAAGAGGCCAAGATCCTTGACGAACTGATCACCACCACCGTCCATACCGTCACCGACGGGCTCGGAGCCGAACTCGGCGTGGTGAACGACATAGGGAGCCCAAGCAGAATAGGCAGGGTCGTTCAAGGCATCATAGATGGCCTGCTGGGATTGCTTCCAGACAGTCTGCATAAGAGTTGCGTTAGTCCCACAGATTCGACTAAGGGTTAAAAAAGGGTTGTACTTACGCCACCACCAAAGTTGGTCCAGACCTGAACAATCAAGCCCATGTTGTTGTCACGAGCAGCCCTCATGGCATTCTTGAAGACGGAAGCCTGGGTGCATGTGGGGTAGTACATGCGGACAATGGAGGCACCAAAGTCCTTCTTCATCTGGGCGAAATCCCTGTTCATCTGGTCATAGCCGTTGGAGGCAGCATTGCAGTTGCTGTCCTCAAGGGGGTAAGAGAAGCCCTGGAAGCCATAGGCCATGGACTGGGGGCACCACCACTGGCTAAGAGGGACGTTGGGGGCAGTGTTGTCTCGAGGGAGAGTGGCACCGGAATAGGGAAAGCAGTTGGCAGCGTCAGCACTCGCAACCTGAGCGGGTGCTGCGAAGGCGGGAGCAGCCGCGAGGGCGGCAAGGGAGAGAAGCTTAGCCAAGGCCATGATGATGATGATGCTGAGATGAATGTTCTGATGGGAGTGAAGATCAAGCCACAAGCCAAGAAAACGATGCCAGGAACGGCTTCTTTAATACTTTCCAGAAAACGCCGTCGTCCGGGTACCTGACTGAAGCCACCCATACGATCTGGCATCGCCTGAGCCGGACAATCATAATCCTATGCATACTATAGCCTTAGACAGCTTCCATTCGCAGAAACATGACGCATCGAAGCCCCCTTAGAAGCCAAGCCAGATCCCCAATGGAGGCTCGCTCGCTTCCCCACACAATCACCCCTAGAACCCTGTTTCCCCCGCAATTGGCGCCTCTGGGCGTGTCTGTCCCTGACGCCTGTGTGGATGGGAAAAATTCACTCCCTGGGGCCACCACCTTCTCTTTCTTTTGCCAGCCCCCGTGTCCCCTCCGGCCCGAAGGTGCTGGAGAAATCGACGGCCTTGAACGCCGCTTGGAGAGCAGCGGCTAGAAGGGAGTAGGGCCGACTTGAAGTTTTGGTAAATGGGTTATGCCTCTATGCCCAACGTGCCTCGTTAGGATCAAGGAGATCGCCGAACGGAAGGGACGGCAAATGATACGAAGCAGTGTCGTATGACAATAGGCCAATCAGACATGCGTTCATAAACACCATCGCCAGTGTTTTGTCGAAGCCATCTCGTGCTAAGTTCTAACCTCAGCATCGGGTGGCGCACACTTGACACACGCTACTTGCTCATCCATCTCGGATAGATTTTCCCAACTGCTGATTGCAGACAAACGGTGGCATGTGCTTCATGAGGAAAGTCGTGAGTGATGAGTGGGACTTGAAAGTTGAGCGGGGCTTCGTGTTGCTCCAGGGCTCCTCTTTCTCAGGGATACTCGGCTTCTCACGCCTTTGGAGTTGACATGAACTGCATCGATTCTAGACCCTAGCGAATGGTCTCAGATTGTTCCAGCTTAATTGGTCGACTCTACCCTCGGCCTGTTTCGCTTGGACCAGGGCTGATGATCTGCAAGACAAAGCTTCCACTTTAGGCATGGCCCGTTTCACGGCTTGAACCCTGTTTCCTTCGCCACAGAAACGTCTCAGCTTCTCAAAGTCCGTACTATAGAAACATGTCTCTATAGTATCCCATTTTAGAAGTTGAAAGCATAATGATAATCGTTGGTCCCACTTCTTTCGACCTCAGTGCTTCTTTGTAAGCGGTGCTGAAATGTTTTTCCACTGATAATTAATGTTCAACCCTCATCACAATTTGCTTGGTTTTTTGTGCTCAGTTATCGTATTTTTCTCCCCAATCACTTCGTGGACCTCGTAAAGCCCCACCAGCAGTGCAACCTTTGGTATCGGCTGACCACGTTTTCCCCACGAAACCCCCTCCCCCTTGCCTCGAGCAGCAGGTCTGGGCTTTTTACGTGATCAGATTACCTGGTATTCGGTGACTAAAATTGGGGGAGAGTCTCTACACACGGCTTGATTCGGCTAGCCTACCGAGTGTTCCTCTCATCTCGCTGACCATGTTCGACTCTTCCAAGTGGTTCAGTGCAACTTAAAACCAGGAACAGAGAAATTGACCACATGTGAGAAACACTCGAAACGACGAATTTACGTTCATATACTTGGAGCCTAAAGCTCGTGCATTAAATAAAAGGTTCCTTGTGTCTCACAGCAGCGGGCGCCGAGAGTGAAACCTGTCAACAGATACCGAGCACGCTTACAGCAGAGACTCAAATTCATACCAAGTCATTACAAGTCAATTTTAGCAATAAAAACATCTTTCACCGGTGGCAATGTCTTAATATTGGGTCCCAAGTGGCCCCCTTTCCCTCATCCAATGAGGCCAAACAACAAAATACCAGTCGGTGAGATCGAGATGGACACTTCACTTCCAACATCTTTATGACGACATATCATTCCTATTAGCATCATCAAGAGTCTATTCAGATAGTGGATAGAATGAAGCAATCAACATTCTCGCCGAAGTCACATCTGGCAAGCCGGCATAGTGTCTAGTGCACGGTGATATACTGCTTAACCTACACAACCCCGGCCTTCCGTAGTAATGATAGGGGTAAAAGAAAAAAAGAAAAAAGTAAATGCGTATGTTTTTCTAACTTGAGGAGAATAAAAGACTAGATTGGTAGAATTATACAATGCATCAAGCGCTCTTCTATGCTTCTATCCATAATACAGCCTTGGTTACTCCCATAAAATATAGAACCTGTCGATGCGAGACATTAGTGAAGAGTAAGTGGTCAGGATTATCATGCTGAGTTTTACAGCTGTCGGTAATAGACATGTAGTTATCAGCATCACCTTCTCCCTTTAGCTAATCGTAGAAAAGGTTTATGACAGCCTACTTAATAAGGTTGAGGCATCATCATGAATCTTCGGTGATACCGACAATTGCAAGGAAATGTGCTCAAAATACACTACCTACAATAACCCACACTAACGCGGGCAGAAATAAGATTTGGGGGGCGGGGGTTAAAACTGGCAGCAAAAGCAAACGAGCGTACTAAGTTTAACTATCTCCGTATATAGAGGACAGAAAGATAGTATCTACTTTCCCGACTAGGTATCGTGGACGTTATCACTAGAGGCGAGCTTTCTTGATGTCATCGCCTTTCATGATAGATCATAGTGAGTAAGAAGTCTTTACGCGTAAAGACAATTTGAGCCAAGATTTTTGTATATCCATGTCGATCCTATCCTACTTAGGAGGGGGCCGATATGATAGCTTCCTAAAAGAGCAACGGAACGCGGCCCGCGAGAGTTGGCTCGGCAAGGAGCTTCATACTAGTAATTACGAGAGCGGGCTATAGAGTCCCACATGTCACATCGAAAGATACGGCAAAAGAAATATGAACTGAGCAGTTATTATTTTACAATACAAGTACATAAGTGAGTATTGACCCCGAGTCTCAAACGCCATCATGTCCATCTCATCATATTCCTTCCCCCCTCACTGCACCTAACATTATTTTCGCTTTTAAGCGCAGGTAACCTTGCTGATCTTGAAGCCACCGGGCATCAATGTCTGGAAAACTCCAGAGGGATCGTACTTCTTTGCCGTCTTCTTGATGAATGCAGCGCTCTCGGCTCCGTATCCGCACAGGGGATCCTGCTTGGGCGTGGCGTAGTTGATATACAGGAAGGGGTGGTAGGTGTTGTGCTTTTTGGAGACGGCGGTGGTGACATCGACAAACTTGTCTCGTGCCGTAGTCATCATGCCATCGAGGCTAGGGTCGGTCCAGCGAGAAGTGAGCCAAATGACTATGCCGAGTTAGCTGAATTGAACAGTACATTAACCGCTTAGGGGAGGCTCACCAATTTGGTCCTTATCAATGTTGGCTAATCCGAGACTGTTTCCACCATTTGCCGCGGCGTAGGATTGCTGCACCTTGGGCTGGGGAATGAAGGAGACCATCCAATCAACCTTGTCCTTTTGAGGAAGAGCATCGTAAATGGCGTCGGTCTGGTTCCATATTTCGCGAAGAGTCGTAACGTCGTTGAAGATGGTTATGCTGGCTGTGACCTGTCTATTGTGGATGTTAGATGGGACTAGATAGATGATAGCTCATTGCGACGATCGGTACCTACCGGTAACCCTTGGCCTGGAACTGGCTCACGTCATGAACAAAGTCAGCTAGCTTGACGTGGCCCGCCGTGTTCTTGACCTGGTTGGGCATGTTCATGAATGCCTTGACGGATGGGGGTTCTCAATCGCCTTGGTGTTGCCAAAAGCGGCATTGACAATCTGACCTTTGTTGCCGGAAAGGTAGACGGTCATCAATTGAACAGCAGTATCGACGTCGAGATGATTGTTTGCCGTAAAGTTGACGGTAGCCTGGCTAAGCTGATCAATGCATTCCTGCCGAGTAGCCTGTGGTCCCTGCAGACTGACGAACACCTCTCCGCCCCAAAGACCGTCAAAGTCAAAGGCAGCAATGTTGATGCGAGTCACAATTCCCAGATTGGTGTTTCCTCCCTTTAACGCCTTGTAGAGATCAGGATTGCTTGTTTTGTTGGCATTCACAATCTGGCCGGATGCTAGAACAACCTGGTAATTTAAAATGTTGTCAATGGCCCAGCCCCTCTTGGGTTGGAACAATGACTGGCCACCTCCGATGGCGACACCACCCGCGCCGACGTCTTCGCAAATACCACCAGTGAAGCCGATATTGCTGCTATTAAAGGCATCATATGCTTGACCCCAAGTTGTACCGGTACCGAGACTCACGTAGCTCCGATCTTGAGCCAAGTAGGGAGCATTGAGCCCGCTGAGGTCAATGGAGACACCTCCGTTGATACTGTTGGCGCCAGGGTTGGCATTGTGGCCGCCCGACTTAACGGCGAACTGGCACTGGTTTGGAACGATTATCTTGATGACCTTTGAGACATCATCGGCCGACTTTGGAGTGACGATGCATCCAGGGTGGAGAACGGCAGTGCCTGACCATCGGACATTGATGAGGGTGTTATACTGTGATGAGAAGGCAGCATAGTAGATTCCAGGGACGGCTTTGGCAAGAGCGTTACACTGAATGATGGAAGAGTTAACGAAACAAGGTCTAAATCGGGTCTAAGTGGTGCAGACTTACACAGTTTGCATTCGTATCTGCTGGCGTTCCGTTGGCGCTCGCCGCGAATGCGATTGCCGAAGCAATGCTGATGCCGCTCTTCATGATGTGAGACTTTTGGAGTGGATTAATGACGGATTATGAGTGTTGATGAGGAACTATGATGATTACAATGCAGGAAACCGTCTCTGACTTGAGCAAGTGTCATCATTGGCCTGGGTAGCAATCTTATTTATGAACATCTTCAGTCTCTCGCTTGAGCGTTTCGCATGTCGTCTGACTGGGTTTCGGATCAATGAGAATTAACTCAATTAGCCTATGGGATGCCAATACTTGTAAATGTTAAGGAACCAGAAAATAACTACAGGATCTTTGGTGGCAAGAGGTATGTCGTACCTAGCATGAGTAAGGTATCGAATCCTGAAATATTCAGGGGGTAGACTGTGTAGCTGCACTTGCACCATCAAAATAGCTTCAAGCCAAGGAAAAAACTTCAACATTCGGCCTCAAGCTCACAGGGGTCGGGAACTTTCGCAAACGGGGGTTCTCCGTAACAGTTTCTAGACCTCTTCAATTTGCACACTTGCATTTCAGTCTATTTCTTCTTTGTTAACCCTTGGTAACAAACCGGACTCGTAGGCTAGCAAAGAATGGTCTGTAGGATCGTTATCCATCCTCACAACCCTAGCAACCTAGCACGGATTTAAGATAGGCTATGCTCTTTGGGATGAAATAGGGAAGTGGCTAGCCGTCGGATTTTCCCGTTAACTGCGTAGATCATAGTCTCCATTGAAAACACGAAGCATGTCAGTTTTTGCGACAAGGGCGAGCAATGACATGCTTGCCGACATGGGGAGACGCGACTCATGCAAGGTACCCGGTGTTGAAAGGCAATGCTACTCAAGTAATAACTCTTCATTTTCGGCATTCCACTGATATGAATTTGCATGGTTGATCCATAAAACACAGCCTCGGTTCGGCTATCATGGCACTACATCGTTCTAGAATAACCGTGTTCAAGGTCTTGTCACTCGTTCCATAGCAGGCATTTGATCAACACTGAACAATTTCGCTTATTGTTTGTAACAAACAACACCAGACCTGTTCTGTCCGGAACTTCGAATGACAGGACCCTTCGGTCCTAGATCCAGCAAGGGTCAGATGTCGAGCATGACAACTGTGCACTGAGCAGTCGTTTGCCAATCCATGGCTGGCTGACGCATTGAAAATTCCCTTCGTCTCGACTACCTAATTGACATTTTAATCGCGTATTACAATGACTTGCATTTCCGAGACACAATGGCAAAAAAAATAACTCCCCGCGTATTATATGAAGCTGAAACGGACTATTTGAGGTTCAACCATGTTTAAACTCTTGTTTCGGTATTAATTCAGTCATTTCCAGTGCCGTCAGTCCGGCTGTCCGCGTGACATTCCTTGGGGATTAATGTTACATGGCGTACACTATCCGCTTCTCGGCAGTCGTAGTGCATGGCAGTGGAGATGGTTGAGGTTCCATCCATCCCACGGTGATGCCGACGGAGAGTTTGAGCTGAGAAGAAAAAGTCCGATTGTGCTTGTATTAAGAGTGTGAATTCGGGGATTATTTTACTACACAATATGATATCATCTGATCTCTTTGGGCATCATCCTGACTCTAGCATCGTCAGCCCCTGAAACTTTTATATTCGCGCCGAATTCTATTTGAGGGCAGACAGGCATTCCCGACATCAAATGCCGTGGGTGACGAAACAGGCCAAGAGTCAATAATGGAGATGGCGCTGACTCCTTTGTCTGTATATCGTAAATGGGAAATTTCGCTGACTGGAATGAGGATCGAAGGATCCACGTCACACATTTATCAGCAAAGTATTGTTAAGAGAGGGCGCAGTCTCCTTTCCCTCTATTGATTATAGGTAATCATTTAATTCAGCTATGAGCTAGATGCAATAGTACTGTGCCCTTTGAATGACATTCTCACGCCAGGGTTTGTAGTAAAATAAACATGGTCTTTAACCATCCCAGCCTGGAGTAAATAACTGCATTATAGTTGAAGACCTTTGGTTCTGCTGCGAGTCACCCCGTCACAGTCGAAGAATTTCCCAATGAACCATGCATTCATTTACAAAGAATCATGAATTTCCATCATAAATGAACTCGGAAGCGCTTGTTCAATGATGTTGATGGTCCATCCTACAGTCTTTTCTCTCCAGTTCAAACTTACCCTGCCCATGATGTGCTTGCGGCACAAGTATCGATTCGACATGCATCAACTCTCGAAGACCAAAAATATTAATAGAAAATGATGGTCACCATAATTGCCCACAGGTATCTGTTGTCTCTGCTCTATGCTGGCATCTAAGTCAGACTTCATACTGTTATTTCCCAAACGTGTGACTGCGCTTTGGATGATTCACGCTACTCTGCATGGAAATAAGATACGTCAGTATAATACACAGGGTTCCGTTCTAACACACAGCCTCGGATATTTACCCCGAGGTCTGGCGCTTTAATGTATTATCGATGGATGGCTGCATCTCATAGACACATTGAACAAAAGCTTCAGCAAGCAGTCAAAAATTACTAAAAACAAATCCAAGCTATTCCCCAAAGACAGCTCATCGAAGCAATGGCACAGTCAAATAAAGTCAAGATCTGTCCCATTTTCGAGTGCTTCAAGAGAAGAGACTCTGTCGATACCCTGCAGTAATGCAATGACAGCTGTCAAATCGTGAAACATGAGATTCACTACACCGACAAGTTAATAACTGTCAAGAACATGTCACTGGAGCCCACTACCCTTGGTGAGTATGCAAAAGCGGGATGTGTCCTGCCGGAACGCGAGTGAATGAGTGAAGCTACTCATCGCTGTCATCTTCATCGGCCAGTTTCTTTCTGTGATTGAAAAACAATTACAAGTACTGGTAGAGTTTAGTCTTCACAAAGAAACACCATCGACAATGATGCCAACGCCGCTTGCTAGAGCGTCGCTATTGGGATGTCGCATCCATGCCTCTTCTGTTCTGCCCTCATCACTGTCAAGAAAAAGCCATATTTTGCATCGTACCGCCATTTTTCAACTTTCAGTCCACGCTATTCGTCAGAGAGAACGACCCAGATAAACCACAGACACGGCTCTCCTACAGATTCCACGAAGCCATCACAGCTTCTGGAGAGGGCTCGCGAGATTCTTAAACAGACATTTGGTTTGCAGTCCTTTACACCTGAACAAGAGGAGACTATAGATTGCATTTTGAAGGGAAATAACACGCTTGTAATCTTTCCTACAGGGGCAGGGAAGTCGCTCTGCTTCCAGGTTGGTTGCGCTTAGCTGTCCCCACGCTTATAGAGGCAATACCTAATGGCTGTCTTCAGATACCAGCTCTGATGTTGACACCGGGCATCACGATCGTAATCTGTCCCTTGATAGCATTAATGAAAGATCAGGTTGATGCACTCAAGAAGAATGGCATCGCTGTTGAGAGTCTAGACTCCACAAAGACGCCGGAGGAGAGCCAATTCATCCGCGTGGCGTTGGAAAGGGGACAACTCCAACTTTTGTACTGCGCACCCGAGCGACTGATACTTGATTCATTCCTTCAAGCTATTAGAAAGGTACCTGGTGGTGTCCGACTCTTGGTCATTGACGAAGCCCACTGCATAGCGGAGGTGAGAGAATCTTGATGCAAATAACGTCTATCAGCTTTGCCTTAACCAGATTATCACAGTGGGGTCGTTCCTTTAGACCAGATTATCTCAAAGGTGCAATGGCCTATCTAATCAACCGACCTATTTTATTCTGACATTGTCTAGTGGCCCGTTTCGCCCGAGAGGTCGGGCCTGAAAGAGTGATCTGTCTGACAGCCACCGCCACTCCAGAAGTTGCGGAAGACCTTTGTAAAGAATTCTCTATTCCCGAAGATGGGGTTTTTAGGCTTTCTCCTTACCGAAAGAAGTAATTCAAATGAACAAATCACAAAGTGTCGGCAGTTTGATACTGACGCGATCAGCCTCGACCTGCATGTTGAGACCGTCAAGGACAAGGATGACAGGCTTGAGAAACTCTTGGGTTTCTTGGAGACGCATCAAGGCCCAAGCCTCGTATATGTTAAACTTCCATTCGTAGGCTTCTGTTCCCCCTTTATAATGCAGATTGACAGCTCATTTCATTGCGATTTTATAGGAGGCCGAATCTCTTGCTGCGCAACTGCAGTGCCATGGCCTCGACGCCAGCGCCTACCACGCTCAACTCCAGTCGACCGAGAAGGAAGCAATTCAGGATCAGTTCATGTTATCTAAGAACCAAATCGTAAGTCAAGCCATTCACTGATATTCTAGGCTGCCACTAATGAATACATCAACAAGGTGGTATCAACAATTGCATTTGGGATGGGTATTAACAAACCAGGTATGGGTGTAATAGCCAACAACCCTGTGTGCTAGCTAATATAATAACCCAACAGATATTCGTCACGTCATTCACGTTGGCTTGCCAGCTTCAATTGAGCAGTACAGCCAACAAATTGGACGTGCTGGCCGTGACGGATTGACGAGTCAATGCGTTTACTACCTTGATCAGAATGATTTCTACATTCAAGAGTGCTTTGCGCGTAGTGATCTTCCGTCAAAGATCTCTATCCGCCGTCTTCTTCAAGACATCTTTGATGAGCGAGTCCTTGACCTTCAAGTTGGCGAAACTTTCAAGAAGAATAACTACACTCAAGGGCAAAATTGCGACGTCAATCAAGGTCCCCTAAAGTTCATCTACGCTGCATTAGAATTGCAATTCGGGCTCATCAGAGAATTTAGTACAGAATACAGGCCATCAAGATTCAAGGTTTATTACAACTACTACAACATCATGAAGTCAGACAAGTCACCTGGCGCAAAGGCAATTAAACTATTTGCGGCAAAGAATGGAAAACTTCATCATCTTGATATTACGGAGGCCGCCACCGATAGGAATATTCCGATGCAGGATATAAAAAAGAAGCTTCTCCAGCTGGAACGCCGAGGTGCAGTTTCAGTGAAGGACCTGGGAGAGATGACTGAATATCGCGTTCTCGACCGTCTACCACACACTGACGAGCAGATTGAAGAATTGGTTGACAAGCTATACGAAGAGCTCGAGAAACGCGAAGAGGAAACCTTGGGTCGTGCCAGAGAGCTTTTGGCCCTTGTTACAGCAAATAAGTGCATCTCTTTATCGTTGGCCGAGTATGTCGGCGCGGGTCTTCCGGATGGAAAACAAAACTGCGGACACTGCAGCTTTTGCCTGACAGGTAAACCTGCCGTCCTTTGTTCGAAGCCAACTAAGCCACTAGACGCTGATCGTATACGTTTCATTATGGACGTTTGCGATATCAGAGATGATCCGAGGCTCTTGGCTATGGTAGCCTTTGGTGCCTATAGCCCGAGGATTTTGAAGTTGCGATTGCATATAAAATGGGCAGACAGGCAACAAATTTTCCGATCTTTGAAGGACCATGATTTTAATGTGGGTGCATATTTCTCTTCTGTACTTTCAGTTCCTAAGCTAAACATTTGATCGCACTATACAGGAGCTTCTCCTTGCCTTTACAAAGGCATGCAAGACAGGGGGGACAGACCTGAATGAGTAGACAGAAATGCACTCTTGATAGTTCTGTGCTATTGACAGTGGGCCAGAAACCTCACAGTATCGTTACGAGTAGGAAATTTTACTCCTTTACATAGGATAAATATTCGGACATGAGCATGGAGATCGGTAATGGGGTGCTCTGTAGATGCGATAACATATGATTGTAGGGTATCATTTTCTATGGATATTCGGGCATGGCACCCCCCCCCTTTGAGAGCTTATTAACTGAGCTGTGCAAATTTCGATTGGACTGGTATTCAAGATTGTCAATTAATCACTTTTAAAGCAAAATGGAAGTCGATTGCGGGCTGTTATAGCATTATTGCTAAATATGATGCTGAGTTATGAGCAGGTTTGTTGATTCCTCTATTGTCCAAGTGCCTGAACATCGATCTTGTAGAAGCCCTGATTGACTTAAGAATATCACGGAAATGCATGAAATTCTTGTCTCTTGTAGCTTTATCGCTTGGCCTAGGGCCAATCTATTTGGTCACATGAAATAAACGTTCATCATCCTCAATGGCATGTGAAAAACTAGTCGGCCAAAATTAATCCCAGCATTCAACAGGCAGCTGTCTCAAAAGAGAAGTTGGGGTTAGGGTCGATGGAACACTGCACCACTAACATGACGCGTGAATGACTTGGGCAATTGAAGAAGTAAAAGTGAACGCTTCCCGTTTGGTGGGCTTATAGGCGGTATATAAGCAATGCAACGCACCTTTGATAACTTGCTGAGATCCGACAACTCTGCGCACTTCACAATGGGATCTTGGGATTGTGACTGCGCCATTTGCGCAGGGCCTTTGAGTGTGCGGAGACCTCTGTCCGACCGGCCACGCACTGCACGCTTCTGTCGTCGCCACCCTGAATCTCGACCGCCAAACGAAAGAGAAGGCTCAGGGGATGGGAATGACCCCGATGAACAAGAGACTGATGACGATGATGAGTCAATTACCAGCGAGGACGAGGAGTCCTCGTTTGACCCGGAAATATTGACAGAAGAGGATTATCAATGGATGAATACTATGCACACCTTGACGGTTAGGCGCAACCCGACGGCTACGAACAGGATGTGAGTGTGAAGCTTGTTTCATCTGTACTAGAAGCCATCTCGTGCTAATCATGTGGAAATGCCCAGCGACCGTGCTTTTACCGGCATTGGCGCCGTGTCTGGCCCAGGAGAATACATGGACTCTGGCAGGATCAATGTCCGGATAGGAGATGATCCCAACTTTGATCCCGAAGGAGACAATCAGTGTTACGACGGCGCATATCCCTTTCATTGGCCTTGCTATAGACTGCTCCGCAAAGCATTTGGGTGTGATGGCGACTTCAACATGGCTGAAAAGCATAGGCTGTTCTGGACAATGTGCCGTGCGTCTTCCATGTGTGCGTATCGTCTGGACGAATTGGATCACACCGACATTTGTTTTCCCTCTGAGCAGTGGTGGAGCGCGGTACCTGGCCTCGAATTCCTCGTTACGAATCCAATGGACTCTACTGGTTTGGTCGATCTGGTCAGGCAAACCATCCAGACCATACCACGTCCGCCCAGCCGCATCGATCTATCGCAACGCGTAAAGAATGACCCTTTCCAGCGCCTCCCCGCCGAGCTTGTCGAGAATATCTGCTCATTTATTCCTGCTGATTCCATCTTCCCTTTCGTGACTGCTTCGTGGGTCGTCAACGACACGCTCCGAAACAATGCTTTTTGGAAGCGGCAGATGGGGATTTGCATGCCGTGGTTCTTTGAGCTTTTGCAGCTTTTAGATCCCAGCGGCCCTGAGGGGGATGCAAGAGCAGAAGAACTGGATCTGAAGAACCGAGATCATAAGAAGCTGTTCTTGCTTGTGGACAGGGTGACCAAGCCACGTCCGTTTATGAGGGGGCCTTGGATGCGTCTTGCCAATCGCCGGCGAATCTGGTATCTCTGCAAACAGTTGTACGATAGATTCAAGTCGGTCCGGCTGCCAATTGACTGAGTACTTGTTAGGGGGCTCTTTTCATGTTTGGTAGAGCTGCTAAATGCCAAGCGCTAGAATTCGGTGAATGGAGAGGCTTTATGATTAGGACAAGAGTGAATAAATATATATGTTGGTGGCGCAATAGACGAAGAGTATTGTAGTGTACTCTTTATTCGAAAAGAATGACGGA
Source organism: Cladobotryum mycophilum (assembly GCA_036429605.1). Taxonomy (NCBI): domain Eukaryota; kingdom Fungi; phylum Ascomycota; class Sordariomycetes; order Hypocreales; family Hypocreaceae; genus Cladobotryum; species Cladobotryum mycophilum. The sequence continues at coordinate 4,138,811 of JAVFKD010000016.1, read as the reverse complement.
TGTATGGTTTCTCCATCCTACACTTTCCTAGCTACTCTTTTGGGGGTTAGTATACATATGAGGCGGCCATGGAATGAAGTTTTCGAATCGGTAGGATCGAGCAGATGAGGAGGCGAATAAGAGAGTCGATGTTAGATGACGAAATCTCCTGTTTGTTCGGGGAGGTAGCTAGATTTATCGCCTCCATGGTGAACAATAAGTAGCCAGCTCGGTCTGCATTTCATTCCTCATAACGAACAACGGTGACATCCACGCGGTAGACTCTCGTAGCCATCACTATGAATCATGATGTTGGGATTGTTACATTGGGTAAGTGACTCTCGCATCGCCATGAGCGACAAGCTACCGTGTCTCCCGCACCACCTTCGCTTTCAGTTATGAGCCGTTGATCCTAAATGACGGTGCATCGATCGTCCTGCTAAATGAGACCGACTGCTTGGCTTTGGCAAGGTTGGAAAAGCGTTGGGAGGTGTTTGTACTAGAGAACAAACCATCATCACTGGCTTGCGGCCCGGATCTGTTTTTTTGATGGATCGACATGACCAACAACGCGGGAGCAGTCATTGTTATTCACGGATTGACGGGCTCCTTTTGATCTTGCTTAACTACCTAGTAGTGGGTGGGCGACAGCGGCCGTTGAATATCGCCCCCAAACAGAGTGCATGGCCAAATCAGGCAGTTAGATCTCTCAGGAAGGCGCAAAAGGTCAACGAGGCAAATAACATGGCTCATTAAGTTCACTACTCACTCTGACGAAGCATGCCACGTGGGAGAAAATTCTCTGTTAACCTTGCCCTGGTCGACAAACCATGCGCCCATTGCCTTATGGGCCGATACAACTCACAATTAAGATCCCCTCAGGTATACGATGTGCCTGGATCGTTACAGGGTATGGCCAATATCAGAATCGCTCATATAATAGTTCCATGATAACAGTTGTATACAGAATGATCTTCACTGGTGTGATTGATGCAGGTGGATGCATTCCTGATGGAACCTACAGGGCAGCAACAGTGACTAATCTGTCACGATTCACCTATAAGGGCCGTAGCGCCATTCCTGGGGCTTGGTTCGAGTAACGTTGATCTCCCCCTGACCTCCCTAAAATGAGTGTCATATGACGGGTGGCTTATGGGCGTTCACCCTCCAAGGCGAAGCTCAGGGAGGCGCCAACAAACACTTGAACAAGTTCAATGACTGCGTGAAAAGCTTGTGTGGCTAAATACTAAAAAGATCTACAAGCTACAGCATTCATTCCAGTCACGTCGATAATTCTTCATGATACTTGTAGTTTTAGATCCCGTCACCTTTTCCCAAGCTTCCCCAAGCTTTCTTTTTCCTTTACCAGCCACACACAGCCCACCTGTTCCAGAAAACAGGTGAGGGACGTGTAACCAGGGGGCGTGCCACTCAGTGATCAAAGTCACCTTCCCAACAAGTCTTAGTCGGCACCTCTCTCGGCCAAACGCAATATCACGGTGCACCTCCCAAGCCATCCATCACGCATCCAACGCGAACCCTTTTCCAGCAGGAGACAAAACCTGGGGTACAATGGGGGGACGAACCGATGGCTTGACGCTATCCGAGGGCGCGGGTTTGTTCCCCCCAACTTTAAATACCTCCCCCAGCAAGCTTCCTCTCAGCAGTTTTCTGGTCTACTTTCCCTCTTTTCCTGACTCAAGATTTGAAAAAGAAAAAACTAGTCACTACACGATCGTTTCAAACAAACATCATGAAGTTTGCCGCATTCGCTACCGTTGCCATCTCTGGCCTGGCCCTCGCCCTCCCCGCTGAGCGTCGCGAGTCGGCCGTGCCCACAAAGGACAACCGCAACCTCCACTACGCCAACTCTGTTCCCCTGGCCATCGCGGCGGAGAACGCCCCCCACGACATCGTGAAGCGCGAGACTGCTCTGCCTACCAAGGACAACCGCAACCTTCGCTATGCCAACTCGGTGCCCGTGCCCGAGGTCGCTGCCCCAGAGTCGGTCCTGAAGCGCGAGTCTGCCGTGCCCATCAAGGATAACCGCCAGCTGCACTACGCCAACTCGGTTCCTCTCGCTATTGCTGAGGTCAACGCTCCTCACAACATCGTCAAGCGTGAGACTGCTCTGCCTACCAAGGACAACCGCAACTTGCACTACGCAAACGACGTCCCCCAGTCTCTGAACTAAGTGTCTTGAACGGCTGCCTTTTTTGGCCACTGTGATTTCTTGTAAATATCTTTGGTTAGCATCCTTCCTCGACCGAACCCCTGGTCTCATGCTAACATGATACCCTTGTAGGACGCCCGCACGTCTTTGATGCTCACACCAGTCAACCTGTACATATGGCACCGATCGCCAACGACGCTGTGGTGCTGATGCGCTTGTGTGGATGTATATACACTCCTTCAATGTACATATAACTGGCCTCTCATGGCCATGCCTGATTCTCATTGCCTGTGTCAGCGTGACAAATGTATGCATTGGACTGTTTCTTGAAGATGACGCGATCTTGTTCTCTGCCAACAGTTGCAATTATAATTCTGTTTAAAAAAAAAAAAAGCCATAGTGATGCGTGATCTGACTCTATCTGCTCTACAAACACTCTTCTATTTTTGCCCAAGAAAGATTATCGTAGGCCCAATTTAGAGATGATGTTGTAAAATATGAATAAGTGGCATTGTTCTGTCTCACTGATTGCTCCCATCGCAGTACAGGAGTAGATACTTCTCGGCGTCAAAGAACAACTTGAAAGATGAAACAGAAACATCAAGAGGCAAGGGAAATATCGAGGCACAAAGGAAACAACAAGAAACATGAGGGATGGAGCCCTGAGAAACAACGGACCAGAACCTCCCGGGCTGTCTGCCTGTTCAGCTGTCTGTAAGTGGTGCTTATATTCCCCTCCACTTGGCGGGGTGTTTACATTGACAGCCTCGCTTCTGTAAGTTGATCTTCTCAACTCTTCATCTCTTCCTCAGCCTTTGCCGGTCTTTGGATATAGACGATATTCCAATAGAATGGCCGAACCATCAAGCATATCCAGACAGCGGAATAGATGTTGATTCATCCACAACCAAGGAGAGTACCAGCAACTGAGACAGACAATGTCCGAGAGATGAGGGCCCCCAAAATCTCATGCAAGCGATTTAAACACCCCGCCGGGAAGGAAGAAGTAATTCTCCGGCTTACTCATTGTTGCGCTCACGTGATCTACCAATCCCTTTAAATCTCTGATGTGAGGAAAAGATTTGTTTCTTTTCTTCCTCTGATATCTCCAAACAACCTTTGCATCCATTGCAACTCCAGGTCACCGTTGCTTATTTGCTAGTGCACTCTGTGCGTCTATGCTTACTGGGCATTCAATGGCTTGACAGCTATTGCGCATATCCTCCATTACGCTACATTTACGCGTCACTGGCCCCAGCAATGCTTGACAGTTCATTTGGTATAAAGAACTGGCCTTGGCTCCAGCTTTGGCTTTATGGTTCTCTGGTAAGATTCTGGTCTTTCCTCGGTGAAAGAACCAACGATTGTTGTTCTGCCCCTTGGCTGCACCGATGCCCGTGAAAACTCTGCAAGTGACATGAATGATCCCCTTAGCTCACTCCGAGATGGACTCCATTTGCTCTATGGTCCATTTCTATTTTTGCTCAAGGAAGATGAATGTAGACCTAATACTCACCGCGACATCCTGTTAACTCCGTGGATGTAGTGGTCCACCAATCTGGCCAACATGCACTACCCTATGATGTTTTTGTTTCTGAGAAGCACCTCGTACTGCCTATCCATGCTTTAGAAATGTATAGGCACCTTGTCATACTTGGACGCGTGCAGACATGCGTAAGCTTCTGTACTCTGTAGCCATTGCAGTGTAACCACTACATGGCGAGCCTGTTGGCAGGAACACAACGTGTGAGATATCTTCTTCAACACAGTTCCTCGGATAATGGATTTAACTGGCTGCATCCATCAGAACATCGTCACGTGGTTCTCAAGGTCGACGTGAGTGGGTACTGTTATCCCCCCGCATCTCCCTGCTTAGGCCTCCATCAACAACTGCCTACGCGTGTAACTGAGTAGCATCCCAAGGTTGAATAGCAAGTCTACTATAATATCCTTCAAGACATATATATATATATATCCATAGTTTCGAGCCAGTGTTTCCCAATCCACCATGTCTACCTCTACCGAGAAAGCAACTGCGACGAAAACCGCGACAGACACCGCAACGGAGAGACTAGAGCGTCTGTTTGACGACCATAAGAATGCCGCAGAGACTGAATTAGAGGCCGAGAGGCAAAGCATCACAATGGAGTTTGCACGGGCACAGGGCAGAGACAAGTACATCGACGCCTTCACCCCTGGCATGGTGCGGTTACTTCGCAACTTGCCTGGCCCAGCGGACAAGGGCACTACGGCTGGCACCTTCATTGCTGCTAGTCCCTATTCAAGGGCCCCCATGTGGGGTGCCATCCTCGGCGCCGCTTACCAGCTCACTGCTGGGCTTCCCGGTGTCATGGCCGCTCCCAAGTCCGAGAGGACGGGGAGGCTGTGTAAACTCGCGGTTGATGTTGCGATTGCTGCCGGAGCCGCCGGTCTGACGGCATATGCTGCGAAGCGACTCGAGGCCTTCTTGGTCAAGAATGCATCGCGTATCCTATCCATCATCTGTAACAAGGAAGCTGCAGAAGCCTTCCTATTTAAAGTGGTAGGTTACCAACAAATTGAATGCCATGGATCCATCCCACCGCACCTAGCGCTAACAACGAGACCTTTTAATAATAAATAGCTTGGAGGAGGCCTAAAGGTCCCCGCTGCCTGTGGTGTCCTGGCAGCAACGTCACTCACTGCGCTGCAGGCGTTGTACTACGCGGCCACGAGCGCTTGGGCAAATTGGCATGGAGACACTATCGGTTCGGAAATGGAGTGGGAAAGAATGTGGAAAGTCTTGAGCCTGGACAACTGCCTCCGCACCGTAATCTCGGCCGCCAGTGGGACTCTTGCGTTCTGCCTGGCTCCCGTTATCGGCACCGGCTATTTGTCCTTCCTCATCCCAGTGACACTCTACTTTCTCTCCGAATGGACTCTGGAGCTTGCCATCGCCCGTAAAACCCCGTATGGAGGGTGGAGCCAGTGGCTTGCTTCGTGGTTCATCGACTCTCGAGCCCCCAAGAGATGGGCAGGCGGAGATTACGAAAACTTTGAAAAGCGCATTCCGGAGGGTTTGTGGTGCTCTATTTCGCACGAGATGGTGTAAGTTTTTACCTCCCCGTTTGCTTCTCACGGCGAGTTCTTGTCCACTCACCTTCCCTTAGTGTCGACCCCGTTCGTTCTATTCGCACAGGCCATCTATATGAGCGCGAGCAATTATACAGGTGGCTACAGAGTAAGCATAAGGACCCCATCACCAGAACAAAGGCATGCAGCCTCGATTACGTTGACTCGCCCTGCGCTGCGGAGCATGCTAGGCGCATTGGAAGCCTTCTGAATGCAAGACCTGTTCCAACACCAGAAGAAACAGAATAATCGGTAGGATTGAATCCAACTGGCTCTTGGGGGGCCTGGATTAGTGCATGGTCCTTTGACAGGAGTTGGTGGTCAGGTTATCATCCAAGCTTTCACAGGTAGCGCATGTAAGAGGCGTGATTTTGGTTACTTCTGGTTTCTCATATGTATCAGACTATATAACAGTATGTACAAGTCCTGATGATCCGCACACCAGAATGAAAGTGAATAAAAGAGGACGCAGATTGTGCTCCTATGTACATGAATGTGGTTTGTCCATCTGCTACCAAATATGTACCCATGAAATCCGAGCTAAGCAAGCTCATCCACCTGCCCAAAATGGCTTTTGATACGATATATGCTTATTTCGCTATCGAAACTGGTCAGTCATCTATGCTGCACATGTGCCCGACTGGCAAGTAAGCTCGTCGGCGCAATCATCGTCGGAACCGCAGCTGGCGCCTTCGCAGTGACCCTCCCAGTCACAGTCGCCGGTAGGGGGAGGGGGAGGAGGATTAGGGGAGCCACTACCTCCGATGCGAGAAACGAGCTTGTCGCCAATGGTGCCGAGGGAAGCCTCGAACTGGGCAAAGGTGCTGGCGTTCCATTTGGCGCCCTTGGCTCCGGGCACGGCGTCACCTCCCTTGAAGGCGATGTAGAGGACATCGTTGGTGTCGTGAGCTGCGTCTCCGTTGACGGCTCTGCCGTAGCAGGCTTGGCCCAAGGAAAGAGAAACTTCTCCGACCCTACAATACGATTAGAATGCAAGTCAATTATCATGAAAGCCGAAGAAACTCACAAGGGGGACCATCGTCTCCGTTTGTATCTGCCCATACACCGTAGAACTGTGATTAAATTAGTTACCTGTTGGCCTGATGATGCGGTACTGTTGGATGTTGGGTGATGGGTGATGCAAGGCTGGTGATGCAAGGCTGGTGTTGATGCATGACCAAACTAAGACGCGGCAGGTATAGCTGAGGGGAGGCGTAGCTTCCAGGTTCGGGTATTAAAAAGGAAAAGGCAAGAGCGTTAAAAAGAGCCCGAAAAGGGGGGCAGGGAAGGTGCGACTATAGCTCGTACTCCGCGAACGGCTTCGCGATACCTAGTGGAAGTGGAGGGAATGGGAATCAGGGTGGTTGTGGTAGCCGTGGTGAGTAATCAGGGCAATGGGTGATGAGGGTCATGTTAAATGTAGAACCGGAGAAACTCACCATCTTGTCGCCGCAGACAACGGCAACAACGGAAAGGGGCTCGATGCCATATTGCTGGGGGTTGAAGGTGACATAGCCCTTCTTGCTTCCCTCGTTACCCAAGACAACGTAAGAGTGAACGTAAGCGTTCACATCCTTGATGCCAGCATTGTAGCTCTTGACAGTGTCACCAAAGGTAGTCTGACCCTGAGTGTCGCCAGAGCTGTCGCAGTCACCGTTGCCCTTGCCAAGTGCGCCATCACAGTCAATGTCCATGTTAACGAGCTGGCCATTCTTGCCCTGGAGGTAGAGAATGTTGTAGTCGGCCAGGTGGTCACCGCAGTAGCCAAAGTCTGTGGGAGGGAAGATGAGTAAAGACATCATAGTTGAGAAAAGTCTTGGGGCTGTATACTCTTGGAGTCCTTTTCCTGGCTGTAGAAACCGCCCTTGAGTTCGTTCTTGCAAGAGCCTTGGCCTCGGATGGAGTTGTAGAGAGATCGGACGTTGGAGGGAACATCTCGAGCCAGCGCCGGGGCTGCGAGAAGGGCCGTCAAGGCAAGGGGCTTCAGAATACCGTGCATGTTGAGTCGATGATAAGCTGCTGCTGCTGTTGCTTGTTTGGATGCTTGCTGAGTTGTTGCTGATGAGGATCTTGAACATTCATGAGGAGACTTGAACTACTTATACGCAGATGCATCACGGGAGTTGAACGGCAAATACAAGCGACGCTCCACCCTCGGATACCATTCCACAGCAATATTCGCCGACGTACATTGTAAGCAATTGGTAAAGTCAACCCGAGACACTTCAACGACCATCTAGTTCAAGTCTAGTTTCACTGTTGCCGATTCCAGAATGCTCGCAACGTCAAGACGGGAAGGCCAAAGCAGTTTCATGTAACAACTAAGGTCGGTACTATTGCCAAGGAATCGGATCCTTTGACGCTCGGGTTTTGGTGGAATTTTTACCGAACCCTGATGCTACGTTCTCTTAGTGGGGGTCAAGTTGGAGGTGGACGGGTGATTCGTGATGATCGCAGGCACTCAATGGCATGGATTAATAAACATAAATCATGAAAAAAACATATATATGAAAAGAGTAAAGGAAATTAGATTTGATCAGGGAAATTGACGACCCTCGTCGACCCAGCGTTGCAAAATCCGCTGAGCGTGCCCAAGGTTATTAGCCAGCCCCGTGTGGGTATCACATATTACCCGGTTGGTGGAACACGACGTCCTGTCACAATTACGGAGTCTCCAACGCGGGGATATGATCCTGGGGTCATCAAATAGAGGATGCAGTGCCGAAATTGTAATCAAATATCACATGAAAAGAAACCCGGAGTAGCTCAACGGAGGGCCACCGAGCATCCCCCTTTCCCCAGACTCGGGTATCTCAATGCCGGGATCGTGCACCGTTTGGATATCACGATGAAACGTGGTGTTGGGAAACATTCCACCAATGAATCAAACATCATCATCAGCCCTGTGACTGTTAATAACACTCTGCAGAACTGGACTAGGCTAGATTCCCGATCAACCTGCAGTGTGTGCTGTATGCTACAGGCTGAAATTGCCTACCCTATGAGAGAGACAGCGGTGGACAATAATAGCATCTCCGGGGAACCTTCATGGACAGGCTGCAACAGCATCTAACAGGCGGATAAATATGTTTCCCACACTTTTGAAAGCGATTTTGTGACGTGAGCATAATTTATGATGTGGCAATCCCTAGTCCTCAGCACGTCGGTGTTCATGGAGCTAGGCATTAGAAGATTCACAATGATATGATCAAACCGATCATAATCCAGTTTGAGAAATGATGGGCTGAAGAAACATGAAAGCTTTCCATTGTTACATCAAGGATGGCTCGTTACATCCCAAGTGTTGCACTCGAGGCACCCAGTCATTTTGACTCAGACATACGCCAGAGGCGGGCCATTCTATGTCGACATCGCCAAGCTACAACATCCGCCCGTCTTGCCGATCAGAAAATGGATCTTCCCGCCTATCGAGCCAATCGGCAGGCGAACTCATACGCCGATGATCCGGATATCTTGTCCGCTGAGGCGACCGTAGTACCTGTTTGGGTTGGTTCCGTGGTGAGAAACATTGATAAGGACATCCCACGTTTAAAATAGGAACTGTGGCCATCGGTCAGTCATTCTCCTAGACATCGGCCTCCATAAACAAGATCATTACTATCCAGAACAAACTAGACCAATATCACATAGCCACGGGTGATACCAGGCTCTTAGGTAGTCACCCTCTATCCAGAAGACGCTTCTGCGATGGAACGGATACTTTACTCATTCGTTTAGTTAGACGGACGTCCAAAGAAATAGCAATATGAACCTATCACTCTGCAGTAAGACGTGGCGAATAGATTACAAGACGGCTGCATTGCATTGGCATCTAAAGACACTTTCGTATTACACCGGTTGCCTCTTCTACTTCGGGTATGAAAGCCCGAGGCACAGGATATCAAGGCCAATAAATGCAGCCTCGGCTGTTTCTGCCTAAACACGGCTGTTTGGGGGTCGTATGGCTCACTACCATGTCTGCGATATACCGATAGTCTCTCTCTATACCTTCATTTCCAATTGCAAAGCGTCCTTATGGGGTCACCGAATCTGACTTATTCGTTTCAGGGTAGTAGGATGTGTGGTCGCCATCACCCAAATTCAGAACCCTACCCATGGGCTCGGCCGAGAAGCCGGACGACGATGGGGATCATGTTCATGGAAAGACACGATGTCCCGACCGCAGCCGTTGGACCTTTTCTAGCCTTGCTTCGTATTGGTCAATGGGTCTCCTCCGCATCCCTCCGCATCCCTCCGCATGGCCAAGCCAGGATCTAATCAACTTCCTTTTCTAGACAGAAGCATCCCATCCCCCCATCCTCTTTGATAACCTTGAAAGAAGCCAAAACTCCTTCGACAGATGATCAACAACATCAGCTTCAATCAATATTCATCATGTGCCGAATCGACGTCTCTCTCATGATTTCCCGCCAATTGTCGAATTAACCGTCGCGGCAGTTGAAGCTGGTCCTCTGTTTTTGGTGACGCCTGTGAATGCGGGGGAGCCAAAGTTTGGAGAGGTAATCATGCTTAAAGCACCCCCCGGGCAACATCAACGTTACTAGGGGTCCAATTTAACTTTGCCACCCCCTTGGGCAACTGGACTGCCTGATCCATTCAAGTGTAACTTTCAATCTAATAAAACCTCGCTTGGGGTGGTTGATCAATGGATAGCCGAGAAGTGAGACATAACAATTGGTGGAAAAAGCAAAGCCGAGGAAACATCGCGAGAGCTGTCGACGACTCTGAAGGACAGTTCAGTGTTGGGTTGGCGCAACCTTCATGATAGCTGGTGATGTTGATGAAGGTCGAGATAGCTTGGCGTCAAGAGATATAAAAAGTCGCGATCAAGGTCGAATATTCGTTGATCAACAACAGAAAAGCAAGACATTCCCCCATCAAACAAGACATTAGCTCATCTGCAACGCGTCAAATACCTCACCCAACATAAAAAATGGCTCCTCTCGCTTTATTAGCCGCTTTCATGCCCATTGCCTCCGTCATGGCATTGAACCCTGGCTGCACCCCTGGCGGCAACTTTGACCTGGGATACTGGAACCTCCAGCTCCCCACCGGCAGCGAGGGAAGCGTCGACATTATCAAGAGCAAGGCCCTTCAGGGCTGCAATGGCTACTCCGGCCCCACCTTCTTCACGGACCAGACCTCCGGAGAGCTCGTCCTTACCGCTCCGGGAAACCCTGACATTACCGGCTGTGCGACCACGTCTGGCAGTGTCCACTGCCGAACCGAGCTGCGCGAGGTCAAGAAGAGCAATGGCCAGAACGCAGCCTGGTCTCCCTCTGGAACCAACACCCTCCAGGTGACCGTGAAGGTCGTCAAGTCTGACGACGGCACCCACGGCACCGCCATTGGCCAGGTCTTTGCCTCCGAGGCAAGCAAGCCTCTTTTGGAGATGTACTACAGCCAGAAGGGCGAGATCGTGGCTGGCATCAAGCCCGACGCCGACAGCAACCAAATCGTCACCAAGCTCGGCACCGTCCCCGTGGGCACCCAGTTCACCTACCAGCTTTCCTACTCCAACAATAAGCTGAGCGCGACCATCAACGGCAAGACGACAAACCTGTCGACGTATGACTGGGACTCACCTGACTGCTACTTCAAGACTGGCAACTATAACCAGGCCAAGTCTGGCGCCAGCACCGAGGTGCGCATTTACGCCATCAATGTCACTCACTCTTGAAGTGTCATGTTGCAACAATTTGTATGTATGTGAGAAGGGGGGTTTTGGGGACTGAGGTGTTGGAAGCTGCGCCCTTTGTGTATAGCAGCATCATTATGAGTCGATATGATTCGTGTACATGGTTCAGTGTTGGTCTGTCCCACTTTCGTTCTTTTTCTGGACAGAATCCGTCTTTGTTTTATGATTTGCGATTTGTCGCATGGTAGTTACTTTAGTCTCTCGTTTATAGGAATGTTGATGAATGCATTCGTATCCTTCTGAACAAAGTGTACATGATTGCAAGAGTAGGGTGATGCCTTTTCGTCTGGTGCCTGCAATCCCTAACCGCTTCCTTGCGATGAGCCATCTTGCTCTTAATCTCTCAGATCGCACCCCTCTGTGAGTGTGAGTGACCATAGATGGCTGGCTAACCTAACCAACTACCCAGTCGATGGTTTTCGGGACATATCCCCGAATGGGGCTCGCGCCGCCACCCAAACCCCCGGAAAACCCCGAGCCCTACCGAACGCCTAGCCAGGGACCAACTCCTATCCCAAGACCAACCTAGTCAGTGTGTTAGAGATCCATTGGGGGATCTTGATGCCGTGAAAGGGATATATACCACACACCCTGAACCTAGCCCTAACTCCTAACCGCTAACCCTATCCCAAGACCAACCTAGCCCGCGTAGTTGGGATCTCTTGGGGGATCTTGGATTTGGCAGACTGGCTGTTGTGAGTCGAGCCAAAGGTACGTGTTTGGTGTAAGTACCCCTAGAATAAACGTTGCTTTTTTGGTTTCTCCAATACATGCGGATTCCGTAACGTCCAAAGTTAACAGCTGTCATTGCCTTTCTGCAAGGTATCAACAAAGTTCACTTGAACAGAGTTGGAGCTGTTGAAAGATTCGTATCGATTGGGACTATCACCTGAATTTATTTCTGTGTTTCTCACGTTGCTCGTAAAGGATCCATTAGTGCTTAAGAAAACAATGCAAACGCCTGCAATGTGATGCCATTGTCTAATATAGTCCAAGTCATGTCATAACCCATCATATTTACGCCTTGATCGTTTCCAACGAACCCTTCATTCTGTTTGTCCATTTAATATCGCCCTCAAATTTCTCGTCCGTCGGCAGGAAAGTCAACACATGCGAATCCCTTTCATTCTTCGATGACAAATAATTCTGCAAGATATAATCCGTAATCGGTGACGGCATGATGAATCGTGATAGGATCCAGTGAGGGGTGCTGGCCCATGTGTGAATCCTCGTCGCTAGTCCTGAAACTGCGCAGTCCTTCTTCAGAGGAAGGGCTCGGACGGCCTGGTAATCTTCGAATCGAGCTGTGAGATCGGATGTACTTGGTAAGCCGTTGGGTGCGGCGGCGACAGCATCGTGTATCCGGTTGCACAGAACAACAATGTCCTGAACACCATTCGCATACCCCAAACCAGCGTGGGGAGTAAACTTGTGGCACGAGTCACCGGCTAGGACAATACGTCCCCAGTTCCAGTTGTTGGCAACCCCTTCTTCGAGATTGGTTATTCCAGTGCCAATCTTCTTGGCCCAGAGCTCCTTAACCTTGAGATTATCAGAGGTCTGGAACTCGGCAAACCTCTGGGCAAAGGGCTCAATCTCATCTTCGTTGCAACGAGGAGGCTTATTGGTAGGCTCTGGTAGCTTCTCGAACAGGAACAGCCAAGCAAAGTCTTCGCCTGTAATGTGAATAATGGACTTGTCTTGGTGATGTGTCTCAATGAATGAGCCAGGTATCGCACCCTCTGGTCGTGGGGCGTTGAACCATATGCACTTGTATGTCGTAGTAAAGGGGTCCTCAAGGTCCCATTCTTTCTCAGAGTCCTCCAGGAGGGCCATCTTACGCATTAATCGACGAGTATTGCTGTGCACACCATCGGCTCCGATAACCATCGAACCCTCATATACGGTGCCATCTGTGCACGTCACTGTCACGCCACCTTCACCCTGAACGATATCGAGAACATTCTTGTCGGTCAATATCTTCTCCTTTGAGCTCTCGGGTAGGCCCTCGTGCAGGACTCTTATAAGTTCGGATCGATGGACTGCGATGGGTGCGGTGCCGAAGCTATGTAGTGTTAATTCACTTGCGGTTAGATGACAGGCAGCGATGTCATGACTCACTTTCTCGTCGTGTGCGAGAAGAATGGCGTTTGTTTAAGCTTATATCCATCTGACGTAAACGTTTCCTTGGTCTTGAGCTGTGTGCTCACTCCGACGAGCTCGTCATATAGACCGAATTGATAGATGATTCGCAACGTGCTCGGCCACAGGGAAATGTTGGCACCGAGATCCAAGACGATCTGCTCCCTGCGCTCAAGAACAACAAAGTCGATACCAGCCTTACCCAAAGCATGAGCAGCTGTAAGCCCTGCAGGGCCGCCGCCGATGACAACGACCTTGAAGTTGTTGCCTTTCTCCATTGTATCAGAATGATGTCCGTTATCACAATAGTATTATGAGATGATGGAGAAGGAATATTATGGGGAAAAGATGGAGGATATTATAGAAGGGTTTGTACGTTGGGTAAGGTGTCAGAAGGGAGAGACCAACTAGATATCACGGACCAAGTCTGGGGAGCTACTTGTATTTGTGGGAAAGGGCAGTTCAATTCCGACGAGGCGATTTTCCGAGCATTGACTAGTTACCACAAGCATCAGTTTGTCCTGATAAACTCCGTTGACCAGGGACCGGACCAGGCCCGATCTATTCCACCGACACAATCCTCAACATGTCCAAGGAGACTCGCGGTGACAGGGTGATGAACGGAGCTGTGACCGAGATTTGCTTGCATAATGCGGACAGAGTTTCCATTTTTTCTTTCTAGCAAGATCAGTGCACCCGACCAGTCAAATGGGGCTATCGTGTCTTGGTGTTGGTCGCGTAGCATCGTCGTTTAAAGTTAGTACATCTTTGCCAAGTTGAGGAAGATGTGTCAGGGGTCCTCCGGCGACTTGATGAGGCAACTCATAGATGCCGCCGTCAAAAGATTCGTCTAGACGGTAGCAACCGGTAGATTTTCACTAAGTAACTTATACGTACATGAAAAGATCTATAATAGGATCCGCAGGAGTAATAGTCGTCATAAATCTCCACTAGACAGACGGAACTCGGTAAATGCGGCTTGACGCGTGCCGCGATGGGCATCATACAGATCCGTTCATGCCCCATTCCAAGCTCTCTTCCATGCTCTACATGACAATGCCCCCTTCGCTGAGATCATTCACATATAAAGATCAATCGAAATCTCTAAAACTGACAAGTGTCTTGATGCTATCCCACCGAGGCAGGACGGAAGAAGTTGCTGTCTGTCTAGAAACCATGGATCTTTTCCATAAATTGATCTACAAGTATAGCAAATTCGAGAAACTTTGCATGTTGTGGTGGGTCGACGCAGGGGGGATCATCCGGCAAACGAGTTCAACCGCTTAATGGGCTGGGTGCCGGGTTGTCTGATGACGGATGACACAAGGGGCATTCGGCCCCGAGTTCCTCTGATTCAATTGAAAGACTGTGCAATGCAAGAGAGAAGTAACATGTTAGGTCTTGGAGACGGCTTCGCCGAAACAATCCACCTCGTCTCCTGTCTCAGTGGAAAGGCGCCGGCTCAAGGACTTTGGGGAAGGAATGAATGCTATTTTTCGTCTGTTTGTCGACGCATGGTACTCCGTATGCAGGACAGAGTTTAGGTGAGACATGCTGGCATCCATCATCCACTAGCCAGGATAGATCGTAACCCCATGGATGATGGCCCATGGCAGAATTGTCCATCGATTATCCGCAGAAAATTTTCGAGCCCCCATAAAAATTTACTACCCAGGACTATCTCAGGTAAGTTATACCGCAGGATGTTGCGGTTTTAATATGTAGCTTCTGGAAACGATTCTTGGCAGATGATATCATAAAAGGGTTGCGGGAAATACCAGCAACCTGGGCTTGTCTCGTTCTGTTCTAGGGGAGGAGGGGGCTTGCAGTTTCGGATGTTTTCTGTTTTCGGCTGATGCTCCATACGAACCCCAACCCTCGGTATCGCAGACTCTCGTCATTGCAAAAACCAAAACTTGACGGGACAAAAACGAAAGCGAGAACAAACAGGAATGGCCTCTTATATATGCCCATGATATCTACCCAGTGCAACTCTGGATACACACCACGCATTCACCGCAACTTCTTGCTCCGTGTTCAGACTTCCCGCCCGTCCAGAGCTAGCTATCTATCACCGTTACATGGCTGATGACATGAACCTGTTGGGAGAAGCATGAATGGCATGTCTGGCTCTCCCAACTCCGTCTTTCATCGCACGTTGAAGACAACTACAAACTAGTGCGTGTCGCATTCGTCCTCAAATTATGCAAGGACCTCATCATCTAATGAGCGGCGTAAGCGATAGAGAGCAACGCACATACCAGGAACAAAGAAACACGGCCATAAAGCATGGATCAACATGAGACTGTTCAATATGCCCCATGCACCTAGACTGCTCTCGCGCACCAACATATTTATATGCAGTTTCATACTCGCAACAATACTTGCTTCGTGTGTTAGTCTTGTGCTGCTGCTCATTCGAGTTGGGACAAGATACATCAGAGATCGATACTTGACAACTGGAGGGATAGAGCCACTCTACGCTTGCAATTTCATTTCTATTGACAATACGACATGTCTTTCTCATTGACGAGTTTAGCACCCGTTATTTATTTCTAGACATCGGCCAAACGATCTACAATCTCTGCTATGCTAGATAATGGCGAGAAGATGACAAGTATTTGGTGAAAAAGCTCTCGTTTCCCAGCTTGTGAAGATGGAACCCAATCAACTCGTTGCGTTAATGCTGGGGGAGGGGATTTGCCCGTAGTGACATGGACAGAGTTGGAAAACTCTACGCCTCAAGGGAGCATAGCTCAAGAGTATTCTCATCAGTACAGCTCCCAATTCTGGTCATACGACTACATCCTCTGCAGACAAATCTAGCGATATTCCAAGAGTCATATATTGATCCGCCACTAAGCTATATACGAAGCGACTTCTAAACTACAATACTCACCTGTCAAAACTTCATCTACTGCCTCTATTGATAGTCCCGACGTCACTATTCATCAAAATGTCCCAGGATCGACTGGAAGTGCCAGCTATTTGGTACTGTTTTTGCTTGGCTTCGGTGGGCTATTTCCCGTAACTCTGCACGCATGTCATCCATCATCTGTAATGGCTTTACCCAGCTCCCCATGGTTTATTTCTATGAACGTTGAAAGTGAAATTCGAGGTGGTAAACCAAGATCCTCAAGTTTAAGTATAGACAGAAATGCATCTACGAGTCTACTCTCACAGGCTCGACATTCCTGTTCAATAATGTTCCAGAGGCCATCGGCAAGTCATGGTGATACGCGCGTTCCTGGTTTCACGAGAATAGAGGCTACAATGCTACTGTCTTGCTTGATGCGACGGATGATTGGCCTGAAAATACCATAGCCTGCATTCGTGAAGATTTCAGCAGGTAATCTAATGGGGATGCCAATCAATGCCATAGATGTCGCCAAGAATATTGCCCCTGGACGGTAACAAGGTCTCTATGATGGACAACCTCACGCTGACAGTCGCTGATATGGCAATGGTTGCATGCACTATAATTTTGAACCCCTGCTGAACAACATGAAGCTCTCCGACTGTTTCTCGTGTGCATACTTGCAACTCATTTTAGTCGAGGGCAGAGCAGCCCTTCGTCACTTCGTTTAGTCGGCATTGCTTCCTAAGATCTGTCAGGATACAACGTAGCCCCTTTGACCGGAAATCTGCAACCGTTGGAATGATCTCGCACAAGGTGGTCAGCAGACTTGCATTGCGGCACGTGTTTAATGAGGACATCTGTCACACAAGAGTCATCTGGCTGTACTGGATTCTGATGGGAATGTTGCACATGGCAATCCAGGAGCAAAAAAATGACTTTCTGGTCACGTATGACGCCAAGCTATGATAGAAGTGGATAGATCCATTCGGGGGTTTGTTTGCATAACGTGCTCTGATCCAAGAGAGTAACGAGCTCGTCTTTAGAGCGATACATATCAAGCTCTTGAGCAATGCTATTAATATCATCAAGGTCCTAAGAGAAGTAGTTCACCAACTCAATTTCTGATGACCAATCGTACCCCAATTCTTCGCTATTTAGAGTTTCAACAGTTTCATTCTTAACTAAGACATGTGAGACCTTATGGCCAGCCAGGGATTTAGCAACCCTCACCATCAGCTTCTCAGCTTGTGAGATATTTCCATTCAAGGGGCCATTTTACAATTAGTGACGTGAAATGGAACAAGACACATTCCACATACCATCTCCAATTGTGATGAGAATGAGCAGCGGATGTGAGGTCTTCTGGACCCAAATAAAGGGATGGATTAATTAAGGAGCCTCGAAACAAATTGTAATGCAGAAGATAGAGTTCTTCCAATCAACATGATTTCCAGAACTAGAAATCGCCTGGACCCGAATGAAATGGCAGCGGAGAGGCGAGAAACAGGAATCGGTGTGGTGAATCGAATATTTTCAGCCCATAACTAGATCTTGTTTGGACCCAGACGAAGACACTGCTAGAGGCTGGATAAATGAGTGTAGATGGCCAAATGCCTTCAGTCAATAACTGGATCTCTTCTGAACCCGGATAAAAGACTGATCTCAAGGGAGAAGAGATAGAGGAAGGAGAGGGAGGAGGGGATTTACATAGGTATCCAGTGACCAGATGGCTGAGGCAGTAAACTATGTTTCTCCTTCCGCTGTTCCTCATAATATCGCTACTCTTCTATTTTGTTGATAGACTCGCGCCATGCTCTCCTTTGTGACGACATCGTATGGCTAGTCACAGCCCCCTTCTTCTATTCTGGAGAGAACTTTGCTTACCAGGAAAGTTCTCATCTTCATCACGACTACGATGAAAAAGGCACAGTCGGTACCTTCCATGGGTTCAACCTGTCATTGTCGGAAATAGCGACATGCCTCCCCAACCAAAGTGAACGCTGGGCTCGATAAACATTGCTTCACTGGGTATCCATGACGAAAGACTCGCGGTGACGACCATGAGTCTGGCAGGAAAGCAGCACCCCAATCGTTAGTCTTTCTCACATCAAGAAGTCGCAGTGCAGCTCCTCCTGACAGGCAATCATTGAACTTTGTCCGTTCACAAGATTTCCACCTTAAACCAAGCCAGACACATCTCCCAATGTCTTTGCAAGGTAGAGTGTTTATTTGAGTCAACGTCTATTTGGCATCTCTGCCATCCGAGTGCCTGCGACACGACCAAACCAACAACCATCGCCGCCTTCGAACACCCCTAACCTTGTGGCCAAGGAGCTCACCAGTGTACACCGTAACGCTCTGTCCACAAAATACAACTATACGAGAAGTTAAACAGATCCTATTATTCTAGACGTAGAATTCGATGGTATATCTGGTTTACAAGACCTCCTGTATATTACTAAATACTTGTCCGTTCCTCGAAGAAAAAGCCGAGTTCGAATCTTTCTGGGATATGATCAAAGAACAAGCTCCTACTGCTTCAGGATAGATCTGGCCTTTGATTGACCGATTCAAGGCGCTGCAAGGTTTACACGCGTCGTGTTCTTTCTCTACTGTCCCCTCCGCCAAATAACAATGGAAGACATAAAGCGATAGCAAAAACCACACCCTGAAGTACGCGCAGGGCCTCAACCGTAAGCTTGTTCCTCTGAAGTACCCGCCGGTTGCTAATCAATTAGGCATTGAGGAACAGGGCTTGTCTTCCCTCACGATGGACTCCCGGAAGCAGTGTCAGTGCAACAAGGCCGACGACCACTGCGCCAGATTCCCATGCGCAAAGCTACTGAGCAAAGTATCCTCGTGCTTGCCACCGCCATCGAGCTTCGAATCGCAAAAAAAGTCTTCGGAATTAGAGTCACGGCGACCATCACCTTCTCCCAGACCATCAATAGACCGATGCCGTACATCACCAGTTTTGACTCGTCGCTCTTTGTCCTGTTCGAGGTGCCCTGGCACCCGCGACATTAGATAGAGGCCCGAATGCGTTCGGTGCAGGCATAGAGGAATGCATGCACGAGGAACATGCGCTCCCAGTTCTTCGGAAGGTCATGGCATTGAGTCGGAGGGAAAGAGTACCAGGCACTGCACGCACCGATATGGATCAGGCTATGGACTTTAAACATCAGCCATCTTATAGCAACAGACAATGAAATTAAAAATGAAAGTTGTTTTCCTGTCTTACCGATGTCTCTCTATGTTACAATCATGTCCTTTCGTTACCTATATTTCTCTCTATTACCCATGTTTCCCTCTGTTACTCATATTACTCTTCGTTACTCGTGTTCCTCCCGATTACTCTAGATTCTCTTCATCTCTCTGATAGGCTGAGATTACAGTGCCTGCTAAGCCATTATACGTATAACGCAACCCTTTTTATGCGTTGGGTAGACTTTTGTATGGTTGTGGGAACAGCATCTGCAGCCCCTGAATCTCTACAGGGTAGGTTACTGTAGCTATTAACGTACATTAGTTCTTTCTCACCATCACCTCACATTGCTCGACTTGATATCACATTCACATTAAGTGAGAAAAACAAATCAACGTCTTTACAAATTGGTACACATAAGTCTAGGGCTCGGTACACAACAAATCACGTGTAGGGCATTCATGAGGTAAAATTCTTCTCTGACTATACTCACCCACTCAACCTTTTCCCCTTTTCGCCCTCACCCTTCTTCCAACATTACCATCGCTTCAAAAACGAGAGGAAGTACAAATCTGCCTCCCTCAAAGCGATAAAGAGTACGACGAACCACGACCTTACATATAGCTTTCAGTCCATCTTCAAGGTTGAGTGCAAAAACTGCTCCAAGTTGGGCAGATATCGCCGATTTCAGCTAGATGTACCCTTCCGACAACCACTTAAAAGCAGATGCCAGCTTGCGCTAAACAAACAATTCGGTCTGGGAGAATGCAGAGAGTATCTAGGTCTAAGGCTAAGCGGAGTTTCAATGATCACCAGGAGATGATTTCGTTTAGAAACTGGGCCATGCAGATGACTGCCGAGGCGGATCTGCCTGATGGCCTGGTGGGCAATTTGCTTGGAAAGCGGCAGAGGTCGATATGAACAAGCACCTTAATTACCAGGATGAGAGCATCCAAAAGCCCGGCCATGCATACACCTGCGTAGCAAGAATCTTGCTTAGAAATATCTCTGATGTGGTAGATGATTATGATAAATTAGGTATTTATCTAGGTGATCGCAAACAGCGCTCGGATGAGTTTGTGACCGAGTCAGATTTGGAAGAGGATGAGCCGGATGAGGAAGCACTAGATCATGTGGCATGGATTTGGAGTCTGAGGTGGGTGAAGAAGAAGATACGGAGTAGTTTGGGATAAATGGCTTAGGGGGCATGAAACATGTTAATATAATTGGAGATTGATGGCTTAATTCTACAGTTTCTAGACATTGGTCCTGTTTCTGTTTGTTTCCCTTATTCCTGCTCGTGTCTCCTGTCCCTGTCCATTCCTCTTGTTTCTGTTTATTATGACACTAAATAGTCGTATACAAACTCCCGGTTCACGTTGGTATGTCAACTATAGCTGATACCATCGCAGCCTCGTCCCCAATTCCGCCCATTCGACGTAAGAGCCGCCCGTTTAGCTTTCTAGGCGCCTGATACGATTCTCCCCCGCGAGAGCGCTTCTTTTCTTTCTTTGGAGACACCCGGGAGCAACAAAGAAATGCCCCCTGGGCTTCCCACTCTGCGGATTCCAGGGCCCGTTCCATTTCAGGCTCCCAAGATCCGCTCTGCCGGTAGGCGCTGCGTTGTTTCACCCATTTCCAAACTAACTCGGGGCCTCGGTCGAAGAGCCGTTGGGCGCATTGGGCGGAGACGGGGATGGTGGCGATTCGAATGGAGACCATTGGTTGCAGGGGTTGGCTGCGCATGTTCGCGCCAAGTGTCGAGACGAAACTCTGATAATCCTGTTTTTTTTTCGGGTTCTTCAATGTACGTTATTGCGGCGGCAGTTTGCAGGTAGCGGTGGATGTCTCTCAACGTGTGAGAGCCCGTTTGCGCCGGTATGCTGATGCTGCCCAAGTCTCGGAAGCCATCAATCAGTCGTAGACTGCTGAAGCTGAGGTTGACCTGAATGAGCCGGCATTGGTTCACAACGGACTCCCCAACAGGCGTATATTTCCAATAATGCAATGCGGTCTCCATATGGGATGATGGATGTGCTCTTCGGCTCATGGTGACGAGCAACTCGTGCACATGGTTGCAGTCCTCAAAGTAATCTGGCTCACGTCGTGGCGGGGGAGAGTCATCTTAAGAGGCTACTGCTTCGTATAAGTATGGGATTGCTCTTCCGTGACAGAAGCAGAGAATGAGTAGTAGAGCTATGTTTTTTACAGCAGGTAGTAGGTATGTATACGGAGAAAGAATAGCAACGGGGAGACAACTGTTACAGATCAACAGCTTTTTATATTCCCACTCGCCAAGGTCATACATGCAGCACCTACGGTCAACCGATATATCATCTCTAACATATCAATGGATGCTTTAACATTGATTAACTTGGTAGTGCCTGTCTGAGCACCTCAGGCTTTGAAGGCTCTGAATCGGGTTGTACAAAGCCATGATCCGAGACAGATGATGAGGAAGAGGGTTAGTCAAAGAGAAATGGCCAGAATACTATGAGATTTGTTTTGGCTGACTAGTGGCTTGGTCTCCACAGCTTCTGGACATTTCCCTTGTTCCCGTCGATTTCTCTTTGTTGCCCTCGATTCCTCATGTCGCCGTTAATTCCTTATATTGCTCTTCGTTCCTTTATTTCTTTGCATCCTTCACCCGCAATCTCACCATCCGTGCTTTGTCTCCCAGCTGAAGGAATAAATTATCATTTAGGTGAACACATATAATGAGAAGGAATATGGGCAAAGAGTGCCATGTTCATCATTGTATAATAGCGTACAAAACAACAGAGGCATTCATAGCAGGCGTATTAATCGCACGACGTTATCAAGATTGTGCTCAAACAAATAATGTGTCAGCGTGAGATACAACTCAAGCGACAAAAGCCTTGCCAACGGGACCACAAAAGGTAAAGACGAGGCAAGCATCTCGGAATTGAGAACACCGAATCTAATGCACCCAAGACAGAGTAACATCAACCATGGACAACAATACCGCCGTTGGGATGCAGCGTCTGTCCACTCATAAAGGCACTTTCCCTCCCAGCAAGAAAGACGTAGCTTGTCGCAACCTCACTCGGCTGACCTAGCCGGTTCATCGGCGTCCAATTACCCAAGCCACGGCCTTGACCCTCCTCGCCTACGCCCGTTGTGACGAGGGGCGTCCACACGGGACCCGCTGCGACAGCATTGACCCGGATCCCCTTCTTGACC
The DNA here is from genome assembly GCA_036429605.1 of Cladobotryum mycophilum. Taxonomy (NCBI): domain Eukaryota; kingdom Fungi; phylum Ascomycota; class Sordariomycetes; order Hypocreales; family Hypocreaceae; genus Cladobotryum; species Cladobotryum mycophilum. Next base: position 4,116,418 of record JAVFKD010000016.1, on the reverse strand, counting down.
AATTGGTTGGACAAGGCACGGGTAAAAGCAATGACGGCGCCCTTTGTGGTTGCATAGTCGATACGGCTCGGGACGCCAATGTAGGAGTCAACTGAGGCGCTGTTGATGATGGCGCCGCCTTCTGGAATGTGTGGCAGAGCGTACTTGGTGACGTGGAAGTACGAGTCAATGTTGGTTCTGAATGTGACAGCCCACTGGTCCCTACTCGAATGTTAATTTACAGCTGTTCGTTAATCGGGGTTCATAGTCAGCTTACTCGGTAATGTCCTCGATGCCACCGGTTTGCTGTCGGCAAGCCGCGTTATTGACCAAAACGTCGATCCCGCCCAGGGCTTGAGTGGCCCGCGTCACAGCGTCCTTACAGTTCGTGGCATGACTCAGGTCACAAGGGATAAGCATGATCTCACCCCCATTCTTCTCGACCTGGGCCTTTGTGTGCATTGCATCCTCCTCCTCGGAGGGGAGATAGACCATGACCACGATAGCACCCTCCATGGCAAATTGAATGGCTACGGCACGGCCGACGCCAGAGTCGCCTCCTGTGATGAGGGCACGCCTGTTCTTGAGTCTGCCTGATGGGACATATGGGACGTCCTGAGCGCCTCGGTTGTTGGATGGTAGATGCGTCTGGGTGGGCTCGGGTTCCAGGTCTTCCTTGACGAGTGGTGCAGACTGTGTCTGAGTGGTATCGCCAACGACTTCTTTAATCTTTTCAGCAGCGTCCTCCATGGTGAAGTAGATGAACTCTTGGTTTCAATATTTTATATGAAGTGTCAAAGTTTTTAACTGCAATTGCCTCTTTAGATATGCCATATATTTTATACCCCATAGTCAGAGTTTCATATCATGTTCATGTCGTCAACATGATGGTGATGATTGTGTGGCAAAGCATCACCCCGCTTCCCAACATCGTGACGTCTGGCAATCATGGTGATTCTCAATACGTGGATAATGGTGATGGTGGCAGCATCAATGCCTGCAGAGTGAAAAGGGATAGAGTTTGAATCACTGTCAGAGGCTATCCAGTGAACGAGGGCTTGCATGAAGCAGCTGCACGATATAACAGATTCATGATTCGTTCGTGGCAGAATAAAATTAGAAGCCAAGTTCTCTTTGCCTCATCGACACTAAAATAAAATATAATCTCCTGTGGCTAGAGAGTGTGCTAAACCTATCTCGGCAAACTATATCCTGATTCCTGCAAAATACTTGCCCGTACTTTGTTGGTGGTACGACACGCAAAACAAACCCTTCAGCCTCTGGACGCCCCCAAAATTTCAGGCCGGGTGCTAAAAAAAGCACTGGGCAGAAGGGAGTTCCATCAAGGCGTTCCCCCCAATCTTACCCACTAAAAAGTCCACTATAGGGCGCTACTGTCCACTAAAGGCCTGCCGTGCCTTACATTGCCAATACGACGTCGTTTCCCCTGGGCTGCTTGGCTGGCTGCGCTGCTGCGTGTCTCTCCCACTCTCAGGGCACCCACGCTCCCACCCACGCTCCTCTGCGTGTGCTGGGAGGAGGTACCTTATCTAAAGTACCTCGTTCCTGATTTCCATCCATCCATCCCCAATTCCGTTCTTCTGCCTCCATTCTCAATTTCACTTCCTCCACCTTTTTTTCTTCTCCAAGTTTCATTTCGATTCATCCAAGTCGCCCACTCGTCAGAGGTCGCTTCGACGTCTCCAAATCGTGTCAACGCAAACGGTCAAATCTGTCGACATCTCGATTTAAGCCTCGCCAATTTCGGTTCCGATCGTGCGCGACGTGTGCTTTTGCTTGTCACCCGTCCTCGACCACTCTCGACCACTCTCTTAACCTCGGCCTGACAAGATGCCTCTCTGCGGCGGATCAAAGACTGTGCAGCGCAAGCTGGTGCTTCTGTACGTCTAGGACACTGCATAGACTCGCCTTTGCTGCTTCACCATGTACTGACTGGCGCGTGATTCATAGGGGCGACGGTGCCTGCGGAAAGACTTCGCTGCTTAATGTCTTCACAAGAGGGTTCGTCACGACGCCCAACGATCGCAGTATCTGCTTGCGACGCTCGCCATAGCCATTGCTAACATCCCACGTTAGATACTTCCCAACTGTTTACGAGCCGACAGTGTTTGAAAATTACGTTCACGGTATGCTACGATCGCGCCCAGACCATATTATTATCATTACTCTTTTCTCAAGACAGCAGCTAACGATGCGGGGACAGACATCTTTGTAGACAATGTGCACATCGAGCTCTCGCTTTGGGACACAGCTGGACAGGAAGAATTCGACCGACTTCGATCACTCTCTTATGGTATGGCCCTCCCATCTCGGCGACTTTCACATGCCTACCCCACCCGCATTCCAACGCTGACACCATGTCTCTGCAGATGATACCGACCTGATTATGCTCTGTTACTCGGTCGACAGCAAGGATTCCCTAGAAAACGTCGAGTCCAAATGGGTTGGGGAGATTGCCGACAACTGCCCCGGCGTTAAGCTGGTCCTTGTTGCCCTAAAATGCGACCTGAGAGAACACGCAGAGGATGACGAAAACGCAGAGGATGGCGCAGCAGCTGCCGCAGCAAACGCCCAACGCGAAAAGCCACCCTCAATTTCCTACGACCAGGGACTCGAAGTTGCCAAGCGGATAGGAGCCACGCGCTACCTCGAGTGTTCTGCCATGAAGAACCGCGGTGTCAACGAGGCATTCACAGAGGCTGCCCGAGTAGCACTCAGCGTCAGGAAGGAGAGGGACGATAGCAAGTGTACCATCATGTGAGACCTCGGAGCTTCATGTCTCGGTCTCTCTTTTATTACGCAAAGTGTGGAACAGGGCGCCTCGATGCAGCCCACCTTCTGGTTTCAACAGCACCGGTGTTTTTATTTTGTTTTTGTTTTTCTTTATTTTGTTGTTTTTTTCCAACTCGACACGACAACGCCCTACCTTCTCCTTGACATTTTATCGCCATCTCTGGATGCGGAAATTTCACTGTACATATTCAAACCGCGAGATTCCACGCCAATAGCGATCTCGGATTCTTAACCTGTTTTAATGGGAGGAAGAAGCAAAAAATGAAGCCGCCGTGGCAAAGGGGATGGAGTATCTGACGGGCACAACCAATGAAGCGGGTTTTCTTTTTACGCATGCTTAGAAGTCTCTTGTTTCCTTTTTCCAACCATCTTCTTTTTTTCCCCTAGGGCTCTCTGAGCTATCAGTGTCTTAGACAGATCGGAGTTCGAATGCCAATGTTTCTTTTGTTTTTGATATGGTGTGACGTTGTGATATGCGAGACTGCTGACGCGGGGACCAAGTTGGCAGGGTTGGCAGGGTTGGCAGCATATTGACAAGCTTGATTTCGTATTATAGTTTTGTCCATATCCTGAATTAAAAGTGTAGGCCTCATGTCCATGTAATCTACGCATATTGCGATGACGAGCTGTCAAGCCATAGTCGACACCATTCCTGTCATACACGCAACACGCCAGCTTTAGCCACACTTTGGTTCAAATGGCCGCCCTCTGTCTACAATGTCGTGATGCCATTGTCCAGATCAGGTTTGATCATTGGGTTTTGCGCGTTGTGATGGCCGTCAGTCTGTGCTCTATAGCGTCATGAAACAGGCCGATCAACCCCTCTTCATCTTGGTTGAGAGAAGAGATGCCGCTAAGTTGGCCAGCTTTTGACGTCACGGAGGCAAATTTGACGATCTTGGGACGGCTCCAAACAGTATGAGAGCAAACAGGTTTATTAGAGCTGGTGTTGTGACGAAAGAGATGATTATGAGATTGGACGAATCGGTAGATCGCTTGATCGAGATATATTAAGAGCATCCCTCACCTTGCGTATTACACCGGCTTTTTGTTCAGTCAGTATCAATACAATTTTACATCTTCTACTCTCACGTAACTCATCATGCCTTTCTTTGGATCTCGTCGTGAACCATCGCCCGAGCCCGTCTACGAGCCGGAGCCCATGCCCATACAAAACGCCCAGGAACATCAAGTTCCCCAGAAGAAGCACAGCATTTTCAGTCGTCACCGGGATACGTCCCCGACCAACACTCACCGCACGGCTTCCACCAGAAGTTCCAACGCACCCCTCGCCGGCGTTGAGCCAGGCTACAACACCAACGCCAACAATGGCAACTACAATAACCACAATAACAATGGCTACAACAACAGCGGGTACAACGGAAACGGAGGCGGCTTCAACGGATCCGGACCGGGTTCCAATGCCGGATCTGGGGGCGGCGGCGGCGGCGGTGTCTTCCGTCGAAGCACAGACGCCTCCAACTCCGGTTCTGGCGGCGGCGGCGGCTTGAAGAACCTCTTCCGCCGGGGCGACGATAACAACGGCAACAACCTGGGCAGCCTAGACCCCAGCATCCTCCAGGTCCGCGAGCACGTCTTCTCAGCCGAGCAGGCCGAGATTGACGCCGACCGCGCGCTGGGAGAAGCCCGCATGCGCGTGCGCGAGGCAAAGGACCATCTCTGGAGGATCGAGGAAGAGGCCAAGGAGGAGGCGAGGAGGGCGAAGCTCAAGCAGGAGCAGGCGAGGGAGGTGTCGAAGAGAGGGAAGGGACTTGGACGTGAGTACATCGTTTGCCTTACTTTGTAAATTTGTGAAGTCTTGATGTGTATGCGAGCTGAATTTGCTAACACGTGTGAATAGGTCATGGGCTGTAACTTTGATGTTGGTCATGTATATGATGGCGGTACAAAACGGGAATGAGAGGACTGAGTAAAGGGGATATGGAGCGATTATGAGGTTGTACAACATGAGCATACGATAGCTTTCTTTCTTTGGCATTATGTTTTCACATGTAATTGTATTAAAGTACCCAAGTACTCAATACTCTCTCTGTAAGATGAACTCAACCATCCGTGAATATTGTTTATCTGATCAAAGTCCAATCCTTGACACATCTACCAGGTACCATTACTACTAGGTAAAGGTGCCTGTAAATTAGGCAGTAATTGCATATAATAGACGGTGTGCATGTATCTTCTTGGCTCTGATACATCACTTGTCATGTTTACCCTGCAGATTGAATCAGTACATCTTCCCCAGCATGTACCCCGGAATGGTCTGCAGCTCCAGGGGGCAGCAGGTGAAGGTGTCTTATCAGCGCCTATCAGCGGTATGACGCAGCACTGGCACCGCCAGTTGGGAAGGAACCTGGAAGCTATGGATGCCACATTACTTTGTGTCTATTGGACTTGAACATCTCCATCTCCATCTCCATCTTCCATCATTCATCCCCTCTTCCTATCCTTTGGCCCATGAATCCATCATAAACATTCATTATTCAATGCCAATTCTCGCAAAGGGCTGATACGCATTGACTTATTCACCAGCCTTTTCAATGCCGCCCACAATGGATCCCGCCACAGAGGGACTCCTCCTCAAACACGCCCAGAAACCTTTCCGCCAGAGACGCGACTCGATAGACACTGACGACGACCTCGATCTCGACGAATTGACACACGTGCTCAACGACGACAATGTATCATCAAATAAGCAGTCATCACATCGCAATACTTCAAGATGGCGATTCCCGGTTCCTCAAGTTCATTGGCTGTTGCCGCGATCCATGCACAAGCGCCGTCGATGTCTGATAGCTCTAGGTGTCATCGGTGGGATTCTACTGCTTCTAGCTGGCGGAGGCGCATTCGGGTACAGGAAACTGACAGATGCTCCGGTCAATGGGAAATCGCCTCCATGGTATCCGACTCCAAAGGGAGGCTCTGTGCGACAATGGGCCGATAGCTACAAAAAGGCTGCCGAGCTGGTGTCCAAGATGACACTGCCAGAGAAGGTCAATATTACGACTGGAACGGGCTGGATGATGGGTTTGGCTGTGGGAAACACTGGCCCCGCTACCAATGCTGGCTTTCCTGCGCTAGCTCTACTAGATGGACCGTTGGGTATACGGTTTGCTGATAATGCGACGGCATTTCCAGCTGGTGTCACTGTTGGAGCTACGTGGAATAAGAAGCTCATGTATGAGCGTGGCAAAGCCCACGCCCTGGAAGCTCGCGGCAAGGGAATCAATGTCCTGCTTGGACCTGCCATTGGTCCTCTTGGTCGCATGCCCGCTGGCGGACGCAATTGGGAAGGTTTCGGAGCGGATCCATATTTACAGGGTGTTGCGGGTGCCCAGACAATCAAGGGCATCCAGGATCAAGGCGTCATGGCGACCATCAAACATTTTGTCGCCAACGAACAGGAACATTTCCGCCAAGCCTGGGCCTGGGGACTACCGCATGCGCTTTCATCCAATGTCGATGACCGCACCATGCACGAAATCTATACATGGCCTTTTGGTGATGCTGTCAAGGCGGGTGTGGCAAGTGTCATGTGCTCTTACAACATGGTTAACAACTCGTACGCATGTGGCAACTCCAAGCTACTCAATGGTATTCTCAAGGATGAGCTGGGGTTCCAAGGCTTCGTCATGTCGGATTGGCTGGCACAGCGATCTGGCGTAGCAAGCGCTCTGGCCGGACTGGACATGAGCATGCCTGGCGACGGCCTTCTCTGGCAGGACGGCAACCCTCTTTGGGGACCACATCTCTCTCGGGCAGTCCTGAACGGTTCGTTACCGATTGAAAGACTGGATGACATGGTGCTTCGCATTGTTGCATCTTGGTACCAGCTAGGTCAAGATGACAGTTCCCGGTTCGAGAATAAGGGACCCAACTTTTCATCTTGGACATTTGACAAGCTGGGCATCATAGCCCCCGGCAGTTCCTCTCCTCAGGAAGAGGTCGAGATTAATAAGTTTGTCAATGTTCAAGCTGATCATTCATCACTCGCTCGCCAGGTCGCAGCTGAAGGCACGGTTTTGCTCAAGAACGATGGAGCTCTACCCCTGAAGCCTAGTGGTCTGATGGGCAATAATGACAAACCTCCTACTCGTGAGTCCAAGGTACGAATTGGCATCTTTGGTGAGGATGCTGGGCCTGGGAAAGGTCCTAATTACTGTGCCGATAGAGGGTGCAACCAAGGCACACTTGCTTCTGGTTGGGGTAGCGGTGCAGTTGAGTTTCCATATCTGGTAACTCCAGTTGAAGCTATCAGGGAAAAGTTTGACAAGGAAAAGGTCAGGGTAAACGAATTCATCACCAATGACAAACCCAAGGCATACGCCTTGGTAAACCAGGATATATGCATAGTCTTTGTCAACTCTGACGCTGGTGAGGGTTACCTGACATGGGCTGGCGTTCGGGGCGACCGGAATGACCTTCGGCTTCAGAAGAATGGCGATGAGTTTGTTGTCAACATTGCCAAGAATTGTGGTGGTGGCTTTGGCACTACTATAGTGGTCATCCACGCTGTTGGTCCGGTAGTCATTGAGCCATGGATTGATCTTCCGGGCGTCAAAGCCGTCATTGCAGCCAACCTACCCGGTCAAGAGAGCGGAAATGCTGTGGTGGATATTCTGTTTGGCGAAGAGAATCCAAGTGGCAAGCTTCCATATACGGTCGGTAAATCGCTTGATAACTACGGCAAAGGAGGGCAGGTTCTATATTTCCCCAATGGCGTCGTTCCGCAGCAGAACTTTGACGAGGGTCTATACATTGACTACAGACACTTTGACAAGCACAACATTGAGCCACGGTTCGAGTTTGGATTTGGCCTTTCATATACAAAATTTGAGCTCAAGGATTTGAAGATCACGGAGAAGAAGCCCAGATCACCCCTGCCAGCTGAGCGGCCAGCTCACGATGTGGAGCCGCCGAAGCTCGATGCTACCATCCCCAAAGCAGAGGAGGCGCTGTTCCCGTCCAATATTCGAAAGCTGAAGAAGTACATTTATCCATATATCAATTCTGTGGACGAAATCAAGCAGGGCAAGTATCCTTACCCAGTGGGCTATGATGTCAAGCAGCCCCTCTCCGGTGCCGGCGGGGGCGAAGGAGGTAATCCCGATCTTTGGGAGGTTCATGTCATAGTATCTGTCGATGTTTCAAATACTGGGGATGTTGCGGGTAAAGTTGTCCCGCAGCTGTATCTCTCATATCCCGGGTCACAGACGGTAGATTTCCCCGTCAAGGTGCTCCGTGGGTTTGACAAGGTTCATCTCGAAAAGGGAGAGACCAAGACGGTGGGGTTTAGTCTGACGAGAAGAGACTTGAGCTACTGGGATGTAACGAGACAGAATTGGGTGATTCCTGATGGAGAGTTTACTTTTGCCGTGGGAGAGAGCTCGAGGGATTTGAGGGTTCAAGGAACATGGTAATTGGGTTTGGCATGTGATGTGGGCTAATATTGATGCATACACGATGACGATTTATATATGGATAATGTTATAATACAGATAGAGAGTGGTTGGCTGCATACTCAGACGGATTTAGGGCATATATCAACTCGCATTGCATTGCATGTACAATAGCTAATAAGGCGTAATTAGACAACATCTCTTGTCCCATTCGGGGCAATAAACTATTTAAACTTGACGATATCCTTAAATTGACGAGTATGCGTTCAACGCCAGCTGACCTCCAAGATGAGCGTACAAGACGTTCCCGCCGGCAATCTCCCCCTCTTGATCAAGTCAATCATGCCCGCCAGACTCTTCCCCTCATACACCGGATCCGTAATAAACGCCTCGGTCCTGGCCCCAAACTTCATCGCCTCGATCGTCGCCTCATCCGGGATGCCGTATATCTTGGCATTATACCGCTCATCCAGAATGACGTCCTCTTCCGTGATGTCGTCTTCCGAGAGGCCGATCTTGGCGGCGGTGAATTTGGCGATGCGGAGGACTTGGGCGAAGGTCTCTTTTGGTTTGCCCGAGGCGTCTATGCCGATGATTTTGCGGGGTGGGGAGGAGGGGTTCTTGGATTGGGCGAGCTTGAAGCCGGCGATTATGCCTGCCATGGTGGACCCCGTGACGGCGCAGACGATGATTGTGTCGAAGAAGAGGCCTAGTTCCTTCTCCTGGGCTTCGACCTCGAGGGCCCAGCGGGCGAACCCCAGCCCTCCTAGGGGGTGGTCGGATGCCCCCGCGGGGATGTAGTACGGTTTCCTGCCCTGCGCTTCGACCTCTGCCTTGAGCTCCGCGAGGGTAGACTTGTGCTCTATTCCAAAGGCCGAGGGGTCGAGGCGCACGTCTCCGCCCATGAGGCGGGAGAGCTGTATGTTGCCTACTTTCTCGTAACCGGGGTCGGACCAGTCCACCCAGTGCTCCTGGACGGTGGCGGCGCGGAGACCGAGCGAGGAGGCGACAGCTGTGACGGCGCGGGTGTGGTTTGATTGGACGCCGCCGATGGAGATGAGGGTGTCTGCGCCTTGGGATAGGGCTTCAGCTGCGAGGTATCTGTGGGAATGTTAGATGGGGATTACTTGAATGGGGGGTTGAGGGTGCAAGAGGAAGAGGGGAAAGAGGAAAAGGGGAAAGAGAAGAAAAGAAGAAAAGAAGAAGAGAAGGAAGAAAAAGGGTGATATACTCTAGCTTTCTAATCTTATTGCCTCCATACGCAAGACCAGAGTTGCAGTCTTCGCGTTTAGCGTAGACGTTTACTTTACCACCCAGAGCGGCGGATATACGAGGGAGGGACTGGATGGGCGAGGGGCCGAAGAGGAAGGATTGGCGCGGGATGCTGGCGAAGGGTTCGGGGAGGGTGAGGTTTGCCATGATGAGTTGAGGGTATGAATATTGATGATGCTGATGTTGATGATGATTGGGGAAGCAATGAATGGTGAGTGTATAAGTGGTTTATATCGACGACTATATAGTAGATCTCTTCTTATCACATATAGTCATTCATCACCCATCAACACGACATCTACCCCATGCATTATATACATGGATATCATACAACCACGCTGTCATCCTCGCATCTCACCCCCCAGCCCCAACATTTGCGGGGGAGATGACCCAATGCGGAGCAACAAATCGTGGGGGTTCATTCTCACACAGACGAATCAGATGCATTGATTCTTCCATGCAGAATTATCGGGAAAAAAACATGCCGGGAAGGCGTGCGAGTCCGGCAAGTTGGCCTAGACTTTTTATGTTGCGAGAGGGCGCATAACGGCAAATACATGAACACATATGAGCGCATCATTGAGATTTAGGCAGATGGAGGCGGCATATTAAGACATGGTATGATCAAACAAGGGAAGGTCTTTGCGAACTCGACCAATATTTGCCATGGTGGAGAGATACCCCGCCATTGATTCCCCACGTTTGATCCCCCCTTGTCTCTCGTTCTCACTCTATGATCTGCTCTCTCTTCACGACGACGGGACATCACTTGGATTTACTGAGACAAACACATAGAGACACCGAACAAGCGGCTCCGTCCTCAACGCGACCCTCATCAATGGTACCGGCACATCTAGCGACAGCTGAGATACCCTAGTCAGATAACAGAACGCTGTTACACGTCGGATGCCTTGGAATGCACTTCTATTTAACATATATTGATATACTACACAACCATCGTGCGCTAACTTCACACTCCTCATTCCTTGAAAATCACCCAAAATAAACCAACCAATGTCTGTTCTCCTCAAGCATACGTATCATATCCACGTTCGGGTGAGCGGTAACTGGAGGAATATTGAACATCATCATAGCCATAGGCTTTGGATGTCTTGACCTTGCCAAATTGCGGCACAGGTTGGACAATGGCTTCGGGCCCGGATCTCCCAAAAGGGGGCTGTCGTAGTAAGTCTTGACTCTCGAGGGCCCTTGATTGGTAGGGTACTGTGTTTGTAGTCGGCCGGGTCGGCGTTGATTATTGGAGGGGACGCGCAAATGACCACCTTGCCCATTGGATGCATGGTCCAACCGGCCTGAGTCATCACCAGTGACTCGTCTGTCGGACTGAAAAGCTCTATCCCGCGGAGAGGGGTTGCGTGACTTTGGAGAAGCTCTTCGTGTCCCACTAATTGCGGGCTCAAATATTCGCGGCGCAAAGTTATCCTCCCTTCTTTCACTGAGCGGATATATATCGTCATGTCTCCTTTCCTGATTTAGGGCTCTCATGGTGCTGAGAACTGGCTCGTCCAAGGGCCCTCGAGAGGACTTCCTATAGGTCTTGCCTCTCTGCATTCGACTGCTTTCTGTGGAGCCACGACGAGGGCGGGCAGAAAAACGACGAGCATCGTCCTGCTCATCGGGAGGAGCAAAGGGCGGATTCTGATTGGCGACAGGAGGCGGGGTTGGGGAAGCAGGAGGCTGTTCTCGAATATATGTTGGTGAGCGTTTAAGGCCCTCCTTGGCCTTGAGACCTTCCTTGACTCGAGACGCCTCGATGTATTGACCGTACATGTATGCATCATCCCACCCTTTCTCTCGGTCTTGTGTTATAATGGGCTGCTGCATTCGGTAGGGGTCTGGTTTGTACTCAGAATTGTAAACAAAGCAATTGCAATTGCCCCACTGAGAACCGCAGCGGCTACAGAGCTGCCTTGTGCATTTTCGACTTGGCCAGAAGTTAGTAATATTTTAGAGTCAAAAACGATTAGTATAGTATTCGCTTACCAGACTTGACTGTAAATACGTTCGGATCCTCCTTCCATAGGAGCTCTACATGCGTAGCATTCTGGTGGTGGTGGTGGTGGTATTGGTGTTGGTGATGGTGGTGGGCGTGATACTACCTTTGGAAGCGTGGGATACTTCAACTCCTCTTTGCGTTCCATTTCGTCCAAGGTTTGGTACTCGATATGCTCTTTCTCTGTCATTTTCGTTCTTATCTGCATCACATTCTTAATCTGGCTAGACATTGGCGTCAAGACTTGAAAAACATCTGTACCATTCAACTTGTCTATAAAGTTGGTAATGGCTTGGGCCGCCCTGCATCGACATGTCCCTTCCCCCAGGAGCATTTTGCTGCAAAACAGACAATATTCATTGTATCTGTAATACGGGTCGCTTGAATGCTCGAGATCCTTCGTAATTGGAAGAAATGTCTCTGTGACGCATTTCGAGCAACTCACCTCTTGTTTCCAGACTGCGGTTTGGGTATTGGTCACCAAGAGTGAACCGTCGCGTGGCGGGTGTCCTCTGGGACATTTCCATTTAAACTTTTTGAGTCTCTTGAGGCTATGCCAGGCATCCGAGATATTCTTGAAATCGGTTCCAGAGTTTAATCTTTTGAAATTGCCCACGCCAATCACGCCGAGTTCATGGCTGCAGCACCTGGGAGGCATGTACATTGGTGAAACCAATGACAGAGTTAATATCTGGAAAAGACACCTATAACACATGTAGTGCCCGCATGTGAGGAGCTCTATCGGATCGCTTGAGAAATCAAATTTCCAGTTACAACTGTCACAGTTAACAAATTCTGAAGACCTAGTAGTTCCCGCAGGTTAGCAGACTTCAGGATTGTGGACTCAAAGGGGCACATACTCATCTGTTGCTGAATCCGAATCTATATACAAAGGGACTGGTGTGTCAGAAGCGGACCACTGATTTGTAACCTCGCTTCCGTACGTTGTATGTTGGCTGCCTCCCGATTTAAGACGACTGCCTGGCATATCATCCGAATACTCTTCAATGTAGGGTTTTGATATTTTAGTTTTCCCTTCCGATTTAGAGCGTTTGATTGGAATGCTGTCATCCGAATACTCTTCAATGTAGGGCTTTGTCTTAACATTGGCCTGTCCATTTATGGAGCGATCTTGACGAGGCGTCCATCTAAACTCGTCGAAATCTGAGTAATTCTCGACGTAGGGGGATGCCCCAAATTTAGGCCGCTCTTTGGGATGACTATTCAGTGGTGGATCTGAATCATGGGAGATGATATCATCAGATCCGTTACTGCTAAGAGACACTTCCGAGACTGAGCTATAGTCATTCTCGAGACGAGAGGTAACGACTTGGGGTCGTTTTGAAGAGATTTTTGGGGCAGGTGTCCGTAAGCGCTCTTTTGTTGTTGACATATCTGGCACAGAAGAGGGTGAACAAGGATCTTTTCCAGAACAGTCTTCTGTAGAGAGTTCTAAAGGCACCGACCAGTCAACAGGCAAGTAATCTTCCTGATTGCGAATTTCTGACTCGTCTTGGACATCTTCGATGGACGGTGATTGATAATTGACAACTTGGCTCGGCTTAATGGTTGTTTCCTCAAAAAGAGTCGCCGTGATTGTTGATCTTCTTTGGCGGCCCAAATCATCATCCACTGCATCTTTGACGGAGGGCTGTTGAGGATGATTGGATGTTCTGTTTGATCTGATAGTCTTATCCATAGCAAAAGTCATCCTATTTGTAGACACCTCGCTCCAAGCCTTGGATGCTGCTGATGCCCAGGTTGGCTCGGCCATGACATCAAACACCTCTGTGATTGGGAGGCTGCCAGCTTTTTGTCGAGTCTCATCATCAGATAATGGATCTTCCGGTGCCTCCCTTGACTTGGAACCTCCATCCGCAATATCGAGGTGAAGTGACACCCAATCATGCTCCATCGCTAAAGCCGCTGCTGGCCGATGCTGAGGATTAGGAGACATAAGCTTGACAATTAAATCCTGTCCTTGCTCCGAGACGTTGTGCTTTTCTAAAAGACTCGACGGGAATGAAAGCATGCCGTTGACATATTTAAACATGTCGCCGATGTTTTGGAATGGGAGGGTATTGGCAAGCATTCGGTATACCATGGTGCCGAGGGACCACATATCCACGGAATATGTGTAAGTGGCAGTACTCTCTTGGCTGAAGCCAAGTGATTCCGGAGCGGCAAATCCAACAGTACCTCGTTGCGGAGTCCGTAGGCTGGTGACATCTTGTTGTCGACGCTTGCTGATGCCAAAGTCGGCAATCTTGACGAACCAATCCGGCCCAGCGGTTACTACCATAATATTCTAGAACGCAGCGGTTAGCTCTGAAATCTCAAAACTGCGACAGCGGGCATTCTCCTACTCCAGGCTTCACATCTCGGTGAACAAAGCCGTTCTCATGCATAAAGCCCAAGCCCTCCAAGACCTGGGTTGTAATCTGTCTGGCTTCGGACTCTGGCAGCGGCCTTGTAAGATATCTCTGCAAATCGCCCATTCGCAGATACTCCATGGCAATAAATACCGAATCGCCAATCTCAAACCATCCATATGATCGTACGAAACAGTGAGCATACTATTAACGAGACGTCAATACGAGCTGCAAGACCAGATCTTGCACAAGAATGCTCGCCTACCCTCGGATTTGAAAATTTGATAATCGCCTCAAGCTCTCTTAAGTATTCAAGGTCTTGGCCAGGAACAACAAACTTCTTGACCTCCTTCACGGCCCTCAACTTTTGTTCGGTGCCGTGGACGCATCGCTCCAAGTAGACCCTACCATATGCACCCTGCCCCAGACACGACTCGCGCGCCCATCGTTCCTCTCTCCTTATAAGTCGCTTCCGTGCTGATAAACCACTTTCGTAAAAGGTGTGCTGGATGCAAGCATCATGAACTTCGGTTTCGATCTTGGAGTCGCGCACAAGGTCGGAGAACCTATTTTCGGGGAAGGGTGGCATTGGGCCCTACATGTACATGCGCCGCTCGTGGAAGCGGGGGAGTCAGCCGCATGACATGGGCGTTGAAATGTCGAGATCGGAGAAAATGGCTTCGGTTTCGTTGATGCAAAGGAGGCGTTACATTCCAAGGCAAGCGCATCGACAAGGCATGCGTATACTCAGTGTCGGCTGGTTTTTGAAGAGATCTGAAAGGTAGGTTGCAGCTTGTAAGCCGGGATGCAAAGGATTGTCATAGAAAAAGATTGGGCCAATCTATCTCCAGCCCACCAAGATGCATGCGGCTGTGCCACTAGCACCGCCTCAGGCACTGCAGCATGCATGGGCAGAGTATCCTCCAATTATTGTATCATAGTATTCCTGAACGTTTTGCGAGGCGGGCGGGGTGTCTTGTTTAGCATTTGGGTTTGCGTTCCGGTCACGAAGAGTGCTCATCGCCTTATACGAATGGAAGCATTCCGACTAGCCGAGCAAGGAGCAATCTGAATACCATAAGTCAAAATGCCGTCGACGGACATCGCCTTGTCAGCAATCGCTGCGGCCAATATATGTCTCCAGTATGTGGACAAATATGCAATAACGCAAACCCATGTTAACAAAACAAAAGGAGCGGAAAGACGCTTTTAAAGGCATACCAAGATTTTCGGGACGCCAATGCACAGGTTGGAGATAAAATTGTCCTCGTGAAGGCCATTTGGAGCCGTACGACAATCCAAATCGAGTTCGTAAAACGGGTGGCCAATTCCCTGGGAGAGGAGCATTGCAGGATTCACCTGGAGGTTTTCGAAATGCTCCAGAGTAAGTTGAGGATGGCAAACACCAAGATTGAGTCTGTATTGGGGAAAGGCTCGAATTCCGGCGTCAATAGATGGAAATTTATCTTCGTCCGAGAAGCAATGGACGAGACCATCTCACAGCTTGAGAAGTGGCAGCGTGTCTTTGATCCGACATGGTACCTGATTCTTCGTATCGGGGATGAGATTATCGACACGGAATTATCGACACCGTCACGTCTCTCTAGGGACGTCAACCTAGGCTCCCCAGGCACGGAGACACCGGATGATGACTTCACTCTCGTTCCAGCACAGAGATTCCGAGGCACCCTGGGTATCAAGAAGGGCAACGAGGCCAGCGGCAAGATACACATAACTCTACCAGAGGATGGTTTGGCTTGGGAGAATGCAACCCAAGTCAAATACTCGGGTACTCGCTTAATCCCCCGCGCCGCTCCCAAGAAAGCGCGGATGTATGCCGTAGATACGATTGTCTGCGACCAGACCATCGACATCTCCAGAGTCAGAGCTGATGCAGAATCTCTTGCCAAGAAGCTCGCTCGGATAGACCCAGGCACGTTTGGACTTCTCTCCTGCTCCGGGCTCGTCAAGAGGAAGGACCCAGAGACTGGACAGCTCGCCTCAATTAACTTAATCTTCAGCATGAAGGAAGAGATGCCGAAGCCCGTGGCTCTACGGAATCATCTTCTGCATAGCTCCGGGTTTAGTTTGACCACGGTCTTGAGTGTAGCACGGCAGTTGGCCAGCGCTGTCAGCTATGTGCACACATGCGGCTTTGTTCACAAGAATATTCGTCCGGAAACAGTGCTCGTATTCCCAGAAGAGAACGACATGGCCCCGTTCGTTTTGGGGTCAGCCTATCTCTTGGGTTTTGATTCCTTCCGTAGCGTCAACTTTCAGACATTGAGAAGCGGCGACGAGGCATGGGATCGAAACCTGTACCGTCATCCGTCGCGGCAGGGTCTGTTTGCGCATAATGACTACATCATGCAGCACGACGTGTACAGCTTGGGGGTGTGCCTGCTGGAGCTAGGCCTCTGGGAAAGCCTTGTACGATACCAAGAAGATGGAGGCTCGGATGCAGAAGACGACAATAAGTTGCCTTTGGATAGCCTTGGACTTTCTCTCCAAGATTTTGAGTTTCAAGGAAGGGAAGCGGCAGAGCCGTCTTCCAAGATCAAGGATCACTTGGTTGAGTTGGCAAGGTCGAGGTTGCCATCGAGAATGGGCGACAAATACACCTCAATCGTAGTCACCTGCTTGACGTGCCTCGACGAGGGCAACGAAGACTTTGGAGACGAAGAGGAGATGCGAGATGAAGACGGCATATTGGTGGGAGTCCGATTCATAGAGAAGATTTTGTTTAAGATGAATGAAATAGTGTTGTAAGAATACTTGGGTACTACCGTATGTAGTCGTTTATCAACTCGGATCGGATTATCAAGTAACCCAGCCAACTGACGGAAGGAAAGCAGGGAGGGAGGGAGGTAGTTTCCATATTCACTTCTTTGTTGGTGCGTTTTGAGAACAAGCCACTAGAATCACTAGCCACGAACTAAGATGCCTAAGGCATTCATTTGCGTTGGCCTTTTTATTGCTTTGAGTCTTTGATTGTCCAGATATGTAGTGGTTTTATTGTTTCTATCAACAGTAAAAGAAGATGTGGAGATGGTAGCTGTGTAGTTGGAAGCAATAGTAGAAGGATTGTAGCTGCAGCTGTGCTTTGCTCAAGGCACTCTACGAATGCCTCGGCAGATATCGACTTGGCATCTAGTACTACTACTACTACGACTATCAAGGTTAACCTATACACGGAGAAATACATTAGATAGGTACTAGATACCTAAGTAGGTAGTATATCAATATTATTAGTTCATAAATCATCATCGTGGGATGACCTTGGCGCAAAACCTCCATCAGATCAGAATGCAGGTCTTGACATGCAGCTGACAGGGTTGCATTCGCCATGCACTGCTACAGTCACAGCCAGAGTCACAGTCACAGTCCGCAACAATGAAACAAGCGACTTGATCAAGATGATCGATAGCAATAGAAGGAGGGCCTCATGGATAGATATCTTCAGACTTGCCAACGAAGCGGCGGCAGTCACACGGCAGTGGCGCAAAGCATGGGACCTAGATAACCGTTTGTCAACAGTGTCGTTAGAGTTGTTAAAGGACTGCCGATGGCGTTTGATAAGTCAACCAAGTGGGTGTTCGGCTCAGGCACAAGACTGATAACTGATAACGTTCATGTCCAACGCCTGTGCCTCCAGATCTGCTGTCGGACCGTACCGAGCGAGGCCAATCGATAGAGGTAGAGGAGTAGACTAGTAGTCTCCTCCATCTCCATGAGTTGAGTGTCTAGTATCGTATTTCCTTCGTATTCGTATAGATACCGCATTACTACTCCATACATCTCTGTTGGTTGACACCGCCCATCGCCATCCAATAGCACTCAAGACGGACTTGACGGAAGAAAAGATCAAGACTTTTCTTTTTCTTTGTCTCGATGTTGGTTGGGAGCACCAATGGATCATGCGTCACCTGGCCTAGAGCCCAGATTTAGGGACCCCTCCAGGCCCTTTCCAGCCCCTCTCACGCGCACTCACAGAGGGTCACGTCCACTAAAATTGCCGCTGCTTTAGTGCTTGTTTTAGTGCCTGGAACGCACTGGAGTCACTGTAACCACCTTTGTCTTAGTTCCCCACCAACACTAGACGATTAACGGGATGGCATCACACAGCGAGCAACAGCACCAACCAAAAAAAAAAAAAAAGGCTTTCAACTTCCCGCCGCCTGTTCTCTTTTCTTTGATGAAGCCTCGACTTCCCTCCCCTTCCTCTTCTTCCCTTACCCATCGCATACATCCTCCTCCTCTACCAACACCTCACCGTTGTCTTGCGCGTCGTCGCAGCGCATTGCTTTGCTCACAAGCCTTCACAATTCACCGCTGGATTTGATTCAATTTGTCTCATTGTCGGAAATGATCTTATCGCGGCAGATTGTCGCACAGTTTCTGGTCCATACACCTACCCACTGACAACCGACGACGACCCCTCCTCCAACATTGTCTTGTCAGCTTCAACTTGAACCCTAGGAAAGCCAATAGCATAGTACCTACGCCGTACCAACCATCGATCGATTGTATTCCTTGCGTCTCAACATGACGCAATCCGGCAACTCGAGACCTCCGCCTGGAGGACGGTCACGAACATCCTCCTCAGGATCGCTCCACGCCAGCGCACCCATCCCGACCATACTTACGTCGTCGCGTCGCGGCTCGACTCACCGATACCAGACCTTTCCTACCGTCCCGCCTAAAACACCCGTCGAACGTTCCCCCGGCTCAATAGCCTTTCCTGAGCCGATTGAGTCCGACGATGAGGACTCGTCCGAAGCCGAGGGCGAGCAAGACCCCACCGCTTTGCCAAAGCGCCAGCTTCTATTGCTTGCGTTCCTCTCCCTAGCCGAACAGACTGCCCTCAACTCGATTGGGCCATATTTGCCAGAAATGGTGGGGAATCTACCCGGTATTCCTGAAGAAGATGCTGGGTTCTACGTTGGCCTGTTGGCGAGCGCATTTGCTCTAGCCCAGCTTTCCAGCAACTTTCTCTGGGGCTACGCTTCAGATGTTATTGGCAGGAAACCGGTTCTTCTAGCAGGAACCTTTTGTCTCATGTGCTGCTTTCTCGTCTTTGGGTTCTGCAAGCGGTATTGGCAGGTCGTTCTGGTTCACGCACTCATGGGTCTTTTGAACGGTAATGCGGCTACGGTACCGACTGTCCTGGGCGAGATGACGGACCGATCGAATCAGAGCAAAGTCTTCACCTACCTGCCTATTGTCTATTCCTTGGGCGGTATTACGGGCCCAGCTGCTGGCGGTATTCTAGCAGGCACTCTAAGCAACCGCTTCTCCTACCTAGGGCCCAACTTGCTAGCCGTCGTGTTGCTGGGCGCCAGTGTCATTGTCGTTGCCATCTGGTTTGAAGAGACGTTGGACCAGGACGAACCCGCCCCAGATATCCCAAACTGGGTAAAGAAGCTTTTTGTCATTATCGGCAAGATTTTGCGCATCTTTACCTGGGTCACCAGAATCTTTGGCCGCCGCGCCCCACAGCTCAACCGTTCATGGAGTTCTCGATGGCCACGACCTCAATCTGCTGGTCAAACACAGCCGCTGCTAGCTTCCCCCGGATCAGATACCGCCTCTGAAAACGACGATGACGAGAGCCCCTGGAAGATCTTGGAGAGGAACTCGATAAACAGACCAAGATTTGGCGCGAAATTCTCAATCGCACCACCATCATTTTGCTCATCACTTACCTCATCTTCCAGCTCGCCAACGTCAGCTTCAACAGTCTGTATCCCATTTTTGCTGCTGCGCCAGCTCCAGAGGGTCGCGAGCTTTCCCCTGACCAAATCGGCGTCACGCTCAGTCTCTCCGGCACGGCAACCATTTTCTTCCAGGGCATCATTTTTCAACGTCTGAAAGCGCGATCGGGCAATTTGGGCATGTACCGTTACTCCCTGCTTGGCCTCGCAGTCGCCATGGTGTTGATTCCGTGGGTTGGATACGTTACTGATAAGCCTCTATTTGGCATGTTTACGGGCAAATGGTGGCTTTACATGGAGTTGGGCTTTGTGCTGATTATCAAGAACATTTGCGCGGTGGGTGGTCTATCAAGCGTCATGCTCCTGGTACGTTTACTCTTATCCATAAACCCATTTACGACTGTTACTAACGCATTTTAGATCACAAACTCTGCCCCCTCAAACGCCAGTTTAGGCACCCTCAACGGCCTCGCTCAAACACTCTCCGCCGCAGGTCGATCCTTTGGTCCCTTCTTGTCTGGCGCCCTCTTCACCCTGGCCAAGGGCTTTCACAAAGGCGAGGCCTTTTCTTGGACTCTGTTTGGCGGTTTAGCTGTCCTAGGTTGGGTCGGCACCATGTTTATTCACGGCAATGGATTGGAGAGCGATGATTATGATCATGTTAATGAAGTTAATGCGGATGAGGAGCAACAGCAGGCATGAGCTATTGGTAATGGATGATGCAAGTTCAAGGGTGGGTAATAATACAGTGGAATACACGAGCACATTTGGAGGGGTTAGGCATATAGGACAGGACAAATGGCGTTTGGGTCCTGGGGTTTGGAGTAAAAAGTGGTATATCCCTTTTGATTTTTGGTATAAAGCGATGAGCGTATATATACAGTTTTAGATACCGCAATGTCGTTGAATTCATACAATGTTGGATCACATTGAGGGGTTATTCCATGTATGAAGAAAGTCAGTGATATTCTATATCTAAGAAAACTGAAAAAAAAAGAAAGAAAGAAATCTAATCTACAAAAACAAATTTATCTAATAAACGACAGTGAAGAGGTAGTCTAATGACAAAGGAAAGATACCTCTACACAACGCCTCCAATGCAGTGTGTACTCTAAATGCCCTATCCATGCCTCCATTTTTGATGTTCCCGGCCGTGAAAGAAAGAAAAACATGCCATCATTCCATCATACAAGCATTCCCGTCATAGTATTTCCCAGTTCATATCAGCACATACCAATCAAAGCACAATACAATCAACACATGAAGGTGTCTTAGTACCAAGTCGGAGGGCTGGTCCAGTGTCTCAACATGGTCTCAATGGCCTGCGTCCACTCCTTTTCGAAGCACTGGGCCAGCTTGCCCATTTCCTCGCCGGTGGGCATCTTGCCGCCCCACATCTCCGGCTTGGCCGCCTCGACGGCGGCGTACATGACGACGAGCCCATCGTCGCGCATGCGGGTGAGGCAGAGCCAGGCGAGGTTCCAGCTGCGGTTGCTCCCCGGGTCGCACCGCACGCGGCGGTGGGCCTCGTCGAGGATGTCGCTGCTAAAGGGGAAGTTGCGGGTGAAGCCGCGCAGCTCGGTGAGGAGGGAGTTGCTGCTGACGTAGTGGACCCAGGCAGAGGTCATAGGCTGCTGGAAGGCTCGGGCGTCGTCTTCGTTGTCGCATGAGGCGGCGATGCGCTCGATGCGGCAGAGGTCGGTCAGGGTGTTGACACGGTGGGTTGTAAGAGTGTCAATGAGGTCTTGGACGGATCCCTGTGGTGATGGAATGTTAGTTGTCAAAGTTCAAGATCTTTATTGGAGATTGTTACTAACTCGAGGCTTGTCAGTCCTGCTGCTGCTGCTGGAGGACTTGGAGCTGACGCTTCTGCTGCTGCGAGATGAAGGCATGATGGGCAGAGGTGGTTGAAAGGGAGGAAGTCTTCGATTTGCTTTGGTTACTTTGAAGGGTTGTTGTTGTTGTTGTCTGCGATTGTTGTTTGACTTGAGCTTGTAGAGTCCTCTGAAGCTCGAATGGCCCAAACCCTCAGACATATATACTCTTTTCAAGGCCTTCTTCGCCCCCATCACCAACGGTACACAAAAGAACCTTCGCCACAGAAATAAATGAAGGACTGGACTGACCGTCGTCTGTGGGCAGATACGAGTCGGGGTGAGTCCGATAGAGTCAAAGAGGTATCAACCGAGGCGACGAGATGACTCCTGAGGCCCCGTAGCCTTGTAATGGAATACGGCGACAAGAAGATACGAAACAACAAAGCAGGAGCCGTTTTTTTTGTTTTCGTGTTTCTTGCTTCTCCTTATTATCCACAGTGAGTATGAATCGGCTATTGCAAGATATAGAAGGATCGAGTACTGGTGGATAGATACTGTGATGGAGAAGGAGAAATCCTTTTTGTAACCGCACCCTCGATGACTCCGGCTCTCTGAATTGGTATCCCAAAGAGGAGATTCAGTGGCTAAAACCAGATCCCAAACCCTTCCTAAAGTGGCCATTTTGAGGGCTCGACTGACTTGATTGACCAGCGGGAGGGCCATAAGGCTAGTAGTGTCACCGGCAAAGGATATCCCGACCGGGGCTCCGGTGGGGGGAGGGGATGAACCGGTATGTGTGGGGCCCTCCTTTACCCCTGGTGCCACGATGTGTTGCCAGTTTTAGAAGCATATCAGACGGTTTGTGGTGGCTTGTAAACAAGCGACAAAGAAGGTGACAATATTCGTTCTAGTTGAACCCATGTACAGAAAGACTGGGCCCTACTCAAGCAGCTAAGAGACTTGCCGCAGATCTTGGCTGTGGGCTAATCCATCGCGTGCAGCATGGGGATCAAAAGTCCGGTCGATGCGAAGGGATGACCCAAAAGTCGATGAGACGAGAAACTATTTTTTTTCTGCACAAGGGGGGCCAGCGGAATAGAGATGCCGAGTTCGCTTGAGGAATAGGGCATCTGAACACGGGCGATGATCAAACAATGACAAGCTGATGAGTCCCGATTGTTTTTTTTGGCTGGCCCCCAGAATCCACTTACAGGGCCAAGGGATGGGAAAGTTTGAGGTCAGCTTCCTTCAGCCCCAGTGGCTAGTCAATGAAACTTGAGGAGGTGGTGGAAGAGGCAAACGTGTCTAAAGAAAGCCATGATGATTTGTTTGGTTGAATAGACGCCGGAGCCGAGTTCGTTTCGTTTTGTTTCGTTCGTGAAGAGTGAGGGGGAGAGAGTGTGTGTGTGTGTCCAAGTTCATGTTCTAGTGCTGGGACTGGGGCAGCGAGCATCATCCGCTGGAGAAGGCCGTGGCAGCCGTGAATCCCCGGAAAGCAATATGCGTGACACTGATGGCCATGACATGATAGATTAGATTAGATTGTTGCATAGCCTCTAGAGTAGTGATCTCAGCCGAGATGATAGAGCAAAAATATCTTTAATGTTGCGGCATGGAAGATGATGGCCATGCAGTGAAATCGGCTTGTGTGAGGGGAACCATGTCAGAACCCAAGGGTAGCTTGGATGGATGATGATGATGGTGGAGGGGCATCATGGGATACTGGGTACAGGTGCAGGTGCTTGGCGCTTAAGGAGCCGATCAGACGCGACACCGCCACAGTCTTAGCCGCGCTTTGCGGAGTTCAGCCCCCGCCGAAGCTGGTCAGCATTGCCTTGCCACCCTTTAGTTGATACAAGACTTAAGCAAGAATGGGAGTCTGCCTCGCCAAGTTTAATCCATCCCAAGTTTTGCATCTTGGAGTCAGTCAGACGCGGCTACGACTAATGAGATGGAGAGATGCACGGCGGCAAGTAACCAATTATGGTTACATCATCATCTACCTAGTCGAGAGAAGGGCGTCAGAGAGGGAGAGAAGCTTTCGCCTTTGTTACAAGACTCGTTTCGAACCTTGAAACAAGCCCCATTTGCTAACCTGTAACTCCCATGGTGGCCAACACTCCAGCCAGCGTTACACCCAACAACCCCTATAATCGCCATCCAACATGCGACGGTTCGCAAGAAAGTCTAGGTGTCTCTCATTCATCTTGCATCCAAAATAAAAACGGACTGCATTTTGGGCTCGTGATTAGAATACGGGGGCAAATAAAATCGTACTCCATAGGAAGCAGCCTTAATACAAGTAGCCTCGGATGCAGGGCCCGGCGAAACAAAAAACAGAGAGTGCCGAAACAAGGCCATCGAATCGTCATTCATATACTAGTACTCTATACCTGCGCTGTACTGCTAGGGTCGACGATCCTCGTTTGTAGTGCAATTTCGTCTGACATGAACACGACAGCCTTCTCCTCCCGATGGCCAATGACTGCACTCAAGCACCAGTAGAGACGAGTTGGAACGTGGAAAAGTTGCTATTATTGTTGATGCTTGGCTTCACCCATCCATCTATGGCATCATCATCATCCATCAAAATTCTATATTCAGTCAGATTGTTTATAGAATTGGAAAACGTTGTGACCACGAGGACAAGCACAAGGTAGCCAGGGGGTATAGCTGAAGACTATAGTGAACCTGGGATACCCTGGAGGTTGCTAAAAATGAACAAATAAAAATGAACAAAAAAAGACAACATGGACGCGATTCAGCAGCCTTGGTTGGTATCGCTGGTATGAGGGACAATAAGACATTTCTCTGGGCAATCATGCATGCAAATTTAGAAAATAGGGATTGTTTGTCAAAGCACCAGAAGGACTTTTTACATATTGTACGAATACAATACCTTCAGTCCTACACCGACCATGCTCGTCTCCTATACGAGATTGTAATAATACTTGTAAATAGACTTGTCTATAAGCATCAAAGCTCAAGTCAGGGATTGATTTGCCAAGGGCATGACCCCTTTTTGTATCTAGAATGACGGTAAACAATAGAGGACGCACTGCAATGGTAAAACAACAAAAACAACAAAAACAACAACAAACGTGATTCAAACGCGGACGAGATACAATCAAGCTTGTTTTTATAGGTGCAGCACTCCGTAACGATTGGCATGGTTTCATCTTCAATGTCACTCTACATTGCATTTAAAAATGCGATATACCTTCTTTTCCGGTTTACGGCGTGGCGATGACAATTTAGCTCCCGCAGCGAAATCAAGGCACAGCGAGCTTCAGTGGACTCTCAGGGAGCTTCTAGTGGACACTGGCATCTAAACTAGTACTCCATCAGGTTAGGTCGATTGAGGCTATGCACCCCTTGTTTCAAACCGTTACCGTAGAGCCTCAAAGGGATGCAGCTACTGGTGCTTGCTTAGTGCAGGTACCAGTACTTTCGCTATTATTCCAGGCACCACTAATTCCAAGGTACACATTGGCTCTGCACGTGATGCAGGTAGTAGCGCGCTGCTCTCTTGGCGTCACCCCTTTGACACTTTCTCTCCCGCTTGGGGGTTCAAAACGTTACATCTCGCTTTTCTTTCTCTTGTCCTCTCTTTTTTTGATCTTCAATCTCAATCTTTCTGCATCATCTGTTTCTTTATAGTTGCCGTTTGTTCTTTTTTTGTTTAGACATTCATTCTAAATACGACACTCATTTTTTTATTATCAAACGGCAATTCAATCGCTCTCTTTTCTTCTTGCTCAAACCACGCTCTTTCTCTCGAGACACGACAGAACAAAACCAAGACAACTCCCGGTGACGATATTCCATCTACATCGCCAATTAATTATCAACCCGTAAACACCTTCATCATGCATTTCTCAACTCTCGCCGCCGGTGCTGCCCTCGTGGCTAGTGCTGCTGCTGCTGGCCAGAACTACCTCGGCTTCAACTCTGGTGCTACTCTCCCCGATCGCTCTGCCAAGTTCAAGGCCGACTTCGCGGCCGAGTTTAAGACTGCTCAGGGTCTTGTTGGCGCCCCTGGCACCTTCAACGCCGTTCGATTGTACACCAACATTCAGGCCTACTCCCAGGACGACCCCATCCAGGCTTTCGAGGCTGCCATTGATACCAAGACCTTCATGCTTCTCGGTATCTGGGCTTCCGGCACCGATAACATCGACAAGGAGCTCAGCGCCCTGACCAAGGCCGTCAAGCAGTACGGTACCAAGTTCACCGACCTCGTTATCGGTATCTCCATCGGTAGTGAGGATCTCTACCGTGACTCCGAGACTGGTCGCAAGAACAAGGGTGGTGTTGGAGCCGGCCCCCAGCAGGTTCTCGAGTTCATCAAGAAGTACAAGTCGACTGTCGCCAGCACTACCCTCAACAAGGTCCCCGTTGGCCACGTCGACACCTGGGATGCCTGGGTCAACGGTACCAACAAGGCCGTCCTCGATGAGGTTGACTGGCTCGGAGTTGACGAGTATCCCTTCTACGAGTCTGGCAAGGGCAACGACATCAAGAACGCTGGTACTCTCTTCGACCGTGCCTACGATGCCACCCTCGGTGTCGCCAATGGCAAGCCCGTCTGGGTCACCGAGACCGGCTGGCCCTACATTGGTCCTAGCTGGGATCAGGCTGTTCCCAGCGTCAAGAATGCTCAAAAGTACTGGCAGGAAGTCGGTTGCCGCAGGCTCTTCAACAAGACTCCTACTTTCTGGTACAACCTCCGTGACTCCAACCCCGACAACGAGGTCAAGTTTGCC
This sequence comes from Cladobotryum mycophilum, assembly GCA_036429605.1. NCBI lineage: Eukaryota > Fungi > Ascomycota > Sordariomycetes > Hypocreales > Hypocreaceae > Cladobotryum > Cladobotryum mycophilum. The sequence goes on along the minus strand of JAVFKD010000016.1, from coordinate 4,090,256 downwards.
GTCAGCAAGGATCTCAGCACCACTCCCGCGTTTGACCTGAAGTGCCCTACCAAGTTCGATACCCCTGACCACACCACCACCTCTGGCTCTACTACCGCTACTACTTCTGGTGCTTCTACTGCTACCCACTCTACTCTTGTCCCAACCCACTCTGGCTCTGGCTCTGGCTCCGGTTCTACCTCTGGCGTTGCTTCTCCTACCGGTGGAGCTCCTGCTACCGTTACTACTGGTGCCGGCACCAATGCTGGTGCTGTCAACAAGCTCTCTGGCGCTGCCTATGCTGGCGTGGCTCTTGTCGCCGGATTCTTGGCTCTCCTGTAAGCATAGAATCGTAATGGGTTCTCTCGTGCGCAATAATCGTTTCGGATTCGCAAAGTGCGGTTGAGATTTGTTTCCCGAGCATGTATGGATACGCCAGGATAGACTCAGCATTGAGGTAATAGAGCTTCACTTCAATAACATGGTTTCCATTTTTGCTAGTCCTGTTTCGAATTTGTGACATGTTCTCCTGTGATGCGCACTAAAATCTCAAACAGCGGATGGTAGCGTTACATTTGGCCACGGGGCGTTACAGACGTGAGACCATGCTGCTGGTGATGTCGTATCGCCACTAGTCGAATGAGGGGCAAAAATGTCAAACGGTGAATTGCTAATTCTACATCTCTATTATTGTTACAGACTTGTCTAATTTCCAAAGGGGAGATTGCGCTAAATATACAATTTACAGATCCTCCGCGACCAACCATCATAAACAAACTTAGACCATTCCAGTTCTGAACAGTTCAAGGTGCTGTCTCTCCCTGCTCACGCCCTTGTTGTCCAACCAGGCTCTTGTTTCCACCATCCACTCCTCTGGCCCGCAGATGTAGTACTCTGTCGAGGCATCTCCAAGGGGTAGGGTGCCATCCTCAGTGAGCTTGTCTAGGCTTAGCCTACCTGCGTAATCGTACTCTCGCCCTTGCTCGTCTCCCTCTTGAATGTTCTTGACGAAGATTTTGGCTGTCACGTTGGCGTGCTGGGAGGATAGCTCGCGGACGTGCTTGCCGTAGCATACGGCGCCGGAGTGTCTTGCGCCGTGGACCCAGGTTATGGGGCGGGTGGACTGGGTTGGTGTTGAGAGGATGGTGTCTAGGATGGAGCGTAGGGGGTGACGCCTACGCCGATGGAGAGGAGCACGATGGGCGAGATGGATTCCTGGGTGGACGAAGGAGAAGAGGAAGGAGTAAAGGCGAATTCGCCGTGGGGAGGGCTTAGTTGCAGCTCGGAGCCGACGCTGAAGTTGTTGTGGAGACGCTGGGCGACGAGGCCGGGGGTTTTGCCTGCTGCGAGGTCTTCCACGCTGGAGACTTGGTCGCTGGCTTCGTTCTTGACGGTGATGCGGTAGTGATCTAGCCCATCGTGGGGAGCGAGACTGAGGGAGAATTGTCTGCTCTGGAAGATGCCGTTGAGTTCCGGGATGGGAATCTGTACGCTGACGTACTGGCCGGGCAGGAAACTGGGTAGGGGCTTTCGCCTGAGGGCTTGAGGTATAAGCTCACCACGCCCTCTGATTCGATTTCTTTCTTGGTGATGGTAAAGTTCCGCCAGTCTTGCCAGTCCCCCGCCTCGGCATAGAGTTGCTTCTCTCTGTTGATGAATATATCGGCCAACACGCCATAGGCGGCCACCCAAGCGCTCTTCACCTCCTCGGTGAACGCCTCGCCCAGCACCTGCGCAAACGCCCCGATGAGAAACTCCCCTACGATGGGGTACTGCTCCGGCCTGACGAACAAGGAGGCATGCTTCTGCGCAATGCGCTCCACCGCGGCGGCAATCTTGGGCAGGTCATCGATATAAGTCGCCGAAGCGAGAACCGCGTGGGCGAGGGCGGCTTGCTGCGCGCCTGTTTGCTGGTTGCGCAGAGAGAAATAGTTTTGCAAGCCGGGGTTGGAGGAGAGGAGGTTCTTGTAGAAGAGGGAAGTAACGGCTTGGCCGTGTTGTTTGATGACCGGGGCGGTGGATTTGACGATGGCGATTTGGTCTGGGGTGAGGGTCATGATGAAGATTTTTGGGTGGAAGATACTGGGAAGTAAGGAGTTGTAGAGGGATTGAGGGAAGAGTGAAGGATGTTTGAAATGTCTGTTTATTAAATCTGTCCATCTTCTAGGGAGTTGAAGAGGCTTTTATATATACGAGTTCACGTTGAAAAAACTTGTTTTCTCATTCATCACGCCTTGTCCGTTCTATTCCTGTCACGCCAGCAAAACATGACATATGCCCCATTGCACACTCGGTTAGAACAGGGAAAAAACTCATTACTGGATTGATGACAATCCGCGGAGATTCAAAATTCAATAGGGCGAACTGCGTGATTATATATCTTTCTTTTGCGCCCCCCAAGCGAGTGACACCAAAGGCGTGACAAATTACGAAAGGAGTGGGCTGATGGTGGAGTTGATGCTCTAAAATTGAAGGGTGTTTCTCCGTAAAAAAGTACGTTATTTACTTACTGGGTACTGCGGGAGAGGGGACTGACCGGGCTTTGTCAAGGTCGGGTGGAATGAGGTTAGTAGTAGGCTACCCGGGAGAGAGAGAAGCCGTGATGTTCCGGCGGTGGTGGTTCTTTGGAAAAGAGATCTCCGCGCAGATGTTCGATTTGCTGAGTAAAGGGCTTGTTTGGATTGGTGATGGGGCTTGAGTCATGACACTGCGGGCCTGGGTAGTAGGCATTTGTGTAACAGGGATCCATGGATGACCTGTAAATGTAAAACTGCGCCTTTGCATAAAAATGGATGGCGAATAGAAGTTCGGGCAAGGTTTCTTATAAATGAGGATTGCTGGGGGTTTGGTGAGTTTCTTTTGAAGCAACGATGAGCGACAGGAGTTCTGGATGAGTAGCGACGGGCAATTGCGCAACGCGGAAATTGGAGTAGTCCACAGAGAACCTACTTGTCAATGTATATATGGTGCCTTCGATGTGGTTGGGAGGTGTCGAGTATTGAGAGATGCATACCCATGTACGCAGATTGGAACTCGGCCAGTTTTCTTCTCGCATGGGGGTATCTCCTAACATTCAGTGGTAACCCGTGGTGGCTAGATTGAAAGAAAGTGGGAACTGTGGTGCTTATGTTTACACAAGGATAAATTTTCGTTGTAAATCATACTGTTATACCATTCTTTGACTTTTAGCAATCGCTCCAGGACAAGGTCAAATGTCACGAAAGGGCTTTACTTGTAGGCATACTGGTATTACCCACGCCAAGGCATGTCGTTGACTGGTCGCAACCTGCATATGACTAAATAAACTTGCCGTAAGTGCGTCGCATTGTTTGTAGAGTCTGGTAGCTATTATTGGGTGATCGCCCTAAACCAATTTAATAACGTGAATTGTCCAGAATGCAGGCTCTGACATGCCCAATGCTTCCACGTTCAGGTTAATAGAGTCGACTGTAGTGAGGTCTGGACTAAGGTCAGTGATAAAAAAGTCTGAGCAGATGAAGTTAACTAGGAAGATCATAGTAGTGGGAACTCCTGGAAGAGGAACAATTGTACGTGACCTTGGTGATTTGCTGATTGCCGTAGTTGTACATACATCACCATCGCACATTTTGAAGGATGGGTTTGAGTATTGAGTTGAGAGATGAGAAAGCGCGTTCACAAGGTGACGCTGGTGTATGCTTGAGTGTGTCAAGGAAAGCTTTGAGTGAAGAGGATTGGATGAATTGTTTGATGACTGGAACACATCAACATGAACTCGGAGACCCTCATCCCTTTATACACGTCTAACAGACAGTGCAAACGGCTTGAAGGCTTTCCTAAATGACCATGTTATCAAGTGATTAGTCTCAACTTAGCAACCAACAACCCCGGTTTGGAGTCAATAGAAATTAATAGGGAAGACGATATTGGCCTCTTTTATTAAATAAATGGTAACGGGTTGTAGACTGGAGATTAGAGGAGTCTTGCGTCAAACCTCCAACAGCCAACACCCCATCACGGGGGCGGTATCTTGTGGTGATATCCGGTACACGGCTAAGATACTGTCACTTGTCTCATTCATGTATAAGTGCTAGTTTAAATCTCAAAAGATTATGCCATACTCGTCTCCCTAAACTAGTAATGCATTTGCTCGTTTATTCTGGCGATGACGGGAGGCTTGCACCTGGGATATACGTGAACTTGTCAATCTATTTTGTTAGCTAGGGTTAGACAACAGCGTCGTTGGTCAATGGTGCCCCAAGGTAAAAGGAAGAAAGAAAAGAAATCTGATGAATTTCGTGGTCTGGTCTGAACGAGATTCCAAGTTGATATACTTACACATATAAGTATTTATCACCGTCAGTAATCCAGGAGTGATATGTAGGGTAACCTTAAGTAAGGAGATGCCACCATCCCAATCCGGCCTCTCAACTGCAATCCTGCCCCGCACAACCCCTCCATCCCTTAGTTTTGGAGTCATCTTATTCTACGACTTGCACGATCTTCACGTTCGCGCATGTTGTTTTATGATCTTGAGTGGGAGCGCATTTCAGAATGAGTATCAACTTCCCCAAGGCAGAGGAAGAGGTCCTCCAATTTTGGCGAGAAGTCGATGCGTTTCAGACCCAACTCAAGCTAACTGAAGACTGCCCGCGCTTCACCTTTTACGATGGCCCTCCTTTTGGTATGTTTCTATCCCAAGAGTTTGAGAGGATATTTTTGCTGACAGTTTGATTTAGCCACCGGTCTGTGATTCTCTTATACGGGCCGTTTTCACGCTCTAACAGTGTGTAGGCCTGCCTCACTATGGTCACCTTCTCACCTCGACCATCAAGGACATCATCCCGCGATATTGGTCCATGAAAGGCTATCATGTCACTCGTCGCTTTGGATGGGATACTCATGGGCTTCCTATCGAATACGAGATTGACAAGAAACTGGGTGTTTCGGGACGTGATGCCGTCATGCAGATGGGCATTGAGAAATACAACGCTGAATGCAGGGCCATTGTGATGCGTTATTCGACTGAATGGAGGCATACCATTGAGCGCTTGGGCAGATGGATTGATTTCGATAATGACTACAAGGTATGACGACTTTTCCCCTTCGCAGTCTGTTGTCATGTGCTACGGCGGGTTACTGCATTGCATACTAAGCCTCTCTAGTCAATGGACACCAAATTCATGGAGACTTGCTGGTGGGTATTCAAGCAGCTCTTCGACAAGGGCAAAGTCTATCGGGCTTACCAGATTATGCCATATTCAACCGCCCTCTGTACGCCCCTAAGTCAGATGGAGGCGAAACAGAACGAGAAACTGACCCAAGATCCCGCGATTTTGGTTTCGTTTCCGATTCTCGGCGTCCAAGGCAAAGAAAACACCTCGTTTATCATCTATACCACCACCCCGTGGACTTTGCCATCCAACCTTCTGATTGCCGTCCACCCTGATTTTGAGTACATAGAAATACTCGATGAGAAGACGGGCAAGCAGTATATCCTACTAGAGAGTGGCCTGTCTATGCTATACAAGGACCCGAAGAAGGCCAAGTACAAGGTTCTCGGAAAGCTTACCGGAAAAGACATGATTGGTTGGAAATACGAGCCCATCTTCAAATACTTTGCCGAGACCTTTTCCGACTGCTTCCAGGTTATTCCAGCGGATTACGTAGAGGCTGGTGAGGGTACAGGGATTGTTCATCAAGCACCTGCCTTTGGTCAGGAGGATTATGATGCTGCGGTGGCCGCTGGCTTCATTACACCTCTTCGCCTACCGCCATGTCCGGTTGACGACAAAGGCTGCTTTACATCTGACGTGCCCGAGTATGCTGGTCAACACGTCAAGGCCGCCGATAAGGCTATCCTGAAAGATCTAAGGTCAACCGGCCGACTACTGCTCGAGAGCCAAGTGACCCATTCTGATAAGTTTTGCTGGAGATCGGACACACAACTTATTAGACGGGCGGTCTCTTCATGGTTTATCAAGGTCACGGACTCGATCCCGGAAATGCTGAAGAATCTTGAGGACACCAACTGGGTACCCCCATTCGTCAAGGAGAAACGTTTTAACAACTGGGTTGCGAATGCCCATGATTGGAATGTTTCTCGAAACCGCTATTGGGGCACGCCCATTCCCCTTTGGGTGAGCGATGATTATGAGGAAGTGGTCTGTGTAGGTAGCATCGAGGAGTTGAGGCAATTAAGTGGCTACACCGGGTCGCTTGATGACATCCATCGAGATAAGGTTGATGGCATCACCATTCCGTCAAAGCAAGGCAAAGGCGCCTTGCACCGTATCGACGAAATCTTTGATTGCTGGTACGTTCTCTCTTTTGCGCCCTGTTGATCTTTTCTCACAACAACAGGTTCGAATCTGGAAGCATGCCTTATGCCTCTAACCACTACCCGTTTGAAAATGCCGACAAATTCCACGAGGGGCTCTTCCCTGCCGACTTTATCGCAGAAGGACTTGATCAGACTCGTGGATGGTTCTACACGCTCACCGTCCTTGGTAATCATATTTTTAACACATCACCTTTCCGAAATGTGATTGTAAATGGCATTGTTCTGGCTGAGGACGGCAAAAAGATGTCCAAAAGCCTAAAGAACTACCCGGATCCCAGTGCCATTCTCAATGCGCATGGGTCCGATGCTCTGAGACTCTATCTTATCAATTCTCCCGTTGTCAGGGCGGAGTCGATACGTTTCAAGGAGGCCGGCGTGAAGGAGATCGTCTCCCGTGTTCTTTTGCCCCTTTGGAACAGCTATCGTTTCTTTTACGAACAGGCCGTGCTCTTCAAGAAGTCTACGGGACAAGATTTCGTGGCACAGGCTTCGTTTGGGGAGCAAGGGTTAAGCAATGTCATGGACCGCTGGATTTTGGCAAACTGCCAAAGCTTGCTGCGCTTCATGGACCAAGAAATGTTGGGTATGTGTCTTGTTGATGGTGTACATTTGTATCACTCACTCACTAACTCTGCAAAGGCTACCGACTATATACCGTTGTCCCGCGGCTACTGCAAGTGATTGACGATTTGACAAACTGGTACATTCGCTTCAATCGCAAGCGTCTGAAGGGTGTTGCAGGTCTTGGTGTTGAAGACACCACCGCAGCCCTGAATACTCTGGTCCAAGTTCTCTTTACCATGGTTCGCGCTCTAGCCCCATTTATACCCTTCATTACCGATCACATTTACCAACTGCTAAAACCCTATCTGGTCGATATCATCGCGGAGTTTAAAGACTCGAGAAGTGTTCACTTCCTACCCTTCCCAGCCGTCCAGGAGGCTCTTTTTGATGAAGTCATTGAACGACAAGTGTCTGCGATGCAAAAAGTCATTCAGCTCGGAAGAGTGGCCAGGGAGCGCCATAACCTGACGCTCAAGACCCCCTACTAACCCTTGTTGTTATTGGGGACAAGGGTTATCTCTCAGATGTTGAATATCTAAAGTCATATGTCCAAGAGGAACTGAATGTTCGAGACATTATTCTGACGACAGACGAGGACCAGTACAATATTGTTCTCGAAGCAAAGGTTGACTGGCCCACGTTGGGCAAGAAGTTGAAGAAGGATGTTCAACTTGTCAGGAAAGCTCTCCCAAATCTCACTCAGGCACAGCTGCGGCAGTATCAGAAGGAGAAGAAGATATCCATCAGTGGCATTGAGCTCGAGGAGAATGATTTGACTCTTGTGCGTGTTATTGGCAAGCAAAGTACTGCTTCTGAAGACCAGAACGGCGCGCAGTGGGAGCCAGCTTTCGCCGAAGATGTGATTATCCTGCTGGACACCGCGCCCCACCCTGAACTCTACGATGAAGGCCTGGCTCGTGAGATCATCAACCGCGTTCAAAAACTTCGCAAGAAAGCTGGTCTGGTGCCCACGGACGACATTAATGTGCAGTACAGCATTGTCTCTAACCCCGAAGAAGTTGAGATTAACGCAGTCGTGGCTTCGCGACAAGATTTGTTCACATCTGCGCTCAGGAGCAGGATTGAGAAGGTACAGGGAGAGGTAGCAGGTGAATCTCTAATCCTGGAGGAGGAACAAACTGTGGGTGAGTTGGTCATCAAGCTGCGACTTGTCAAGATTTGATTCATGCATCGCATCATACATAGATAGAGTAGCTTTGCGTTTCTTCTTTCATGAAGCACTGTCGCTTTGCCATGGTCTTTGTGTTGTAAGCCAATCCCATTAATTCGAACGCGTGAGTTTCTTGTCCTGGTATAACTACCAGGCTGATTTCACACGACTCTGTCAGTTTTAGCCTTTGCATACCATCTTTTTTCTATTATTGATTGGGTGTTATACAGTTTCGGAGAGCGGCTCGAGGAAGAATGGATAAATTCTTGGATCCTCGAGTACCTCGCGCCCCCACCGAACCCCCCAAACATCTATTGATGACTGCTTGCCCGGGATGGCAATGAATGCATGCTACTGAAAACGCCCTTGTTTACTCACCATTGGGTATCGGCATGTAGTTTCATCATTCACTCTTATCCTGAGATGCATGCCTTGTTTACAAAAGGCTCGATAACTTCAACTAGCAGAATGACTTGGCTCACGGCTGTTTCCGCGAGTGATCCAATGAGGAAGGTATCATAACAACCCCAACCCTGAGATTGCGGGGAAGGCGATCGACGGATGCAACGCTGTATCTTTGTCCTACACAGTTGATCGGTGAGAAGAAGCTTGATGTTATCATGTTTAGTCCGTTGAGTGAGAGGTTAGCTCGGTTGTGGATGAGAATACATGCCGATCGGATCGGTCTCTTACATTGCCGTGTCTGGTTGTACATGTCACTCTCGTATAACGCGACTACAGTGATACTCTTTTATCCAAGATGAAGACTGAATCTTCGGCATACCCTGGGGACTTCGAGGTTCAAGAGGGACAAGTAGATACCATCTCTATCTCTGGGCCGTCATTGAATACCGCAGAGACACACGAAGACGCAAAGGTAGATCTTGAGCATCAGCACATCGGCACCCTCGAAAGACGACTCAAAGCCCGTCATGTTCAGTTCCTTGCCCTCTCAGGTGCCATAGGTACCGGACTCTTCATAGGCAGCGGCCAAGTCCTATCGCTCGCGGGCCCATTATCGGCTTTCCTATGCTATCTCATCACGGGCTTCAACCTCTACTGTGTCATCAACAGTCTAGGCGAAATGGCCGCCTGGCTACCCATTCCCGGCGCTGTCCCCGTCTTCGCATCTCGCTTCGTTGACCCGGCTCTGGGATTTACCCTGGGGTGGAACTACTGGTACCAGTTCGCCATTGGTGTTCCCATCGAGGTCTCTGCCTGCGCCATCATTGTTGATTACTGGCCGAATGACATTCCAAAGGCGGCGCTCATCACCATCTTCTTTGCGGCGCAGATATTGATCAACTGCTTGCCAGTCCGAGCCTACGGCGAGGCAGAGTTTGTCTTCGGCGCCATCAAAATAACTACCATTGTGGGCCTCATCCTCCTCATGTTCATCATCACGGTGGGTGGGTCACCCACCGGAGAGCCCATCGGCTTTCGGTTCTGGCATCATCCTGGTCCTATGAACGCATACCTCGAAGAAGGTGCTCTGGGACGCTTCTTGGCCTTCTTCAAGGTGTTTATTCAGGCGACATTTGCCTAAGGTGGAGCCGAGATTGTAGTTGTCGCTTCGGGGGAGACCCAAGACCCGCGACGCAACATTAGACGCTCTGTCCGGCGCGTCTTTTGGCGCATCACTATTTTCTACGTTCTCTCCATCTTCCTCGTCGGTCTCTGCGTCTCCTCCAAGGACCCTCACCTTATCAATGCCATAAATGCGTCTCTTTCTGGTGTAGCCTCGAGCCCCTTTGTCATTGCCATCAGCAACGCCGGGATCCACACCCTTCCCAGCATCATCAACGCCGTCGTCCTCACCTCGGCCCTGTCCTCTGGGAACTCCTTCTTCTACGCATCCACCCGCGTGCTCTACTCTGCCGCCCTGGACGGCAAAGCCCCCGCGTTTCTCAAGTATGAGAAGTTTGGCGTGCCGTATGCGTGTGTTGCGCTGACGTCTGCTCTGGGCTGTCTGGGGTACCTGAACATGAACAACGAGTCGTCTCAAGTGTTCTTCTGGATTAGCAACCTCAGCGCCGTGAGCACGCTGCTCATCTGGGCGAGCGTGTCGTTTACGTATCTGCGCTTCTACTACGCACTCAAGCATAATGGCATCGATCGAGACACCCTTCCCTTCAAGGCACCGTTCCAACCCTTTCTGGGCTACTTTGCCATGGTCTTCTGCATCATCGTCGCCTTCTTCAACGGATTTGACGCATTCTTCCCGGGACGGTTCAGCGCCAAGTCGTTCATCCCGCCGTACATAAATATTCCCATCTTTTTGTGTTTATTCCTGGGGTATAAGTTTGTCAAGAAGACCAAGTTTGTGCGACTGTCAGAAATGGATATCTGGTCTGGAAAGGCGGAGATTGATCGGTTGGAATCAACATGGGTAAAGCCCAAGCCAAGAAATTTCCTAGAGAGGATATGGTTCTGGATCGTCTGAAGGAGCGTAGGTCGCATTAAGCAGAACTGGCCGTTGGTCTTCATTGTTGCTTATAAATGGATGGATGTTTTGCATGAGGGTTCCACTTGGTAACGTCTCGGCCACGTTTCGGTGAGGACTCGGTAATGGAAACTCGGCAAGTTTCTCCACCTCTCTCCACCGTTTTCGTATGGGCGGCGTCTTGAACCGTAAGACTCTCAGTAATGTAACATAATAGTAAGTGTAGATACCATAGTTGTATGACATCGCCACACTGTATAAAGCACTCCGTACAAAGAGCCACCGGAGATGTTCGTTAAGGAACCACAAGGGAAAATTACTATGGATACGATGACTTGCAAGATTAAAATTCCTGACTGAATTCCTTCTCATTTACGTACCATATGGAGTCCATCCAAAGAATTGAGATTGCTAGCTCACCCCAAGCACCACGAGCACAACCACCGCCCCTGCGTCAACTACAACCGGCGGTGCCCCAGCTCCGACAAGAACGGGCACGGTAAAAGAGTGTCAAGAATGGTATGCCGCTCAGCCAAGTGATAGCTGCAGCGATGTAGCTACTAAACACGGAATCACCCTCGCCCAATTTGTGGCCTGGAACACCGATGTCAACCGTAAGAAAGAGAATTCCCAGACTACCAAGCTTATGAATGCGGAATAGCTGACGGACAGACACACCAGCTTCCAACTGCGACGGTTTCTGGCCCTCGTACGCCTATTGCGTCAAGGGGCCCAAAGGCACCGAATCGTCAACCAGCGCGAAGCCTACAACTACAACTTCCACCAAAGTCGCACCGCCCGGACCTACGCAGCCAGGAATCCCTGAAAAGTGTAACAAATATGCCATCACGCAGGATGGGGATGGATGCGAATCGTTTGCCAAGAAAAGCGGCATCACGCCCAATCAGCTATGTAGGTTCCCCTTGACCCACCAGCAAGGGAATATTTGTGGGAGAACGAGCTGACGAGTCTTTACTCTCCGTTATAGATGCCTGGAATCCAGTCCTGGAGAATGCGTGCAAGAAGTAAGTCAACATCAACATCCATTCTTTCCCTGAAAGTCGAGCTAGTCTGTTAACCTGTGACGTGTTGCAGTTTCTGGGTTAAGAAGGCGTACTGCATCGGTGTGTCCTTTTAGATTGAACATAGGGTATTCATAGGATACTGGGCGTGTATTTGTGTTGTGTCTCTGCCATGTCTCTACACAGAGACGGGCGTATAGATCACGCTCTGTGTAGGCTTGTTACTGAATCTAGGTCAACTTGTAATAAAGGGATATTCTCTCTCATTATGCCATTTAATCCAAGGCCTTTTCCCCATTTCTCTTTCTATCATAATTCATCAAGTACCACTATCGACAATCATGGCTAAAATATTGCCTGGACCAGGTTTGTGAGGAAAATCATCTATCCTATTAGCATGCTCTTGGTCAGTATCAAGTATTATACTAGATGGCATTCTCATCGTCTAAAAGCTCCACCTCGAGTCCCGCCTTCAGGTGCTTCTTTGACACCTCCCGCCAGGATCCCAACACCTCATCTTCAGGAACAAATCCGGAGCTGCTCGTCCACACCACTTTTGCCACCGACTGTTCTGCATAATACCAGAATTTATGCCAATTTTCACCAAGTTGCAGCTGTGCAACCAGTGTCATGTGCTTCAGTGCTGGCATTTGTAGAGCCGCGCGTGCTGCATCGAGGTAAAACTGCTTCATGGCTGGGGCTGCAACACCTAGCGTAAATATCGACACCTCCTGGTGTGAACTGTCGCTCGAGTCGTCATCAGATAACGCGGCCTCACTCTCCGGGTCGGATTTATTTGGGTCAGGAAGGAATAGCCATTCGCCTGACGGATTGACTGGCGGATAGCTTAAGTTGAAAATCACTAATCGGCTCCATTGCGGTTCCGTCAAGACAGCTCGAGGAAGGAAGATTTCATCACCGACTAGGATATCGTTGATGTCAAGGACCTTTAGGCGCCGAGACAAGATGTGGATAGATTTTGAAAGCCTATCATCTCCTTCCCCTGAAAATACAGAGGCTAGAGGAGATTGAGAGTGACTCATGGGTATACTGCTAATGTCACCCATCCCGAATTCATCCATAGGATGGTTAATCTGAGATAGAGCATCGGCAAGGTCTATACTCTACATGTTAGTGATCGTTTGTGGCCGCCTATCTATACCCAGGGGAAAGGGACCATATAGTTACCATTCCGCATCCTTGAGAACCGCCAGAAATTCCACCAATGAACAGTTGCTCGCTTTGCTGCCGGTAGCCTTGCCAATAGGACACAAATAGCCACTGGAGAGATGTGTCTCCCAAGACTGGTAGGTTTCCCCGCGACCTCCACTATAGCCACAACGGGGGGATACTGCGCAATTCGCTCAGGGTCCGTCAATTCTAGCACCGATTTTGCATTTTTGCGCGCCCATGCCGCTCTCCTCAGCCAGCGCCGTGGGGAGTGCGGTCTCTCCTCGTCGTGTAAAGGGTCACCCGGTGCAAACGCCTCAAAAGAGAGCTTCACGCCTTCATGATGCACCTCGGCCGCATTCCACTGACTGAGAGGCTGCATAAACGCTTCAAACGTGGCCTGGAGCACGCGGTTATTCCGTAGCCTCTCAGCATCAGTCTCAGGGCTTCTCAGGGGCCCAGGCCTAGGCAGCACGACGTCAAGCCGGATGGTGCGCACATAACGACGGCGCCGTGGTGTTATGATGGAGGTGACCTGTGAGAGTCGACCCAAATCAAGACGCAGATTTGCGAAAGTCTTACGCTCAATCACATCTTGCCACATGCGATTGACGACGGCGTATCGGCCGGCACCAGGGAGGAGGCCCCATCTCTCAGAGTATGGGAACATGAACGCATCTAGACCAGGAGGTTTGAACAAACCATAAATAAGAAAGTATATGATGCGCTGGGTGATTTCGGGTATCAGAATGACAGATGCCATAATGATTGATTCGCGATGAGGCGGCAACAGATTGAGTTCAGTTAAACATATGTTGCTGTGGTTATGTTAACCGGCAACTTAAGAGGGCAACCGGGAGAAAGAAATAGCGGGACCGCAAAGAGATTCTTCCGCAAAAAGACCTTTACTGTTTAAGTTTAATAAGTATAAAAGAGATGTAAGTATATATAAATGCTATATAGTTATTTAATTTAAAAGCAAGAACTTTTTATTCTGATGTAAATAATAATATTTAACTTTACTGTCCTGCTCTTTCCTTCCACCCCCCACCGGTTGGAGGGGTTGCTGCCTACATTAGCCCCGGGACAATATTAATCCCGTAGGTATTATTCCCGACTTATAACTATCTGGACTACCTAGTAGCTACATACAAGCTGTGTCCACTCATAATTGTATGTAATGTTTATTACTATTAAACTGGATGACTTTTAGTTATTATAATAGAGGACCTCTTAAAACTCAAGGACATAAATAACCATATAAATTATTATTAAGCTTACAATCTAAGGCTAGTTTGCCTAAGCAAGGCGTAGAAGAAAAACACGGGTTTTGATCGACACCTTTTCAGTGTGAGTTCAGTGGTCAACGACCCGTGTTTTTTTACCACTGCGTGCTAAGCTAGATGATGATGAAAATAATAATATTTAATTTATAATTACTATATACTTTTTGTTTTTTGTTAAAGGATAGAGGCAGTGGAAGAGATCGCTGCTAGGGCAATGCAAATCAAGCATCACTCTTAACTCCTTACCCTACATCTACATGTTTCTCGGTGCATTCGCGAGTTTAGAGGAGTAATCCAACTCAAATAGAATACCAGATACACAAGCCTTGAGATCTTCTTGTTGGCAGAAAGGGGACGTGGGGGTTTACTGCACTATCGAGGATTCTTTATAGACGAAGTGGGAGCATAGGAGGGGGAGGGAGGAAGCTTATGGTTGGATGAAATGGGTTGCAGGTAGCTCACAGTCATTCTCTCGGTAAACATGAAGTTCATTCTTGCACTATCAGTTATATGAATCAAACTAGGCTGTTACCACTAGTAGATCTTGTACTGTGAGAAAGACGCAAGAGAATGACAGTCCAGAAGAGTTTAAGAGCGACAGCACTCCTTGAAGTCACACTACAAGAGACGAGTCGTGGTCGGCGAGACGTCGATGACCCTAGATTGCCTACTGTCGAAAATGCGACTGAATCTCATTAGAGTTGTTTGGAGGCTATCATTAGTCCACCAACCTGTAGTCATTCACGACACATGTGCTCTAAGGCTGTCTGGTCACATCTCAAGGATCAGACGGATCGAGGCATAGTTTGATCCATTTAGCAGCAAACTCATCGCTCATCTTTACATCTAGGTCAGAGACGTCGGACAGAATCTCTTTTGTCTCTAGCCCAGTAATGTGTCGTAGTCTTGCCCGTCAACTATGGCATTATTCGCGGGACTCGAAGTGCAACACTGACACTTTGCTGCACCAGCCGCGCTTATGGGTTGTTTTTGTTCCCCACGCATGTCTTCCTTTAGGACTTTGGTCATGGAGCACTGTAACAAAAAATTAGCAGATGCTGTGTAGAATGAGCTGCGATTTGACATGCATTAAAGTGTGTTGCGGGCGTCGAACGAACCATAAAATGCATCGACACGTAAAGCAAAATGCGTAGAAGCGTGGGCTGAACAGCTACGAGTGGAAAAACATGTGCAGCAGGCAATGGTTGAAAGCAATGTGCGTCACAAAATGTAGCTGGCGTCTTGTGCGTTTACCGTGGTATTTATTAGTTGATGTTTCAGAGGCTGTGCAAGACTATGCAAGCAAGACTACCACGAGCACCATGATTCATCACTTCCGGTAGGCCTCAAAAGACAAACGGAAATATAGCATGGTTACAGCTCTCTTGGTCGATAGAGATGATGTGTCTTCATGAAGAAGTATAAACGAGCTACAGCACTAAAAGCAGCAGACCATGTTACAATCTACGCCTCTTGATCAAAGTCGTAGCTATTTCCAAACCCCCTATCCAAATACCCCTTCAGCGCTTCATCCGTACCAACCCAATCCACCGGAACCTCCAAGCCCAGCTTCCCCTCCCGCTCAAGTCCCTCCAGCACCGGCCGTACATCCACGCCATACTGCAGCTTCATGCGGTTTCTGTACCAGGGCGCAAAATGGATCATGGCGAGCATGACGCGGACTTGATCCGTGGTGTTGGGCATCCCCGCGTGCCAGAGCCTGAGATCGCGGATCACGATGGAGCCCTTCTTGACCGTGGGCTGCACGGGGGGCAGACAGCCTGGCGGTCTCGCAGGTGGTTCTCCTTGATCCGGCCGCTAGCTCGATCGCCGTGAGCGCCCTCTTGGGTGGAGATGTCTGCCGTGTGAGTGCCGAGCCATAATTCTGTGGACCCGTTTTCGGGTGTCATTGTGACCAGGGGGATGTTGACGACGAGGGCAAAAGGATGCGATGGGAAGGGAAAATCGGCGTCGGAGTGGACGGGCTGACGCTGGGGAGATGCTCCAGGCAAGGGAGGCATGGCTGAGTTGGCGGAGCAGAACGTCCACTTGGGGCGAGGGCCCATGATGGCAGTGGTGATCTGGGTAGCGATGGGGTCTACCATGAGTCGGAATTATTAGCTACAATATCAGAAAGTGAAGCCAGACCTTTACTTACTAGTGAAGACGGAAGGGGAAAAGAACTCTGCAACAGGCGGTGCATCCTGCTGCAAATTGCCCAGGTTGTAGTTGAATGGCCCCTTGTCACCTCGAGCCTGCAGGACCAGCGCATCATGGACCATGCGAGTGTTGAGATGATCAATGTCGGCATGCGGAACAACGTCTTCAATCACAACGAGGCCATCCTGGTGGATATGCCGAACGGCCTTTTCAAGATTACGAGCGTCTAGAGCCGCGTTTTGGACCTCGTTGGAAGTGGGTTTGACCACAGCTGGCCAGCCGAGTGCAGTGGTTCTTGGTGTGGTGAGCGTGGCCAGCGACCGACCAAAGAGACGGGGGCTGTCCGGACTCGGGTTGCGAGCATCGTGACTCTCTTTTTGAGTAATCTTGATATTGAAAGAAGTTCAAAGGAGGTTCAAAAGAAATAAATTGATTCATTTAGAAAGGTAATTTTAGCCATTGAAACCACCTTTTTATAAGCCAACAACACCGCTCAGACGCCAAGTTTGATGCCATCTCCAAACCCGAGCTCGGGATATCCTTCCAGACTGGGTCATCAATGTGGGGGAGGGGCAACAGGCCGAATCATCCAAACCCTAACCCTCCATCGTGGTCTCCGATTCCGCCCATGAAACTTGGAGGTTCGTAATGAGTCGTGCCACTGGCCAGCCTGTAGATTTCTTGCATGCCGATAGGCGGCGTATGATTTCTTGTCTAGCGGGTTCTGATCTTATGAATTTGCCGCCTACGATACTCCATGGTTAGTTGTGATCGGGGGCTGATGAGCTGGAGTAGTGACCTACAGTATGCAATTGGGCCAAAGGCATTTACCAAAACAGATGGAATGTTGGTAGTGAATGCGACGCCGCAAATCTCCAGTGCATATTGCTCGAGCAAATCTTGCTTGCCAAGCTCAGACTCATCGCCCCCAGAATCATCGCTGGCTTGGAGTCTCCACTGCTCTCCTGGAGGAGCAGAAACAACGAGAATGCATGCCGAGACGAGCAAGTAGTGCATAGCCGATGCTGTCACATACAAGGTTCAGCACACTGAGATACTATGGGGAGGTGCAAGAATGCCTGAGCTTACCGTGGTAATCTTGGAGAAACCAGCGCTGCGGCAGTGCTGCTGAAGACGTCGCGCTTCGACCGCTCGAGAAGGGCTTAACATGACTTGGAAGACCATCATATCGAGCCTGTGTCATGACCGCCAGCCTTTCCCATTCATTCTGAGAGATTGGCTTGCCAAATGTCGCATTGATGATTTGACCGAGAAGCAGGGACACGGCGTGCAGCTCATCGTGACCAGACGTGAGCTTCGGGGCAGCCGCCACAGCCAAGTCCATCTTCAGGGGACATCCCTCGAATAGACTAAAGGTAATGTCTTCCCGGAGGTAGTTCCAGAAACCTGCGGCGAGCAGGCTGCCCGGGGGCTCTCGGCGATGAGCCCTTCACATGAGGCCAACGAGTAGGCACCCTGCAAATGCCTGTTGGGATCAACCTCCTCTGTTCACAAAAAAAAGTCAACAACCTTGCTTTCGATTTCATGGATCCCACGGCATCGCCTGCTCATTTCTTTTTTAGATAGAGTTGAGACAATGTCAAACCTTACCATCAAGAATCTCGTAAGACCTCAGCAGACACGCCGCCGCCAAGGCAACACCGCTGGTCAATAATTCGCTATCCCCATCCAATCGAATCAGCAACTTTACGCAGTGCGTGTGGTAATACTCCGCCACCTCCCTCGCGGCCTTGGACGAGCCTGTAGCTGTAGTCGTCGTCTGGCTCACGTGCATGCCCGCCAGCGCGACCACGGCGCTGAACAGGAGCGGCTCGTCGAGGGCCATCTGCGGCACCGCCGTCTCAAACTGGCGCGTCGCATCTCCGAGGTCGTACCACTTGGCCGGCTCGGCGATGTAATTGTAAAAGTACGAGGCCACGTCTGGGTCCTCGAGGGCCTCGCGGGGCCGCTCTGGCAAAGGGTATCGGACATCTACTCTCTCACAGGTTACTATCGGGTTCGAAGGTGGATAAACTTTTCAGGATGCTGCCCTTCTTCCCCCTCCCCCTCCCCCTCCTTCATGAAGGCGTCAAGATTCCTCTCTCTCCACCCTCCCACGTTCTTGGCATACCTGTGCTGCTGCTGCTACTGCTATGCCGGGCATTGCCGCCTCGGAAACTTGTTGGGCGAGAGTACGCGAAGAATTTAGACGGCTTCTGGGCCCGGGCGCAGTATCGTCCTGACTTTGCGCATTGGCCGCAGATGGGTATAGCTTCATCGCCTTCCGCAATGGGACATGTTAGTCAAAAATCTGTTGAGGGGGCCGCCCCCAGCTGGGCTGTGTGCGTGTGTGTCTAACAGCCAAAAGAAAAAAAGGGGGCGCCCAATATATTGGTGATATGCTTAATATTCATGATACCTGAGATAACGATCAAGCGAATAAGAAAAGATATGGGGTGTCTCTTCGGTGTCACGTACATTTTACTTTGCGTTGCCTGCACGTGTCGCTGCGAGTTCCAAAGAACGTTGCGGACATAATATCAGCCCCCCTGTAAATCCATTTCACAGCACACATCAATCACCACCACCAACGAAAACAAAAAAGCCTTACCATGCTGTTTATTCCTTTCAACATGAGAATCACGCGTTTCCACTCACACTTCACATTTATGGGGAGGGGGGGACCACTTACCTGCCTTGTTCAACGCACGGGGCATTTGTCTCTGAGGTTAATTCTATCGGGCCCCCGTGTTTTTGTCTTTTGTCTTTGTTTTTTGGTTACCTCTGGGTCGAGACCTTTTGTTTCGTCACCGACGAGTGGTTGCGATGCAAAAAGGGCCCGGCATGGAGAGGGGGAAGAAGCAATAGAGTTTCTTTGACCCGCATTCACGATGGAGAATGAATGGATAGGTAGGCCCAGGCAGATTGGTTTGCGGGGAAAGTCAGCAAGGGAACAAGGATCACGCGGGCGGTAGCCAACAGACGCCCCTCCCTCACGCTCTCTCTCCCCTCAGACAGTTGGACTGCTGCAGACGGGAAGACCCATTCTAAACCTTCTCTCCTCCGTCCGTCCTGTCAACCAACATGCGCGTACGTACGTAAAAATAGTGCCCGGATCTCCCCATTCTACGTGTGTAAAAGCCATCCGAGCGTCCGGGGCGGGGATGTCGCCCGTTGGAGCCGCTGACGGCGCGTTGCAGATCCCCATCCGGCGCTCACTTTACTATTTGCCGACTCTTCTGATTCCTGTCCATTGTTTGCCAAGCTGCCAAGTCGAAACTCTATCCAAGATGCAAAGGATTGACAATAGAGAGAAAGAGAGAGACAAAGAGAGAGATCTATAGTACAAGGTAAAATGTGGCGGCGGCATAGTGAAGGGTGGCAGGGACCCTGAAAAAGAATCTTTTTGCCCAGACCGTCATGGCGTCAGAGTCTGTCTTGTCTCGCTTCTTTGTCTTTCTGTCTCTCGTCCCCCTTCTTGGCGCCTTTCGGCTACATTACAAGACATGCATGCATGTGAGTACGAAAGCTGAGAGAGTGGAAAGACAAGACAAGACATGGGCACAGAGTAGCTATCAATTACATGCCGTGATACGTGGGCTTGATGAAATGCAGCTTCTAAAAAGGGAAAACAAATCATGCAAAGACTTGTTGTTTCTAAACGGGACCTAGACTGGCCATTGTGCCTTTTTGTGCGACTTGCCTCTAAATCATGCAGCCACCATTGTCTGTATGCTTGCCCCTTAATGTACGGTAAGTGTACTTTGAAGTAGGACGCGTCTTTGGTAGTGGTTTTTTTCTGCTTTAGCCAGCTTCTGTTTTGGGCATTGCGGGCATTAAGCCTAGATGTCGTGATTTGATTCACTTGCGAGGGGGGTCCGTCCCATGTGCGAACCACCACCACTCATGTTGCCCCCTTAAGAAGTTGGGGGTTGGGGATCGTCGTCTTTTGCCAAGAGAAACTTCATTTCTGTCGTCCCTGGACCTGGTCGTGTTGTTTCCCCCAACTAATGAATATTGATACGAGAAAGCAAATGGATCCCCATCACTGTGTAATTTATCAATTGTATTTGTTATACAAACCGCAAACGTGGGTGGACGATCCGGCATCTACCCGATCAGCAAAGGCAGCAGCAGCAGCAGCAGCAAGCAAACACAGCGAACAACCACACACGAAATTTCCCGCAGATTGCCAAGTGTCTTACTAAGGAGTCTGTTCGCCGCCCAGATGATCCGGATCTACAGCGTGTGGCGGCGCGAGTCGTGATAGTTTGACGATTTCCTCCTTCTCGAGAACATTCTAGGTTAGAATTAACGTTTTTTTCCCTTTTCTTTCCACGATCCAAAGGCGTACCTACATAAAGCTCGCCCACTGCGTAAGGTTATGCTTTATGGTTGTTCCTTAAGAAACGGGCTAAATAGATTGGTACCTAATATTCCGATTAGGTAGGCGAATACGGATGGATGGCGGCGGCCTGTCGGTGTGAGGGAGCGAGTAAGTGAGTGAGTTGAGAGAGTGAGTAGTGAGTATGAGTGTGTGTGTGTGGGCTTGAGGCTGTCTGGTCTGTCCTTGTGATTCGGAGTTTGGAGTGCGTCCTGGGACGGAGTCAAGGGTACATGCATACAGCAGCAAAACCACATCATTATGCAGGTCACTGATACGAATCAACCAATGCATTACCCGGGAGCTCTGTTGGCATCATGTCATGTGTGCTGTGCAGTATCATGGGGAAAGCACATGCCTGTCTGGTATCCATGGATCCATGATACGTGCCTCGTCTTTCGGTATGTAATGAATGACAAAGGCCCGCTGTCTTGGATAATATCTAAAAGATAACGAGCTTTGGGCAGACAGACAGACAGACAGACTGGAGCTCGTATGAATCATTGTGTAAGATACAAGTATGTATGCTTTTTGCCCCCAGTTCAAAACATCCAGTAAAGTAAAACCAGCTCATAGGGTTACATTCTCGGCTTGCTTTGGGGTTATAGGCAAGACGACCACCCACCGTCACACGCCCATCCCCCCTTCGTAGTCTGTCTGTCAGTGTGTGTGTTCCAGCGTCTGGTGTAGTAGAGCATCAATCGGGAAGGCGACTAACATGATCGGCACCTTGGAGCTAGATCGGGAAGCTCATCTCCGTTTCTGCTGTTGACGGAGGCGCAGGAAAGCGGCGAGCAGTGTTGTTAAGAGTTGAAGCTCTATAGTATAGCCGGAGTTTCGGTATGGAGATACCTACCTTGCCTATACATAAATGCTCGAGGTTCGGTATCGTGAATGAGGTCAGTGTCGCTGATAACGCTGGGGGGTACTCCCTACCTGTGATGGGGACTACAGGGCTGGCTGGAAGTGGGTTCCCTGTACCTGGTGGCGCTGGATGGCCCTTCGTATAGTGGTCATGGCTGCTATAATTGCCCGAATGGAGGGGCTTCAGCGCCTAATCAGTCCACTGCCGTAACGCCATGAGTGCCTATTCGTCTCCCCCCTGTTCCCTCGGCACATGATTTCGTCCTAGAGAGATAAGGACTGGAACTGGCTGGACGGGACTGGACAGCCACCCGTGGGGGAGTGCGCAAGCATGACTGGATGGATGGATGCATTGATGGGCTAGACTGACAAGTGGACGGGGACTTTTGATAGAGAGCTCGAGATGCAGGGACATAGATTTACTTGATATGGAAGATTCTAAAGGATAAACGCCACAGCCAAGCCCAGAAATGATACCTCCATAACATGCCACTTATACAAATAGATGGATGCGCTTGGATCCTTATTATCCTAATGGTGTCGAGCCAATAGTCTGCCGTCCAAGGCGGACAGGAAATGCCCCGGAACGAAAGCCCAGTGGTCAGCATTTATCAAGAAGTGTGCTGCACAATCAGCCGAAGCGGGATAATACCCAACGATGGAAAATGTACAGCTTACAGCCTGCTTCTAGATGTCTCCTTGATATGCTGCTTACATAGCACATCATATGGACTGTTGTTGCATTCGGTTGCTGCACCTCGCAGTGCCGACGGTTGTAATGGCTGCATATACCTCCTCTAGACCTCGGATAGATCATACGACGAGGAGGAGGAGGTGGTGGTGGTGGAGGAGCAGGAGGGAGGGTCTGGAGAAGAATGATGATAATGATGGAGGGTTGGATGGGGCCTTTTTGTCTCAGACACTCCACGACAGGCGATAGGCTGCCCGGTCTGCGAGTGCAGATCCGGTAAGTTCCCCATCGTTTGAGTCCGCGCACCACCGCCTTTGCCCGTTCACCTCTCTCTGGCCGCTGGATTCACCGTCTGACTACTGTTTTACTTACCCAATGTTTACTTTGATCCAAGCTTGCATCTATCCTCTTGTCCATTCATGCCTCTGTAGTTCGCGCCTTGGGGGGGTCGGCAGCGGCCACAGAAGGGGACCAGGTAGTCTACATGATATGTGACCAAGCTTCCTCTCTCTTCCTTCTATGCTACGGTTCCCTTAGCCGATCAAATCTACATCGGGACAGGCCTCTTCTCCCTCCCTCCCTCATAACTCTTCCCCCGCACTCATTTCTAAATATGATGGTCGTCCGGTAGCATCAAGGTATCATCGGCCGAGGCGGCATACCTGCCAAGCCAGGGGCTCTGTTGGTCTTGGTGTGCCTGTTTTGATGTACAAACGCCCCCCATCGTCGTCGAAAACGCGACATGTCGTCGTCTCCGCTGCTATTGATACCCTTGTGGTCAAATGTCTCTGCCACCTCAACGTTGCCCTCGTGCAAAGATACCTAGCATCGAGGCCCAGTAGTCTCGCCAAGCTTTATGCTCTCTTGTTCAACAGATGCAAAAGTTCTTTTGTGTTTCCCTAGCGCCCTCGAGCCTTGGTGCGTCTCTTGGCGCCAATGGAACATTGATACAAGCAAGCAAGCAAGCATCTCGTTCCCATGTGAGCTTCCCCAACCTAACCACCATGCTTGCCACCCGAGCAAGTATCCATTGCATTCGTTCTCGTAATGCACTCCGGACTGGGAAGGTGGTGATTCAAGTCTCGGAACAAGGTTCTCCTCTCACGGATCTCATCCGATATGGTGTCTTAACAGTCTCACCTATCGTCCAACTTGATGAACAAGAAGGATAAATAGAGCCCGTCCTCGCCTCCAGAACCGTTCTCTTCTTCTCCAAGCCTCAACCTCATCTTTCAAGCCTTCAACCTTTTTAAAACACTCTTCTCTTCAAACCATCAAAATGCGTCTGTCTGTTCTCCTCTCCATCCTTCCCCTGGTGGCCGCCGCCCCAGCTACTGAGAAGCGAGCTGTTCCCGCTCCCCTCATCACCCCCAGCAACGAGCACGGTCTCATTGCCGACAAGTACATTGTCAAGTTCAAGGATGGCAGCTCTCTCCAGGCTGTTGATGAGGCCGTCAGCTCTCTCGTTTCCAACGCCGACCACGTTTACCAGAACGTCTTCCGCGGCTTCGCTGGTACCCTCGATGCCACCACCCTCGAGGCTCTCCGCAACCACCCCGATGTAAGACCAACCACTCCCTCGTCCGGAAATCCACCACTAACAGCCACAGGTCGACTACATTGAGCAGGATGGTATTGCCAAGGCCAGCGCCTACGTTACCCAGTCTGGCGCCACCTGGGGCTTGACCCGTATCTCCCACAAGGCCAAGGGCAGCAGCACCTACGTCTATGACTCCTCCGCCGGTACTGGCACTTGCGCCTACATTATCGACACTGGTGTTTCTGATGGCCATCCCGTACGTACTCTCAAAGCCCTTGGAATTTCCTCTTTCATTCTTCTAACCCGTAAAATAGGAATTCGAGGGCCGTGCCAAGCAGATCAAGTCCTTCATCAGCGGCCAGACTGCCGATGGAAACGGACACGGCACCCACGTTGCCGGTACTATCGGTTCCAAGACTTACGGTGTCGCCAAGAAGACTTCCATTTACGGTGTCAAGGTTCTTGACAACAGCGGAAGCGGTTCCTACTCTGCCGTCATTGCTGGTATCGACTTTGTTGCCACCGACTACAAGACCAAGAGCTGCCCCAAGGGTGCCGTTGCCAACATGTCTCTGGGTGGTGGTTTCTCCGCTGCTGTCAACACAGCTGCCGCCAACCTGATCAAGGCTGGTGTCTTCCTGGCCGTCGCCGCTGGCAACAGCAACGTTGATGCCAAGGACACCTCTCCCGCCTCTGAGCCCACCGTCTGCACCGTCGGTGCCACCACCAACGCCGATGCCCGAGCTTCCTTCTCCAACTTCGGTGCTGTTGTCGATATCTGGGCTCCTGGCCAGGACATCACCTCCACCTGGTTGAACAACGGCCTTGTAAGTTGACCTAATTTCCCCTGCTTGAATCGTGAATTTAGCTAACACTCTTTAGAACACCATCTCCGGTACCTCCATGGCCACCCCCCACATCGTTGGTCTCGGTGCCTACCTTGCTGGTCTTGAGGGCTTCACCGACCCCCAGGCTCTCTGCAAGCGTATCCAGACTCTTGCCAGCAAGAGCATCATCTCCGGAATCCCCTCCGGTACCATCAACAACCTTGCCTTCAACGGCAACCCCTCTGGTTAAATCGACCATGTTGCGGGAAACAAAAAATAAAGCAAATCATGAACATTATGGGATATTTTGGTAAATATTTTTTCGGCGAGGATCTGGGTTCATTATGGGACGACTGCGATCTCCAACACACTCGTGAAACGGCACCATTAGGCTGTGGCTAGGGACATTTCTGCTCTGGGCAGTCTGGTGGACGGTATTGCGGGATGAACATATTTGGCACGTATATATATATGCGATGGGTTATGAGAATTGATGAAAACAAGCTGAGCTTGGATTATTCTTAACATTGACTATGCTTCTGCGATCCGATGCCAGTGACTTGATAATTGTGACAAGAAAATGATGTTGGGCTTCAAGTGTTGGGAATTTTGTTGCTGAGCTCGACAAAAACCTATAGAGATCAGCAGCAATAGATCGGGGCCTCGTCAGGATTGAAGCCTTTCTCTCTGCTTCTAGGCCAACTATAGCCATACGCTGTGCCCTTCAATGCCCCGTGTGTATACGTGTGCCTCTGATTCGGCAACAAGTTCGACTTGTCTACTCAACGGAACTCGGCGGAGGGTCGACGTTGGAAGCTCTCTGATATTTGAGCACCGATATCCTCGACCTAATCTAAGAATAGACGCTGAACGAGCTTAATTCAGACTATTAGAAGTGGTCGAGACTTCGAGTTTGGACGCGTCGTTGTCGGCAACCGTGGCATCCAACTCGCGGGCACTCCGTGCCGGGTCTTCACGTGCTTCCGACGAGGTTCTGCGGTTTATCGCGTAGCTTGCATTGCGCCCTCCAGGAACAAGCAGTGGAATCATTGACAAAGTGGTGATGGAGCGGGGAATGCGTTGGATGGTGTTTTGTCTAAAGGCTTCGACTCGACGTCATGTCTTTGGAATCTTCGGCAGTTGAAGGCCGAAAAGGGAAACGTGAAGGTGGGGCACGAGAGGTACGTACCTTTAGAAAGTTGATGATTCCACACATTTGTTGAAATATTCCATAACAATAACCAGAAAGTGAAAGAAATGGTGTTATAAATCGGTATTTTGGACGGTAGATTGATAGGACAAGACTCAGTGATGTAATTGGCGAAGGCTTGATTGAAAATGTATATAAACTCCTATGCCTGGCTGGTGTTGTGATTACTTCTCCTCGCTCAGCATCAAGCTACCCTACACTACTTACACAAAAGTCTTTTACAAACAAACACACTCGACAGCTTAATTACCTCTATTCAATCTTAATAAACTCTGAAATCATCAAAAAATGGCCTTTATTGCCTCCGCCAACCACCTTGAAGCTGCTGGCTCCAAGGTCTTCTACCGACAAGCTGGTCCTACCGATCCCAATGCCCCAACTATTCTTCTTCTTATGGGCTTCCCATCCTCCTCACACCAATTCCGCAACTTGATGCCTCTCCTTGCCGAAAAGGGTTATCGTGTGATTGCCCCCGACTTTCCTGGATACGGTTTCACCACTGTTCCTGAGGGTTACAAGTACAAATTCGATAACCTGGCCGGAACTATTGACGCCTTCATCACCGAGCTGAAGCTCAACAAGTTTGCCCTTTACATCTTTGACTACGGTGCCCCAGTTGGTCTCCGTCTTGCTCTCAAGCACCCAGAAAAGGTCACTGCCATTGTTACCCAAAACGGTAATGCCTACAACGAGGGCCTTGGCGACTTCTGGAACCCCTTCCGCAAGTACTGGGCCTCTGGCGCACAGGAAGACCGTGACGCGCTGAGGAGTCTTTTGGTGCTCAGTGCTACAAAATGGCAATACGAAAACGGTTCTCCCCATCCCGAAAAGGTCGCCCCTGAGGCGTACTACCTCGACCAGGCGCTCATGGATCGTGAAGGCAACAAGGAGATCCAGCTTGACCTCTTTTACGACTACCGCACCAATTTGCCTCTGTACCCCAGCTTCCAGGAATACTTCCGTACTTCTGGTGTTCCCGTTCTTGCTATCTGGGGCAAGAATGACGAGATTTTCATTTACCCTGGCGCAGAGGCTTATAAGAAGGATGTGAAGAAGCTGGAGCTTAAGCTCTTGGATGCGCCTCACTTTGCGATTGAGACTAACGAGGTGGAGTTTGCTGAGTCTATGGATACGTTCTTTAACAAATATAATGTTTTCAATTAGTATTGGGTAGATTAGCTATATCAATGGCCTAACTATATCTCACAAACCAAACCAAACCATTCTTCGTTGCTCACCAAGCTCAAAACATTCATCTCCTGTAAGGTTGGATATGATAAATTATAGACTTTGGACTGACTGTATTTTCGAATTGCTCGGTTGTTAATGGCCAAAGTTTAGCGTGAGATGATATCAACCTTGAATCTCAATCTACCGCACTGGATTTATGAATATTATATCACTTCTGTTAGCTCTTTGAAATAGTCATCGTTGAATAAATCAGTTTTATTATGAGGAGATATTATTATTTTCCATAGAACCAACGCCCGCTGCTTAAGCACGAACTAACTCTTGACCAAGATCCTCCCGAATGTAGACTTCATTGAATCCCCTCAAATAAGGGCTGTTAAGAAATGGTTGGAAAGCTTGACGCAAGGTACCATCTTCGTCCTTGTCCAGGAGCACAATATTCCACACGTTCAATGGCTCTCTCTCCGTTCCACTAGTCGAGTGCTCAACGTGGAACAATGCCTGCTCCCTTCCTGCCATAATCTTCCGACCATCTGACGTCTCGACCTCGGACACACCAATGAAGAATGCTCGCTGTGTTTCGTTATCAACGAGTACCTTTTCGATAACTTTGGTAAAAACTGAACCGTCTTTCCAGACTCTTTGGTCGGTGACTCGAATAAAGCTTTCGAATCGACCACCTTTCTTGACGTCAAGGACTTCTAGGCTACCTGGGCGGACAAGATCTCCCAGATACTTTTCTGGATTGCGAGCTTTGTTGACCTCCATGTCCCATAATTGCGTCTTTGTGTAGGTGAAATTGGGATCGGCCTTGTAGTGAGTGCGAATGATTCTATTGACATTGGCTGGCGGCAGAATGACTACGGTGTTATTGGGGTCCTCCAAGGCGGATATTAGAACTTGTTCGTGATCCATAATGAAAATGGTAGTGAGTTTTCTTCGAGGAAGACGAAAGTTGATGCCCCGTTTGCTGGTTTAAGAGATCTGTGTAGCTGTGGGGATAATTTGGAACGCTCCAGTGAGATTGTCTTGGGTCTTAAGTAATCACCTGGAGTCTTCATAAGACCACGAGAATTGGGGGTCACCATTGGTAATGGATCACAAAGCCAGCGACCCGAAACGGCCGCAATCCTGCAAGACGCTTGACTTACCTAAGACTGGGTAATCAAATGGATGACACACATGGTAGTAAGATATTGTCAGAATACTGTCATATTTGTAAGAGACTGCTTTGATTGAATGTCTTATGCCATTAGTAGATATGATTCATATTTAAACCATTTTAAGAATGGAGATTTTGATGTGATCTGATAAATATAACAAGGTCAGATATTGCCTAGGATAATTCCGACCACTCCGAACGTAATCTGATCTAAGCAAATAATCTTGAATTCAGCTCGCAGCACCAATTTGACGACATCTCCAACAAGAAGAGAGGTGTGAAAATTGTATAGCCAATTGCGCTGCAGACTCGTCAAGAGCAGCGATTTGAAATCTCCGCGGAGGATATTATCTAGGCACAGAATGCATCCATGACTATCACCATGATACTGAAGAAAAAACGTACACACAAAAAAAAACGCGGGCTCGGAATGCCACGTTCACCGTCCCCTCACAAAATCCCACATATAAATACCGAAGAAGAATCCCGCATTCTCCGCTCACAGTTTCATAGATGGTCGCATGAGTCCTGCGGGGTCCTCCTCGGAGTTGTACGCTTGATAAAGACCCTGGTTGTAAGAAGTGGGTAAGATCCGCGGAGTTGGGTGCGGAGTGCAACATAGAAGGATCAAAGGTCGCACAACCAATACAGAGAATCCATACATCTGATTGGCTGTGGGTCAGGATGAGGTAAGATGGCAAATATACTTGGAATAAATTGAATTTGGTGAGGATTGGCGGGAGGAGTCACCCTTAGAGAACCCGCTATGAGATGGTAGGTCCATAAGTTTGTATGGAACCTGTGCAGTCTTTACTCCTTGTGGGACGCATAAACGACTTTATTAACCGCATATTTTTCTCATGTCCGTGGAAGGGCGTTTGACTTGAATGACCATATTCCCAATGGGGAACGGGATCAGAGGTTGTCTGCCGCTTAGACATGAGACAACTAATGCAAGCCCAACCATTCCCGCCAAATCCTATCGAATATATGCGTTTGGGATTTGAAATCTTAGCCAGAGTGCCTCGGCATCGGCAGGATTCATCCCGCCTTGTCGGCATGGCATTGCTAACCCTCGTTGTTACGCGCATATATATATATGGGTGGTGTCGTCGCTACAGACAATATGTAAATTACAACAACCACTGAGGTTCCTTCTCCTCCGTGAACAAGCTTCTGCATCCACCTCTTCCTAAAAATCGATCAACATACAATGGCTTCTTCTGCCAAAGTCGGCCGTCTCGGCAACCCTGAGACAACTCTTGGTACAGATCCGCGTCTTCATGTCAATCTTCTGCAACCTTTGACGGCGCTTGGGTTGGATGTAGAGACTTATGTGCCTCCGGAAATCACGCCTGATTTACCCTTGGAACACCTCGCGACATTTGCACGCGCAGTCGAGGTAGGCCTTGAGGGAGTCTATAGTTCCGTGGACTACTCGGTTCCGTTACCGGGCGACCCAAATGCTTCCAGGAAGCTCACCACGTCGGAGGAAGTCATTACAGGCTCAGACGGCAATCAGATCAAACTGACCTTTTATCGCCCGACTGATGCCGAGGGACCATTACCTGCAATCCTCTACATTCACGGCGGCGGCATGGCCATTCTTCACACCGACATTCCCATCTGTACGACTTGGGCGCAAGCTCTAGCGAGAAGCGGAATGGTGGCAGTTCTCGTCGACTACCGCAATGCTCTCGGCCCGGACGGCATCGTTCCGTTCCCAGCAGGCCTCAATGACTGCGCTGACGCTACCCGCTGGGTCGACGCCCACAGAGAGAAGCTCGGTATTAGCAAGATCGCTCTTCAGGGAGAAAGTGGCGGTGGTAACCTCGTCATCGCCACTGCGCTCAAGGCGAAGCAGGAGGGTTGGATTCAGGCCATCGACGGCGTGTGCGCCAACGTCCCCTTCATCAGCGGTGCATATGACGAGCCTGTCAAGTGGATGCTCCAGGAGCTGCCCAGTCTTGTTGAGTGTGATGGGTACATCCTTGCCAACAAATCGCTTCGGATCTTCGCCAAACTATATGATCCCACGGGCGAAAATGCAAAGAACCATCTCGCTTGGCCGTACTGGGCCACCGAAGAAGAGCTCAAGGGACTGCCTCCACACCTGATCACGACGAGTGAGCTGGACCCTTTAAAAGATGAGGGCAATGCCTTTGCTCGGAGGCTGCTCAGAGCTGGGGTGCCTACTGTTGCAAAGATGAATATTGGCATGATTCATGCGGGAGAGATTGTTTTCCGAAACAATGTGCCTGATGTATTTCTAGAGTATGTGTCGTCGGTCAAGGGATTCATTGATAGACTATAAGGTGGAAGTGTATGTCACAGTTGATGAATAGGAATTGACATGAAACGTTGAATTTAAGTTGAGGGTATAGTATGGATCTATATTCGTCAAGGGTGTTAAGATCATATTACTCATCATTTGCACTCCCTTATCCGCTACCGATATCTATATAGACTCAATTGTATTACTATTCATCTATCTGACTTATGACAATTTGGGGAGTTTATCCTCCATGTATTAGATCAAGATGCATGCGAAGCCGGGAAACGAGCCCCTGTCAGAATGTTGTACGGCAGTAGAGTTTACTAAGAGGGGATAGGTAGAGTTATTTAAGAATCATGGAGAGTGAATATATATATAGATCTGTAAAATATTGTAAACTCATTATCTGAGAGGAAGTGACTCATGGTCTGTGGCAGCTTGCATACAAAGGCATATCATTTGAGTGATATCAACTGTTGACATTTATGACACATAAATAATGGACTATATCTTGAAATTTCTATAAACGCATTTAAATGTAATTCACGCACAATCACTTTCTCTTATGCTCATAATGAAGAACATGTGGTGCTGGGTCAGAATTGTGCCGTGGAGATGGAAGGGATGCAAGAGAGGTCCACTGGTAATCCAGCATCCTTCCTACCGCTGGGTATGCACCCCTAGCGCATTCCATTAATTGAGTGAGATTGGAATTCTTCTAGACAAGCCAAGAATGACAGAGTGAGTAAAGATCTGAGATTAAAAATGACGTGGGGAGTATCGGTCGTAGTGTCAGTGTAGCACGACGGACAGGGACACCAGTAGATCATGGGTTAATGTGGTAATTGAGAATTATATAATTTATTCTGAGAATTCACCTCCTTTATGCAAGCCTTTTGGGGGCCTAATGGGTGTTGAGAAGATGCAAGATAACGAAGTGAGCAGTATTGAGCAAGTATACATGAGCCTGATGCTACAGCTTGTTATTATTATGCATAATATTTAGCCGTCAGGGCCTGCGGGGACCTTTGGCCCAGAACATTCCTATTTAATCAAGATCAATAACCCGGATTCTTATCGCTCCATGTACAAGGGGGATATAATTAGACCTGCATTCATTAATCTGAGGTCCAGAAGCCAAAGGCGAGATGATTGGCTGGGTACGCTGCTGGAGTTAATGAGCTGTTTGGGATTGCGCCTGTAATTGCCTATGTGGGGGTGAGAGCATGATTCTTGCTCAAATATGGGGGAAGATATTCTAGCAGCATCAGGGGTGTAGATATCCCGCGACGATATCCATGGCATTCCAGGGTTTTCAAGTATTGAATGTCACAGGCTCTAAAATGTGAGACGGATTTGCCTGCAAAATTGATTATGACGTTGATAGACTCATCTATTGTCTAAACATCCCATGACCACCTAGATCTGACAAACACCATCCGTTCAATTACAAGTCGGAAGCAAGATACCCATAATTCGCAATGCACCAATACTGTCACTTGTCCCCGTAAAAGACAAACGCTCTAACTTCAATGCTCTGCCGTGGCCCCCCAGAGCTATTCTCACCCAAGTCGAACGAACAATGTGGTACCGAAAGGCTTTGACCCGTCTTGGAGTCGTACCCGGCAAAGATGGCAACCTCTGTGTCAAGTTGATCCGGAATGTAGTACCACTTGTGGTTTGGGTTGTACAGAACCTGATAGACTTCATTCGCGACCGTGGGGAATACCTCATCCACAGCGAGGAGATCTGTCTGTGGATTCATGGTCTTTGCGTCGCAATAAGCCATTGGGTAGTCTCTCAATGGACCGACGAGTGGCTTCCACACACTTAAATATCATCAGCAGCTGCTCAGAGAGAAAAATAGTGGCATTTGAACTCACTTGACAATCTGGAAATGTCGCTGTCCATATTCTTCCGCTTTGTCTTTAAAGTACTTCTCCACACGGCCCCTGATCTCATCTGTGGTATAATCTTGATAGCTCGTTAGTACGAAAAGGCATTACTCGGTCGCATATTCCTTACCGACGTGTGCGGACAGCGCAGGTTGGGGTGCACTATCCTTCGTTTTAGCTTGGTATGGGAACGCAGGCTCGCGCTTCCTGATCATGTAATCGAAGATGCATACTTCCTGCGCACCTAGGGTGTCAAGAATGCAGCTGTGCACGGCAGGGAGATAGAGCTTCTCAATCTTATCCTCCTCATCAAAGTCTTCTTTGGACATGCAGCTTGGGAGCTTGGCTATCGCCAGGCCATTATCATCCCATTTGAGACTTGCTGTTCTGAGATTGTGAACCTTGATACCGGGAAAGAAGTCAATATTGAAGTTGCTCTTGGGGATTTCTGGAGGAGTAGGGTAGTTCAGGATATAGGCTTTTTCGTTAATAAGGGCCTCATTATCTGCTTGGGCATATCTGAGGGTTGCGATAATTGGGTCTTCCATATCGAAAGATCAGTAGTGTGCTGAATGAGCGGATGAGTTTATAGTGTTGGGTTGATCCAATGAGTAGAGTGCAAAATGGGGGATGAGAATACGTGCTTAAGGTAGACTTATTTAATCATGACTGGGGATCGTCGCAGTCGGGCTCTAGATTTATTGTCATTGGTTGAATGGAAGCAATAATGTCACCTAAGACTCTTTAAGATTGAGTTGACGATTACCTCTACTCACGTACGTTTGCGAAGCGCCAATTTCCTTGGCAGGGCTCCCCATGTGTCGGTTTGTGTCGCAGTATCATGCTCAATCTAGATAGACAGGCTGATATCGATCTGGGGTATTGAACCGGCGATGTAACTGAGCATGTTTGCGAGATATACGCCACAATGCCGTAGAATAAGTATTGCATTAACTTGTGACGTGTTGATTGTGTAACCAGTGGGCAGATCCCTGCTTGAGCAAGTTTCGCAATAGACGCACAAGTGCATGCATGAGATCCTGTTTCTAACGCTTGCGGTAGTATTTGATCAAAAAAGAGATCGAACACAGAAAACATGCTCAAAATGATGGATCACCTGGCCTACAGATGGCCGCGAGTGCTTCATGAGCCAATTAAGAGTTGGAGATGTGAGATAACGATTGCGAAATTTGCTCGCTGCCATGTGCTACAATGCGTATCATGTAAGTGGTAGCAATTAATTGTCAAGAATATTATGCATCGGAATTGAAGGCCGACAACTGAGCTGAGGTTGAAGTGTAGTATAAAGCTCGACTTTTAATCCATCGCGGCGTTTCTGGCATCTTTCAAAACTCACAATTGTACAAGATCCCATACGCAAGAATTTATACTACCATGGCTTCAGTTACTAAGTCACAACCTTGGAAACAGTTCTGGCCTCCTCAGGATGGCCTTGCTGTCGAGACTGAGCTCACCGAGGAGCAGATGAACCTCCAACGCTCATACGGCACTCACGCTTCTAACACAAAGGGCCGCATCTTCGACATTGAGAACAAGCCCAAGGCCCAACCATGGAAGGCAAACTGGCCCCCCAAGAATGACGCAGCCATTGAGACTGAACTCAGTGAGGAGGAGATGAATCTCCAGCGGTCCTATGGAACTCATGCCTCCAATACCAAGGGCCGTATCTTTGACGTCGAAACCAAGCCAAAAGCTCAGCCATGGAAAGCCAACTGGCCCCTTAAGGGCGATGTTGCTTCTGAGACTGAGCTCACTGAGGAGCAGATGAACCTCCAGCGCTCTTATGGTACCCATGCTTCCAACACCAAGGGAAGACTTTTTACCATTGAGAATAAGCCCAGTAAGTTCTACCTGTATCCTTCTAAATGTTGCACCTGATAATAAGACTTGCTAGCCAACTAATGGGGAAGACGAATAAGCCTGTCTGATCCTTGGGCCAACGGGGGAAGCGGTGGGAGATGTTATGACTGTTTCAGACCGGTTTATTATGTGTTTACTATTGATAGGACCTGATTAGGCCACAGATAGTGATACAACTAGTTATTTCTATAAATTGTACGGAACAATCGGCTTAATTGGGGTGAATTGTGCCTTGACGTTAATGTATGCGCGTCCAAGACCCCAATCCTTCACTCATCCTCTCCAACAAGCGCCTCAGTTACTTGAAGTAATTCACTTTCCTCGGTCGTCAGATCATCTGGATCATCAGGCACTGGAATACCAGCCACCTCAAACTCTGGGCTGTCAGTAGTGCTATATACCAGCCCGATCCCAGTCAAGACAAGATCATCTTCATTGTCAATCAGAAGATATCTCTGGGAGGTAGGCCAAAGTAGCTTGAACTCGCTCGTCTCATCCAACACTTGGCCTTCCGGCTGGGTATTTGGGTCAATTTGTTCAAGTTTAGCTCCTTTAGACTGAACATCCCTGCCCTCCTGAATCAAATACTGGAGCTGAGCCTCAGCCCCCTCGTTGACATTGACGGCTTCGATGGCAGCGTTGTCGTCGCCACGATATATGAATGCCTTGGCCAAGGCGAATTTCCGGATTCTTTTCTTGAATCCGTTTGCGAAGTTCGGGATTGCTAGAGCCTCGGCGAGATCGTTTACAAAGCTTTGGCAGTTGTAGCCAACAAGGGAATAAACGGGATTACGCCTGACAATAGCCGTGGCTAGGTAAAGGTAGCAATGAGCAGTTAGATCTGGACTGGACCCTGTTCGGAGATATAAGTCTTACCTGCCTCGATGATCCCTTCATCTGATGTGTCAGTGTCAGCCTGTCGAAAGATGCCAAACTTGAAGGTTGCCTTTCGTCTCTGAAGGTCTGGGGACCTTGTGACATGGAGATGGTTTGAGACCCTCGCAGTCCGCTTATGCTCTGCGGGAAAGATTTCAACTAGAAGATCCTTTTCTCCAATCTTACAACGTTTGGTTAGCCTCAATCGCGGTGAGTATGAGGTTGGGTTAGGAAAGAGATATTGTACCAGAAGAGCCCAGTGGGAGAGGATAAGTGTTTTTGTATTAGCCCACCTCAAAGGCTTGAGTGGCATGTGAACGATGCGAACTTTACGGCCCATGACGAGTGTTGAGTATTCTTCATCCCATGCACTTAAAGATGCCGGCCTCCGTTCATAGACCAAGTGCCGAGCAATGGTACCGTTATATTTCTGCAGATGGAACAAGCGCAAATCAGCGCTCTGCGCAGAACCCCGCCAGACTACACTTGATGTTTACGTAGCCGCATCGAACTTCAATTCCCGGCACAGATAAAGTCAAAACATGATGCCTCCACTCTACTTTACAATAATGGAGTAAGATAGACAGAAACAATACTCTGCTGGCACTATGTCAAGGTGTGTGGGTATTAGGTATTAATGCATGAGGTTGAGCCTCATTCTGATGTATCCCATGCATAACTGCAGGACAGTTCATCCAAGCATGGTGTTTGTGTGGGTAATGCACCGAGTTGCAATTTAGCCACCAGTCATATATGCATTAATAGGCTAGGATACGAAGCGACTTACCAAATGGCGTTTTAGCTAGCACCTCAGTCTCAATCAATTTGTCGTGGCCTGCGTCTGATCGGTATGGAGCTAGACGGTTCATGAATATCATCTTCAACTTGGACTACTGCCAGGATCTACGTCCGGACTAAATGATGTTATCAGGGTGGCTACCAATGATCTAAGATTTTTATAAAAATCGGATGATGTTCTTCCAATCCAACACATAATGACGTTGAGCCATCGTACCCATTCTCTATCAAGACACAGTCTGTTTCGCTAGTGTATTATCTCTTCAAATCACATATGTCCTCGGAGGATAAGTGAACAAACGTCGTTCGAAATGCCAAGGGTGACCGATTCAAGCAATTCCACTGCTCTCATTGCGCCACGGGTCCTTCTCATCGGCATCAACTACTACCAGCCCGCATCCGACAGCTTCATCATTGACTTACAAGGTCGTCCCGCTGAGATACCGAACCTCAGAGGCAGTGTCGCAGATGTTACAGCGATTGAAACACATTTTCGGGACGTGTATGGTGTTGATCCTTCATCCATCGTCAAACTCACATCCACCTTACCTTCATGTTGGCCAGATGGCTCAGCTACGTCCGGATCAACTGAGCCGGCGGAGGCGAAAGACAAAAGGGCCACATCTGATAATATTCGTAGAGCACTTAAAGATATATTAGAGTGCTCAGAACCGGAAACCCCTGTTTATATCCATTATTCTGGGCACGGGACCAGGGCACCGACTGCTTGCCCTAGTATCAAAGGCGAAGGAGAGTGGGACGAATGCCTCGTCCCCTGTGACGTTCTATGCGGGGGTAGCGCAATAACTGACTTGGAGCTCGGCGTTACATTATATCTCATGTCCAAAAAGGGTCTTCGAGTCACGGTCGTCCTTGATTGCTGCCATTCTGGCGGTGCGACTCGTGATGATGACCAAGAAGATATCAAATCCCGTGGTCTAGATCAGAATTGGATGCATCGCCATCTGCCTCCCCAATTTGCCGAATACGAGGCTATTGCAAAAAAAGCTCTTTCTGAACTGGAAATGGAGGACGGCATATCTAGTCTAGCGATATCGACGAATTGGCTGAATGAGCCCGCCAAGTATGAGCTGATAACTGCTTGCGAGGCCCACGAGAAAGCGGCCGAAACAGATGGCCATGGAGTTCTCTCTTACCATCTATTGGAGGTCCTCAAAAGCGCAGGGACTAATTTGCCCACGCATGGCATGTTATACCAACGGCTAAGAGGCTCCATACTGGCGTGGAAGCGGAGTCACAAGGTTGATCAAAACCCAGGCTTTGCTGGGGACACGAGACGCTGCTTCCTGAGCAACCACGTGGCTGAGCATGTGAGCTCCATCCAAATAACAACAGAAACCATTGGTCGCAAGCCTTATCTGTACATAGAGGCTGGAACTATGCATGGTGTGGAGGATGGAAGCACCTATCGTGTGTATGAGTGGTCAACGACTGACTTCAACCACACCAACTCCATTGCGACGGTGGTGGTAAGCAAAGCCAAGCCTACCAGATCACTTGTTGAGTTGTGCCCTGGACATGATGTTGGCTTGAAAGATCTATTGACGACGCCTGGTGTAGGATATCTTGCTGTCGAGTACCGACTAGCTAAGAATAATCTTGTGCAGTTGAAGTGGAGCGCGACCACTCCCCAAACCACTGAGTTATTGGAGGTGGCCGAGGAGATGAATTGTGTTTTTGTTGACCACGCTTCCCCTCGCTATTGGATACACGTCAAGGAAGTCCACGGCAAGGACAAGTATCTTCTCAATGACGGGAATGACATGCGGATCCCCAACATCCCGACTTTCTCGACACCAAAATCTCTCTTCTTGGCAATTAAGAAGCTAGAGAGATATTATAAGATCATGCATCTAGAGAATACCGAATCGTCGCTTAGTTACTCATTCGGTATTAAAGGCAAAGGTATGTCAAGAGATTAACACCAACTTGGACACCCATATCATGCAAGCATTAGAGACTGTTGCTAAATTGACGTGATATCAGATATTGCAGCTCGTTCAGTTACCATGAGCCACGGGGAAGAATTTGCTCTTCATATCAAGAACAAGACGGAAAAGCCGTTGCGCTTAGTTGTCATTAATCTCCAACCATTGTACGGGATCGAACGTTTATATCCAGCACCCGGTGCATTCTGCGGAGCGATTGGGCAAAGCAGCCAGCAGCCTAACCCTCCCTTCTCTCTCATAACCATGAATGATGTTGCGGATGCGGAAGAGCCTGTAATTGACAGATTTCGGTGTCTTCTTTCCACCGAGTCTATTGATTACGACTTCATGCAGCAGGACGATATTATGGACGATTTGGACTGGTACGATGATGAGATGGGGTCCATTTCCAGAGGAACGAATGAGTTGGAGAGCCTGGTCCGGGGGGCAAGAGTGCTCCACTTTGGGCAACGAGCATGTTCGAAGTGCGCCTTGTTCGAAGTGGTAAGTAGCCGAAAGGTGGAACAAATATTACTTGAGCCTGATGGCAAGGCATATTTCATCCCTCCCTCACCCGTGCTGCACAATCGTAAGGCATCAATGACGCCCAACTGGAGGAGGGGTAAAATCACCGAGGAGGGGGAATGGCCTGTTAGGAGAAGTGATGGATGCAGTGTTACCTATTGCCCGTGAACGAACGTTTGTTCGGTGTGTCAGAAACTTGGTGAATGCGAGCGGACATCCACATTAGTAGGTAAATGTATCTGAAGGGGTAATAGGATTGATGAGCGAGTAAAACAAAGAAACGCGTAAAATACTCGAGAATCGTTTGCATTTTTATTTAAGTTATTTGCCTCTTAAATATATTGTACCTACTATTATATACACGACTAATCTCCCATTTGAGCTTTGACTCCTTGCTGTTTGTTATCAGACAAATGTATCAATCCGACCAAGATAACTGCATTAATCTTCCGGAAACTTCTTCATAATGGCACAAGGCGACGCGGTCCCCCCGTGTCATATCGCAGACAGCTGTGAGCCATGGAAGAGGTTCGGTCATACGTTTGACGGCCGGGATCTTAATCTCTCTCTCCAGTCTGCCCGAGAAGCATTACTTGAGCAATCGAGTCCGCAGTCGTATCTTGAGCAATGCGCATATCTCACCGTGTATCTCACATGGAAACGAATCGCTGCTGAATTTACTTTTGAGTCCCGGCCTGATGTCAAACTTTGGGTAAAGGCCTCTGTCGCAGAAGTAGTCACAGCATATTCAGTTGAGAAAAAGCCTTATCTCGAGGAAACAGTCCGAGTTATGCGACTGCTGGGAATGTCTTCGCAATGTATTCCTGCTAAAGTCGCTCTAGGCACTATGCTCATACATGTACACTATGAGCTATACGCTATTACGGGGACATTTACGGATGCGTTGGAAGTCATCAACGAGCAGTACATCCATTACCAATTCATCAGTGACGAAGATGTTGTGGCCGGGGCACTAGAAATGGCACATGCAACATCTCTAGACAAATGGATGGATGCTAAGCAGATACCCTTCTGTCAGAACTCGCTCAGCCAGTTGCTGCTACATCGCTACGAGCGTCGTGGAGATGTGAAGGATTTGAATCGGGGCATTCAGCTGGCAGAACTATCATGCTCTGGTATTCTGAATGATCCAGTACCGCTGGTGAGCTTGGGTGGATTGCTAAAGCGCCGATACGATGCGTTTGGGAAAGAAGACGACTTAAACACTGCCATTGACACATTCATGACTGCTCGGTCGTGTCAAGGTGGAGAAGACATCAAAAGCATTGCGATGATGAACCTGAGCACATGTCTCCAAGACCGATATGAACGCCGAGGAAGACTGGATGATCTCATTCAAGGAATCGATCTCGCTACAGGGGCAGTCAATGCGACAACACATAAAAGTAGCCGGGCACAGCGACTTAATGGCCTCAGCGCATTATGGGCACGCCGCTACGAATGCACTGAAGATCCAGAGCATCTCCGTATAGCAATAGAGTATAGCCAGCAGTGTCTCGAGACAGACCCTTCACATCCGCTGATGCATCAACATCTAAGCAACTCTGCCTCCTGGCTGTCGTGGAGATTCGAGCGTGACCGAGAAAAGTATAGCGCGGACTTGGATGTTGCCATCGATAGGGCGAAGGGGGCGGTGAACAGAACATCACCAAGTAATATATTCCGACTGGTGTATCTAGGGAATCTGTGCAAGATGATAGGGTTTCAGTATGAGCGAGACGGTTCTCCGCACCTGCTCGACGCAGCCATCCTGGTTGGCGATCAAGGCCGGTTAGCATCTACGCCGGGCTCGATCAGCTACATGCGGATTCTGAATAACCTTAGCGAAGTATTGGTAATGAAGTACAAACTACTAGGGAACCCTGACGACATTCAGCGCGCCGTGGAGCAATGGGAAAGTGTGGTGAATGACCGGTCCTTTCCACCAGTATACGCGGTGAACATGGCCGTTGATGCGGTACGCATCCTCCTTAGATATGAAAGGTACAAAGACGCCTTGCGGATTGCAAAGGCAACCATACCTCTTCTTGCGAAAGCCAGTCCTCGTTCCCTCCAAGCTGGGGACCAACAGCGAATCCTTTCACGATACGCTGGTCTGGCATCCGATGCCGCCGCCTTGACACTACAATGCGAAGATGAAGCTGCGGCTGCGGCTTGCCTACTGGAACAGGGTAGATGCATCCTTGCTGACCATCAGTATCAGTCACGAAGCTCTAGGAGCCTTGTGGCATTGAACGAGGAACACCCCCATATAGCTTCGCGATTGAATATGCTGATGCACTCTATCGATACACCAGCAGGCGCCCATGATAGACCTGGTAGGATCGACGCAGCGGACGATCTTGATAGACTCATTGGAGAAACCCGCGAGCTACCAGGATTTGAGCGGTTTCTCAGTTCGCCTTCTCGCGATGAACTATGCGACATGGCTAGGAAGAGCAACAAAACAGTCGTGATTGTCAACGTTTCCTTTCGGTGCGATGCGTTCATCATCCATCCTGGGGCCATCGAGAAGGTCTGCTTACCCGCGGTGGCCAAGGATACCATTACAAAGATGGCAGACGATTGGGCAACATCCGACACTACCGGCTGCCACAGAATCCTCGGGTCGCTGTGGGATGATATTGCGAGTCCAATCCTCGCTCACTTGGGGCTAACAGCAAAGAATCAAGCCACCGAAGGGGCCTTGGCACGAATCTGCTGGATCCCAACCGGAATACTCTGCCGCCTGCCACTACACGCTGCTGGTCATCATGTGGGACAAATGACCGATACTGTGCTGAACTTTGCCATCTCCTCGTACAGCGCGAGTGTCAAGGCTATGGCGTATACTCTCCAGAACCGGAAGAAAAGTGCGAGTGAGACAAACGATACGACAATGTTACGTAGCCTTCAGTCCGCGTTGTTGGTATCGATGACCGAGACTCCCAATCTGAAAAGACTCCCTACCGCAGCTCCCGAGGTTCACAACATAGAAGCCCGCCTGAGCGACAAGTCTCCGTCCACCAAGATAGCTCAGCTTCCGATGCCGACCCGACAGCAAGTCCTAGACCAGCTTGCTGTTTCTCAAATCTTCCATTTCGCCGGCCATGGCATGCTCGACTACGAGGACATCTCCAGAAGTGGCCTCGTCATGTCGGATGGATGCCTCACCGTGGCAGACATGCAGTCCCTGGAGCTCCACCACAACCCGCCACTGCTTGCTTACCTCTCCGCCTGCAGTACAGGGACCAACTCCTCCCGCCGACTGTTCGACGAGAACATGCACCTGGTCTCAGCATGCCAAATCGCGGGATTCCAAAACGTCATCGGGACGTTTTGGGAAGTGAGCGATGAGTTCAGCGCGTCGATTGCTCTAGCTGTGTACACGGAATTATGCGAGAAGCCTACACTGCGTTTGTCCGAGGCCCTGCACAATGCGGTAAAAAGGGGGCGTGATCGTGGATTGGAGAGAATGCGAGAAGAGGTCAGTAGGAATGGGGTTATTAAGGAGAAGCGTATAAGATATAGGACAGAGAATCCGCGATGGTGGGCAGGTTACTTTTTTGTAGGGCTCGATTGAGTAGATGCAGACGAATATTTAATGTTAACATTTGAATGTAAATTTATACGCACTCTAGGGTAGGAATAATGTGTCGAACTTGGGCGTCATGATCTTGAGGGGGCTGTTAACTAAGACGAAGGGTGGACACTTGCACAAAATTTGATTATATGTATATTTCTCCATGTCAAAGACTTTCTATTGATCCGGTATTAATAGCCACTAGTAGATATCTGAGTGGCGAAGTTTGGACATTGAGGGCTCTCACAAACTTGATAAGGAGCTTTGGTGATTGTTATAAGAGCCATGCCATTAGCCATCTATGGTGGAATCTTTGGATCAATGGTGGCCAAGTTTGCTCCACAGCTCTTAATTTACCATTACATGTATAATTGATGAAGGATGCCATACTCGTAAGAAAGACCTCATTCTTGACCACAGCAGCGGCACTTGATGCTGTCGTGGTCATATCTATTCGTATCCATGCACCTCATGTGGCTTCTGCCGCTCTCTGAGCACTAGTGGAGCAGGGCTGATCACTCTGCAGCGTGCATATAGCGACGTAGCCTACGAGACCCCACTAGGGGCAGCGGGGAAGAAGAATGATTTGGCATGGATAGAGTGAGGCAATACTAGTTTCATCGTTCCGCCGTAGGACTGACCAAGGTCTCTTTATGTGCTGGGATAGGGCATGTGGATTTGGAATCTGACGAGGGGGCAGACTCGTGGTTCGAATGATGCGGGCATACCTACCAAGACATTATTGTATTACCATTACTTTCACAAAATAGTAGTGGTGTCCAGCGTATAGAAATCAGCGGTGCATCTTTATTATCTGTGACGATCAACCTGAATGAAGTGGAGAATGCACCATCGATTTGCTGCAACACTATTAGCACCAAAGGATCTAGCTGACGGGGCTGATTCGCAGAGTCGTATTCGTGCCGATGAATGACGATGGGGCCAATGTAGTCACATCTGGAGATGCGTGCGACAGAGATCGTGAGGCATCTATTGGCCAGCTTTAGAGGCCGATTACACACGACTAAGAGTCGGTGAGGAGGTGTTGGCGCCTAATAAATGTGTCCTCATCCAAGTGCATCGCCAGCAGACGGATATATCTGCTGCATTATAACCATTTCACTCTCGTCAGAACATACGACTGCATCAACAAAGGAAGCCTCCCCAGGAACGTAACAAATCACAATGTCGGTCTCCAGACAAGAGCAAGCGAGAATAGACTATGACAAATCTGCCACCGTCTATAACAGCTATGGCCTCACACCATACGGCCAACTGGAGTCGCAACTTATCGAGGTCGCGCTTGGTGACTGCGCCGGGCTCTCTGTCCTTGATCTAGGTGGCGGCACAGGAATACATGCACGCGAAGCCATCGACCTAGGTGCCTCCAAAGTGGACGTAGTAGACATCTCTGGCGAAATGCTCAAAATTGCCGAGGAGACTGCTCGCTCGCAAGGTCAACAATACGAAAATACGATACGCTACTTTGAGGCAGACGTCTCAAAGCCCCTCGACAATCTACCGCTGCAGACGGAGGGCTACGATGTCGTCATGGCGAATTGGATTTTCACCTTTACGGACCAGGTAGAAGTCCTTGAAGGAATGTTCCACAACATTGTGGGATACCTCAAGCCTGGAGGGAAATTCATCGGCGCGAGGGATGCAGGCCCTCGGAACCTGGACTTGGAGAAGGGGAAATACGGCATTTCGTGTCGAGATCTGGAGGAAATCCCTGGAGGTCTGAGGTACACATGTGTAATCCACTCTACGCCTCCCATGGAGTGGCAAAGCACCAGCCTGGAAGTCATATGGTCGGGCTCGACTGAGCTGTACGAGAAAGCTGGGCTCTCCGATGTAAAGCTTGTGCCGTATCAGAAAGCTGCCATCGTGCAGAAGGATCCGGATTTCTGGCAACCGTTCTTGGAGCGACCGAGCCAGGCTGTTATTCAGGCAGTCAAGAAGTGAAGATGGGGGAGATTGATATGTGAATGGAAATGATGGTATAGATAATACTAAATGTCTGATTTACAAAATACGGTACTGAATAGGAGACCTTAAAGTCATTTTTTCACCAGTGCTTAATCTATAAAGTCAGAGTCCACAACCGCAGCGCCTCCAAAGTTCAAAGCATCCTTTGTAACCGGAGACGTAAATTCCACTGGGATAAGCCTCCAATCCTTTGCCTCTGGTAAGCTTCCATCGGCGCCAATCTGCCCAACAATGGCAGAAAAGCTGTCCGACAAGCCCGGTACTAGAATGATGACCCTGCCGTTCCACTCAACGACATGGGGCGAAAGACCAGTGGCTCCCTGGGGAATTGGGACAACCGTCTTCCCTAAGCACTGGATTTCGCTACTATTGGACTTGATGGAGCAGTCTTTCCGAACGTTGATGTAAGAAAAGGCAATGTTTCGCATACCGAGGGGCGCGATAAAGTACAATCTGCCTGCGTCTTGCGAGGCATTGAAGGTGACGTGAGTGGTGAATCCGCAGCCCGTGCTGAATCCAGGGTATACCCTGTAGTGCTGCCAGGCAATGGAGTCGTTTGTGGCTATCTCTGAAAAGTTGCGCGATCCAATGCTGTAGACGTGAAGGGGGTCGATTTCGCCGTGATAATCCCTTGTGCAGGTAACGTAGTGTATGTACTTGGAGCTTTGGGGGCATCGAACGAATGTGACCGTGGTTCCTTGCTCGACGTAATCCATGGCGCGGAGAGGTACGGAGATCCACTTGTTGTCGAGACCTTTGCGATAAATCTCATGTTGGAAGGGGTCCTGGCCATCTTTGTTCCGCTTGATTGAAGTCCCAAAGTTGGTCGAGTTGGCCTCTATGATGGACCCGAGCTGTTGAGGATAACCACCGTATCGAAGAGGGGTATCTTCAACACTTGTCAGGGAAAGATATGGACCAATCTTCCAGACTCTGATAATGTTGTCTCCTTCAACATTGTT
Source organism: Cladobotryum mycophilum (assembly GCA_036429605.1). Classification (NCBI taxonomy): domain Eukaryota; kingdom Fungi; phylum Ascomycota; class Sordariomycetes; order Hypocreales; family Hypocreaceae; genus Cladobotryum; species Cladobotryum mycophilum. Next base: position 4,045,537 of record JAVFKD010000016.1, on the reverse strand, counting down.
GATGCGAGCATGAGTTACAAAGACCAACTCATTCCTTTGGTCGTCGAACAGCAGACTCCCATAGCTCATATGGCTCGCTTTGTCTGGTGGTGGCGTGAGCTGAGTATCTTGGCTAAACAGAAGCTTGTTGAGCTCAGTCGTATCATCCAGGTCGGCAATCAGTGCATGAGCTTGATCCGCATAACGGTGCTCTTTGGGTGCCGAATCGGCATAGTACATGAGGATGAGCTTCTGTGAGCCCATTTCACCAGACTTGATGATTGGTAATGGCGATAGCTCTGCAGGGTGATTAAGTAGCGAGATGCGCAATGTGATTTAGAAAGAAAAGAGGTCCAATGCCGTGATTGTCAAAAGATGAAGGAGAATAATTATTTTGGCGATTGAAGTGGAATACTCATGTTCTCATATACGTGACAGCAAAGGAAGAGGGGGATGATCCAACAGTAGAGGCCTCACAGTATAAATAACACCCGCCCACATGTAAGTCAATCGTCTTCTCGGCCTCAAATTTGCTCTGCGCAGTTCTGGGTTCGCTCATCGGCTGTGTATTGAATCATTGTCAAATTTTCAGCGCCGATAATGCAATCTAGAATTGATCTACATTGTGTCCATGATGAAATAGTTTTCCCTCAGAGGAATGAACAATTGCTACCATGTCCCAAACGAGAGAAACATTGGCGACTTAGCATGGAGCTAGTTCAGCCAATATTGCCTTCATGTTGTGACTACTCCCTAGATTGCCGGGGATCGACCAGCTCGAATGACACTCTCGCATGGCAAACCAAACTTGAAGCGGCAGTGCCAGCGGGAGACTACGGAAGCGTCCAGGGGCTAGAACTGGAAGTGCACTGCCGCCTTTCAGAACCTTCAGAACCTCTCTGCGCTGTGAGGGGTTGACAGGAGCTGAAGATTTATCAACTACTAGTGATATAGCTGGGGTCAATAAGACAGAATAGAATCATGATCAGCACTCATAGCTTGAATCATTATTGATCAATTCGTCATTGCCTGCTATGCTGATATTGAGAGGATAATAAGTGATATCTTTCAAGGCGATTCCAAAAAAAATGTTGTGCAGTTATACATCGAAATAAACACATTTCTTTGCAACCAAGCCAACAGCTATTGGTGCACTGCAGTCACCATGAATGACTACCTTGCTGCTGTTGGCCGCGAGGTGGGAAAAGTCGACACAGACTCTGGCGGTCTCGCACGATATTCATTAAAACTTCAAATACCGCCTGGAATCAAAGACGGAAACGAAGCTGAATTATCACTTGAATATTGCCAGGGATGTCCAAATGGCAGTCTCGGGCTTGGCTGGGCTCTCAGTGGACTTTCTTGCATACGAAGAGGGCCGTCGAACTTGGCCTACGATGGTATCAACACACCACCGGCAGACTTTGATCGCTTTCAGCAAAAACTCACCCTTGATGGAGTTGAGCTACTAAATGTCAAGGGTCAATACGGCGATCAAGATGCCCGGTATACGACTGAGATTGACAATCTTGGGAGGATTGTGTCTACCCTAGGCTTTGGTTACCAGGTGCTCGACTCAATGGGTCGGCGCATGGAATATGGAACCACAGAGGACAGTCGGGTAGTCATACCCAGCCAGAATTTGGTCAGGGAATGGCGTTTGAAGAAGCAGATCGACTGCCACGGAAATTCAGTCACATACAACTACGTTCAATCCCCCAACACGGGACCTACATCTCAGGATGTAAACACCTGTTACCTCTCAAGTATACGCTACACTTCAAACGAAAAGACGGGACATCCGGGCAGTCGCATAGTTCAGCTCGAGTACTCGCCACGCTCTGATCTCGTTGTTCAGACAGTCCAAGGCGATAAAGCTATTTGGGCTCACCTCTTGACTGCCATTCGTTTTGGCGTCGTCAAAGGAGAGAATGTACGAATCGATCGTTCATACGAGATTAGCTGCTCCAAAAGCCAATTTTCAGGAGATTCTTACATTACATCTGTGATGGAGACCGCAAATCATGGTAGCAAAAAGGTCTCATTGCTGCCCTCAACGTTTGGTTACACCTCTCCAGGGGTTCCGCAACAGGATTTGTTCAAGACTGTCCCGCAGCAGATTACTAAACTTCGAAACACTACTGACAACATCGCACTCTTCACTCTCAACGTGAGTGGACGATCACTCGCTGATATTGTTTGCGTCCGATACGATCGGAGGAGCAACTCAATGTCCATAAAAACGTATCTCGCCGAGCGAAACTCGAATGGAAGCATTGGCTGGAATGCATCGACTGGCCCTGGAGCCGAGGCGAAGCTACCTACCATTGACTTGGTAAACGGCTTCCCTAGCATCCTCTGCCCTGATATGAATGGTGACGGACGCGCTGACCTCATCATTCCGTACAAGGATAGCGATGGTATGGTTCGCTTTTCGATATCGCAGAGCGTTGGAACAGGCTTCCAGAGCTCGCGAGCAAAAGCAACCTCCTTTAAATGGACCAATGAGTCGAAATTCATGGCTATTGATCTGACCGGACGTGGAGCAGTGGACGTCGTGCAAATCTTTACGGAGAAGCAAAACCTCGCATTCCGAAATTTCCCTGGCATCACCGAGAAGGGGGAAATTAAGTTGCGAGATGCGACGACGACACGCACAAAGTATGAGAATACGGGCACGATTGACTGGTTCCAGCTCAATCATGCTGGGACGGGAGCCAGGAGCCTTGTCAGAGTGTGGTCACAGAATCTGGGCGGTGGGAGGAGTCAGTTGATGACAACGAACTTCATTGTTGCCAACACTGCTGATTCTAGCGCGGGCTTCAAGGAAGACAAAACATCATTACTTGGGAGTCCAGTGCGTGCTACGCAGATCAAGTATAGCGTTCTCCCCTGTGATATCAACGGCGATGGAACACAGGATATTGTTCTTGCGACTGCTGAATACCGCAATGGTAAGATGGCTCTGACATATACCGTCTACCTTGGCGATGGGTATGGTGGCTTCCAGCAGCATGGTCAGAGCATCCTTCGAGAACCATCCTCTCCACCACCGATGGGTCTCGATGTTGGTCAATTTCACATGACCAATCTCAATGGTTCAAACTATCCCAGTTTGAGCTACGTGTACCAGGACAAAAATTCAAGAGCTTACATGTGCTTGTCTGTGGATGGTAAGAGTGATGGAACTGTTGGCGACGCTCTCCTATATCGTATCGCTGGAGATTTGCCGTCGAATCAGATGGAGGTTGTCCCAACAGATATCAATGGAAATGGCATGGGAGACTGACTGCTCTATACCCTGGAGAATGATGAGCCGAGGGTTGTCCCCATTTACAATCACGCAGACGTTACCGACTTGCTGTCTTGGGCGCAGGATCCAATGGGGCTCCGCAGCTCGTTAACATATGGTCCAGTCTCTGATCCAGCAGTGTATATACCTGCTGTTGATTGGAAGAATTTTACGGATGACTCTCTGGATAGCTATCCCGTCATAGCTGCGCCAAATTATGTGGTCACTGGAATCGACCATCGTAATGACGCTTCCATCAATTGTCTGGATTACCAACTGTCAATTAAAAAGACATATAGTTCGGCCCGTGTAAATACAAAAGGCAGAGGCTGGCAAGGCTTCGGTGAAATACACTCATTAAATGTCACCGATGGCGTCCTCACGACAGAGATATACTTGCAAAGTTGGCCATTATCCGGGTTAAAAAGCCAAGTTGACACCAAAACACCAGACGGCAAGGTCTTGAGATCTGAGAAGAACTCATACCAAAGCGTATTTACGCAAAGGGGTTCATGGAAGATTCATCGCAGCAACAAGATACTCGAACAAACTGATATGCTAGATGATGGTGTTGTGGCTCGCTCTAACGTCACGTCATATGAGTACGACGAGCACGGCAACATCATTCTTCAATCCAGTTTAGAAATACAGGGTGGTTCTCCCATGCATCAATCGTGGCAGCGCTGCACATATACGACCATTAATGGTATTACTGGCTTGATGACGAGTAAGAAGCTGTCATCAAAGCAGGACAACGTCAACATGTTGACGTATGAGGAAGGCGATGGATCGTTGACCATGTTCGAATACAATCCGACCCGCGCAACGCTGATGGCCATTTTAGAATGGTCGTCTGATGTAGCTTCGTTTTCGGTGAAAGAATTTGAGTTTGATGATTACGGAAATGAGATTCGATCAGTCGATGCCGCTGGATTAGAAACCTTGACAACTTACGATGATCTATTTAAGAACTGTCCGGTAAAGGTGACTCAGAAAGGGCCGGGTGTTTTATCAACAGAATACACAGCCTTTGATGAAGCGAGTGGTATGGAAGTCGCCAAGCTAGAGGAGAATGGCTTACTGGCATGTTATCGTCTAGATGGATTTGGAAGAGCTTTCGAGACCCGGCTAAAGTCCAAGGATCAAAATGCGAATGGCAGTGCAGTTGCTGCCAACGAGTTCTTCTCTGATCGCTCGTTTGTTGTTGACCAGACCTTCGCAAAGATCCTTGCCGGGAGCTTCCTCGACCCATACCGAAGTCTTAGCTTTGAGCGATTGGCAGGAACTTCTGGTTCCTACATTTCATCCAGAGTTCAATCTTTTTCGAAAGAAGGCGTCGATGGATTGAATGAGATGATGGAAGTAGTTGATTGCGCAAACCGCGTCAGGAAACGAAGCTCTCGACATGCTGATGAGACTGAAAAGATTTGGAAATATTGGGAATACGACTCCCGTGGCCAGCAGATATTTGATGGCTTCCCATGCAAAGCTCCAGCTTCTTCTGGACCAGACTGGACTCCTGATCTATCACTTGGTGTGCGATCAACGTATGATACTCTTGGCCGTCCCGTTACGCAGATACGTCCACCCCACGGAGGCCAAGACCACTTTGTCGTATCTTCAACAACATATCTCGATGGCGGGTCAAGAATCAAGGAGCAGACTTTGAGAACCAACGATGCAAAATCACTCGTGGATGCGACCGTTCTATCAAGCATCCAGCGAACCTACGTACGTATTGGAACGGAAGACCACGTCGTACAAAAGGTTGACGAGAATGGCCTTTGTGCAACCTTTGAGTACGATGTTTTTGGCAGCTTAATCACATGCACTAATCCAACGGGGCAAAAGGAACAGCGCAGCTACAATGCCAAGGGAAATATTATATCCCTCAACAATCCTTACCAGAATACATTGCTTGCAAAGGATACAAAAGCTGTGGAGTTTCAGTACGATGCGGCGAACCATCTCGTTCGGCATGTTAATGCTGTGGGCGAAATCATCACGTACCAACGAGATGCGAAGGGACGATCACTACGAAAGATGGGCTCTGACGGGCGAATGTTGGTCTATGAGTATGATCGAGGCGGCACTGAGAACTTGTCATCCGTTACGATATATCCCAATGGCCCTGATGCGCCTTTCGAAAGCAAGTTTGAGTTTACATATGATCACCGAGGGCGAATTTGGCAACGCACGTTGACGCTGTCGGATGGGACAAGCTACACCACATCAATCGAGTACGACTGGCTTGGATATGTGGTCAAAAAGGTACATCCGGACGGTGCAATCGTCGCCAATACCTATCGAGGTGCCCTCATGCGTTCCAGCACACTGTCAGGCGGATCGTCAACCTGGTCGTTGAAAGCCAATATCTCCCAGTACAACAACTCTGAGCACCCTGAGCGCCTGGTTCTACAAGGCACAGGAATGCAAGAGCAGTTTGTGCACGAGTGGAAATACGACTCTGAGGGATTCCCCACGAGCCATTCCCTCGGAACAGACACTCGTGCTTTGGTCCAAGATCACTACGCCTTTAACGATCTCAGTCAGATTTCCCGGAAACATGAGTTTGTATCGGGCACGACGATTGATTACACGTATGAGGGAAAACGTCTTGACTCGTCGCAATCAGGAAACGGACCGCGAAACTACTATAGCTATGACGCAACAGGCAACCTACTTCAGAATCGAGAAACGTCCATCGCGTATACGCCAGGCCGTGCAGTGGGAACTCGACATGGTGAAGCGGTATTCGACGTGACTTACGACGTTGCTGGACGCATGAAGCAACGAACCACCAATGATTCGACGACCGAGTTTGCATATGACAGCTTCGGGACTCTAAAGTCAATCTCTGATACCGAGAGGGGGCCTCTATTGAGATATTCTCTGATTATGAAGGCGATACTTTGCAAAAGAAGCATTCGGAAGGATCTTCGGAGTTGTTACTTGGAAACGACTTTAGCATCCATATCCAAGCAGATGGTTCGCGAATTGTACGCCACAAGCTGTTCCACAATGACCACGTCCTAGGAACTGTATCAAATACGTACGAGTCTGTTGATTCCGAACGGCCGCTGGGTAATGGGCAACGCAAGATGAACGTGCAGTTTGCCGATACCAAGGGCACGGTGACGCACATCTTCAACGCCGAGGACGCAAATCTACTCGAGAAGCTCGAATACGATGACTATGGATTGCTCCAATCCGAGCCATCGAATGATGTGTCGCACGTGGATACAACCTCGACGTATGAAGGTAAATATCTCGATGACATGACTGGCTTGCTCGACTTTAGCAGCCGATGGTACGATCCTCTTGTTGGTCGCTTCACAACGCCAGACGATTTGCTCGACGCCGGTCTCCTCATGGAAACGGACGGCTTCAATCGCTACGCATTCGAGAATAACGACCCCATCAACCATGTCGATCCCACCGGCCACTGGAGCTTCTCCTCCATATGCGGCGTCGTCCTCGGCGCATGTGCCATCGTAGGCGCCATCGCCCTCACCGTCGTCACGGGGGGCGCCGCAGCTCCCCTCGCCGCCGCCGCTGTCGGCGCCCTCATCAGCGGCGGCATAGCTGGTATAACGTACTCGGTCGATCACAGGGACGAGGAGGACGCGGGCAAGTTCTGGGGAGGCTTCGCGACGACGGTGGCCATCAATGCAGCTATCGGGGCCGCTACGGGGGCTCTCGGGGCGGCGGCGACGCCGGCGCGGATCATGAGCGGGACGGGCCGGCTAGCGGCAAAGATTGGATGGGACGTCGCGGACAAGACGCTCAAGACGATTGGCGTGTTGGGGACGGTGGGAGGAAGGGCGCTCATCGGAGGAGGCGCATCGGTCTTTACGAAGGCGACAGAGCGCGGTGTCGAGAATGCCTTTTACGGCGCGCACAACGACCTGTTTGCGGGATGGGTCTCCAACTTTGGTAAAGGCGCAGCCGTGGGCGCCGTCTTTGGTGCCATCGGGGCGAGGAAGCTGCCTAAGGATAATCTGGGTTCGTTCAAGCTCAGGTCTTTTACGGGTCTGAGGGCGATTCTCGCGCCCAAGCCCACGAATCCGTGGGCGATCCCTGGGATCACGACGCAGGTGTTGAAGGCGAGCTTGAAGCCGCCGGGGAAATTGGCTGGTTGGGCGTATCAGAGGACTGGTCTGAATAAAAAGGTTGAGAATTTCCGGAGGGATTTTAAAAGGGTGAATGGATTTGGATAAGGGTTTTGGTTCAGGGTAGGAGGTATGTGGTAGGATGTAAGCGAAGGTTTTGATATGTAGCCATCATTATTTGTCCATGAATCGAGTCTCCAATGTAAGAATACGTAAAACTACAGGTAGAAGAAGGGTGGAGAATTCTAACATTGAGACTATTATTGGATCGGTTTGGTGCTGATATTTTTGCGAACTACATAGATGGTCGTTGCCCAAATGCCCAAGATAGTTTTGCTTATTATTATGACTTGTTTTACGGAGTATGGTGTACGCGTGTGGCATCTACCCAATAAATGCGTCTATGCCCAAGGCGATCATATGCCACTGCAGCCACTTCAAGCCACCCAATCAGGTCATTAAACAGAGGGGTAAAATGCATAATCACCTAGAGATGATGCTTTGGATTGGTGAACTGATCTGCGGGTCGTGGGCACTCATCGGGTCTTCTCGTCTGGATCATGGATGTCCAACGCCGTGCCTATCCAGATTTCATTCTCCCAACTCTGGTTTGCAGTTTGCCATTTGAGGTTGGATAATTGCAATCCACAGTTTTACGCTCTGAAAGGCTGTGGTTTTTCTGTGCCGTTTCACTCCAACTATCAGGCACTCGCTCCGTGCTCGTTGCCTCGATTTATTGTGCTTGGTCAATGACCAAGATGGTAGACCAGGTCAGAAACGGACAGGCATTTACAAGATGCAACTATAAACTAATAGCTGTTAGGACAATGCAAACCGAAAGCCAATCGATATCCTCTACCAAGCGACGGACGAAGCATCCATCAAAGTCGAGTGTGTTCTCCTCAAGCCACCCTGCCGCCGGCAACATGACATTCTAACGAAAGCTGCAGCATCGTCGCTGTCCACGGCCTCGGTTCGAATGTGGACTGGTCATGGACTTGGAAGAGTAAATCCAACCCGGATTTGAAAGTCCACTGGCTAAGGGATCCTAATATGCTACCGGAAAAGATGCCATTTTCTAGAATTATGACATACAATTACGAATCAAAGTGGCATGTGAATGCCCCAAAAACTCGTCTCCGTATCTGTGGTGAAGAGTTGGTTCGCAGCGTATACAACTCTCGCGATGGTGCGCATGACCGCCCGATCATCTTCATTGGACATAGTCTTGGGGGCCTGGTTATTCAGCATGTAAGTTCGACGATAGGCTTTGATCTCGAAATAAGACTAACTATTTAATACACACAGGCCCTTCTATTTACCCAGATATCATCAGATTACAAAGCCTTGCTTGACCATACTGCCGGCTTTATCGCACTGGGAACACCCTTTAGAGGCTCGGAAATGCAGGGCCTTGCTAATATTGCTGCCACGTTGCTTGCTCCAATGGGCTCTCATACGGGTATCCTACAGGATCTCAACTACGACAATCCAAATTTGGCAGACAAGGTGCACGACCTCTGTCGGCTCCGAGACAAGATGTCATTCTCCATCAGTTGCTTTTTTGAACTATATGAAATAGACTATGGAAAATGGTTGTGGGTTCTTGGATGGTTTGGATTCTTTCGAGGAATGGTATGTGCATGAGAGCCCGCCTAGAAAGTATTTGACAATCGCTCACAGATATGCAGGTCGTTTCGGAAGCGTCTGCCTGCATCGATGGCTGTCCGCGAATCTCGCTGCAGGCAGATCATCTCATGATGAACAAGTACTCACGTCCTGATGATCGATCCTTTCTTGCAGTCTCTGAAGAAATCTATCGCATGTATTCCAACTGGAGAATTCCGCAGACAAGGCAGAAAAACAGCGAAACCGGGGCCTCACCACAAGGGCATTTTATCGTGCCATTCGGCCGCAACGAAAGTTTTGTTGGTCGTGAGGATATTCTTCAAAAGCTCAAACAAAGAATCCCACCTCTTGCCTATAAAGATAGCTGTCAGCGGACCGCACTAATCGGCCTTGGTGGTGTTGGAAAGACGCAAATCGCACTTGAGGCAGCCCATCAAGTTCGTGAACAGCATCCCCATTGTTCTATCTTCTGGGTTCCCGCAATTGATATGACAAGCTTTGAGAATGGATATCGCGAGATAGGCCAGGCACTTAAGGTGAAGGGACTTGATGAAAAGGACGCCAATGTCAAAGCCCTGGTCAAGGCCGCGCTCAGTCAAGAAAGTGTTGGTGAGTGGCTCTTGATTGTTGACAATGTCGACGATCCTGATATAGCTCGCCAAGTTTCTGCACATCTCCCTTTGAGTCGGAAAGGCTCTATTCTGGTCACTACACGGAACCAGAAGCTCAATACGCAAGCTCCGAAAGAGGGCAGGGTCAATATTACACACATGGACAGAAACGAATCCATCCAATTGTTGAAGCATGGATTGGATGACGACCAAATTACCGACTCAGAAAGCTTGAACACACTGGCCAGATTTTTGGAGGACCTTCCGCTAGCAATCAAACAAGCTTCGGCGTACATGGTCGAGACACAAATGACAACAGCCAGATACCTTGAGCATTGCCAGTCGAGCGATGATACCATGATTGAGCTGCTCACAAAGGATTTCGAGGATGAAAGCAGGTATGAGACCTTGCAGAATCCTATTGCTACGACATGGCTCATATCCTTTCATCACATTATGCGTCATGCGCCGCTGGCTGTGGAGTATTTGCGATTCATATGCTTCCTTGCAGAGAAGAATATCCCGATTTCGCTACTGCCGCCTGGCGATAGCGAGCTTCAAAGGGAGGAGGCGATCGGTACTTTACAATCATATTCATGCATTACCAAGCAGCGAGATGCCACGACTTTTGACATTCACCGACTTGTTCGCTTGGCAATGCGAAATTGGATGCAGAGTGAACAGAAATGGGAGACAGGAATTAAATCAGTCATACACAGACTGGTGCAAGTCTTGCCCTTCGCTGATTACGGAGATAGAGATGTGTGGATGGGTGCTCTGCCCCATGTCATCAGCGCACTGAAAGGCATACCGGACGAATGCATTCAGGAGGACGAATTGATACTCCTGCGCCGTAAAGCGCGTTTCTATCATCTTATGGGTAAATATGGAGATGCGGAAGAGATCTATGAAAGGATTGTACCATTGAGTATGAAAGTCCGAGGAGTGGAGCACCCAACCACTCTAAATGTTGAAAATAGCTATGCGTTGACACTGAAAGAACAAGGCAAGTATACAGAGGCGGAACAAATCTTTCGTCGAATATTAGGAATTCAAATGACGGCACTAGGCAGAGAGAACCCTCATACCCTGGTGACAATGAACAACCTTGCGATTATGCTATGTTCACAAAGCCGATTTCAAGAGGCAGAGCAACTTCATTCTCAGGTACTAGAGCTGAGGACAAGAATTCAAGGTCAAGAACATCGCAAAACACTGAGTAGCAAAAATAATGTTGGGACGGCGCTAATTGGCCAAGGAAAATTTCGAGAGGCTGAGCAATTGTACCGTCAGTTACTACCACTTCAACAGAAAGTGATTGGAAATGACCACCCCAATACACTATGTTCAATGAACAGTTTCGGGGCAACGTTGTTGGGCCAAGGTAAAGCTCAAGAGGCTGAAGAAGTATTGGGCCAGCTACTACCACTTGCAATAAAAGTATATGGCAGAGAGCATCCCAAGACATTAGGATTTGAGGAAAGCTTTGGGAGGGCGCTACTTAGTCAAGGCAGGAATAAAGATTCTGAGCAGCTCTTTCGCCAGCTACTACTACTTAAACAACGACTATTAGGCAGAGACAATCACGAAACTCTGGATACTATGAATAGCCTTGGGATGGCGTTGATTAACCAAGGTCAAAATGAAGAAGCGGAGCAAATTCTATCCAAGGCCTTGGCGCTTCGAAGAATGGTAGTTAGTGAAGCGCACACCAGCACGCTTTTGACCATGATAAATCTTGGTGCATCAATTGGCAATCAAGCAAGACATCAAGAGGCCGAGGAGCTATATCGTGAAGCACTGAGCCTTTCTGTAAAGGAATTAGGGACAAGGCATTCTCGAACACTGATGATAAGGAAGGACCTTGAGAAATGTCTTCGTTTTCAGGAGAGAACCCAAGGGGCGGACCCGATGCAGAGAGAGATTGAAACACTAGAGGAGCCCAGTGATTGATGCTTGGAGCATCGAAGGGGCTTCCATGAGCGCGTCAAATTCCCCTAGCTGCCCCATCATGTCGAAGATAATAGTGAAGAAGGAGATTTAGTTGAGTGCGTTGGGTGTAGAGGCAATGGGGTAGTTGGATTATAATAAATCGGCCAGGGAGGCCCAGTTATGGCTGTGACGTTTATCAATTGGTTGCGTCTTCTGTCAAAGCTGTTGACTTGCATGCCAAACCCAATAATACTGTTGGGTTCCAATATAATTAGCAGTCGGCCATGATTGTATTCATCTGTCTATTCAGTCCTATGATTGTCGTAATGTATAAACCTCCCCTTTGTGGAACATCTTTATCTTCAATATGGGTTAAGCTTATAATACAGATACACGTGTAGTATGCTGTATATATACTTTATTACCACACTAAGAGACAGGCACAAGCAGAATGTTTACTGAAGTGAACATCTGCATCAAATATCGTGTCAGATTTGTGGTTGCATGGGAGTGAATGAGTGCACAGTATCGTAGGGATCGCGTAGCGATCTCGCAGGTAGGTATCAGTTGGTGACGGTTTCAATTCTTGCCCCTGTCTAACTAACGCGGTCGCGTCTCCTATTTATGGGTTTTCCTTCCAGCGTCCTTCGGCGCCGGGAAAACCCCTTGCGCCGGCACATGACATCCATGATATCGAGAGGCGAGGCTAGGCGAGAAAGAAAAGCTAAGCAATCGTGTATTAAGACCAAAGCAGAGGAACTTTAACAAGACGAAGAAAATGGGTTCTTAATGAATAGTCAAACCATCCATGTACGATTCCATTTCTCATTGTCCATGGCCTTGATCCTAACGAGGTGGTAGTTATTAAAAACAATGGCATCTCACTGTTACCGTTCGCTAGGAGAGCAGCCACAACCTTAGATGCGACACTTGCCGCAATATCCACACTCCTCATTACACGCAGTAAAGTCATCCTCACTCTCATCATCACTCTGTTCATTGACCTTCCCCTCAACTTTCGTCTCCTCTTTGACGAAACTCGCCAGGCACGTCAGCACCACTGTGCCCCTCTAACCACTTGGCCCATTGCTGATAAACCTCCTTAGAAAAGGGAGTGCCTGCATCCGGAAGGCGCTTCCGAATCTTGAGCGGCCCTCCTTCTTGTCGCACAATCTCAATCTTGACGTCTTTGTCCACCTTGAGTCTCTCATCGACAAGACGTTGCAAGAGTTTGGCTAGGCTCCGCAAGGCCGGCTGATTGTCCTTCTCCCAGGTCTGGACATCGTCCCAAACATCCTTGATTTGCATTTCATCGAATAGTCCACCCTTGTGGTATGCAAGGATAAACTTGTGAATTTGGGAAACCCATAGACGTGGCATTTCTTCCGCGAGGGTATCCCTGTCCTTGCCATGGACGGAGCGGGTCTTCAAGTCGAAAATCGCGTCCTGGGGGACAATGCCTCCCCCGTCAAGCACCTCGAGACGCCCAGCCACAATGGAGACGGGTTTGACTTGCAGAATAAGGTTCTTAAACCCTTCCAGCACGTCACTGTCTTCCTTCTTGATCCTGGTGGGTGACTTAGTTGGAGTCTTTTCCTCTAGCTTGATATATCCATCGCCCTCGAACCGAAGCATCAAGTTGAGTCCTCCAAACTGATAGTTGAGGATTCGCTGGTGTGATCTCGAATCTCCAACATCCGTTCCCCACGAGGTATACTTTTCCGGGAATGTGTGGCCATAGCCTCTTACACCAGGAATCGTGGCCAGTGGGGACTTTTCTCTTCGGATCAGGTGGACGGTATTGCCGATGAATTCGACCAGCATGCGGAAAGGCTTTTCCTCGCCTCTGATGAAGCGAAGAAGGTTCCCGATGGTACTGCCGCAGGCAACTATATCAACACCAAGGTCGGTTGGCTCGGGGTGCATCTTCATGACTGAAACCAGGGCAGCCTCCATGGGATGCTCGTTGTAGGCTGCTGCGTTTTTATCGCGGTAGTAGGTCCCACGATCCTGGTCCAGCTTTTCAGGCTCTTCGAGAGGCGTCCAGAGTCGGGGTTTACCTGACATTGTGTTAGACAGACAACGTTCCAGGGGGAGATGGGAGCATGTAGACCTACCCGGGACCATAATCTTGGGGTATAATTGATAGATCCAGTTGTAAGAGGACACGAGCTCTGTGCCAGTGATGCCGCAATATGGTCCAGGAACATCATTAGTGAGATCATCTTTTGTTATGGTCTTGATGAGATCTCCATAGGGAGGGTCTTCCATAACTGCGTCCGACTTCCTGGGTGGTCGTCGGTTGTCATCAAAGCAACTGCGAGCACCTTTCTTGGGAATCGAAGCGCGAGGCACGCCACCCGACTGTTGAAAGAGCGACGACATGATGGACTTGGGCGATGTTGTTGTGGTTGTTTGTCAGTATCGTGTCTCTTGTAAGTGCTCGTCGAGTTCGAGGGTAGGAGAGGGGAACAGTGATGAAAGTGGAGATGAACGTTCAAGGGCTTAAATAACTGTGTGCAGTTTGCAAGGCGTAATTATGCCCATTCATTTAACCGAATACATTCATCTTGGCCAACCTAGAAGGCAGTTTCCGTAGGGGTTGTGTGAATGCATCAATGATATATGCATGATGGTGGTGGTGGTCGCATCACATCATATCAGGCTGGCGGCTAACTAGAACGCACTTACATGAACATCATTTGTCCAGCTGTAGCGATGTTATGTAGTAGAGGAATAGTAACAGACGCTAGAGACGGAGAATAATGGATTTGAGTAAAGGTCGGATAATTGCAAAATTAATAAAAAAATAAAAATACTTATTATTGTATAATGTTGAGAATTAATTTACAAGTACCGCGTCGTACCTCCAGGGTTCGCTTCGCTGCATCATGGACATCCCAGGGGGTCCATGATTCCCCGCGGCAACGCAGTTTTTCCGCCATCCACCAGACCATAACCATGGATGAATGCCCGGATGGATCCTCGTCTCCCTCCCACAGCACACCAGCGATTGAGGCTCAGCGGGTCATCATTTTGGGCCAACAACCTCAGCACTTCGCCTCGTTCACGTCCATTCGAAACATAACAAAGCAACGTGAATCGCCAATCATTCTCTCGGTTACTCGCATCTACCGCCTATCCCTGCCTCCTACGTGTCATTTCAGCGGTTGCAGCCTAAAGATTGCGCCGCAGCTCAACATGTCGCTGTCCATTCACGTTCGTTGCACTGGGCATGCGGGAGGCCCATGGACAATCTTCCCTCCCCCGCCATTAAACATGGCGTGACGTGGGACAGGCTCTCTGGGGCGTCGACTTAAACGTTTGGTGGCTGTATTCACTTATCCATGTTGAAGAAGACGTATATGAGTTGGATTCTGCTCTGTAGAATTATTAGGTTTTTTTTTAACCATTTCTGACTAGTATCCTCCGTCTCTATCTGAACATTGTTACAGATTGCCTTGTCCATACGTTTCGTTGTGTGCCATAGTATATTATACCTCATAAGAATTCCCCGCCTCTACACCTTGAGCACAGGGCAAAGACACATATTGGAGTACACCAAACAAGGTGTCTTGCGCTCTCAGTCTTCAGCAATTCCATTTCCCACGTCGTTATTATACCCACTCACCATGGTTTCTCACAATATTCCCTCGGCCCGTGCTGGAAAGCTTGTGAAGCTATTTTACCAGTGCATCTCAGGCGAAAAGCTTATCCAGACGTCGCATGATGCAAATCTCTTCTTCCAGGCCGTTGACAACTTTTGCCAAGAAAAGTCGGCATCAACATGTGTCGAGTCCATCCTCTCAAAGCCAAAGGGGATCGAAACTCTTCGCAGCGTTGTGCGCAGCAACCTCTCATCTGAATTCATCGCGTCCACCTCAATGCGCTTCATCCAGCATCTTGCTGATCCTCACGTCAAAACGCTCAACAATGGTCAATTTCTCACACAGATTCTGGTTGCAATACTCTCCCCTCCCATGTTTTGGAATGCCCTCCAAGAGGCTTACGTCAAAGATGCACTCCAGGGGGAGAATCTGGTAACCTTTGCCTGGCTCTGTTTGGAGATTGTATCCTCACAATCATCAGATCTGCAAGGACTATTCTCTGATGTCAAGTCCCTTAATGAGAACAAGCCCCTACTCAACTCATCCCACGAACTTGTCAGAGAGCTTGCGTACAAAATCAAGAAGGTGATACAGCTTCGTGGAACGTCTGCTACCGCCTCGGTCAACATCGATTACAGCCCAGGTGGCCGCCACGATAATGACTTTGTCGACTTTCGTGAGATATCCATTTACCCGACAACTGATGAGATTGTCTCATCGCAGCAACCATTTTTGCAACGCCTAGATGATGTCTTTGAGGTTCCCAGTGAAACCCGGGCGCGAAACCATCTCGACTGGTTGTTTCGTCTGCTCAGAGAAGACATGCTCGGCGAGATGAGAGAGGATCTCCAGATTGCATGGGGTCAGAAGAAGGCGAAAAGACGGCCCTTGTCATTGAGTCAATTGGTGCTGCTCAAGTGTGATGTCGGACACCCCAAATCCACAAAGCCGTTGACTCTTTGGCTCCGTTGTTATCGGGGAATTGCCTTCCCAAAATCCAAAACTACCCCTGAATCAAGGAAAAAATATCTAGAGGAGTACAAGTCATTTGTGAAACACAATTCCTTTGGTGCTTTATGCTTGGGGCAAACGGTTGTGGCCTTTGGCACAATCATCAGGGATGTCGACATGCTTGCAGCAGAACCCCCGGCCGTTGGCATACAGTTCACCGACATGGTTGGCTTAAGACGGGCTATGGTACATCTACTTGACCAGAACAAGCGGCCGCACCTCGAATTCTTTCTCGTTGATACGGCGACATTTGCCTACGAGCCCATATTGCAGAGGTTGAAAGAGATTACCGAAGTACCCCTTGACAATGAGCTGCTATCTCTGCAGGGACAGGTGTCCGATTACCAGGCTCCCATAAAAATCCAGAACCTGCTGGAAATTTTGAGAGATGCCGTGGTGGATGATATGGAAGTTGATCTCTCTCTTGTCGTCCCGATGAAGACCCCCATCCGAGTCCGTGGTGCGCAATTGCAGTCGTTGATCAACGGATTAGAGAGTCCGCTTGGGCAGATTCAGGGCCCTCCCGGTACCGGAAAGTCCTTTATTGGCGCTCTACTAGTCTTGATTATCTTGAGACTCACCAATCAGCGCATTTTGGTGTTGAGCTATACCAACCACGCACTTGATCAGTTCCTTGAGGATCTGATGAACATTGGCATTAACGGCGATGATATGGTCCGACTGGGTTCCAAGGCAACAGAAAAGACCGAGTCACTTCGTATCGAAAACAGGCAAAAGGAAATCAAGTTTCGACAGACTGCCAACGTCTGGGCCATGGTCGACCAACACAAACTCGAGTTTACAGAAGTTGAACAGAAGCTAGAACAGGTCATGGACCAACTACGATCTAAGATAACTGCCCACGATATTCTAGACATGCTGGAGTTTTCCGAATTCGGATCTCAGATATGGGATGCGTTTCAGGTCATGCAGTTGCCAGACAACTTTCAGGTCGCTGGTAAGAAAAACCGGGCTATGAAGCCCGAAGATCTGTATAATACATGGCTTGAAGGAAGAAGCTTGAGAAATGTGGCAGTGCTGGTGAATTCTCTCGGTGCTGAAGCTCGCGCGGTTTGGATGATTCCGCCCCCAAATAGGCGTGAACTTCATGCGACCTGGTGCAACTTTGTCCGCAGTGACCAAATTGACGAATTTGTTGTTCTGACAGAGAAATCTAATGAACTTCATCGACAAATCGACAGTCTGTTCAAAGAGGGCAAGCGACAAATATTGAGAAGCAAGAGGGTCATTGGCTGCACGACAACCGCGGCTGCGATGTATCAGTCCATCATCAAGGCATCCGAGCCAGATGTCGTCATGGTCGAAGAAGCTGGCGAAATTCTCGAGGCCCATGTCATCACAGCCCTCAGTCCATCTGTCAAGCAACTTATCCTCATCGGTGATCACAAGCAGCTTCGGCCCAAGGTCAACAATTACAAACTCACCCTGGAAGGCGGCGACGGTTTTGATCTAAACGTTTCGCTCTTTGAGCGACTAATCAGACAAGGCCATCACTTCACTACCTTGCAAGAGCAACATCGCAGTCATCCAGACATTTCCTATTTCGCACGACTTCTTGCCTATGACGAGCTCAAGGACCACGCAAAGACTTTGAGCCGCCAGAAGATGCGAGGTCTTCGCGAGAGAGTTGTGTTTGTACACCACGAGCAGCCGGAAGAGCAGCTTTCGGATGTGGTCGACAAACGAGACCCAGCCTCTAAATCGAGCAAGAAGAACATGTATGAAGCAGAGATGGTCCTCAAAATGGTGAAATACCTCGGTCAGCAGGGTTACAAATCAGAAAACATGGTCGTTTTGACCCCATACCTAGGTCAATTATCACTACTGAGGCAGAAACTCAGTGAAATCAATGACCCGCACCTCAATGATCTCGATTCCCATGAGCTGGTGCGTGCTGGGTTGATGAGCCAGGCCGCTGCGAAAGCCAACAAGGCTCGCCTTCGGTTGTCTACTGTTGGTATGTTTTCCACTCACTTCTCGTATTTGTACCCCTCAGCTCTTTTCTAACATTAAACTAACCTCTTCAGACAACTACCAAGGTGAGGAAAGCGACATTGTAATTGTATCCATGACAAGAAGCAACAATCGTGGCGACATTGGATTCCTCATTGCTCGCGAGCGCTTGGTTGTGCTCATGTCTCGTGCTAGGGAGGGAATCATTCTTTTCGGGAATATGAACACATTCCTAAGCAACAAGAAAGGCGGCGCAATGTGGAAAACATATTTCGATGCCATGAAAACAAAGGGTTTCTTGTTTGATGGTGTACCAGCTCGTTGTGAACAACATCCAGACCGGTTGGCATTACTCAAGATGCCTCGGGATTTCGAACAGCATTGTCCCGACGGAGGATGCGCAGAACTATGGTAAGTTGCCCGTTGATAAAGATGCCACCAAGACTAACATGCTCCAGTGGTGCTGTGCTCAGCTGCCAGAAGCACACCTGCGAGCGACGATGCCACCGTTTGGCAGACCACTCCAAAGTTCAGTGCACAAAAATGATGAAGAAGAAATGCGAGAGAGGCCACGGGATGAAGTTCTTGTGTGGAAACGACAAGCAGGGCTGCAGGGACTGCGCACGAGAAGACGAAGAGAACCGACGACGCATCCAACGAGACCTGGACTTGGAGAAGACACGGCTGGAGAGAGAAGACAAGTATCGAAAACAACTTCAAGAAATGGAAGATGAGATTGACCATCATCGGCGGGTTATGAAGTATAACAAGGAGGAGGAGGATCAAAAGAAGACGATCGCGGAGAAGAAAGCACAGCTCCAGAGTCTTAAGGAAACACAAGCCAGAATGGAAGCAGCCAAGAAAGCTGCCGAAGCAGTAAACGGGCCAAGCAAATCCAAGGACACAGATACCAAGCCCAAGGTGAAGCGTACCCCGTCAGGCAAAGCTGGACAGGAATGGGCGTTGATGAAGAAGAACGAGGGCGCTTGCAACGATGCCCTGGACAAGCTCATGGAACTCATCGGCTTGGAGACGGTTAAGCAGGAGTTTCTGTCTATCAAGTCAATGGTCGATATGAAGATTCGGCAAGGCGCCTCGCTGGACAAGGAGAGACTGAGCTGCTCCTTGCTTGGAAATCCCGGAACGGGAAAGACTACGGTCGCGCGCTTGTGGGGAAGCTTCCTCACTGGCATTGGGGCCATTGCTGGCGACGACTTCAAGGAAACGACGGGGTCCAAGCTGGCTAGCATCGGCGTCCCTGGCTGTGAGAAATTGATTGAAGAGATCAAGGACAATGGCGGCGGTGTTTTCTTCATCGATGAAGCATACCAGCTCTCCTCTGGAAACAGCCCTGGCGGAAAAGCCGTGCTAGACTATCTACTCGCCGAGGTAGAAAATCTTCGTGGCAAGGTCGTCTTTGTTCTCGCCGGCTACGCGAAACAAATGGAATCATTCTTCGCTCACAATCCTGGTTTCCCCAGTCGATTCCCGATTGAAATGAAGTTTGAGGATTACACGGACGAGGAGCTGCGTGAAATTCTCGAGATGCAGGTGGTTCGCAAGTACGATGGCAAGATGAAAATCGAGGACGGTGTGGATGGTTTGTACTTCCGCATTGCTTCTCGAAGAGTCGGTCGAAGCCGGGGCAAAGAAGGGTTCGGCAATGCTCGAGCTGTCGAGAACTCTTTAGCAAACATGGAGAAGAGGCAAGCGAATCGAGTTCGAGCTGAGCGACGCGCCGGTAAGACTCCAGATGACTTTTCTTACACCAAAGAAGACATCATTGGTCCGGAGCCGTCTGCTGCCCTCGAGAATTGCAAGGCATGGCAAAAGTTGAACCAGATGATTGGACTCAATGCCGTCAAAGAACAAGCCAAGATTTTGCTCGATTCCCTAAAGACCAACTATGAGCGAGAGCTAGCCGAGGAACCTCTTATCGAGTTTTCACTTAATCGAGTGTTCCTTGGATCCCCTGGAACCGGAAAGACGACGGTGGCCAAGCTGTACGGACGGATCCTCGTAGACCTTGGCCTCTTGTCCAATGGTGAAGTCTTAGTGAGAACCCCTGCGGATTTCATTGGCTCTGTTCTGGGACAGTCCGAGGCCAATACCAAAGGCATTCTGGCTGCGTCGGTCGGCAAGGTCCTTGTAATCGACGAAGCCTATGGGCTTTACGGTGGGTCGAGCTCGGTAGCGGATCCGTACAAGACGGGAGTCATCGACACCATTGTCGCCGAGGTGCAAAACGTGCCAGGAGACGACCGATGCGTCATCATGATTGGATACCAAGAGCAGATGGAACAGATGTTCCAGAACGTCAATCCCGGACTAAGTCGACGATTCTCTGTGGACAACCCGTTCGTCTTTGAAGACTTTGACGATGATGGCCTGCGACAGGTCTTAGATCTGAAACTGAAGACATCCGGCTTTGCTACTACGGGAGAAGGGAAGCGAGCTGCCCTCGATGTTCTCATTCGCGAGCGCAACAGGCCAAACTTTGGCAACGGTGGTGCCGTTGAGAACCTGCTGAGCAAGGCTAAGCTATCCTACCAGAAGCGCATGTCTAGTGGCAAGGTCAAGAGGAACCAGCTGGAGCCCGTCGACTTTGATGAGGATTTCGACCGAAGCACAAGAAAGGACACCAACGTGCGACAGCTGTTCAAGGACGATATTGGACGAGAGGACATTATTGCAATGCTGGAGAAGATCCAGAGTCGCGTCCGCCAGTTAAAGAGTCTTGATATGGATGTCAAGGAAGAAATCCCCTTTAATTTCCTCTTCCGTGGACCGCCGGGAACAGGTAAGAGTACGACTGCGAGAAAGATGGGCAAGGTGTATTACGACATGGGGTTCCTTACCAATGCGGCCGTCAGGGACTGCTCGGCATCTGACTTGGTCGGTCAATACGTCGGTCAAACTGCCCAGAAGACTCGAGCTGTTCTTGAGAGTGCACTTGGAAAGGTTTTGCTCATCGATGAAGCCTATCGACTTGCCGAGGGTCACTTTGCCAAGGAGGCCCTTGACGAAATTGTCGACTCGCTCACAAAGCCAAAGTATCAGGGCAAGCTCATCGTCATCTTGGCAGGCTATGACAATGACATCAATCGTTTGCTGTCGGTGAACCCAGGATTGTCAAGCCGATTCCCGGAGACGGTTGACTTTGCGCCCCTCAGCGCCGAAGCCTGCTTTCAGCTTCTTATCAACTTGCTGCAGAAGAGAAAGGTTGAACTGGCGGCTAATAAAAAGGATCTCGATATGTCTTGCCTAGAATCCCCATCAAAGGGATTCAAAAAATATGCTATGGATATACTCACAGACCTTGCCGCCGTAGAAGGTTGGGCGAGCGCAAGAGATGTCGAGACGCTTGCCAAGAATGTCTTTAGAATGGTTGATTTGAGCGTGGAGAGTTTCAAGCTAGAGGAGAACCAAGTACTTCTTGAACTTGACAAGATGCTTCACGAGCGACAGGGGAGATTAAATACGGGCTCCGCACCGGGCTTCAAAGGAGCGGCCCCAGAAATGAATTTCCACCAGTCTGCCCCGCCTAAACCCTCGTTCTCGACATCTCTTCCATTCCATACCAAGACTGAGGAGCATCACGAGACCGCCGAAGAAGAGCCATCAGCAGAATCCGCCCCCGAAATCGAGAAAGTTGACAACTCCCGCTTCGGCCCCGCGATCCGCGACGCCGGCGTCAGCGACGAAATCTGGGAGCAGCTCCAAAAGGACAGGACCGAGGCGGAGCGTCGAGACAACGAGTACCGCGCGCTCCTGAAGGCCCAAAAGACGGCCAGCGATGCCGACAGGGAGAAGATTGTGAGGCAAATTGTAGAGGAGGAGAGGCGGCGGAAGCTGGAGATGGAGAAGCAGGCGAGGTTGGCGGCGATGGGGGCTTGTCCGGCGGGATTCAACTGGATTAAGCAGGCGGAGGGGTATCGTTGCGCTGGAGGGTCGCATTACATGTCAGATGTTGAGATAGAGAAAGTTTGAGTAGGTAGATTGATAGATTAGCGTGTGGCCATGGTACAATTTCTTAAAAACATCCTTTTGCCGTTCCTAGAAGTGACTTTATGCTTATCCATTCTTACCACACTTTTTATAACTTATGCTCAGTTAAGAGGCCGTTTAGGAGAGGCAACCAAGGTCCCTACCACACGTGTCGATACTTCATGAACCTTTTTAGTTTAGGGAGGGATCAAAGTCGACTGTTGGCTCTAATTTTGGTTCCATTGATACGACTGGAAGTACAGTAATGGATTGCTGTTGGGTGTGCAAGTATGTCAAGCCATAATGGTAGCGCGCAAACCGAATGTAAGTCAGAGGGTGTATTTAGCATACCAACAGGAGCAAGCAGGCTCAGTGATAAAAATCTAGCTGTTGAGGCGTATCTGACGGGACGCTTAAGATGAAAGCATCTACGCGCCGCCCACCATTAACAACCAACAACCCAAAACACAGTAACCAACAAATCAGCCTTGGGCACACTTGCTAATGAACGGATGACCTCTAGTCTTTTTAGGAAAACAGTTCAGTGTAGACTGGACTTGGAGTTGTAGTATGACAACATTCGTGTAGCTGTCTGTAAATAAAGCTTAGGAACGACGAGAAGTTTGTGAACATTGAGATAATGTTGGCGAAGTAAACTCTTGATCGGATCCAGAAGACCGCATTCCTTTCTGCCTAGCGTATCGATAATTTTTATTATTGTAGAGAGGTTAACATCAATCGGGTAAAGCCTAGAAGGCATTGAAGCTGTGTTGGTTGGACAGTTAGTGGAGGAGGCGATGATGAGCCATCATGCTAGTCGGATCTTGAATGAGGCTCAACAGAAAGCGATAAAACTGGTCTTTCGTAGCAACTAGTCCCGTCGGGATGAATTGTTTGTGATCGATCGATGATCCACAACTCATAATGAATGAGATCTTTCGCTGTGCCTGTTCAGCTTATTTTGACTCGGCTGCGGCGCTGAATCACCACGTTGACGATGCCCGAGTAAGCGAACGTTTACTCTATGTTCAATACCTCAAGAGCCGGATACACGTCAACGCCGATGATGACGGTGACGATGTTCATGGAGAAATCCTCTGCCGTGGAAATGATGTTAATGGCGCTGCCACTTTGGACGAGAATGTACGTAAACACCGATGCCCTCATCGACGATGTAACGACGCTCGCGGGTACGAAACGAGGGCCAAACTTCGGCGGCACTATCAACTCCGTAAGCCCTCTGCTCCTCAATTCCAGCCCTCGTATCTAATGATTCGAATACAAATGTTGAATGCGAGGAAGTTTGCGTATGCTGTTTTGCGACTTTTAAGTTGGCGAGCCAGTTCATACGGCACGCTGACGAGCATAAAGATGCGAGAGGGAGGCGAATGGAGTTTATGAAGCAAACCTGTATTGAATTGAAAAGTCGTACCGACGAGCAATTAGATACTGCAGAGGCAAACAGAAAAAGAATGAGCGAGACCAATGACACAGTATGTGAAGCACCCGCTCGAATGGGGCAAGACGAAGCTATAGTTGATAACAACCCATTTGTCCTGCTTGAGAACGGTATGTGTCACCAGCCATTCCTCTTGGCTTCACTAATGAGGAATAAGATCTGTATTCGGAAATGGTTTCCCTACCATCGGCCACCATACCCTCGTTCACAGATATGGTCGAGTCATCGGCCAACGCGTGTTTCGTCAGTGCGGCAGCAGAGCAAGAGTACTCTACCTTAGCAGAAGACCTGGGCTTGGTCTTTGACGAGTTGCCTAATTTCGATGCTGCTACAGTCAAACTGGGCAAATTCCCAATGGCGATGTAGGGGCTTGAAACTTCAACGCATTTGTGCTACATTTAAAGACGATGGTAGAACTACAAGGTCAATAGCAATAAATGCCACACATGTCGCTTACTTACGAAGGCGTGCAGAGAGTAACCTCTAATCAAGGTCAGTCAATACGTGTCATTCCGGAAGAAAGATATAACATCAAGTCTGTATTGCATTTTAAAACGTGGAAGATCAAAATAAATCAGACAATTCAAACTATGAAGAACATATATTTAAGTGCAAGATTAATTGAGGTCATACTTTCATTTGACACATAAAAAGCCCCCTTGTTTGTCAAAATGAGCTCAATACTGGCCTACCAATTTTTAAACGGTGATCTTCCACGCAAGGTTACGTGATCTTACATGTGGAAGAGCCTTCACTCAGGTTAAAAGATATTGGTGTGTTGGATCATAACCACCTAACATGTTCTGGTACTGTTGGTGCCTGGAGTACAATCGGGGGTCATTCGCGCTTCAGCCAGTTTAAGGAACCTAGAAGAGTCCATCTCAACACTTCCACGGTCTATGGATGCATCGTTACCTGTTGCTTGAGACTGTTTCGGGAATCTAAGCAGCTCCAGAATTCCGAATTTTGTCCACACAGTTGCGGTACCCTCCTTCATAGGCAGCTAGGACACCCGCTGCGACTGACCACGGGAGCATGGTACCCTACATGAAGAACTCAGCCTCTCTCTTAAAGGATTGACCACACATCTGCGGCACCTCCATGCGCCTCATGAATGTAACCCTACAGGTGAAATATGCATGTTGGGTCGGTTACATGCAGCATGAGCCTCATCGGAATATCTTGGAAAGATTGGTGTGTCGTTGTCCCCGTACTGCGAAACTTCAACTGTTCATTGCAACCAGGAATACGCCTCACCAAAAAGAAGAACAAGAATACGAGAGTGATGCTTGTGAAAGTAAATGTAATGCGAGCATATGAAGCAGTAGGTATGTATCTCTAGAGATGAGTATAAATATTAGCAAGCACTCCTCGTACATTTGCTCATTTCTTACCACAAGCTTCCTCATCAACAGAATTTACTACTTGAACATTACCCCCAATCTACCCTTCCACCCCTCACAGTTTCTTTGAACGATAATCATGGCTGTTGCTGTCGGGGAATACTCCGTTTCTCACTTCCAGAGTCTGCCAAGTCTCGAAGCCGTCCGTGCGAACTTCAGCAATCTGGACGGCGACGAGCTGGTCAAGAATGTGTTCAAAGATTTCTTTGTTGAGCACGGTATGGACCGCAAGTTTGGGCTGACCATGATCCACCGCCATTTTGATCTTGCGCCGGGTGAGAAGCTTGTTGATTACGACGGCACTTCTGTTCCCTGGCAAGGTCCGGATAGAGGACTGAGTGCTCCGCAGCCATGTATATGGGCATTCTCCGCCAACGGAGAACTCAAACCAACTGAGTTTCGCTACTCCGAGGCTGGAAATTTCACCATGGGGGAAGACGAGCTTCTCTTCATCCAGAAGTTCAAGGCCTTGCTCGAAAGTTACGGGGCCACTGAGGTGTTTGGCCTCTGTTTGTATCCAGGGGATGATTTCAACGGCTTGTGTGAAATCACGGTTGGAAGAGCCAACATCAATCTGAAGCCTGCCGATGTATGTGATCCTGACCCCCTTGGACGATTTGAACAGTGTGGGAACACTAACTCAGCTTCGAAAATAGTGGCCAAAGACCTTGAAGGCGGTTGATACAGCCTGGTTCTTCTCCGAACCAGTGTGGAAACGAGGCTGCAGATGCTTCTGTGACGATTACGCCAGCGACCACTCACACAACCGACATGTTCTTACCGTCTAGATGCCTGCTCGCTAACCGTAGTCACACCTTTTTTCTGCCCAACATCTTCATTCCGGGATGGTGTTGGAATCATAACGGCTAGGCTTCTGTCCATTATGGTGGGGGTCGTTGAGTGAGTCTTCAATTTAGTGAGCTGTCAGTCTGCCGCTCGTTACATAGCAAACAAACATACGTCGCTCGTTAAACACCATAGTGCAACTCTAACAAAAGTGTCGTGAAATATATTCCATTTCTGTCTTGTGTTGCATGCATCCTGAACACCTCGGCCTAAACTTTGCCCGATTCTAAAGTGATGACCAACACCCCTTGGTTTAACTTCCAAGGTATGGGAACGTGGGTGAATTTCAGCAGCCATATCTGGCACACCATTTAATCCATGGGTCACTATCTACTTAGTACCGTCCTACTGCAGGCATCCATTACTAGAGACGTTAGGCTGGCTTTGGTTCAGCAAGTCCCCCCGAAGGTAGGGTAGCAACGCACACCAAAGATCCACTACTGTAAGCAGGCTGTTGGTTGCAGATGTAGTAGTAGACCTCCGGGACGCTTTGAAGAGTTCATCCCCAGGAAACTCCTCGTTTTCTTGTTTCTCGCCGCCAAACGAAACTCGCTAGCATTTTACACAGTCCAAGTCATTGTAGCTACGCCAGTCTATTCAGTTTACAACCGGTTGCACTTCCTGAACATAAAATGCAAGCACCAAACTTCACCTCAGAGAACCTACTCGCCGCTGTTTCTCGACTTCGCCCTGATGGCAAAACTCCAGTCTTGGACACGCATTTTCAGGGTGGTCAATGTCAGGTCTTCAAGGTAGACTTTTCAGATGGCGAGAGTTGGGCTGTGCGGATACCGCTTTTTGCCCAAGTTACTCCACCAAACGTCATCATCAGTCAACTCCAAGGTGAAGTAAGGGTTGTCCAGGAGCTTGAGAGGAGGGGATTTCGGTGGGCGGCGAAGCCTCAAGGCTCTAGCCTCATGTTTGAGAATGAAATCGGAACACCATTCGTCGCATTGACATGGATTCTGGGCACGCAGCTTCAGTGGTCCTCTGAGTTTCCAGCACGGCCCATTCGCGATATGATCTTGAGCCAAATAGCATCAATCCAGCAGTCACTTATTGAGTGTACAAAAGAGCAGAGTATTGCTGGCATTCTCCCTTTTATTCATATGATTTGCTGATAATATTAGGGGATATAACCGCTACAGAGGAGTTTGAGAGAATAATAGACAGCAAAGTTCGTCGAATTCGCAATGGACGCCTCCCAGAGTTGACGGAGAAGGACTGTTTTGATCAGAAATACCGACTTCCAGGCGTGCTATATCCCCAGTTAAATGAAGCACCATTTGCCATGGATCACGGCGATTTATCGCCGCGGAACATAATCATAAACTCAGAACAAAAGATTACAGGGTAAGTGAGGAATGCGATGCACAGCTCTATATACACTATTAATATATGGAAGTATCATCGACTGGGGGTTTGCTTCCAAGACGCCGATCCAACTGGCCGCTGGGATTCCGCGATTTCTTCGTCCCGAGCCTCCTCTCCTACCATTGAGTCCCGTTATTCAGAAAGATAGAGAGACATACATCATGTCCCTTCAGGTCCGCTCATCACAAGCGGCGGCATGGATGACACTTGTACAATCATCGAGCAATGCAGACTTTCGAGCTTGTTTTATGGAGTCAATTATTAGCAAGGGGATGCATCGTTGGATGGCAGATCACGAATGGAAACTTCCGCATCACGAGGTGACTGTCAGGGAGGAAAGCTCGTCGGAAAGAATCGATTAACAATATCAGAATTCGGTGTATGGCGTCAACAACAATCTCACAATCCAAGTTGGAAAGAAAAGAAACATCTTTGTTCATATGCAAAAATACTAAAAATGGACAGACCATCACCGTGCATATCACAAAGTCCAAATCCTAAGCCTTTCTCTCCAAAGGACAATAATAGTCAATCTGTTTTTACTCCTGTATAATAAGAACTTGCCATTTCATCCGTCGATGTCAATACAGGACAAGCATTTCAAATCTGGGGATCAGGTAACTGTGACTTTTCCTCTTCTTCATCCTCTTCGATCCATTTCTTCAGTATCTCCGCCACCTCAACCTTATTATGATGAAATGTTATTTTTGCCCGTTTCTCATCCTCTTCCGAAAGAGGAGTCTCCGCTGCCTCCATGGCGGTTCGAAACCTCCCGTAAGTGACCACATCATTCACTCTCAATCGAGGCTCGGGCCGGTCGATCCGAACGGACGGCGCGTCCCCGGCGTTTGTGTCTATCCCTTTGCTTACGCCTTTCGTATTGTTTGATACACCGGTGTTTGGCCTTATCTGCTTAGAGCTGGGCCATTCCCTGCCCCTTGGGGAGCTGTCCAATAGTGGAAAATCACCACCATGGCCCCTACCTCTTTCGAAGTTGAATGAGCGTCGTGCCTCTGGCGATGGGACTTTCACCTCCAAATTGTTTGATTCAAGTATACTCAACCTGCCTTTTATGGTGGATGAGAGAGGAGGATCCGATTTATTGCGCTGTATACTACTCGTCCGGCTTCTTGTTACGGATCGAGAGGGTGAATGCTCATTCCACAAATTCCCCTTATCGATTTTCATCTTGCCCCCTCTGGCCTTGCGAAGCGTTCTCTCAGAGTTCCATATGAGCTTCACGCAATCCGCCCGACCCCAGTACGAGGCAGCGATTAGTAGATTCCCAAAGTCGCCAACTTTGAATTCGATGCCCAGATAGTCGCTATCGTTGTCGTCAAAGGAGTGCCGAAGCTTGCTTTGCTTCGTCTTGCAATAAGAATCGAGGAGATATTTGAACTTCTCCGTGCTGGCTCCGTATAATGCGGCCGCCAAGGCGTTTCCATGCTTCCCCGAATGCAGTGGGCGATTTATATCGTCACGTCCCTTTTCGACAAGCAGGCGTAGTATATTGGTGTCGCTAATTACTGCCGCTGCTGCTAATGCACTGCCAAACCTTTTGTATTGATCTTGCATAGGCGTTTCGTGTTGGCTGTCCATCCAAGCGACTACTACCAGTTGTGATTTGTCCGTTGACATTGTTGGTATATTCAGTGGTTTTCCGATATCGATGGCGACGCCACTGATAAGGAATTCAACAATATCAATTGTATTTGGATGAACTTTGGGACTGGCGACGGCCCAGAATACTTCGTCTGAGCCACCAATGAATGCGCTCTCGGGTTTCATTCCCTCGTCCACGTCGTCTTTTTGTTCTCCGGCCCAAATATCTTCAACCAGACCTAGGCAGCCTGACTCGATGGCCCATCTCAAGAGCCGCAATCTTGTCCTTCTGCTAGACCCAACAATGTTGAATCTGTCACGCAAGGTGATCGCCTTAAGAATTCTCGTTTGTCCATTCTCTAGACTATCCAGCTTCAGGTTCTTGAATCCTTCGTCATCCAGATTATTCTTTCTCTCCCAAGGATCCAGGGGTGAGGTATGACTAGGACCGCGTCCAGTGGTGGTGAATAAATCTCTCATAGCTTTCTGATAGCAATCTTTTATCCACACGGTGTCCTCTACACTAGACAACTCAGTTCCCCCCGCTGGGGAAATATCAGATATTCTTTGTTGCAATATCCGATAAGATTCAGACGCTAAAGGTCCGCTCTGACTGCCGGTTTGTCGGAAGTCTGATCGGTAGAGTTCGCATAAGGAGAAGACCAATCTAGGGTTAAGCACCGGTAAGTGCAGATCGAGCAATCCCTGTATTATCCTTTCACCTTCTCTGAACTTCTGCTTCCTCTTCAATCTATTAGCTTGGAAGATGAGACCATTGATCAGATCGTAGACACCGGATAATTTTCCCCTGTCAAAAAGACAAGGAATAATCGTCATGAGCGCTTCTTCTCTTGTCGCAATTCCAGCAGACACAAGTATACCAACCAGACTCTCAATGTGGCGATTCACCCGGGCACGAACGTCGGAAGAAATGAGGTTCGTAGTCTCCACCAAGTCAAAAAATCGCATATCTGGCTGAGGCAAAACTTGCTCCATGAGCAGGGACATTCTATCCATAAATATGGTAAATATGTCTTGTGCAATCAACTGTAGCATTGAACTGGAGGCTTTCATTGAGATCATCTCGTGCTTCGGGAGACCGCCTTGATCATCTCCCGACGCTGTATCAGTGAACTCGTTAGAAACACATTTTAGTGTGATGGGAATAGATAAATTGCTTCTGCCCACTGTTGCTGGCGCCAGCTCTCTGGAATAGTTGAGCCTTTGCATCCAGTACTGAAGGAATTGCTCAATATCGACTTCACTATGTCTCTCGAGAACAAATCTTTTCTGCATGAAATCGGTATGCTTGATATGCATCTGCGGATTTCTAGATGCTTCTTGTTCCATGGAATAGTAGAGTAGAGATATTACGGCTTCGAGATAGTCCGCATCGATGCTCCATTTTCCGTTTTCTCGAAACATGGAAAAGCAAATAAGATCTTCTTGTGGCTCTTTTGGGTAGTTCTGCTTGCAAACCGCCGTCCAAAAAATTGCATCCTTGTTTGTTTTTGCGGATATGACAAGTGTGTGAGAAAAAACATAATCAGCTGCAGTTTGCATGCAAAGCTTCAGTTGCGTTGCCACGTCTCTGATAGCTGTGTTCCATGCTTGGTCGCGGCTCTGGGCTGATTCGCTAGTCAAGTATGCCAGTCGAGATCTTATTCGAATTATGAGAGAGGATAAATTGGGTAGCTTCTCCTCCTCGGAAGAGTCTTTAGTACCGTCACTGGTCTCGATAAGCTCCTTGAGCTCTCTTTTTAGACTCACTCCACTGATGACACCGTTTGAGGACTCTATGGTAGTCATCACTGATTGACAGGCTCGTCTAAATACGTTGAGGCCTCCAGGATCCTCTTCAGTTCGCTCAAGTCTCACAATGCCGCCATCAGGCCTGATGATGATTTCGCAATTGAGCCCCCCGCTGAGGGGCATACTGTGTGTTTCCAGCTTCAAATTGTGACATCGAGATGCGAATGCATCAGCAGCATCAATCATGGACATCAGAGGCACTACGCTTGTCAGTTCATGTGGTAATCTTTCACCGCAATGTCCCATGGCTTCTTTAAACTCACCATGTTTAACTATCGTAGATTGGAATTTTGATTCGTCTTTGATGGTCTTTGTAATATGATGAGCAAACCAGTCTAGCTCGCACCCTTCAACGTTTTTCTTATACAGCATGTTTTTCTTTTCCTCTAGTCCATTGCTGCGAATAAAGGCACGAATGATTGACATGAGAACTGTGCAACCAAGCTGGTAGAGAGCCACGGTAGAATGCAGCCCCCGTGCGCCAATGAACTGGCAAATCCATCCGACGAAGGAAAATAAGATGGCAACCAAGACAAAGATTTTCGGAACCTTGCGATTTATGTTAATACTTCTCCAAGAGTTTATATACTCGTCTGCCGGCTTGGCGAAGGCAAATGCTGAGAATTCCTGATCTCCCACTCGCTGTCCTCCAGGTTGGAGCCATACCATGACGGTCTTCTTGTTGTCCTTGGAGCCCTCCTTATTCGGATTGGCAAATCGCCGCTCCGTCGAGTTGAAGTCAATCAGCAGAGATGAGAGCCACATTCCAAATTGAAGCATAAGGGATCCGGAGATGAAAAGAACAAAAAAAGGTAAGAGTTCCTTGCCGTTATAGTGGTCATAAACGGACGGGCGGAACCAAGTCACCCATGTTGTGAATGCGAAGGAACTACCCTGAAGAAGCACCCCGGCAATGCACGCAATCCGCAAGTAACGTTCGACCATTCTAGAGGATAGCCTGGCAATATTCAACGTCAGGTTTGGGTATGTGGCCAATTCATCATCTCCCGGCGATGATGAGTCCTGGCGTGGAGGATCTGCTTCAATATCCCCACGTACTCCAGCAGAGGTCGTAGCGTTGTCCGTTTGCTTTCTCCTCTTCGGAACCATATCTAAAATAATCCATTCCAGGATCTCCTTGTACCATCCCGACCAGGTTGACTCTCCTGGAGTGACATCTTCCCAGTTCCCGAAACGTGCATCACTGCGGTCATCTTTCTTGTTCAAGGCTTCTTTTGGGAACTTTATGCCACATACAGGTTGGCCCTGGTTAAAACCATCTTTAAAAGGATAGAGATCATTGGATTTGATATCCAATGAGATGACGAACTCAAGAATCCTTGGTCGGCCAAACACGCGGCATATTCCGCCGTTTGACCACAGCTCACAGACGTCTGGGCTTGTCGAAGAACAGAGCTCGACCTCGGCCTGACCATGCGGTTCCCAAGAACGTCCCACGAGCGACTTCAATAGAGACCCGCCGCAAACCCGAATGACGGACACGATAACCGTGAGAATACCGAGTGGAGCTATGGAGAAAAGAACTCCATCTAACATGTGAATCGATCCACTCAGAAACTGCTTTGTGACGTCCTCACCGAAAAGAGAAATCAGCGGAGCAAGATCTGACGCGATGTTGTTACTGAAATCATCCCAAAAGTCCGGTACGGTCGCATTTCCGAAGAGCGCTGCGACGGGCGGAGGCATAAGCAACACTGCCAAGCACCATGAGAGCATCATTATCATGGTGAACAAACGGCAGCGGATTTTCAACTCAAAATACAAAGGCAAAATCCCAACAATGAATAATTCTCGTTTTGTGATAGTGTCGTTGATGTCGTGCTACGAGAAGCGAGGAATGGGCAGCAGCGAAAACTTCCCTATATTTCTTCCTAGAGAACTCACAGTCCGCAAACATTTCATACTTTTAGACATGAGGCTCAGCATCATAACAATCCCCTTACCGCCTCCTCTACCAAACAAATATGCATGTCGAGCATGGGGGCCAGGTTAGGCACATCTCTTGCAGCGACAGAACCGCCAACGGCAGTCACACTGCCAACCACTAAGCACGTGTGGCTTTGATATGCAATCCCCATGCATATTTGCACCAGACCGTTTGAAGATATCAAATGCTACCGAATACTCACAACGTAGGGAAAAGTGGCTACTCCGAGCTGCGCGGCATGTTAAAAAGAGGCTTAAAGGGCCATATCAAACAAGGTACGGAGTATGCGTGCCCAAATGCATCATAAGTCCACTTTAATGTGGGGGATGCACAACGTCTCCTCCAAAAACACACCTGGCACCACATCCGGAGCCGTTCGGTGAGTGCAATATGCATGGATTGCCGACCTAGCAATTGGGAGGCGGGACGCGAAGAACGGCACTTTGCCGCATCAGTGAACAATCTTCCCTATGCTGCAGGGAATGAAGAGCTTTCATTCGCTTTCATAGGAACATATCGTCTAGGTACCTGTAACATAAAAAGACCAGGCAGTGCGCCTCAAATAACTTGGAACCCTTGGCCCATATTTCCACGAGGATTGGCAGAATGCCTCATTAGGTAGTATGTGTAACAGTGAGGTGGAGATAAGCGCTAGAGCGCCAGGCTTTGTTAAACGGAGGCTTCCATGCGGCCTAGGAGGAGGAGCCCTCGTCTGCGATGTAGTGATCCTTTCCCATCACTTGTCTGTAGAAGTCCAAAATCTAGCAATCCATTTCTCCGGCAACGCCTTTTTATCCTCTCTCGACTCAAGAACCTTTATTTCCTGCGTTTTCTCATTCCGCTCATAAATCGCGATGCACCTTTTCCCCCATTCTTCCTGACGGCCTCCCGCAGTTGACCCAGGACAACAACCAGCTTCTGCAATTCGGTCTGATGCCTGGTTTCCCAGTCTTCAAACTGGGCAGCGGCATCTGTAATCTTGACCTCCTTAAAAGTACCATTGTCATGGCGGCCGATCATAAGCCAGGGTGTGCGACCGAACCAGAGCTGGGGTAGGTATTGACCTATGTTCCTAGGCCTCATTGATGTCTTGATTTCTGCTGCGGTGGCTTGGGGCATTAGAATGGTCTTCTTGGACGATTTACTTGCTTGAGCTTGCAAAGCGTCTGCTTCCGGTTGGTCCTTTAATGACAATCTCGCCATGGGTAAAGTGATGGATTCATCCTCCTCATTCTTCTTTCCCTCTTCATAGAAGGCGTCAATCTCAAACTGCACCACGCATCGAAGACCTCCTAACGGGTAGTGCAAGGCGCGATGATAACCCGTGCTGCCTTCTGTCCCAGGAGCAAACTTGGTAAACGCATGTTCGAAGCTATGGCCCCATCCTGAGTTTTGTTTGCCCCTGATAAGTTCGCGAACGTTTTTCTCACGGCGCTCGAGGAATAACGTGTTGTTAACGAGCATGAGATCGATTCGGAAGCTATCCTTGGAACGCCCGGCGCAAAAGTCAAGCAACTTTCTAAGACTGTTGCGGTTGGACACGACATCCACATTGTCAAACCGGAACTCTGGGGCTATGATGGCCGTAGATCGGAAAAGTGGCTCAAATCGATGGTGTGGAACACGAGAGGCGTTTTGGTCTACAAAATAGGTTCCCTTATCGCGTGGCAAAGTGACGGGCAAGGCATTTCCATGCCATAGAGGTGTAGAGCCTAATGAAGTCAGTTATTGGTGAGGCTGGCCACGTTGGCAGCAGAACACCTTACCAGGTATATTTAGTATGGGCGCCTTGTCATTTTGCCAGCTATAACTGCACACCAATTCATATGCTGGGACGCTGCTGACTGACACGGCAGACGGCTGCAACGTTGAAGCGCTGATTCTCTGAATCACATTGACGCTTTTCACATTTTTCCACATCCAAGCCTCGCGAAGGGCACGGCTGACTGGCATTCTGGTAGCCGGCGGCGGTGTTTGAGCGGTTGATGATTGACACACTGCATTGACAGTGTTCTTGTTGTTTCGGGCTTTATCGGCTTGGTGCTGAGCTAGACCTCTCTTGGAGTTGAACTCTCGGCCGCAGGAACATCGGATCATTTTCAGGAATCGATAAGCTTCGAGAGGATAAAATTAGTGGCGACAAAGACATGGATGGTGGATAATGGATGCATGAATCTCCAGGGCGATCCTCTCTAGCTGCACCGCAGTGTGTGTAGAGTGAAAGCGGGGTTGGATATCCTTGCTGGCGTGGAAATCAATACTGCAGTGCCATAATTGCTGAGGTGGGCGTGCCGCCTTACTTTTGCGGTGTAACTCATTCCGCAATCCAACGTTGTATGCAGATGTGGTGTCTCCTTTCTCTACGTAGGGCCCCGTGTGTAAATTGCCAAGTCTTCGTGCCACTTGAGATCTAAAGCTACTCCCGATATCAGCAATTCTAGTGTGGGGATGTAGAGGCAAATAGTTCTTCTCCAGCACTCACGCAAACGGCCCCAAATGTTTGCAAGTGGAGAAATGAAAGCCAGTCGATTGTTGCACAGAGATTACAAGGCAAGTCTGCACTCGTGAATATGAATCACCTTGTATTTAGATCATAGCCGATAGATGAACACATCCAAACCCAAAGATCCCTATTTGCTCTCATAAATATCCTCTCCTTCGGCAGTATCGATACCCTCCTGGACAACCTTGCCCACAGCAGCGTCAAGCGCATCATCGCCCTGGAGAAGATCGATCCAGCCACTCTTCAATCCATCTGCAGCCAGCAATGCATCCGCAACATGGGCCACCGTCTCTCGGGGAACACTTCCCTTGAGAGTGGTCTTGCCCAGGCTAACCTTGCCGGCAGGCTCGTCTATCAGATGTCCAGGTCTCAGATTGATGCCGACAAAATTTGAGCTCTTCTTGGTGGCCTCGTAAAAGGCTTCGTCGGCGGAAATCTTGGCCTGGTAGTAGTCTGCAAGGACGCCAAAGTTGATCTTCTTGTGGTAGTCGTCCCATTCGCCCTCTGGCCACCAAGAAGCAGCCTTGCGACGAGAGCCGTTGTAGGAGATGAGTAGGAAGCGAGCTATGGAAGAGTTGGCGGCAGCAGCACGAGCAAAGTGACTGGCGGCGTCACGGTCAACCTTGTAAGTCTACATTTGCCTGTTAGTGTGAGATCATATAGTTTGCGATGTCTGATCATACCCTCTCAGCACCACCTTTGCCTCCGGCGCCTAAGTATAATTAGTTTATGCCATTCCAAGTCAAACATTGTGTACTGTATACGAACCTGCACTCCAGGCGACGTAGTCAGGCTTGACTTCATTGATGATGCCATTGGCTTCCTCGTCGCTGGTGACTTCGATGCTGCGGACCAAGACATTGAGCTTGCCAGGCAAACCACTTCCGAGCTTCTCAATGGCTGGAACTTGCTCCTTTTGTCGAATTACGCTGGTGACGGTCCAGGATCGCTTGAGGAGAAGGGGGTGAGAAATTGGGCAATCTGGCCGTGGCCACCGAGGAGCAGGACGTGGTGAGAGGCCATGATGATGATTGGAATTGATGTAATGGCAATGGCTGAATTGGATTGAATTGAGTAAGTTTGAGGAGAAGATGTTGAAGCTTGACAGGAGATGCAGACTTATTATAAGAATGAGATTGAGCCCAAGACACCAGATTGATGATGGTACAGAGTGTGAAAGACTGCAATGGAATGACGCAACTGAGACATGACGACAGTGTTGCGCTCGATTGCCTACACCAGACTGCAGTAACTGTAACCTAGAGCGGGGGCGGGGTTGATGAGCGGGTACCTCATGGAAAGCTCCAGCGGAAGCTAAGACATGCAATTCATTATTAAAAGCGCTGTATTTCTCAGCAGCCGTAGACTTGCATATTAACTCCGATCATGTGTGAGAATATAGTCAATCATTTCTTTTATGAACCGAGGTATTTGCTAGAGTACCTATTGAGGGATGGTATCTTCAGTCAACGATTAGATTACGTCATCACGTTCTTACATAAAGTCCGAAGCTTTCCGCATTCCGAGGCCGTTCCGTTGAACGGCGTCGAGAGTAAACACATGGCTATGGTGTGAGTAACACTGAAAGGGAATTATGAAATAATAATAATAATAATAATAAAACGTAAATAAAAAGATTTATATTAAATAGAACATGAATAGTAGTTCAATAATTTCAGGCCCTGCTGGTGGACTTTCCAGATTTAATTAGTTTGGATATGGAAAACAGAGTCGATTGTAGGGACGACGATCCGTGCATGCTAACTTCATTCCACCAGAATCAAAGCTTATGCTCTCATGGGGAATGTTTATCTCCAAATTTAAAATGAACATACGTTTGGATATGGGACCTTCTATAGACTAGTACGTAGTGCTAGTATTTCAGTTCTGTTCTGGGCGTTTCTCCACATGGATATGATATTGTAGGGTAGGTGTTGGGCAGAGGATCAGGGGAAGCAAAGGGGGGTTCTTGGCCACCGTTCATGTACCAGGTAATTCACAATGAAAGAAAGACTGTGTTGACGACTTGCTGTTAAAACATCTAGATGAAGAAAATGGTAAGGTGGTATACAGATGAGAGAGATATCTCGTGTCCTTCATAACTCGATCTATTGAGGCAGGCTGCATTTGTGTCAAGTTGTGACGCCGGGAAATAGAAAACTGCCACAAGTACAACTCTTTTCCACAAGGATATAGAATATCCACAGCCAGTTTAGTTAACCCTGTTATAGTAGAGCACGCGTAGCTGCTGGTTGACAACACAGAGCTGCGGATCGCCACAGGCCATCTCATTCAGCGTCACACCCTCAAGCGTCTTCTTATCCGTGTCAAACAGGTTCACGTCGACTTTGGTGTTGTCGACCCGGCGATTGGCCACATAGATCTTGTCGTTCCAAACAGTGGCGGACATGCCCCCCGCCGAAAGATAGGAATGTAGGTCGTGGTTTCCGATGTGACCGCCCTGCGATGACCGGAAAAAGCTCTCGGGGATGATGGACAGCCGCACGAACAATTCACTCCTCTCCGTGTAAAACATGTAGATATTGTCTCCGTATGAGCAGAGCGCCGGAGGAAAGGCACTGGGCTTTAGTCAGAGCCCACTTCCCAACTTCCAGCCTTTGCCCTTTTCCCACCAGCCCCAGTAGTAGTCGCCGTCTTCACCGTAGTAAACACAGAAGAGACCATCTTTGAATGCGCACAAGCCCGGCGTGATCCTGGTCCATATATTCTCCCCAAGGAATTCATAGTTCCACTGGCCTCCGGCGCCTTGGTGCGTGGCGTGAATGTGTCTGTCGTGGCCCCGATAAACAATGTGCAAGCCGTCCGAGGTGGTGGCCACCGCTGGCCGCGTTGGGGTGGTAAAGTTTCCCAACCTCGGCTTGCTCGACATGGCACCCCTCATGCTAGGCACGAGGATGATCCCATCGTCACTGGGCCGGCTCGCCACGTATCGCAGGCTGCCAGAAGCATCGGCAGTCATGGTTATGCGATTGAAAGCCTTCCAGTCTGCTTTTTCCACATTGGTCCATGAGCCGAGCTGAGATTGAGACGAGGTAAATCTCGGTTGACCATTATCGGCGTCGTTTGCGCCGGGAACACGGCCGACGTAGAGCATGTGCCGACCACCACCTCCCCCATCAAAGTCTATGCCCTCATCGTAGTTCTCGTTTGCCGAATACAGTTGGTTGAGTGCCGGAAGGTTCCATGCCAGGCAGTGTTCCGCAACCTTGTCGTCATCATTCCGAACCAACTCCATGAAGTTTGCGATGAGGTCGGAGACCAGTTGGATCCACATCAGGACCTCCTGTCGCATGTTATACCCCCGAAGCTGTCCGATGAGCTCATCCCACCGCTCGTCGCCCGTGATCTTGGCCATCTCGGAACTCTTCTGGGAAATCAAGCGGGATACGAGAATCAGCGTGTTGTACCATTCGCTGTTGCTGTGATCGGCCTCCCAGCATACAATGTGTGCTGACAAGACGCTGCTCACCATGCCATCAAAGAGAATGATTTTGGATGGGAACTCGCGCCAGGTGCCCTTTTCGACGGAGCCAAATTCGTCCGTCACCTGCTCCTTAGTGAGCTGGTCATAGGTGTCGGCACCAGAGGCCAGGGACCAGTAGATCTCGTCTTTTCCGGCCTCTTTAGACCTTTTCAGACAGTTAAACCATCTAGGACGCAGCCGGACACGGTTGCTGTCAGGGGGACAACGAACTGAGCTTTGTTCTCAGTCTCCGGATCGTCAGAAGTCTCTGCGTCGCTCCAGAATACAGTCGTGCCTCGGCCCGTTTGCTCCACGGCATCCTCGAAAATCTTGTTATCCGCATCAAGCGTGTTGGGATTCGCCGGATCCACGATTCTGCTGTTTGGACGGTCGGTTATTTCCTTGGCAACCGCTGTGAAGTCGCTTTGGAAATGTTCCATGGTGTAGGGTTCGTCATCTTGAAGGGCTATAGTCGACGTCGTCAACCACCCAGAGGTGGATTTGGAGGACTTGGCCTGCTTCCTCGCATCAGAGATGATTTCGGCGTACGCATCCAACTCTTTATCGTCCGCCGCGATCTTGTCGAAGAGACCCATGGTCAGGCTCTCAATCGGGGTGAGATCCTTTCCTTGGCGATTACGGACAAGCGCGTGCAGGGCAATGGACGTCAGGAGGGACTCGCCCGGCTTGCTAGATGTAGCCCGGGTTCCGATCCCGGCTAAACGATCCCGGAGGTTGGCAGTGCGTGCTTCTGACGTAAAGGCAGGCATGATGTTTACAATTCTATATGATTGAATAAAGGGGATTGATAAGAAACTGCTCTTTTGCGATCTGAGAGAAACTGTGGTGCTGGTCGAATATGGTCTTGACGGCCGGAAGGACACGACCTATTTATCATCTCGCCGGATCGAGGCATTGATGCTGCCCTGTCATAGATTGTATATGGCGTCAACAGCAAATGCTCGGGTATATGGTGGGTTTGTTGTGACGGACAGGAGATCTGTTTACCTCTTCCGTCATGGAAGGCATGAGACTGCTACAGTATTGCATTTTCGTCTAGCTTCTAGTATTGATGTCACGAGCAAACCGTGTGCCTTACGTGATGCTACCTAAGGCGTAGATGGATAATAAGCATCAAGCCTCTCACAATATAGCAAGGATAAGATGAACACGTAACGAGCTACTTACTTATTACTAAAGAGCCTGTGATGTGCTCGTCATAGAGTTGCATGTAGGTGCATGTCTTAGACACGGGCTGAAATATATCGTATATCGAAATATCCGAGTCACAAAACCCGCTACTCATTTAATGAGTACGTATGTGGAACCAGTAACCACACGACATGGGTTTGAGGATCCAATGGAGTGCAATGCAGCATCTCCTCCACAGCGGCACACCCCAAGTCACGGGCTCCACTTTGCCACGGTACATTATATATACCTACATCTTGGTTGAGGATGTTTGATATAAAAGGTAGAGATCTGTATGTCGATAGATCTCTAGTTGGTATTTCTTCTCTGATCAGTTGCTGATCGTGTAACGTCAATATGCTCAACAGCAAGTTGAGGTGTGCCACAACACTGTGAAGAAGGTGGTTCTTTTTGTTCAGGGCTGCCTACGCAACGACGTCTGCAGTGCCATAACTAAAGTATGGAAAGTCGGCTGTAGGTAACAGGGTCAAGCATTTCTATAAAATCTATAACTAGGCTCTGGGTTGTAAAATAGCTGCAATATGCAATCACTCAGTCTAGAGCACATGACCAACATCTTGCAAGCAATTAAATAGCAATCGTGCTATTCTTAACTCTGAAAAAGAAGACTCTGTCGTTGCTTACTCTAGGGCTACTACCTAGTACCGATTAATGGGTCCCTTATAAGAAGTCGTAGAAACGTAGGTAGTCTACAGGGTATGAAAATAAACATGACAGTTGGAATTTGAAGTTAGTGCAAACAATAAAATAATTACAAATGTACAGGGGTTATATTGTCATTATAATGCAGCAGTGAGAATTTTTCATAATTAAAATTTGCTTGTAGTTTATAAACTATCTCCCTTTTTATGATAGTGAAATCGGCATGTCTTGTTACTTCATCACCATTCTATGGTGTTCCAGGTTCACTTACTCCGTACTGGCAGCGCCTTTGCTCCGTACGCTGACGGGTCTCTGCAGCTTACGAAAGCGTATGATAGACCCACCAACGAGCTCCCCCCCCACTACGTCACTATTCCATACTGTGCCTGCGACCTGCATCCCAATTCACCTCACCTCACTCACTCACACTGCACTGTAACCCCTTACATGTACCTTAGCTGGCATACCTTGCGTCGCGCCATGTCAAAGTCTGTCTGCATCGTCGGTGAGTAGCCTCTTACCACTGGATACTCCCATCGCATAGGCCAGTCATTCATACCCAATCCCAGGTGCTGGTCCGTCCGGCCTCGTCGCCGCAAAGACCCTCCTCCACAACGCACCCCCGGGAGCCTTCAAGGTCTCCGTCTTTGATGCCCAAGATGACATTGGAGGTCTGTGGCCGACCTCAAAGACGGATAATGGGCGCCAGGTCCATCCCCTTATGGTCGCCAACCAGAGCAAGCACACGGTGCAGTTCAGCGACCTCGCCTGGGAAGACGGCGCACCGCAATTCCCTCGTGCCTGGATGGTTGGCAAATACCTTGAGCGCTATCTTGACAGGTACTTGAAGAGCCATCCGGATTTCGAGCTTCATCTGGGGACTCGAATCGTAAAGGCCGAGAGACGGGATCAGGATGGTTGGAAGATTCAGATCAAGTCCGAGGCCAAAGAGGAGACGCGGGACTTTGACTACCTCCTCATCGCCTCTGGCTACTTTGGCAAGCCCATCATCCCAGAATGCTTCCAGAATCCCTCTACTTTGGTTCCCATCATCCACAGTACGCAGTACCGGGACTTGAAGAGCCTCTTGGGGACCGAACCGCGCAATGGAGGAAAGATTCTTGTCGTAGGCGGCCAAATGTCTGGCGTCGAAACGGCCGGCACCATTGCACTGCACTTGTCCTCTGCAGTCAACTCGCCGCAAGATTTTGATGTTCCCAACATTGACAAGTACTCTATTCAGCATGTCATTCAACGCCCTGTTTGGGTATTTCCCTTGTACACCAGCCCAGAAGTAAGGCTCACACCTGTTTCATACCCTCTTTTATGCCTCACCAACTAATTCAATGCAGCCGAGCTCTTCAACACCGTCATTTTTACCCCTGGACTTTTCATCCTACAATCTCAACAACCGGCTCGGTTCATTAACAAACACCCAAGGCCATATCACAGAGGAAGTCGCAGAAACGGTTCATGGCATGTTTGAAGCAGCTCTGGGTGATCAGTCCGACTTTTCGCCTCTCTTGCAACCCGGGGAAAAGCACAGGGCTCAACCGCCTTACCTAGCAGTGAGCGACTGGTACTGCGACTTTGTTCGGTCAGGCACCATTAATCTATCCATGGGGAATGTTGCCGCCTTCAGGGACGACGTCGCAACACTGCTTCGTGGAGGCTCAAAGATTGATGATATCGCCGCCGTGGTTCTCGCAACAGGCTTCGATCCATCCCCTTGCGTCGATTTCCTCCCCGAGGATGTACTCGAGACATTGCAGCATACGCCTCAATATCCAAACCAGGCATTGGCACTTGCATTCCACGGTACTCACCACCCAGACATTCCCAACCTGGGCTTTGTAGGCTTCTATCGATCCCCTTACTGGGGTGTCATGCAAATGCAAGCCCGCTTCCTCACGGAGCTCTGGTCCAACGACAAAGGCACGCCCACTTCCCAGTCCATCCAGCAAAAGCTCAAGTCCGACTCATCCATCAGTCGAACCCTCTCTCTGCGCGGTGACCCCCGTCTCTCCCAATTCCCCATGGGCGACTACCTGTACCTCATACAAGAATTCTCCCAAGCCCTCTCCATGGAAATCCACCCCCCTCTCGTCCCTGACACCCCCGCGCTCTCCCGAAACAACCTCCCTCTCGACATGCTCACCCCCTCCCGCTACACCTCTCCCAGCGACGACCCCCAAGCCAAGCAAGAAGCCCAGACGTCCCTCACATCCACCCGCGACGTCACCCTTCAAGCCCTCACCACTCCACGCTTCGTCGCCCGCGCCGTCTTCAGAAGCCTCCTCGGCCCCTGGCGCCTCGAGCGCCACCTCACCAGCAAACTACCCTCCCACCCAAGCGGCACCTTTACCGGCACCGCCCAATTCCTCCTCCGCCAACAAACCCCCGACGGCATCCAGTGCGCCATCGACGGCACGCCCGCCACCCCTGACGACGATGACGACGGCATGGCTCTAGAGTACCTCTACATCGAGGACGGCGAGTTCAAAACAACCTCTGGCTTCGGCTTCAAAGCCACAAGACGCTACATCTGGCGCTACCACCCCAAAACGGACCGCATAAGCGTCTGGTTCGCCCGCACAGACGACGCCAACCGCGCAGACTA
The DNA here is from genome assembly GCA_036429605.1 of Cladobotryum mycophilum. Classification (NCBI taxonomy): domain Eukaryota; kingdom Fungi; phylum Ascomycota; class Sordariomycetes; order Hypocreales; family Hypocreaceae; genus Cladobotryum; species Cladobotryum mycophilum. The sequence continues at coordinate 4,002,497 of JAVFKD010000016.1, read as the reverse complement.
CCTCTTCCACGAGATTGAGTTTACGCAGCCAGATAAGAGCACCGGTAGTAGCAAAGGCGGCAGGGGATGGCCAGCAAAGGCGGGACATTTGTGTATCGATGATTACTACAACGTCAAGTACGACTTTGCGTTCAAGGCGGTGAATTTGAGTAAGTGGAGCATAGAGTACACGGTCAATGGACCGAAGAAGGATTATACCATACATGGGACATATCAAAGGATATAAAGAGGTTATGAGACGTCGGAAAGACATTTACATGGTGGTAGACAAACTTAAATACAGTAAAGGATAAGAAATGGTCTTTGTCTGAGATGGAGCACGCATGATGGGTGATGGATTCAGGGGTCATTTCTCAGCTTCATTTCCCAGTTGCACGATGGAATGTTACCAAACTTCAAGTTTATAGATTTAAAAACAGTTTGATTATTTTCGCCCATCTCACCACATAATAACAAGGCAACTGAATGCTAACAAAGTGACCATTCCATCATGTATTCTCAAGCTCAACCCACATACTCTTCAGTCCCAACACCTCCCTCACCACCTTCAGATTGCGTCAGACGTCTGACCTGTTGAGAATGGCTTTTCACAAGCTTTTCTCTAAATAGGTCGCTTAATGCCCGAGGAGGCTTCTCGACGCTGGCGCTGAACTTGCTGGGTGTTTCAGGCGGCTCTTGCTTAATGGGAGTCTTTTTAACAGGAGACTCGACAGACGAGTAGTTCGCGCCAGAATGGAGCTCACCTACGCCATGGGTTGTAATAGCCCCGTCTCGGTGGATGCTGTTGTTGGCAGCAGTCTTCTGATACCCAATGTCAGAACAGGGCATATCGTGTGAATCAGTTTGCAAGCAACTTACCAAAATTTGGAGTAGGTGGAGTCGCTGTCCCTGCAGAAACTTGTCTGCCAAAGCCTCAACAACGTCATAATGCTGCAAAACAGGCGACAACCGTCCCTTCTCAACTACTTTCTTCTGAGGACTAGTGACACCATTGATCCCATCCACGCCTCCGTCCCAGCGCTCCTGGAGACCCGGCCGTGGCCTAACCGGAGCGCAGGGGGTGGCATATCGAGGCTGCGGCGACGTATCCTTCAAAGCGTGCAATTCCATCGTAAGGTCAGCCAACTTGCCCTTAAGCTGCGCCACGCTACCGTAGAGGTCTTGCAGCTCGGTGACCAGTTTGGCATTTTGCTGGACGTCCTTGGCCCGTTGGGCGCGGAGTTCGTGGAGCTCGCTCTGGAGCTTGACGAGTTGGAAGGAGTGGTTTCGAAGCAGTTTCTGGTCCGGTGAAGCGCCAGCCTCCTGTGTCATGTCAGATACTTGATGAATCTTGTAGTAGTTACAAAAAGGGGGTGTAGAGAGAGGGAAGGTTGGTTACCGATGGGGTAGAGCAGTTTTGGCCAGGTGTTTCCTCTGAACCAGAGCTGGCTCTGAGGACACTGGACCTTGTCTTGGGGGTAGAAGAGTTCATAATGCGAGACACGATGGGAGCAACAGTATCTTGAGGAGAAACAACCATTTTCCTCAAAAAAGGGGTAAAAAGAAGCTTGTAATTGCAACAAAAAAAACAAAGAGAAAAGGGTGCGATTTGTTTTGGTAACTTGCGGATGCAAACAAAACAAGGGGAGATGTTGTTGTGAGACCAAGTCAACCACCGTTCCATCTGGCCAAGAAGATTATGACGAATAAAATGTAATTTAGGAAATAGAAAGAGTCATTTAAGGCAGAAGGAGTGAATGAAGAGAAATAGAAGCGGCAGTACAGCTTCACTGATGTTTGTAAGAGTGAGAAGCGTGAAGCTGGCAGGTCGAATGAATGTCACCTTTACTCTTGGGTGATGCAAATAAGTGCAGTGCTATGCAAAGCAAGGCAGGTGAACGGTTAATATGCATACACGCACAGACCATCTCTATTATTCACTTTTATCCTACTTTGTAAGAAGTATTCTTCTTATTTCTCACCTTTTCTCTGTATTTAATTCCATTTGGGTCTTGTTGCTCTTTACATCTGTTTCCTACGATTAAGTTTGTTGCGATGGATGACCCCTCCAGCACTTTCATGCAATATGCTACCCTGTAAAGAAACGATGAGAGACCGTCACTCTCTACTGCTCATGGAATACCCTATTTCCAATCGGAGCCCCTAATACCAACCTCAATTGCCTTGATACGTGTATCTCTCCTCCTTCGAATTATCCCTGTCTTAGATGCCACCTTCACCTTGTGTACTCCCTTTTAGCTTTTCTACATCAAGGTTGAGGTTTCAGCCACAGTCATAGATTTAACTAACACACTCACACTGCCACACCATTTACAATGACGACAACAATATCCATACCCCTCTCCTTTCAGCCAAGCTTATACGGGACACACTCTGCATGCTAACATCAGGTAGTCGAACCATCAGAATCCTTCCCCCTCACATGCCAATAAATCAGGATTGGGCTGTGTATAAACCCCCACTTCATGTAGTTAGTACCTGCACCCATGGGGGTGGCCACATCAAGCTCTTCCAAACAGGGCCAATCAGACCATGTCCCAATAGCTGTTTGGTGCAGGTAACATTGCAGTTCTCATTACTAAATCAACTGTGATTCTACAAACACACCTTAGCAACCGGGTGTGCACACATTATACCTTGTAAACATCATCCATCATCAACATGCTAATTAACTTTGTCATTTAGAACATCAGACCATCACTCAACTCCTCACTCACTCGAATACCACAATAACAACAGTCAGGTTTTCAAAAATCCATCTCAATTCCTATTCATCCTTCACTCGCATCTTCTTCGTCATCATCATCATCAGCATCATCTCCCTCCAGCCACTTCCTTGTTAATACTCTTCCTCCCTCATCCCTTCAACATGAAGCTCGCCGTCTTCTCCACCAAGCCCTACGACAAAAAGTATCTCGATGCCGGACTCGCAGCCCTCTCCAACAGCACTACCACCACAGTGGACATCACCTACCATGAATTCCGCCTCGACGACGACACAGTCTCCCTCGCCAGCGGCGCCCACGCCGTCTGCGCCTTCGTAAACGACTCCCTCCAGGCATCCGTCGTCAACGCACTCTCCACCCTAGGCGTCAAAGCCATCCTCCTCCGCTGCGCCGGCTTCAACCAAGTCGACCTCGACGCCGCCGAAAAAGCCGGCATCATGGTCGTCAACGTCCCCTCCTACTCCCCAGAGGCCGTCGCAGAGTTCGCCGTCGCCCTCATCCAGACCCTCAACCGCAATACCCACCGCGCCTACAACCGTGTTCGCGAGGGGAACTTTGCCCTCCACGGCCTGCTTGGCCGCACCTTGTACGGCAAAACCGTCGGCATCATTGGCACGGGCAAGATTGGCGTGGCGACGGCTCGCATCATGAAGGGCTTCGGCTGCCGAGTCGTCGCCCACGACCCTTTCCCCAACGACGCCTTTAAAGAAATCGGCGAGTACAAGGAACTCGACCATGTCCTGTCAGAGTGCGACATCATCAGCCTGCACTGCCCCCTCATGGACAGCACCCGACACATCATCAACGACGCCGCCATATCCAAGATGAAACCTGGCGCCATGCTGGTAAACACATCCAGAGGCGGCCTCATCGACACCAGAGCCGTCATCAGGGCGCTAAAGACTGAGCACCTCGGCGGCGTGGCTCTCGATGTGTACGAGGGAGAGGGTTCTCTGTTCTATGATGATCACTCTGATAAAGTGATTCACGACGATGTCTTGATGAGACTCATGACCTTTCACAATGTCATCGTCACTGGTCATCAAGCATTTTTCACCGAAGAAGCCTTGACTGAGATTGCCGACTGCACATTGCGGAATTTGAACGAATTTGCGGCCTCGGGAACATGCAAAAACTCGCTGACTAAGAAGTTATCTCTGGAAAGAAGTGATTCGCTTCCGGTTCGGAATGTCTAGTTATTATTTGTTATTCATTAGATGCATCTGGTGGTATCTGCATTGAGGATCCGATTCAGCATTCTGGAAGGACAGAACAGAGATTGAATCCACCGGCTGCGTACGTAGTGGCATTTCTCCTATGGCTTATATACATTGTACATTAATGTTGTCATGTAACCATGGCATCCGTCAAGCCATTCCGGGTTTTATATCGGCTGCTGTGCCCTCTCTCCACTAAACGTACTCAAACACCCATTAGAGTGAATGAGAGTAGCTCATGCTGTCCTCTATTATTCCACGCATATGGTCTGAATTTGACCAAGCATCAAAGCTACGAGGTCCCAAAATGAAATGATCAAACAAACGCGAGGTACCACCTTCAAATGGAGCTCTTCGCAAAAGTGACGCGGCCGTCGAGTTCCACCTCATCCATCTCAAAAGGACTTGCGTTGGATGCCTTTCGGCTTGTCCTGCATCCTTCAAAGGTATGCCGATTTTCATAGCCCACAATATTCAGCCTGCTGTCCAGTCGTTCTATGTCCCCGAAGCCATTGCCTTTGCCCTTTTTATGCTGCATCTTTGCTCTAATGGCTTGGAATTCTTCGCGGACAAGCCTTGCACTTGTGATAAAGTAGATGCTCATGTTCCATACCCCCTGTAACGGAAGTACACAACCACTCGCAATACTGAGATGATAGCTTACACGGCCATCGTGTGTCAAGCTATACACTCTGTTTATGGAGCTGGGGATCCAGGTAATGAGAATGGCGAACCCGAAAATGAAACTTGTACGCAAGTAGGCCATCTTAATCGGGTCGAGCTGTTTGAGTTTTAATGAAGCGCTTGAAGTCACTGCCCGCAACCTGTTGAGCACTGTAACAGCCGGGACGGGCCGACGATCTGAAGAGCACGTCGTTTCAATAGGTTGGGGCATGCGGCCTAGGTTGGCTGTGTGATCATCCTCTTCCTGAATATCCACCCATGATCGACCGCGGCCAACTATGGACGTTGTATGCGCGGGCGGCAGCATTAATTGCAGTCCACGAGAGTCGGATTCAGGCAGGTGTGAAGTAACTTGAACTTCGGTAATGACGGTCGCGTAGGCATCTGGCTGTTTGGCGAGATTATTCTGGGACAAGGTTAGTCAAGATGAGCGGGGTGATAGCTACGCAAATATTACCTCTTCCACAGAATCACCTTCAACACTGCCAGCCGCTGAACAGGTCCTGTCACTCTCCTTGGTACCATGAAGCACAATATTTCGCAACTGATTTCGCTGACGGAAAACGTGGAAACCGACAGCAACGTAGATGAGAATGGAAAGCAAGATGCAGATCCATATGGGGATGTAGTACGCATAGAGACGAACCAGACTCCAGTTATTACCGATCCAGCACCAAAGCTACATTGACAATTGCGTTAGTACCTTGGACGAACATGGGCTCGAGTTGCTTACTGCAGCATTTCCGAAGATGGGTCCACGAGGATCATCACGGATAGAGACTAAAACAATGGCTGGTATCATGGGGCCGCCAAAGCAGATGAGGCAGTAGACCCAGATGTACTTTCGAAACGAGGTGGGGTCGGCGTTGCAGAAGAAGACGAGAAAGACATTGACAGCCATGGCAAATGACCACCACGGATCGGACTGCATAAACCTGGTCAAAGGTGTCAGTTGTTCGTTATATGAATTTGCTTGGAGTGGAGGGGGGCAACGGACCATTCAAAGATGAAGCCTTGTACCTGGCAGAGAGCAGAGTTCTCTCCCCTGACTAGGCCATCATACCCCATCATTGATGCGATACTTGCGCCTGCGTTTGCGATGGATGCAAAAACGAGAAAGAGGTTTGGTGTCGTGCGAAGCTTTCTGAAGAATATGAAGGAGAGCACAGTTAGAGCAATGGCTCCCATGGAGAGGCCAGCACCAGCTCGCTCGATTGTGATGAGGACCTTGATCTGGTGGGGGGTCAACGTTGACCCGCTCGTATCGTCTTCTGGCGGATACATTGTGAGGCTGCGGCCGTGATTATAATCGTGATGATAGCCTTGGTAGCAGTAGTGGTTGAAGGATATATTCTCGTTGTTTTTGGTCTTTGGAAGAAGGTCGATGATTCGATGGGTCGCTGGGAGGAGGTAAACGAAGGTGACTCAGGGCGCTCTGAACATTGTTCAGATTATAGCCGTGATGGTGATGGTGATGATGATTATTGGAGAGGAAAATGTGAAGATGACGAATTCAACAAATTGACCCAAGTCATGTGCAAGTTTGCAGTTCAACTCAAGGCAGGTGCTCTGGATGGCGGTTGACGGCAGCTGGCGACTCTTATCTGCCCCCACCAGCCGTTGATACAGTATTACCTACCAACCTCCAGGGCTATATCCATTGAACTCCAATAAAAAACTGAGGACAGTATGTTATGTTATTTCAGCAGTGATTCACTTTCGTCCGTCCAGAAATACGCCTAATCCTCTAAATCTCTTTTTCATCCCACTATAGGTCTCTGTATATATTCGTCATTCAGGATGGCCTTGAACCTCTCCTATCTTCGCCCAATTGGTTGGGCCCTGTGCTGCCAATCCAGCGCCTACCAAAGGCTCATCTATTCACGGCATCGTCCGTCAAATCTCTTTGAACGATTGAAAGTCGTCTACTACATGGCAAAGGAGTTATTGCATATCACAGGCTTGAACACGTCGTGTTGGATCCTGGATGTTGGCTTATGGCTTTTGAAACCACGACGATAAGTAACCCCTGACTACGATTCACCATGTACGAACTAAGCCAAAATAATCATTCATTCTCAATTGATAGATCTCAGCATACATTCCGTGAAACAAACTCCCCTAACCTACTCATTGATAATCTCGACACCATCACCCAACTTACCAGAGTAGCTAAAGCCCTTGGTAAGAGCAACCCCCTCGCGACTCCAGTCGTTGTATGCCGCAAACTCCAGCTGAGCAATGCTGTCCGATCCATCCAATCTTGTGGCCGATACCTCGACCTGCTTCAGGAACAAAACGTCGCCCCAAAAGGGCTTCATCTCAAACTTATCCTGCGTCGTCTTCTCCTGGTACTCGGCCGTCCTGGATCCCGTCGGGGACGTAAACTGGTGGTTGAGGCTGATATCGGAGTCGACCAGCGTGATGCCGGAGCCCGCCGAGACGGAGACGCGGGCAGCCTTGGATATTTCTTGTGCCTGGTCGCTGGAAACGACAAACTTGATCTCGACTTGTCGCTCATAGGTTCCCGAGGAGTTATTGACCCAGACCCCTTCAACGATCCAGGAGATGTACCTGCTCAGCGTACAGAACGGATCGGCGATGTTGCCCACACATTGCGGGTCCGTGGGCTCGTAAAAGGAGATGAATGGCAGCGTGACACGGCACTGCTCCAGTCTATTGAACTTTTCTCCGTAATTCGGAAAGCTATCCGCCGTAAAGGCGGGTGGTGCGGTAGAGAACGCCTGAAATTGGTTCTCCAGGTCGAGGGTGAGGGACTTGGCAAGACCGGTACTGGGTTGCGAGTATGCGCCGTGGGCGATGAATGAGCCCGTGGATATGGGAATCTTCTGGCTTCCCAGAACGCCGAGCGACGGAGGATTGACCTGCTAGCAGGAAATGTCGGCATCAGCGCCGGAACCTTTGTCGTTCTAGATGTCTTCGCTGGGCATGACGGCTTGTCGAACAAGGTCACTTCGCACACACTACATGGCAGTCATTGGGACACTAGCTGCCGCCGCGATATCGCCCAAGGCTACATATCCCTCTGGCGCCACGGGCCGATAAATGGAGCAGCTCGCGTCCGAACTGCTACCTGTGCTCTCCCAGATGTGCTTGTAGTCGATAGGCTCCTTGACGGGAGGATTAGATTTCGAAGCCGTGGGGCTTGGTTCGATGAGGAGGGTGGCCTGCTTGCCGTTGATTTCGTCGTGGTGTCCGATGCAGACGTCCCCTACGGGGCGGAGGTACATCTAGCTCTTTAGACGATAGAATGTGACGTTCTTGCTGGCACCACTGTTTTTGTCCGACCACATGAAGTAGTAGTCAGAGGTCAGGGTGACTCTGAGCTCACCGTAATCAACATATTTGTTGGGCATGTTGATAAGTCAGGCTATGTCCAAGACGGAAGGGAAGATTGAATGGCTTAATGCTTCGACTTGTTTATTATGGTTGTGCCCTTGCTCACTTTGTTTGGGCATTTTCATGACAGCTGAAAGAAGGGGTGTTTATACTGCACACCCGCAGCTTCCAAAGCCCCAGTGTCCGTTGTAATATGTCTGCAATCTCCATAGATGCATCATGCCTGCACCTTTTTGAGAAGATGGACTCAGCTCCGATCAGACCGCACAAAGTTCAGAGCATCTCGGGAACTCCATCTCCAGGCCAGCCTCCACAAACAAAACACCACCACCAGATTGGCGGTGCTTTTTGACCCCCCTACGAGTATGAGTGTTAGTAATGTAAACTCTGAAGTGATTTACAGTTTAGTAAGCTAACCTTTAATTTATTCCCTCTAGATGCGATGACTACATCTGTCTTGAGGGTTGTGGGTGTTGATTATGCTCGATAGCATCTCAAGAAACATGCAGATATCCATGGTGACCAATTTATTCCGCCTCCTCTCGATAATCTAGAAGACCAAGGGGCGATTTCACCATCATGAGTTTAATTTTCTTACTGATGCCAAATCACAGTCTGAATGCTCATATTTCGAGTCCTGATAAACAAGTTTTATTTTTTCCATCAGAATGTAACAATTTTCAGGATGTAGCTGGCAAACTTGGCATTCTCCCAGGGTTCTGACAAGCTTCTTAATCAGTATTATTTACCGAGGTTATTACTCAAGCTCCATGTAAGTTGAGGGCTTACAGTGTGTGTTGTTTTAGATTGATATCAAACAAAATGTTGTCATTTCCCTTTTTTATCGTTGTCCAAGATTACTAACCATAATCCTAATCGCTAAAAGGCCTCATGTTCTTCATTGAAGAGTGCCAGTTACTACTTGCACGGTAGCAATCATGCATAACATTTATATTTCTTCAAGGACGAACCAAGATTGAAACCGCAACAATACTGGATCTGGCCCAAGAATGTCCATCCATGACACCGCTGACAAGTAGAGATACATGACGGGGATGTGGCTGAGATAACGAACACCATACTTGCAGCGCTTATTAACACTACAACATTAACAGTCATCAGTACCTGTACAGTAAATTGATTTACCCGCACCGGAAGATCAACGCGTCCACGGTTTCAATCTCACCTCGGTCTGCCATGGACTTATTATAAGCTACATCTCTCACCTCATTCAACTTTCATCCAATTAATTCAACTCAATTCAACCTCACTCATTCATCCCACTCAATCCATCACCCATCACCATTATCAATTCTCACTTATTAATCATCAAATCATGTCCTCCACAAAAGACACCAACGACAAACCTCTCCTCACCCCCTCAACCGCCTCCTCTGCCCAACCCTCAACCTCCTCCCCCTTCCACCCACCCAGACCTCTACTCCTCCGCCCTCTCCCACTTCTCCTCCATCCCCTGGACCGCCACTCTCCTCCGCGACTCCATCCCGTTCATCCCCCAGTGTGTCAACCCCCTCTCCGACACGCACGACCAGTTCCTCGGCAAGACACTCCGCGCCGGCCCCCGCGGCCTGAAACACATGCTGTGCTACTTCCACCCAGAGGATGATGCGCATCTACACGACCCCTCTAGGCCCATTACACGTGTATCTTCCCTCTTTTCCCTGGGCGAGGGCCTTGTGGGGTATCACAACATCATCCACGGTGGCATGATCATGACCATGGCAGACGAGTCCATGGGCTCCCTCCACGACATCAATACCTCGCTCAACAAGTCCGGTCTCGTGTTCCAATCCTCCAGTCTAACCGGCGGCTTGGACATCAAATTCATAAAACCCGTGAAGGTGGGCGAGGTGGTCGTCAATGCATGGATAGAGGGAACCGAAGGGCGCAAGACGAAGATACGGTGCGAAGTGAGGGATGAGCATGGGGTGGAACTGGCGAGGTGTTCGAGTACGTGGGTGTCTCTCAGCACCAAACTATAAAACATTACGACTTCTGCCTTTCACAGCAATCAAGAAACGAGAAATAGTGAAATGCATCATGACTGGTATCCAAGTGAGTGGTATCATATTAAGAAATCACATATAAAAATAACCAATACTCAAAAAAACAATAAAAAAGACAGCATTTCATTCATTTCATTCACATCATCCCATCCCCTCTCATTTTTTCTCCTCCACCTTCTTCTCCCTATGCGGAAGAATAGTCTTAGCCGCATCCTTAATGTGCTCCGAATCCGGATTCATCAGGGCCGAGTACGCAGCCTCCCTCTTGCTCTTCTGCCCAAGTTCCCAAGTATGATCCCGCGCGTCTAGCTCGCTCTCGACTGAGCTGAGACTATCGCTGGAACTGTTGTTCATGACGACGTGCATGATCTTGCCCTCCTTCTTCTTGATGTTTCGTTGCTCGTCCTTGAGCTGCTGGAGGCGATCGTCATCGACGCTCATGGCCACGATGCCAAGACCGGGCAAGTTTCTCTCCAAGAATTCCTTGAGATCTGGGAGGATGGACTTGTCGGGACGATATGTGCCGGACTCGTTGTCAATGTATAGCTGGTAGTATGCCGGGTTAGGTGGTGGAGCCTCCAAGGGGGGACCACCAGGTATCTCTTCCGCCGGATGTGTCTTTTCCTTGGGCTCCGGATCGTCGCTCGCGTCAGGATGCTGCAACCTCCTGATGAAGAACTCTCCCGAACAGGCAATGTACTTTTCCGCATCGGCGTGCATGGTGTGCTTGCTGAGTAGGTCAATGCCAAACTCTTTGCCCGTCTCGGTGAACCGAAGCTGACCATCCAGGGACAAGATGTATGTGAAAATGCGGCCTCCTTCATCAAAGTGGGCCATTCTGAGGAACTGAAGAGACGCCTCCTCGGAGCAAGGCTTAAAGGTTCCGTACTCGGTCGAACTGTCGAAATTGTAGACGCGATTATGCTGCTTGTGCAAGGCCTTGTTTAAAATTTTACCGCGAATACCAGTGGATGCAAATAAGGAGCCGATGATGGGTCTAAATTCGACATATCGATGGTAGAGTTTTGACGGGACAGGGCCTTGGAACTGAATCTCATTGGCTTGGAAGCTATTTGACATGAGTCAATGACTGTATCAGACAGGTTATTGGGTGCAGTCAAGACTTACTCATATTTCTGACTCCTGCTCTTGTCCTCACCACTATCGCCTTTTTCATCGTCGTGCTCATCAGTATTGACTTTTGTGCCAATGAGGCGACCAATCATGGGACTGTAGTGCTTGATCCAATTCGTCGGGCCTATGGTGCACATTTGCGCAAACGGAGGAGGTGACTTGCCGAGGACCTGTATGCTAACGCGCAGCTTGGGGGTGATGTGACCTCCGTGGACGGCGTTGGACAGACCCTTGAGGAGGTATGCGCGCTTGCTCATGACGCGCTTCTTTGCTGGAAACTCTTTTCCCGGAGCAGGAATGCCCTCCCAGTCTTCAGAGACTTGATCGACCTTGATTGTGACATTGCCTAGTCTGTCATCCTTGTCGGCGGCATCTTCGTCGTACATGCGACACTTGAGCGAGAAGCCGCCAGGAGGCACGTTGGCGACGACCCATTCATCGTCCCAGACTGGTTCCAGTGTGCGACGCTTGGTTTCGGTCCTGTGCGTCAGATCCGGATCTTCCTTGTGCCTCTTGGGCTGTGTCCCCTTGAGAGTAGCGATTACATAGGGATCCGAGGAGCCAGTGTGGAAATCGGCGACGGGCAAGTCTTTTGCGGAGTGGAAGATGAAGCGGACGGTGTATCCCTGGGGCGCATCCGGGAGAGGCGTTGTGTCGAACCCGCCGGGTGGTTGCTTTTCTTTGTGCTCATCCTGGCCGTTGGCGTCTTGATGGTGATCATCGTCTTTTGAAGACTCGCTGGAGATTGAGGATGATGAAGGGTCGTGATGAGTAGTTACAGCCATGATTGATTGATTGATCGATTAGTTGATTATGATCCTTGCCGCGCTTCCAACAATTGTTTGAATGAAGGATGAATTAATTGACTGCAATGAAGAAGGGAGTAGAAAATGGAATTGATGCGCAGGGTCGAAGGGACTGCCAAGACGCCAAAGCCGGGAACTTGTGGAAAGATCAGCAGAGGCGATTTTAATTCTCTGATGGGTTTTTAATAATAAATGAGGGGGAGGGGGAGGGGGAGTTTGGATGGAGATGGAGATGGTGATAATGATGTCTTTGTCCGTTCTGTGCTAGCTGGAACGAACCTTGGACGGAAGCCCTCTAAAACAAGTGCTGCTACCTCAGGCAGGTTTAGTCGACGCAATGACGATGGAACTGGATAGCCCGGCAGCTGGAGGGAGGGCTGATCTGATCTGGGATGGATGGATGGATGGTTCAAGTATGTAGTGTATTAGGTATTCAAAAAATGAGGGGTGGCGGGGTCATGAGGGTTTGAAGGATTTTTGATGTTACTGCTCCTACTCTCAGTACTTTTTGTCAACGACGGAAACGGTCTGAGCAACCAGATGAAAGAATAATGCCAAAAATGGAAATAAGATGTAGATGCACCCTTGAAGTTCAAGATGGTTTTCGTCAAAGAAGCCTTGCGAAAAGCCTCATCGTTCTCGTTGGTTCGGGGAGGGAGGCAGCTCGTGCTTCATATGCCATGCCATGCCAGGCCGTGCATTGCATTGCATAAGGTAACCTGGAAGGTATTATTATAGGTATTCCCTTACAGTGGGTGTTTCGGGTGCTTGGGGTACCTTGTCTTGGGTATCTACACTCACCAGCCACACTTGATTTGATTCTTCTCCCTCTTCCAATGACATGTCCCTCTTGTTACGTCACACTGCCGAGTCGGATATCCCGGCAAGGCTAGTTCCTTTGCAATGTGTCAACCAGGGAAGGCATGATGCCACTGGCAAACGGAACAAAGAGAAGAATGAATCAAATTCTACAGCATCAGCCCCAAGTGGAAACGCAACGTGTGGCTTGGCGTTCTACATCATTTGTCTCAGCCCTGAACAACGACCAAAGAGGCTATTGCGTGTAATTCAATTCTATTAATACCGAAAACAGTATCAAGCTTCTCAGCTTTAGAGGCCATCCATTCATTCAATGTCAGCAAAAAAAGGAAGAGGCCGCTTTTTTACATCACGAGGGAGATATCGTTATCGTCACATTTCTCATTTTCGACGACAAATGCCAAGACACCCCCTTTCACTCTTTCAATCTAGCACAGCCTCTCTGCCAAGAGCCATCAGAATTATTCTCCCGCCAGTCCCGTTTCCATGTTCATTTCCATGTTCGTTTCCATTCCCACGTCTATATCCATCCATCTTGTCGTTTCTTTCTGTCAATCAAGTGCCTACCTTTCTCAAACCTCTGTTTGGTTGCAACATCTTATTATCCGTTGGTTACTCGTAGTTCTCTGGAGACCAACTTAAAGGGGAAGAGGGGCTGTCGTCTCAATCTCGATCCAAATTTGGTGTCGAACCATTTTATCATCCCTCTAGTCAAGCCTCGGAATGGTTACCCTATACAAGCTTAGTAAATTCCCAAGTGTAATATTTTGTATTCAGCCCAGCCCAGGCCATTCAATAATATGCTTGATCTTAACCTTGTTTAGTTTCTACTTTGTTCACACACGACAACCACAAAAAACGACACTCACCCATTTCAGGGACGCTCTCTGCTCCCCAGCCACAACACGAGATCATACATCTCAAGCGTGTGGCTATCAACAGTCCACCATCTGTTAGTCAAGTTTGTATTCATAGTCTACATTGATCATACAGTTTGGAGCCTTTTCATAACCTGTTCCAGCCTCCAATATCCCATACAGTCTTCGTAAAAATCGTCAAAGCCAATATTCCGTCCTCGTCCTATGCATAAACCCTCACCAAGTCCACAATAGCCAAGTGTACAAGAAACATGATCAAATCATTCACATCCAACGCATTCCAACCAAAGAGCATATTTCCCCTCATCTCCTGTATTGAATAAACATGGACGACTTGTGCCTGCGCCTCCTGACCTGCTTCTTCGTGGGCGTTGGTGAAATGTTTCTCGCAGTGTGGTCCTCGGCCACCTGCTTCTTGCTCGAGTGGTCGACATCGTCAAATTCGTTGCGTCGCTTGATTCCGGTACTGGGGCAGGGAGAGTCTCCTGTCATGATGCTTCCGATGGGTGAACTTGCTCTCTCCGAGCCAATGCCCGACGATGGTAGGGATCCCAACCAACCGTCATCAGTCTTGGTCTTCTTGAGTTTGCGCGAGGGCGAAAACAGACCACCCGAACTGATGTCTGGTGGTGGTGGGCTACTTCCAAATGAGCTGACAGAGTTGCGCCGAGCTTGCGATGCCGCTGATAGCTTGAACTTGGGTGCAGGCTTGTCCATCACTCTCTTATCAATGAGTCCCATAAGATCGGGCTTGCAGAAACGATCGCCTGGGAGTTCGGTGATCAGGTAGAGCTTCTGTGCGCCGTGTGGCGACAGCTCAAATTTCTTGTTGGAGACCTTTCTCGCTGGGCCCATCTGGACAGATCCATTCCGCACAGCCGTCTTTTCTTCTTCAGTGAGTTGCCAGTCACTCTTGGCGCACGAGGGCGAGTCAGGGTTCTTGTTCTCAAAGTGCTTGTGCAATCTCTGAAGCTGAAGAATAAAGAGGTTCGTGCTGGATGAAGGACCCCCTGATGAATGTTCCAGCGTTGGAGAGCCTTGAGAAGGCTAAAGACCAACTCTCGGGCCATGTCCTCGGGCAAGTCTATGCCGCACTTGGCTGACGTATCAGAGGCAACGATTTCCCAGTACATTTCCTTGCTAAACTTGCCCAGCAGATCAAACGAGTTGCAGCACTCACTCAGCAAGCGCGTGACGTGACTGAAGGCATTCTTGACGGTCGCCTGCTCCCGTCGCGGGCAGAGGATCTCGAGGAGCTTGGTATCCGTTTCCTTGTCCTTCATCAGAGTGTTGCGCATGAAGTAGAGCCCGTTGGTCTTGTTGAGAACTTCATCGCGAAAGTCCCTCTTCAGCGACTCTAGGCTTCGTTGTTTCCGAAACGGTTCTTGAGAGGCGTGGAGAGACATCGTGGCATGGCTGGGCCGAAGGGTCGCGATAGAGGGAGCGTGCGCGGAGGCGAAGATTCGGAAGTGACTGTCACAGAGTTAGAAGAGTTGCGCAAGGTGGTTTTTGGCTTTTGGTAGAAAAAATTGACAAATCTCTCTTTAGGGTTGTTGTGTTCACTTTGTGTTGACCTTATGTTGACTCGAGGCTGAGTCTGGAATTGCAGCTGAGGTTGGGGTTGAAGTTGAAATTACAAGTCCGGTTGCAGTTGCAGTTGAAGTTGCCTCTTGGTTGACAACCGTTGGCAGGTGCCTCTCATGGTTGTACTAGTAACGGCGGGTGGCAATGTTGTGATATTTCTCCAGCTGGCGAGAGCAGTGGTAAACAAAGTCTGGCAGCTGGCAGGCAGCTGTTCAATCTGATAATGTCAAGTGAGTCTCCCGCAGTCTTGACAGGCTACCTACCCTACCTTGCTGGGTAGTAGCTACACAAGAGGCAGATGAGATTTAAGGTGAATATTCTAGTAGTTGTAATTTAGAAAACTAGAGATTAAGAATCCAGACTTACTGCTACTCAGTATTACTTGGACTATTATCGGAGCTCACTCTCCTTCATGAGGAGAATAGCAGTCCTGTGCTCTCCTGTCCATAGTCACTTCATTTAATTTGTCAGTCACTACTGTTTCATATCAACGCTCTTCTATACAGCAGTTCATTCTAAACCTATTATAAAACTACTCACTCTGACTCGTGTGAGTTCTTCATCGCCTCTTCCTTGATGCATCAAATTATACTCTCTTTAGTTGATACCCAAATGTGCATATTTCACACTTGGACTTTGAGGTAATCTACCTATCCTCTGTTTGACTGTTTGCTATTTCAACTTTGAGAATTCACACAAAAATACTTGGTACAGCAGCTCACTGCTATTGGCCAAGGATAGTAACAAGCCTCTCATCGATATTTCCTCATCGCCATGTTTCCCCATCTAGTAAACCGCTCATGATACGGATAACATAGAGTTTATAAGCGATTAATGTGCCAAAATAATTATATCAAAATACATATTTACATCACCAGATATCGTGATCATGACTCAGCCACCTCGTCGTCAAATAATGCTTTCATTGGCGGCCAGGTGCTGAGCGTATCCCCCACTCTCATGCATGCAGTGTGACCAAGCCTCCCTCCAGTGCTGAAGTACGGCGAGTCTCTCCCCCGCTTCGATTCATATTAAATCATGCCCGCCTTCTTCATTCATCATCAGGTCATTGAAATTCGTTGTAAACACTTCTGAACCCTCCGATGGCGGATGTTTTGGGCCTCGTGTCGAACATCGGCCAAATCGTCGACCTCTTCGTAAAGGTCGGTGTCATGTGCTCTATTTATTGCATGGACGCCAAAAATGCTCCCTCTGATGTTCGTCGCATTCTCAAGGAAGCGGACAAGTTCACTGCCACGCTCAAGAACCTCGAGCGTATGCTTGCTGGCCCGAATGCCAGCAAGCTGGAGGGCTCCGTAGGCCTGCGTCGAACCATCGATGAATGTCGACAGTTATTGCTGGGTCTAGTAGCCAAATTGGATATGGGTGCAAGACATGCGAGAGCGGTTTGGCCGTTCAAGAAGAAAGATGTGCAAGACATTGTCATGACACTTGAGAGGCAAAAGACGACCATCTTGATGGATCTCAGTATTGAACAAACGTGAGCGCAACTCCCGCAAAGCTACGAAATGATCTTCTCTTAAAAATATCTAGTGTAGTTCTTCTTGACATTCACCAAGAGACTGTTCTCTCCAAGCTGCGTGTTGCAGAAGCGGCTACGTACGATTCCAGTCTAGATGGGGATGAGTCGTTGTGTCTTCCTGGAACTCGAGTTGACATTATGCAACAAATCCAGCAATGGTGCAATGATCCGGCGAGCGGGTCCATATTTTGGCTCAATGGCATGGCCGGAACAGGCAAATCGACGATATCGCGCACCGTCGCTCGCTCATTCGCCGAAAAGAATACGCTGGGCGCCAGTTTCTTCTTCAAGAGAGGCGAGGGTGATCGTGGCCGTGTCTCATATGTTTTTACGACGATAGTGGCACAGCTTGTACGCGGGCTGCCTTCTATTGCGCCATTTGTCCGAGATGCAATTGATGGATATCCAGCAATACACGAAAAATCCATCAGTGACCAGTTTGAAAGATTGATTCTCGATCCATTGAAGAAGGCATCGGCATCCATCCAGTGGCAGGGACCAACTCTTGTTGTCGTTATCGATGCCCTTGATGAGTGTGACCGCGAGGATAGCATGAGGACAATGATTCGTGTTTTGTCGCAGGCACGGGACTTGAGCAATCCTCGTCTCAAGTTCTTCCTTACTAGTAGACCCGAATTACCGATACGACTTGGTTTTGAAGAGATTAGCGGTCAATATGATGGCTTACTCCTGGCTCAAATCCCAAAGTTGGTCATTCAGCATGATATCGGTGCTTATATGCGTCATCAACTGGATGCTATTAGGAAAGATTACAACATGTCGGTCATGTCAACCCGACGTCTGTCTGCTGATTGGCCAGGGGAAGAAAATTTTGAGAAACTTGTCGCCATGGCTATCCCATTGTTCATTGTCGCCGCGACAATCTGCCGTCTCCTGAAGGATCGGAGACTCGGTGGCCCACAGAACCAGCTGAATGGGATTCTCGAGTATCAAAAGGCTCGCCTCTCCAGTCTGGACGCTACATACTTGCCTGTCCTGGATCGATTACTGGTTGGGCTTTCACATGCAGACAGGAAGGAAATAATAGCCCGATTTAGATACAATGTCGGTTCAATCGTTTTACTGGCCAGCCCCCTTTCGATTGCAGCGCTGGCCCGTCTTCTCCAAGTTCCGACAGATGTTATTGAGGATCAATTAGATCTTTTGCATTCTGTTTTGAGTGTTCCGTTTGATGTTTCTACCCCCGTGCGACTTCTTCACCTCTCCTTTCGGGACTTTCTCCTAGACCCAGAGAAGGAAAGCAATCCAAGCAAGTATCCTTTTTGGGTGAACGAGCAAGCCACTCACGAAATATTGCTTTCGCAATGCCTCAAATTATTATCATCGGGTGAGACGCTAAAAGAGAATGTTTGTTCTCTCCGCCTACCGGGAACTCCGAGGGTAGATGTCGATCAGAGAGTCATTGATGCTTGCCTACCTCCCGAGGTACAATATGCCTGTCTGTATTGGGTTCACCATTTAAGCTCGACCGGCCATACCATTCAAGACAATGATATAGTGCATCGATTTCTCAATTCTCATCTCCTGCACTGGCTAGAGGCTCTCAGTTTCCTTGGGAAATCAGGAGAAAGCCACACCATACTAGGCCAACTCGTATACCTTGTCAAAGTAAATCATATTACCTTACTCGAAGCATACAGCGTACTAACATTGAGATAATAGCCAGAGAATAGTCCGATGGTCTCCTCTTTTCTACAAGACGCCCATCGTTTTATTCTGGCAAACATCACCATTTTGGACAAAGCGCCGCTTCAGATATATGTGTCCGCCTTAGTATTCGCGCCACAGCAGAGCATCATCCGAAAGACATTCCAGAAATCCATCCCCGCCTGGATTGTTACAGTTCCTATAGTCTCTTTGGATTTTGATCCATGCATCACGACATTCGAGGCCAAGAGTAAGAATTTAACCTTAGAAGGTTTGTCATTTGATGGCAAAAGAATTGCCTCCGTATCGCTTAAAAATGACTTCAAGATTTGGGATGCTGAGACGACGGCATGTCTCCTTACATATCAATTTCCGCTGCGTAGTTGTGTAGGGTTCTGCCCAGATGGCCAATGCTTCACCGTGTTATCATCAGATGGCGCTCTGAGCATTCATGATGCAGAAACTGGCAATGTCCTCAAAGGTCCAAACAACCTAGTCGACCGCTTTGCTTCGGCGCGATTCTCGGTAGATGGTCGTTGCCTGATATTGATATTGCAAGACCATACTTTCAAAATATGGGACAGAAAAACAGGAACCGCTATTGAAACCTATCAGGTTTGCTGTAGTGACGAGGATTTGATAAAGCCTTCACCAGATGGCTCGATGGTCGCCGTGATCGCTAAGGAGGGGTTCATTCGTGTATGGGATACCAAAACATCTCGCTTAATTGCAGAGTTCAACAATCTTCAATCGCCAATCGGCTCAATTTTGTTTTCACCAGATGGCTCCAGACTTATCTCTTATTGCCCTCGAGCTATCGCCCAGCTCTGTGACCTGTTTTCTGGGACGCATTTTACTATGCCGTCCTGCCATGGCTACGAGGGCTTCTCCCCAGATGGTAGTTTATTTATAACCATCATGCAGGACGACTCCCGCATGGAATTATGGGATGCTGAGAAATCTTCATGCCGAAGGATTCTAGAAGGTCACACTGCGTCAGTTGTCGCAGCAACGTTCTCGCCGGACGGCAACAGGATTGCTTCTGCTTCCGCAGATCAGACTATTCGTCTCTGGAATACAAATACCGGCAGCTGCTTTGGAATATTATATGGGCACAGTGACAGCGTAACTTCAGTTGTTTTCAAGACTGATAGCAAAACCCTAGTGTCGGCTTCACGGGACGGTACGATCAAAGTCTGGGATACAAGCTTGAGCACACATGCTCCGAGAATAGAGAAACATTCTGAAGGCGTCATTTCTCTTTCATTTTCTCCCAATGGTAAGAATGTTGTATCAGCATCGAGTGATATGACATTCAGAGTTTGGGACACAGAGGGGGAGCTGTATATGGAGGGATGAGAACCGGCTAACTCTACTTGAGATCAACATTGTGATACCCTTTTACACAGTATCAGCACCATTCAATCACATCATGAGCACTCGTGATAGTTTGGGGTGGCCTAGATCTGTATTCTTCTCTCCGAATGGTTCAACTGTTGCGTCCATCTGCCAGATTGGGGATGCCCCTATCTATCGCACTCATCACAGCGATCCACCCAACCTTTATCTCAAAGTACATGATGTCGTTACGGGTTGCAATATATTATCACAAAAGTCTTTCTGCAGTGACATTTGGGCCATGGCATATTCTCCAGACAGTGCAAGCATAGCCGTTGGATGCGATGATGGGCCTATCACTGTTTGGAATGTCAACACGGGGCATCTTATCACAACATACGAGATGGCCGGTGTCCGCTCTATTCACTACTCTCCCGATGGCACCTTGCTCGTCGCTCTGAGTCATTATCGTAGCTTTCAAGTGTGGGATATCTCGTGTGGAAGCTGCATCACAATGGACATTGATGACCGGCTAGTGGCGTCCACCCTGTCACACGACAACACCAAATTGGCATTGGTAGCGAATACCGCAGTCACTATATGGGACATAAATAACAGACACTGTGTTGCGACTTACAAGACAAACGGCCTGCTTGTTAATGGCATACGATTTTCACCTGACGGCAGTCACATTGTGGTTGCTTATTCGAGCGGAAAGACAAACCTAAGAGTTCTAAATGCAACGACTGGCCAATACATTGCGGGGTTTGAAGTCGGTCGCCTGATAAACGATATGACATTCGATCCAGATGGCTCTCGCCTTTACACAAACGTGGGCACATTCATCATCGACTTTCGGTCTCTACGTGGGCGAACAGCGTTGGCCACAACTCCATCGCTCGACCCGGCCCAGCTTTCAATCAGTCGACAGGGGATCGGCATCAGTGAAGATGAATCCTGGGTTCTGTGGAACTCTCATAGAGTGCTGTGGTTGCCACCCGCGTACCGCGCATCTGCTTCCGATGTCTTTGGCTCAAGGATAGGCATTGGTTCTCGAGTTGGAAATGTAATCTGGATGGGGTTTGAGCCAGCGAAGATTCAATTTTAAGCTCATACACTTAATGCATAGATAGCCGTGGCAAGATATTGAATCACCAATATTTTGACATATGACTACGAGTAGCTGAAGCAAGTTATGCTTTGACTTGTTGTGCAAACGAATAGCGGAAGGATATGAAGTTTAGGGCATAATACATCCCTAGTTTCCTTTCAGGGATCAGAATAATTTGATTAACAAGATCAGCGATACACCCGAACAATGTCACCAGAGACAATAAAACCGATAGACAAAGGAATCCCGGCAAAAAATCTTTCATGACCAGAGTAATAGCAGTATGTTAGATATGTAGGGTAGGAACAGGAAGCTATTTACACTTCCTACTATACTAATCTAGTCTACCATATCATGAATAGACACTCGCCGTGCTTTGCATAGAGTAAGAGCAATAATAAATGGTGTCGATGTGATGAAACCAAATGGACGTTGGCAATCTGAATTATTAATTGCTTGGGTGTGGCGGGTAAGCGGATACACCCGTTCTCACCAGCCAACGCGAGTTTCCACGAAGCTCTTGGGGATTCTGAAGCATTCAAGGCGGCCTCGAGGTACTAGTAAAAGGTACGTACCGTTGCCCCGCCATTACTTGAGCCGTGTGTGGCTGGGCTGCCCCTCATTAGGTACCTCGTATTTTATAGGCAAGGGCGTGACATGTTTGGCCACATCACATTACCTCATCACGGACCCAGAAGAGAGACAGAAGAGAGACAGACACCTTTGCATTACCAACAAACACGAACTCTCCTCCCATTACCAACCTCACGCATTCTATTCCATCCCATCCCATCCCCTTTCTCAACCTTCTCACGTCTTTCCAAAGGCCCGAGAAGCAAGATACAACGCGAATACAGCTTCTGCCATCTGCTCTGCTACGAACAGCTCTCCCTCCCCCTACGCTTCATAGTCATTAGCATCTTGGTGGGGTCAGGCTCGACCTTGGTGCTGGGTCGCCGTCGTCAAGATAACGTCGTCGCCGCCGCCTACTTCAGGCAATCTGGGGAAGCGAAAGCTTTCCAGTGGAGAGTCACAGCCAGACCTTAAAAGAACCATGGCTGTAAGTTTCCTTTCTTCCCCTCTGATGCTGCTCGTCTCGCTTCCTTCACCCTCGCCTCCCCCGCATCTGGCGTGTCTGTCCCAGCGTTGGCTAATCATGAACATCATTTCGTCTCTAAAGCAGGAATCGAAACTTCCCGAGGTCGATCTTGCGACTAGAATGCAGGTCGACGAATCAGTCGTCGGCGACGCCGAAATCGATGAGTCCCTTTACAGCAGACAGCTTTATGTGTTGGGTCACGAAGCCATGAGGCGCATGGGCGCTTCCAACATCCTCGTTGTTGGTCTCAAGGGTCTTGGTGTCGAGATTGCAAAGAACATTGCCCTTGCTGGTGTCAAGAGCTTGACAGTCTACGACCCCGCTCCCGCTCAGTTGGCAGATCTTTCTTCCCAGTTCTTCCTAACTTCTAGTGATGTGGGCAAGCCGAGGGACGAAGTCACTGCCCCACGTCTGGCCGAGCTGAACGCCTACACCCCCGTCAAGGTCCACCAGTCACCCGGGTATGTCTGACTCCATCTTGGTGGTTATCCTTCTGCTAATTCTAGCTCAGCATTGACGACAATTTCTCCCAATTCGACAAGTACCAAGTCGTCGTCCTAACCAACGTCCCCATCCAGGCGCAGAAGTCCATCGGCGACTACTGCCACTCCAAGGGCATTTACGTCGTCGTTGCCGATACCTACGGTCTTTTCGGATCCATTTTCTGCGACTTTGGCGAAAAGTTCGTCGTCGTCGACCCGACCGGCGAGACTCCCCTGAGCGGCATCGTTGCTGGAATTGATGAGGAGGGCCTGGTATCCGCTTTAGACGAAACTAGACATGGTTTAGAAGATGGCGATTATGTCACATTCTCCGAAGTCGTGGGCATGGAAGCCTTGAACAACAGCGAGCCCCGCAAGATCACCGTCAAGGGTCCCTATACATTTTCCATTGGCGACGTATCAGGGCTTGGACAGTACCAGCGCGGTGGACAATACCAACAGGTCAAGATGCCCAAGATTATTAACTTCAAGGGCTTTACAGATGCACTCAAGGCGCCCGAGTTTCTCATCTCCGATTTTGCCAAATTCGATCGCCCGCAACAGCTCCATCTCGGATTCCAGTCTCTCCACGCATTCCAAGTCGCCAACAAGCGTTTGCCCAAGCCTATGGACGAGGATGACGCCATCGTAGTGTTGGAATCTGTCAAGAAGTTCGCCGAGGAGGAGAAGCTTGAAATTGAGATCAATGAGAAGCTCATCAAGGAATTGAGTTACCAGGCGACAGGTGATCTCAATTCTATGGCTGCTTTCTTTGGCGGTATCACTGCGCAGGAAGTTCTCAAGGCGGTATCCGGCAAGTTCCAACCCGTCAACCAATGGATTTACTTTGACTCCTTGGAATCTATCCCCACTTCAACCAAGAGATCTCCAGAGTTGTGCAAGTCCATCGGTAGTCGGTACGATGGACAGATTGCTGTCTTTGGTACCGAGTTCCAGGACAAGATTGCGAACCTGACGCAGTTCCTGGTTGGAGCCGGAGCCATTGGCTGCGAAATGCTGAAGAATTGGGCAATGATGGGTTTGGGCACAGGTCCAAAGGGCAAGATTTACGTGACTGATATGGATTCAATCGAAAGGAGCAACCTCAACCGTCAATTCCTTTTTAGGGCTGCGGATGTCGGTGGTATGAAGAGCGACTGCGCCGCCAAGGCTGTTCAGCGAATGAACCCGGACCTGGATGGCCACATCACGACAATGAGAGAGCGAGTTAGTGCAGACACGGAAAACGTCTTCAATGAAGACTTCTGGAAGTCTCTTGATGGTGTGACGAATGCCCTGGACAATGTTGAGGCGAGAACCTATGTCGACCGACGATGTGTTTTCTTCCGCAAGCCCCTGCTGGAGAGTGGTACCTTGGGCACCAAGGGAAACACGCAAGTTGTTCTTCCACATCTCACGGAATCATACTCATCCTCCCAAGACCCTCCGGAGAAGGAGTTCCCCATGTGCACCATCAAGAGCTTCCCCAACAAGATCGAGCATACCATTTCTTGGGCCAAGGAATACGTATTTAACAAGTGCTTTATCAAGGCTCCTCAGACTGTCAACCTTTACTTGACCCAGCCCAACTTTATACAGTCCACCTTGAAGCAGGGTGGTAACCAGATGGAAACATTTGAAACACTCCGCAATTACTTGACCACCGAACGCCCCCGTACGTTTGAGGATTGTATCGCCTGGGCACGTATGCTCTTTGAGTCGGAATTCACAAACAAGATTCAACAATTGTTGTACAACTTCCCCAAGGATTCCGAAACCTCTGGCGGCACCCTGTTCTGGTCCGGCCCCAAGCGAGCACCTGAACCACTCAAGTTTGACCCCAACAACGCCACGCACTTTGGATTCGTTGTGGCCGCCGCAAACCTGCATGCTTTCAACTTCAACATCAAATCCCCTGGCAATGACAAGTCAATCTATCTGCGCGAGTTGGAGAACGTCATCGTCCCGGACTTTACTCCCGATTCTAATGTCAAGATTCAGGCTGACGACAAGGAACCGGTAAGTTTTATAACCATTGATGTGGCAATAATCTGTGTGATGTAACTAACTCTATATAGGATCCAAATGCTAGCAGCTTCGACGATACAGACGAGCTAGACAAGATCATCAACAGCATTCCATCTGCCAACACTCTAGCAGGTTTCCAACTGCAGCCTGTGGACTTTGAAAAGGATGATGACACAAACCACCACATTGACTTCATCACTGCATGCAGCAACCTTCGAGCCGAGAATTACAAGATCGAGGCGGCCGACCGACACAAGACCAAATTTATTGCCGGCAAGATTATTCCAGCGATCGCTACAACAACAGCCCTTGTCACAGGCTTGATTGTGCTGGAGCTGTACAAGGTCATTGATGGCAAAGATGATATCGAGCAGTACAAGAACGGTTTCATCAACCTTGCACTGCCATTTTTCGGTTTCAGCGAGCCCATTGCCAGCCCCAAGATGGAATACAAGGGACCTGAAGGCAAGGTCAAGCTGGACAAGATCTGGGATCGCTTTGAGATTGAGGATATCACTCTCAGGGAGCTTCTAGACACATTCAAGGCCAAGGGTCTCAGCATTAGCATGCTTAGCTCGGGAGTCAGCCTCCTATACGCTAGCTTCTTCCCGCCCGCTAAGCTCAAGGACCGCTACGAGATGAAGCTCAGCACCTTGGCAGAGACTATTTCCAAGAAGCCTATTCCTTCTCACCAAAAGGAGGTCATCTTTGAGATTGTTGCAGAGGATATGGATGAAGAGGACGTCGAGGTTCCGTATATTAAGGTCAATCTTCCATAAGAAAATGGACTATGAATAGCAATTAGACTTTGAGCTCTAGGGATATGGGAGCTTCCTTGTGTATGTAAGTAGAGAATAGTGACCATAATGGGATATTCTTCATGGCAAATGTCTCTTATAATTTTTTTTACGTGGTATGAATATCATATTATAAGTGATTACTTGACTCTCTGTTCACTATCTCGTAATCAGTGCCTGGAATATGATGTCGTTATATAATTACAGTTGGCAATCATCATCTTCTCTCCCTTAAAACCATCCGGGGCTCCCCATCACCAGTCCATCAAATACCACCTTTCACATCACAACATCACAAAAGTCCAACATAAAAACACCAAAATGCTTTTGTAACATGTTATTTCATTCTCTCATCGCCTGTCTTTTATATCTCCTCCCGCACAATGACCCGATGCGAACCCTTATCAAAGTAGTCCCGCTTCCCCTTTGCCAAGCCTCATTTCTCTCTCTCCCTACACCCCTTTCAACGCATGTCCCAGGACATGCGCGTAACCACAGGCCCATCAAGAACGAAAAGAAAAAGAAAACAACTAAAAAAAGAAGTGGGGTTCATCATGATTAACCCTCCCCGCCAGGTGTTTTGGAGAGAAACCGTCCAAGAAAAAGAAAAACACTCGAAAAAAAGACTCAACGATAAGGGTATGGATCAAGTACAAAGGTCCCAAGAAGAAACACAAAATAAAATCAGGCAGCTATTCCCATGTCCCCCCCAGATTTCATCCGTAGCCTCAAAAGAAGATCATCGTAATCATCCATTATTCATGGTCGGCCATACGCCGCACCGCGTCCATTTCCAGCGGGGGGCATGCCTCGACCCTCAAATGGTGAACCGCCAAAGCCATGCGATTCCGGAGGTCCGGGTGGTCCGTTGAACCCACCGAGTCCAGGGGGCAAAAATCCGTGGGGTGGTCCGTTAAAGAAGCCTGGTGGAGGCAGGGGCATATTGCGAGGGGGCATACCGGCCATGGCATCAGGAGGTGGCATTCCTCCAGGTGGGAAATTAGGTGGGAACATGTGCGGGAGCACGTTACGGGTTGGCCCTCCTGGGAGTCCAGGGGGAGGCATCATGGGACCTCGTTGTTGAGGTGGTGGCGCCATCTGTCCGCCCGTCATCCAGGCGGGTGGCATTTGATCCAATCCGGGAGGTGGAGGTGGTCGTTGCAAGATCTGCGTAGGCTGAGTGGGGCGGGAGTCTCGTTCAACGCTATGGAACGAGTCATCCATTGGGAAGCCAGGTGGTGGCTGTGGGCGCATCTGGCGCTGTGGCCCCCTATTGTCTCTTGGAGAAAAGTCTGGCTCACGGTCGTTGAGCATTGGCATCTGTACCGGTTTCTGCGGGGGCGGCTGAGATTGAGCCATGCGCAGCAAGTGTTGTGCGTCAGGCCCTGATCTCATCAGGTTCATTAAGAACTCTGTATTGCTGTTGTTACGAGATTGGTCAGGGCGAGTAGAACCCTGACTTGATACTCGCTGATGGTGCCCTACGAGATCTTGAAGAAGCTGCTCAGGGCGGGCAGACTGCTGCTGCGGGCGAGGCGCAAGGATCTCTTGCACATGGTGCGGCGGTGGTCGTCCGATGGGTCCGTCACGTCGCTCTCCGCCGTATTGCTGGAATGGGTCGGGTGAAGTATAAGCACTTTTCTTTCCAACATCTGCAACCTGAGGTGGGGCTGCGAACGGCGATGATGTAGGCGGTGTGAGGCTTAGGCTTTGCTTTTGCAATTTAGCTAATAGCTGTTGGAACGCTTGTCTCTCTTCCTCAACGGGTTGAGGTTGGGCTGGCGCAGGAGCCGGAGCTGGAGCTGCTGGAAGTAGGGCTGATATGGGGAGCGCATACTGAACGTTGGGCGGGACACTAGCTGGCTGTTCCATTCGAGGTCGCACATCCTCCGGTGCCTGATTGAAGAACGAGGTAAATCTAGAAGATTTTCCGGCGGTCTTGGGCTTAGGTGCGACGTCCTTTTGTTCGGCAGGTGTTGTAGGATCAATAGTAGTCTTCCCGCCAAACGCAAGGAAGAACTTGTCGGGTGCATTTTCAGCGGCCGGGACAGACGGGGGGCCCTCTCGGCTTCGGCTGGCTCGGTGGCCGCAGCTGCGGCCGGCCTCTCGGAAGTGGCTCCGTTGCCCTTGGCCTTCTTCATTTGCTCCATCCACTTTTGGAAGTCCTGCTGCGTATGGGATTCTCGGTTTGCCTCAGCTGGCTCATCGAACCATTCTGGTTCTCTTTCAACACGTTGTTCACGGTCGCGGCCGCCCCAGCGCCTGTCTGTTGACCTGCCAGCCCCGCGATCATCCGCAGCCTCGGTGTTATCTCGATCTCTCCAGCTCTTCGTTCGATCGCGCTCCTTCTTTTCTGCTGCGACAGGCTCGATTGTCTCGTTCTTGTGCCAAGGCGATTCCAGCTTACTCCTAGGGAGACCGTTGCGAGGTCGACCATCGATCTCAGCGCCTTCTTTGTCTCGAATAAAACCATCAAAGGCTCTTGTCGGGCGATCTCGAGTAGCCTCTCGCTCGTCCTTATCTTTCAGCGGTTTCTTCTCATCTCGAAAGTTGCCGCCCATTCGGCCATGAAAGCGCTCAGCACCTTCGGCGCCGAAACTCTTGCGGGGCTTGACCATGCTCCACCCCTCATCCAAGTCACTATCTCCACGACGACGGAGAGGGTTGGTTCCGCGGAGGCGATCGCTCTCCAAATCGCCATTCCGGCCGCGCAGATTGAAGCGGCCTTGTGAGTCCGCATCCTTGGGCCGATCGTTTTCTACCACCTTGCTACCTCGGCCAGATGACGCAAAGGCCATTCGCGGCGGCGCAAAGACAATATCCTCGGGGTCTTGAAGTCATTTGATACAGGTTAGCGCAGGAAAATTTTTGGAGGCAAGACATTCATGTGGAAGAACCGACTTGTGCTGTTTCGCGAGACATGATTGAGACCCGATCGTCTGTTGGTCTGGTCGAGTAGTGGATTCTCGAGAGATCGTGGCCGATCACCAATTGATTTGTTTTGCGAACGAATCTGCTCTGGGGGCACACTATGAGGTGGTCAGCAAAAAGAGAGCTACTTGAAAGCGAAGTCATGGAGATAAGTGGCTCACCCCATCCACTCCTCGGCGGGAGGAAGTTTTTCTGGTTTGATACATAGTGGCGAGTCTCGCAGGAAGAGCAAATGCTCAGCGGTGTATCGAACGGCCATAGCAGGGCAACGGAGGTGCGATGCCCATCCGGCGAAAAGCGTCGGCCGGTCGCGGCAGAGGGGAGGGGAAGGTCAAAGGAGAATTAGGCGATTATTGAGAGCGGTTCAAGGGCGATTCGAACAGAGGCACAGGTATTGAACAATGGGCGCGTGTGATTGAGTAGTTATATTTGGCGGTGCCCGTAGAGCTGAGAGGCTGAAAGCTTGGACGTGGGCGATTGCGGAGCAGTCGAGAGGATGGTCGAGTGATATCGGCGAGGAGGTGATCGGTAGTAAATCGGAACGCGTGGTGGTTTAGGACAAAGATAGGTGGGAGCTTAAGAGAGGTAATCGGGAGAGAGCTGTTAGGGAGAACTGGGGAGGCAAAAAGAGGAGGAGAGGAGGAGGCACAAGGCACGATCAAGGAGGTGGAAAATGATGGTTTAAATATTGTGGGCGTGGGGCGGGGAGGAAAAAGTTGTGGTCGGTGAGGGGGACAAAAGTAATCAGATGCTGTGATACGTAGGAGTTGGTATTGGGCGACGAGAAGTTGCGGTGTTGCTGAAACGGATGTTGAGAAAGTGATGTTGTGGTTGTTGTTGGCGTTGACGTTGTTGTTTGTGATTGAGTGCGTGAGAGGACAGATGATGGGATGGGGAATATTTGGAGAGGGGCGGCGGTGGTTGTTGTGGTGGTGGTGGTGGTGAGGATTGACAACACCAAGGCCCAAGAGCCTGGCTACGCTGTTGCGGGCTGCTTGGCTTCAGTGCGTTAGGCGGCAGGCGAGAATATTCAGCGCTGTTCTTGGGCTTGTAGGGGAAAGCTATAGGTACCCAATACAGGTGACGCTCAGGCATTTTAATGGATCCGTGGGCTCCTGTTTAGGCGTTATTTTTTTATTTGGGGGGGTCTGAGGGGATGAATTGGTGCTGCTGGAACCCTGTAGCTGCAGTGGGTACCCATCAACGGTACGTACCGATTCGATTTCGGGGTCAGTCAACCCAGTCATCAGCCAATTAAATCAACCAAAGATGGCCAGTTAGCAGCCTCCACTTTGAAGGTATCTTGATCATGTGACCAGAACCAATGATAAGGGTCCAAGTGACCAGCAAAAAAGAAGTGTCTTGATACATGCACGATTTCACGAAATAAGGGTCGGATGCATAAAAGTCCCTGAATTAAGATAACATTGCCTATCCTATAATACGCTGCGGTGGTGTGCTTCCTTCATTGGACCCCTAATGACCCTGGCAGTCCAAGAAGAAGAAGAATAGCACAGTCCTACAACCTGGTCACAGCAGCCACCTCCTCGTCCAGGGGCAAGATATGCGGCAAGGGGCCCAAAGGCGTAATCGACAGCGGGTTAATCTGGGTGTGGCTCCTGGTGTAGTGCCACTTGATGTGCTCGAACTGGGTCGTGTCGTGGAAAGCCGGCACGTTCCAGTATAGATTGCGCATCCACTTGTGCAGATGAGGGTATCCCGAGCGAATGTCCCGGATATTGCACTTGAAGTGCTGCACGTAGACGGGGTCGAAGCGGATGAGTGTCACATATCTAGCAGAGAAAAATGCATCAGTCAGGCCACTCGAGTGATGAAGAAGGTTGTGCGACGACAAGTATACTTACAGTCGAATATCAGCTTCGGTGATGGTGTTACCAAAGTAATACGGCCCCTCCTTTTGTTGGTTAAAGTGCCTCTCTGTCCTATCGAGAGCTTCAAACAGAGCGACCACGTTTCTCTCATATGCCTCGGCAGTAGTGGCAAAGCCAGCTTTGTAGACGCCATTGTTGATCAGATCATAGGTCCAAGTATTGGCCTCGTCAATCTGACTACGCAGGTCCTCTGGGTAGAGAGAAACAGAGCGATACTTTTCCTCAATCAAGTCGTCAAACTGAATGACATTGTTAGCACCTTGGAGATCTGGGAGATAATCGGAGAGCTCACTTCTGTTCCAAGCATTCGAATAATTTCGCTGCTTTCATTGTTGACAATCTGCTTTGTCTTCTTGTCATAGAGTACCGGCACAGTGAAACGACCAGAGTAGTCTTTGTTGGACTCAAAAAAGACCTCTCGGAGGTGAGTGAAGCTCTCGTGACCCTCAATCGGGTCGGGGATCACATTCTCGCCAGGTTCCTTTTCATCTTTGGTGACGAATCGCCAGCCTTTTTGACCAAGATGCCAGTGAACTACTGAAAAGGAGATGAAGTCTTCCAGGCCCTTGAGTTTCCTTACGATTAATGATCGATGAGCCTGTATTATTTCGTTAGGATCCGTATCACTATAGGGTAGGTAGGTGTATTTGGGGGAGATGGCATACCCATGGACAAGCATAGCTAACAAAGAGATGATACCTGCCCTTTTCCGGGGAAACTGGGCGCCGGGTTCTCGTGAAATGCGTTCACGGAATGAGCTGACTTGGCGCTTGAATTCACCAGAATTGTCGTCGGGCTTGACCCAGTCGGTGATTTTGCTATCCGTAGACTGTGCGTTGGTGATGTCTGTTAGCAGGGGGTTGTTTTGTCTGCTGGAGTACCGAGGTACTTGGGACTCACCATTGTTCTCGTTTGCTGCGGAAATAGAGCTGCTGGAGTGGTATGTGTGAGCGATAGGGATGGGATCTGATGATTCTTTTGTTTGGCTGCTGTCGAGTAAGATAACAATCGTGGGTATTGCTTCTTGTTCAGGGTATTCAGGTTGCTGCCGAATCGACTGCTTAATCGACAGGAGAAGCTCAATGTCATTGATGGTGTCTTCTTTTCATCAGACCAGAATGTGGGATTGCTATGGGCGATATATATACACACAATCTCCAAGCTCCAAACTTCTCCTCACCTCGTCATGCAGGACAAGAACGCCGTCCTACTAGAAACGTTCTAGCTCAATACGTACAAGTTGGGTTGTGTTCTCTTGGATTGGAGAGCATTGAATATGCACAAGGCTGAGGTGACCATATCCTGACCTAATCTTGGTGAGGGGGATTGTGTAAGTAGGTCCAGTGGAATGGGCGGGAATGATTCCACAGCTCTTAGTAGGCATTATTATCAATTAGTGTGCATTGCTAATGGTGACGTAAACTTGGTTGGTAGAGAATGGAAGCGGGACACCCCACCATCATCGCTTGGAATGGGTCAGTTATTTGTCATCCATCCTTTCCATTGTCTACCTACCCTAAACTGAACTAACCGCCAAATAGGAATTGACATGGGATGGCTTAGACGTTGTAAAGGTCATTCATTACAGCTTTAGTTCCTATTGATTAGTCAAAAAGTCGAACCTGCAAATCTCACTGTTTGTTGTGAGTGAGCAGTATTTGCTGCAACTCTTCGTCATGCGGGATGAGAATTGGCGGGGTAGAAGGGGGGAACATTCGTGCGCTCAATGCATTTCTACCCATTCAAGGAGTCCCAGGAGCTGCGAGGACAGTCACAAAGTCTCCAATGGCATCTATCAGTTCATCAACAAGGTCATAGGCAATCACCAAAGGCATCACGAGCAGAGGAAATGAGTGAATCAAATATGCGAAGCGGCTCATGTAGAGGACTCTATTGTTCTTCTGCTTCATCGTTCATGATGAGACACTGAGGTCTTGAAACATGGAACAGAGGGAATATGATAATCAAGAAAGAATAGCGGCTTATACGTGCTGTGTCATCTGTCAAAAGACCCTGGAGACAAAGGAAGTGCTGAATGGAAGCAGAACTTGCATTGTAAGTTTGATACACAATGTTAGCTTTGTGTTCAATTCTGCTCTTACCATCTTTGCCTGCGCATAGCCAGACACCAGCTCCCGTAAAAGAGAAAAAAGCAGAAGGTGATCGCTTTGTCCATCCAGTATAACGCAGCAGAACCCATTCATACAAAAAAGAAGAAAAAAGAACGTCTGTGTTCTTGCTACCCCGAAGGCTCATATTGACTTATTTACAGTAAATCTCAGCATCGAAGCGCATGGTTTCATAGCAACTACCAATGACTGGCTGAAGTTACTCCCGCTTTGCATCATCTTGTGAACAAGGTCGTCATCTTCTAAAGCTGTAAAGCATGCTGTCGATACATCATGGCCATTGTTTGGATCGACTCTTTCGTACAAGATGTTTCGGGGACGAGTGACTTGGACTACCACCTGCTTATAAGTCGCCCATCCGCCCATATCTCTTTTGGGGTTTCATACACGTCTGTATCTTAACTGTGATACATGACCAACGAAAGAG
Source organism: Cladobotryum mycophilum (assembly GCA_036429605.1). Lineage (NCBI taxonomy): Eukaryota > Fungi > Ascomycota > Sordariomycetes > Hypocreales > Hypocreaceae > Cladobotryum > Cladobotryum mycophilum. The sequence goes on along the minus strand of JAVFKD010000016.1, from coordinate 3,969,817 downwards.
AATATACATTGCTGATAATAAGTACTAAATGAATGCTACCGAATCTGACCTGGAGACTCTTACTACATAACTTGTTACTCTGATGGAGACTACAAACATTGGCCCTTTGTCGCCAAATATGCAAGGTAAAGACCAGAGAACTAGAAATGTGAATACTTAAGAACAAGTCTTGGCTCCCCTACCATCCGATTCCCCCTCGAAAACCTTCCACCCGAAATTCGACATCTGATTCTCAAGAAGCTACGTCTCTCAGAGCTTTCTGGCTTAGTGCACGCATCTCCAGTTTTCTATGCTCAATACCGCCTTTCAAGTCGCTCAATCCTTTGCCAATTCTTGATAGAAACTCTTGGACGATACGTTGTTGAAGCGGTGTTTGCCTATCGTACAGGGTCTGCCGAGTTTGCAAAGATGCGAACCAATGATACCGTCTGTCAGATGCTTGCAAAGTACAAGGGGCACCGGAAGAGGAATGACACGTCAGACATAATGAGAGATATCACAGAGAAGGAGGCGTTCCTCATGGTAGATTTTTATCAATTCATTGTTCAGCCTCTCGTTGAAGGTTGCTCCAGAGTTTGTCTATCTAAGCTTGCCGAGAGGGCTAATAGATGTGAGGAGAGTGTTAGATGGCCAACCGGAATGGAGGAAACACGGTTATTTCGGGGTTTATATCGCTTCCAACTCCCGTGTAACTTATTCGGCACCACTCACCTGGGCACGCAATACATCGACTTTGATACAAAGCAAGTTTTCCGCCTATATCTTCTCCGGTTCCATCACTGGGAACTAGCCGAAATTGTTTGCGTCTACGAGTTTGCGAGGAGGAAGTATATTCAAGCCTTCAAGGTGTTGTGCGCGAAAGAGGAGAAACCCCTTGGAAGACAACTAGTCGACTTACCAGTTGATGGCTCGGACAGTAAGTCTCCATAAGCAGGCTTGCAATACTTGCTTCAACGACAGCCACTAACGCACCCCCCCACAAATGTAGGCTATTACGGCCATATTCTTCATGGGACGATTTCGAGAGGCCTTGAACTGTTGAACTTTCTCCATTTTTCTGTTCAAGATGAGGACCATCTTGTAAGAGTTATCCCAAGTCAGATGGCATACCCGGCGGGTGAACCTTTTCAACACCATTTCTTTTATAACATCACGGACGATTTTGTGTGCCGATTCTGGTACGAAGATAGTGTTCCAAGAATTAAATGAAAAGAAGGATATCTTGGACTCTGGCATGAAGAAGATGGATATGGTGAGTCATGGAAAGACTATTGGAACTATCCGCTCCCATTCCGTGGAGACTGCGATGCAGTTAAACCGTCCGACGGATGGTATCCACCTCTTGCATGGACTATAGCGCACGGTGGGGGATCTAGCTTTGAACCAGGTTTACAGCCATTACCCTGCGTGGACTGGGAATGGGTGTTCTGGGACGCTGACCGGATTGAAGAGTTGGGAGCCAGGGGTCTTATAAAAGATTGCGAGGATGACTTTTGGGTGTGGAATCGTGATGATGCGGGTTCCTGAGAATAACTGCTAGGTAGTCTCATATTTAGTTCTGCTATGAAATCACTCATGAGAGTAGATATGTAGACGTAAAGGCACTGAGGAATCTGAATGTGGCTTGGTTCGATGAACATAGGCACATTTACTGATGAGTAGTGCAATCAATTAACCTGCTTTCTTGTATTAGAGCGTTATATTAACATTATCATTACTGTTTCCGTAGTAAGCTTTTAAAAGACCATATCGCAACCATCCTGGTACCCCTAATCACAGAACCATGTATAACCAGCTGCCTACGAACAAGGCCATAGCCAGCAACAGCCATCGCAATTCAATCGTCATCTTGGTCTCGAGCCAACGCTTCCAAGCTGCTACCCCCTTACGGCGATTAGGGCAGGTAGGCGTCCCATAAATGATGCAGCCAAGGCCAGGTAGAGACTCGCATTCGATGTGTTCGCGCCTCCGTTTCATCAACAGTCTGTTTGACTGGTTAGCTGGATCAGCGAAGAGCTCAAGTGCAAGTGCAGTTACTTACGCAACGCTTCCTCTGCAGAACCGCAAGTCAGTTCCGAGATCGCATCGCTTCTCATTGGGACACTCTAAATGAAGCCGCCGCCGCTCTACAAGCCACTGGACTTTGAGATTGATGCCGGTATCGACCAAGTTGTGAAAGTATCGATTTGCGTATTTGAGAGAAAGGGCGTCTGGGTAGATGAGCATCTCTGATATGGCCAAGTGAATCTCGGTGGGAAGATTCAAGAAGGTAGCCTTCTCCCGGCCGCCCGTCTTCATGCTGTGTCTCACAGAAGACCTGGAGGCTCCGGATTTGTGACCCGGTCGGGTCCGGGCAATAGTGGGTCTTTCCGGTGACACCGTTCCAAAGAGTGATGAAGTGGCCATGGTTGGATGTGGAACTGTCGCCCACTCTCCCAATATCTCAATAACGAATGACGGTTGGATAGCCGCAATGACAGTAAGGACCCTTGGAATCGAATCAGTCGAGGAGGCTCTAGATTATGTATTCAACTGCTGCCTTTGCAACAGTCGAGGTACGGGGCTGGGCTGTCAAGCCACTATCCCAAGCCTGGGTAGCAAATACGAGGGATAGGTTGACTTTAGGTCAGGCTAGGCTGGATAGTTGAAAGTCCTACCTGTTGGCTTCTTAGCAGGCGATCTAATGCAGGTCGAAAAAGTGACGGATGATCAACCAACAAGTAATAGGTACCTATTGTATCCGCCTCAATCAACCTATAACAGGGTGGTGATCTGTCTCCAGGTTCAAGGTACCGAAATTATGACCCTTGCTTGCTTGCTCGCCCTTGCTACCCTTTGCAGGGCTCATCCATCCAGCTCCCAAGTCAGGCAGCCATGGCTTGCTTCTGTTTCAGTACCTGATTTAGAACAGAACAGAACAGTAGTTTCTTCTGGTGCATGTGCATGTGTATGTGCATGTGCATTAGCAAGCCGTGTCTCTTTGATGACAGATGAAACGGCAGAATTCTTAAACAATGACCATCGACAGGTTGGCAGACGTCGGCATTGACAACGCCAGAGTCTCGTATCTGCAAGAATGACGTAGCTAATCTGAAACCAACGCAAGCCGAGTGTCCTCCATTCAAAAGTGATGCCTGAGGATGTAGCAGCTGAAACGAACACAGCCCACTTTCCAGGCTGCCGGTGGGCCTTGCCTTCAGCATCTCCGATCCTCATTGTTAAGGCACGTGACATAGCACATGACTGAGATACAACAAAGTGTCAGCCATGCCGCCAGGCCTTCAGTTTGCCCCCTCTTTCTCAAATGACTTGTTGAGATACACAAGGCCATGACTATTCTACTTGCGACATGGCAACAGCATCAGGGACTTGAAGTTGTCTGCCTGGCTAGGCCGGGCTGATGCCTATAGAGAAAGCTTCACGTGACCCGACGCCCCTCGTCAACTTCAGCCAGAGCTGATCATCGCCACTATACGCCTCCATCCCTCTGTGTCGTTCCTTGATCAATGACAATGAATCGACTATTGCTTCCACCATGATTGCTCCTGCAATGCAAGACAGCGACACCGAATTTGGCTATGATTTCTCGTCGGACGAAGAAGAATTGTTGCTTGAGCTTGCTTCCAACAGCCGTGCTGTCCCCCACCATGGCGTCTCGCTACCTCCTCCCTCTGCCCAAGAAGTGGTCCAGGATGGATTGTCTGAGATAGCGGTGGACGGTGGTGTACATTTACAGTCGTCTGTAAATGCTGCACATGGTATTAAGGGTGCCGCAACTGATGATGATGGAGTAATACCTATCATCCAAGAGTCCCGGTCACATACTATCCCCCCCACAGGCTTGTTGGATCAAGAGGTTACCTATCCGAACTGTATGTACGGAAATACCGATTCTTCAATGACGTCAACTGACTTGGAGGAATAGTGAGCGAGGCGCTCCGCAATCTCGATAAAAAAGACCCCATACCTCTGGAAATGATCAGTGACGATGACGAGTTTGACCCCTATGACGATGGTCGCTCTCCTTTACAAAGATTCCGTTCATTTCCACGGAAGCCACTCACTGTCAGCGACCTCACCTCTGGCGCCTGGTGTGAACTGCAATACTGGTATACACTTACCAGACTGCCTGGCGGACGACGCACCCGGACACCCGCTATGCAGCAAGGCACCAAGATCCATCAGAAGCTCGAAGACGAAGTTCATACAACAGTCAAGATTGATATTTTGACAAAGGAAGATGGTTTTGGCTTGAGGCTCTGGAACTTAGTCCAGGGGTTGAGAACCCTGCGGGATACTGGATTGACCCGTGAGTTGGAGGTTTGGGGCATGATCGATGGAAACTTAGTCAACGGAGTCATCGATGGCGTCAGTTGCGAGAATCCGAACCCAGAATTCGAGGAAGAGCTATCCACCCTCAGTTCACAACCGGGTTCCCAGCAAGCAGCACTCACAGATTACTTCCCGCCCAAGAAACACGATGCCACAAACCAGAACAACCTCAAATATTATCTAACCGACACCAAAACACGCGGAACTTTGGCGCCTATTACAGCCGTAGCATTTCGCCCGGCAAAATATCAGTTGCTCTTATATCATCGCTTTTTATCTGACATGGCTGCTGGCAAGTTGGACTATTACAAGGTTTTTCGACGTTATGGTCTTGATGCAGACGAGCGCTTTTCTGATTCCTTCATGTCTCAAATTGGAGAGCTTCATGACGAGATATTCTTTGACACGCCATCAAGCTTTGGCGAGCAGATAGACTCGAGCACCCTGGAAGTAAAGACAGAAGGTGATGAAGATGCTACTCAGGATGGCAGTAACACTACCATTCTGGAATCGTTTTCTTCCTCTGGCACTCCAGACCTTCTCAATTATGGCTCCCTCCGTGAGCTTCTGTTCCTCGTTAGGAACGAAATCAAGCTCACTTTTCCGTTGGGAGCCGCGTCGCTGGGTCACATTCTCACCGTGCAATACATCTACCGTGAAGACGGCCGCGAGCTTGATTCTCTCAACTTCCCGGTATCGCAGCAAACTTTGAATGATTACTTGGCAAAATACATGAAGTGGTGGCGCGGAGAGCGCAAGGCATTTGGTGTGGACATGGAGGATGCCTTCAAGTGCCGCAACTGTGAATTTGCCTCGGATTGTTCGTGGAGACGCAGCATGGACGCAAAGCAAGTGAGGAAGGCCAATGAGAGAGTACAAGCGAGGCGAGCCGTGGATAGGGTGTGAGGGCTACTGGTTTCTTCCTTTAGCCTCTTGCGGTGGCTGGTAACATTGATGACACCTCATTTACGCAGCATCGGACAAAGGTTGCATGATGTCCGTATCCCGGCTGCGACACTCGGTATATGGTCGAGTTTCTCAATCGGCATATCGAATGCCATTCCATCTTTTTCAAGTGCTATCAGTGTATAGTTTCTTACAAGGGAACGCGGTTGCAATGGGTTTATCACCAGATTCAGGGCAAGATGTGCAAGTCATGAACCAAAGAGGTGATGGGATATGAATAGTCGAGTATCAATTTGAATTCCATATGGAGGTCTAGGATGATAAACATGACCAGATCTTATCTTGTGCATCTATATCTTAAAAAACAAGAACGCATGTTGTTCATCTAAGAAGAAATATGAATAGAGTCATGTCAATATATCAGAAGCAAAAAACAACATGATTCAATGTCTCAACTAAAAATCTATCTCCAACGGCGCCTTGCCTTGTCAATATTCATTATTACAAGTGTCAAAAAACTACTAAATATCCATCCTGCCAATGGCTAGGCAAACAAAATAAACAAAAACCACAAACCATCAAACGAAAGAGCGGGAACGTTGCTTCAAAACTCAGGCTTTCATAACCGGGGGGGGGGGGGCATATGTATAACTGAGGAATCTCAAAAGAAAAAGGATGGGAAACCCTTCATTACTTTTATACCCAAAAACATTAAGCTTCCTCAATAACTATTTGCAAGGAAAATTCACCCTCGGCACTTTTCACATCTTTCCCTCCCCGGGGGCACTATCACACCTCATTCCGATGACTGTTTCTTCTTCTCTTGGCCAACTGATGAGGAGCTGGGCGATCTTTGCCGGAGAGAACCCTACTTCTTCATACCCAGGAAATTTCTTCGCTTCTTCTCCTTATGGACTTTTCCATCATCGTGATGCGTGCTATTAGCTGTGGTGGGCCTAGAGGGTGGATTCGAGTTCAAGTGCATGTTTGCCATGGCGTGCGTTGGTGGCACCATTCCTTGTCCGCTGACCGATGGTCGATGGGGCATCGGCTGACCAGGTCGTGGCGCGCCTCCTAGGGGCGCTCCTGGTGGCGGTCGTACCTGGGGTGGCGGCGGAGGCGGAGCTGGCCTTTCAAAAAGATGTGCTGGCGCTCGTTTCGGTCTGTCTATGGGCAGGTCGAGCTGTCTCTTGTCCCGGCTGAGATCCTTGACTTGGCGGACAAAGAGCTGTGGTGTAAGCATGTGAGATGTCGCAAGAATAATATCGCGGCTTCGTTCCTTTCCAATTTCATAACAGGCACGGCTTTCGCTGAAAGTGGCGCCTCCTGCCATAAAGACAATCAACCGTTGGAGGTTTTCTGGCTGTCTGCGACCGGCAGCAGCCCAGTTTGGCCGCCCAGCCCTAAGAGAACCTGCCTGAGCGGCAAGCATATCTTCATTGGGGTCGAGCGGCGGCTTCACGTAGGGGAACAATGTTTGATCCAATGTACCCTTTGTCAACCCGTCTAGCATGGTCTTGAGAGCAGGTTCAAACCGTGACAAGGTATACTCTTCTGTAGTTTGAGCGGCCCTGGGATCTTTGGGGAATAATGGTACAGGGGGCTCCAGCGGATCCTTCAACAAGCGCGTAGTCTTTCCTCCCAAATGTTCGAGATTGACAAGAACTTCCGTATCCTGAGGTGGTAAGCCAGAATGCAAAAGAAGCATTTTGATATCCTCCAAAATAACGCCGCCTCGATAGAGAGCATACATGACAATGAGACGTAGCCGATCCGACGGTGTGACGGCCTCATCATCCAGCAAGCGTACCACAGACTCTAAAATATTCTTGGGTTTCCGAAAATCCTCATCAAGTCCGGTGGCCAAACTCTGTTCCACCAACGCAGAATCTGAAAGTCTATGCTTCTGGAAGATGTTCATACACTCTTGAGCCATAGTGAGGTGCAAAGAATAAGCTTCCTTCATCTCCTGAAACTGGGGCAAGCCAGCCATCATGTCTCTGATGGCGCTCAAGCTCGTCTCAGCACTCTCCTTGGTGAAATGCGGATTCTGGTCCAAAAACTTTTGAAAGTCGCTCATCAGCTTGTCGATGGTATCCTTCATATGCCGATGTCTGTTTTCCACCCAAATCTTATCTTTTTCTGCCAGTTCCATATCCTTTGTTTCAGCTTCTGGAGTTCCTTCATTGACAGTTGTATGAAATGTGACCTTGTCGCCGTCCTTGATGGGGAGAAGATCGTGCGCCATAGCCTGGTATGTAAATTCGTGTACTAGGGGAGCCATGATGTCCATCGATCGATCTGTGATAACTAATGTCGACTGTGGTCTTGTGGATGGCGGCGGGAAGTTGGAGTCCCACTTGGCGTAACCGTCCAATTCCTCCTGTACGAACCTTGCCAGGTGCGTACACAGCACAGATGCCTCGTGGGAAGCACTTCTAGGTTTGTAGTACCTTACCTTTGGGTATTCTCCTAATGTGATACAAACGCCGGCAATCTACCCCGTCTGGTCAGCATCTTATCAATAAGCCAGGCAAATAGTAGGGCTCCTCTAACCCTCTGAGCAAGAGTCTGCATGTGCTTCGGTACGACGGCATTGCAAGACGGATGAAATAGCATCGGAAAGCTCCAGGGGTCTCGAAACGTTACGAGGTGAGATTCTCGGGGAAAGAAGTCGACAAAGAGTGTCCTAGAGCTTGCGCGCAACTGCCGTACACCTGGGAATTCGTCGATGCGTCTTCGTAATGATCCTTCTAGCAAATTGGTCCACACAAGGAACCCTCTCCTATAACGTCGTCGTTCGAAGTCGGCGAGTAGGCAATCGACTATGTGCGGTTCGGGACTGAGAAAATAGATGGCATCCATCTCCGGGTTCGGCTCGCGGCGGTCCTCGATGCGCTCGATGGCTGGGTGGTGGTCGGGTCAGCAAACAGGGTGAGTGCAGGGTACGACCAGGGGTACACACTGGCAACATTGCAGTTGAGAATTTCATCTTGCTTGACGGCATTATCTATAATCTTCTTGGAGTTTTCGTCTACTATCAGGCACTTCCACTATGGTGCGTAGTTGCGCGTTAGTGTTATCGTCTTGGTAGGTCGGGGGGTAGGTCAAAGCAGGGGGAGGCCGTCCATACGTCGTCCTGTGTGATGTTTTTGATTTCCCTAAGAATGGCTGCCCTTCATGTTAGCAAGTGATGCACCGAGGTCGCTTGAAACAGCGCATGCTACACACCATCGTGCTGTTCTTGAATAACAGACAACCCCATCGTGGATCGCGGTCAGTGCAGCCGTCGGTCGGAGCAAGATGGCAGTAGCCAGCTGTCACAGTATAAAGGTGTAGAGTGTTACTGGTGTCAAGGAGTGTTATGGTGATCGAGAGGAGCAGGTGGTCCAATCGGGGGTGTCGTCGAGGTTGCGTGTAGCTCAAAGAGTCAAGCCGCGGTTCTTTGAGGAGGACAGGTTGGAATGAAGATGAAGCATTGAAGCTGTAGCAAGTTGGCAGTTTGGCGGGGTTACCCAGGGGGTTTATGGAAGGACGCTACCTGGTCCGAGCCACCTGAAACCAACAGCTCCAGGCTCCCCCTAACAGGGCTCTAGCAGGGCTCCTTTAGCGGTCTCTCACCAAGTCCTAGTGGCTTCAGTGATTTTTTTGGTGTCTATGGAAGCTTGAGGCGCCGCGGGGCGATGAGGTCACGCATCATAAAGGACCTCAGCTTTAAGTTTTCAACCAAAGTCATGCGAATAGTCCTATGGATACGCTATACACTGTGAGTGTTGGACTAGTTACTACCAAGGCTGCGATGAGGCGTATTTCTGACTCTCATTGTTCAATCTCAGTAGTGGAAAAAGGGTTACCTGCACCCCTATCTACATCCGGTTCAGACTGTAGCTTGTCGTGCTCGTTCAAGGGTCTAAGGACATGCCATTGACAAACAGCTCCATCCATACTTTGGCATCTCCATGTCCATCGCTATCCAGCCTTCGTCAAGCATTGAGCGACCAAGCTTCAACGTTCCTTGATTACTTGCTATCCGTCTCTCACAACCCATCCTCACCACCATTTCCTCTCAGATACTTCTCCACATCAATTCTCCCATAAATCTCCGCCTGCAACCTCTCCCCTCTCTTGCGCTCCTTGTCTTCCAGAGCTCCCCTCTCCTTGGTCGTCAACGGCTTAGACTTTTCCTTGATTTCCCGCTTGTCAGGCAATGTTGCGCCAATGCCAAGTGTGTCCTCTTTCACTGCTGGTTTTATAGGGAACCGCATACCCTCGCCGTCTCGTCCTAGGCCAAGTCGTGAATCGGGATCCCAGCCCTGTGACTCCAGTGCGCGTAGTCCCATACGAGAGCGATCCAAGGCGGATGGCGGGTGAGAATGCGCCACGCTCACTTGGTGCGCAAGGGAGGCTTCATGTTGTCGCATAGACGTCGTAATAGGTAGTAGGCATACAGCACAAAGTGGTGGTTCTTCTTTGTTCTCAGGCAGTACACTTGTGCTTGTGCTTGTGCTTTCAGCTGGATTGCATGACTCGGACTTTGCTGGCGTAGCTGGCGAACTTTTCCCCAGAACGATACTGGCATAAAGATCCCCGATAGAAGATGCCGCTTTACTCTGCCCTATCACACTGTTTCCTGCATCCGGGTCTGTTGCTTTGACGAACTCAACCCTCTTGCGCTTCAGCCCAGCCCCAAACGGCCGTCTGTGATGCAGTGGGATGTCGTCATCTTCGGAGTCATCTCTCTCCCGCTGCATGGCCGGTGATGGTTGTAAAAATGAATGTGTATGGCGCAAGACGCCAAGGGTCTCAGTTTACATGAAACATGGATCGTAAGTGATGGTGATGGGAGAGAAACTGGGAGAGCAACTCTGAGAACCCAACTTGGGGACCAAGATGACTCAAACTTGGTGACGAGGCTAAAGCTAGAACGAGCGACTCTAAAGCTTATGTAATACATAGTGTAGAATTCACCAGACTTGAACGCAAATGTAGCCAACAGGCATACAAATAAAAAAACTCCGTGCACGATTCCAAATAAACAACAAATAAGTATGGAAAGAAAAGTTAATAATCATCACAATAATAACTATAAACTTAAGATCCATAATAACGCCAGACATGGTCAGATCAAGGGGACAAATATGCTCCGAGCCTACAATCGAATTAGCCATCTGGTTTCAACTTCGTATCCTACCCTACAACGTAGATAAAAGCTGAGAAAAGGGGCAGTGTTCACTCACCCGATTATCACGTAACAAGCGCAAATAAGACCTCCCTTTAACCCACTAGATCGTAACGGGCCACTTATACCTTCACCTAGAATAAGAAAGTTGACGAGAAGAACGGATCCAAGCAGTGTCGCAATCTCAAAGAAATTGAACGCCAATACCAGGGGTTTATCCATGATCCATGCCGCAATGATTGTCAGGGGAGTTACGCAGAGTGCGATCTGGATTGCCGAGCCGACTGAAACAGCCAGAGCGAGCCCCATTTTGTCTCTGGCTGCGACTGTGACCACGGTAGCATACTCGGCAACATTGCCTACAATTGGGACAATGATGAGACCAATGAGGCCCTCGGAGATGTGTCCCTCACGAGTAACCTCGTCGATTGTGCTGGCGAGGAACTCCGCCGACGCAGACATGAGTGCTGAAGTAATGAAGAGTATCGAAATTGAGATGGCTCTGTTGATATTGCCTCCGTGGGGGATATGGTTGGATGTCTGCGAGATTCGGTCAAGGGATAAACGACTGTCTCGTCGAATATTCCGGGCGGTCAGGTAAGGTCTCATCAACTCTGCCCTTTCTCCGTCTAGAACGGATGAGTCCCTGCTTAGACGTCCTTGACTGGAACTGTGAGATAGAGAGCGGGAGTGCGTTCGCGCCCGTGCGTTGAGATTATAAACGCTGAGGGGACGCGCTGCAGTATATCCCTTTCGTCCTCGCGTTTCCATGAGTTCATCCTCATTGTCATTTTCGACTCCTTGATGCCCCAAGCCATCTAGCCCAGTCCGACTACTTGCTTTGAGAGTTTGGTTTTGAGTTGTGGCATCTTCATCCGCGAATCGAATGGTTCGTGGTGGTAGAGGTTGTGAGCCCGAATGCATATTTGAGGGAGATATGGGCAGGTTTGGGGTAGCGGTAACAGGCTGGCTCTCTTCATCCCCTCCGATTGAGATAGTGTCATCATGAGCCGGGTGATGCCTGATCTCGTGTACAAAGTAAATAACATATATGCAAAATATTATTACTGCCGATGTTCTCGTCATCTGCAGACTGGCTCTCTCTGCGCCATTAGTGTCCTTGAACGTATAGTCAAAAGCAGTCTATGGTGAGGGGTGAGGGTGTAATCATTAGTCTTTGGATCGTTGACGGGTTTAAATGTGGACTTACAGGCATTAAGAAGGTAAATACAGATACAAAGAGGAGGCTCCCCAAGAGTTGTGTGCCGGCAGCATAGTGAGCGAATTCTTGGTCAGGAAGACCACAAACAAGGAGGGCGGAGCCAAGGATTAGCAAAAGATTGACCAGGATTGATCCCAGAATGGAGGCCTGGACGACACGGATCTGATTATTCTTCAGGGCGAAACTACATCGGTCAGTATGATGGTAATTGTGCCAATGGAGACTGCAGCAGCTGGTGTCATTGTTCATGAACTGAAACATACATGCTGGCAGAAACAAAAGGTTAGTTTTACGTACAAATAGCCATTCATTTGTTTCACTTACAATAATATTAACTCAACAAGGTTGCCAAGGCTGATGTTCAAAATCGCACCAATGGTATCGCCGGCATCACTAGCTATCCTTTCCGTCGCCTCGGTGAGGAGCGTAGATAGGGGCACAATAGCCAGTGCGTTGAACAGGAATGTGAGCGTTGGACGAAAGTCGCGAAGGTAGCTAACGTAACCAATGGGAACAAATATGAGAAGAAGATTGAACCAAGAGCAACTTAATGTTTCTCGAAGAATTTCCAGGATCAAAGCTATCCGACCGGCCTTTTCTGAGATGGAATGTTCTGGTAGGAGGCTGTAGTATATCTCGTGTTCGTCAAACGGATCTGCCCTTATAGAGGTAAAGAAGAAACCAAGTCGACGCAGCCAACCTATAAGGTGGTCTTCATCAGCAACAAGACTTGGGAAACATGGAAAGCTGTGCAGGGAGACTTGCCCCCGAGGTGAGACCCAAAGACTCCGATGCGTCCATGTTGATCCCGTGGCCAATGGCTTTCAGATATGTCGCTCAATGAGGCGCTCAAAAGTGAGTATGCGATTTCATCATCTGAGTGACTCTCATTGCCATTGTATCCTGAATCTGGAAGTTCTTGGCTGATTTCAATGCTTGGAAGAATGGGATGCGGTACGTCCATCGAAAGAGACAATCAGGATGATGCAAAGTCTGTGAAACGAAGAAGAGAAAAAGAGCTTGGTGTAATGAGAGCAATCACACAAACACATAGCGCAATGCCCTCTTTATGTTTCCCCGTCGCCAACTCTCAACGCACAAATCTTCCCCTCTTCGCTCTTCTTATCAGGGCCGTGGCCGCTCAGACGACTGCACGCGACAGATTGATCTGACAAAAGAGGACTAAATATGAAGCACAACGTAGTGGGGTGAGGCATTTCATGTGTTACACAAACTGACAGCACTTGGAGGCGTCAAGCTCGCGCTGTCTGGGGAGAAGCTGGCATAATTGACACTATAATTGGTCTTAAGATAATATAAGAGCACCGCTACAGGATTACTGAAACCGTTCTAGATCAATACCCCATATCCTGCTTCCATGAAAGCTCTCCACGTGCCAAGAGTTGGACGACGGATCGATCTGGGAATGCTTAGGCAATGCAGCTCCAGTTGTGCAACTATTACTGGTGGGTTCGGTGAAGTGAGGTTGCTGCGCGGCTCATGGCCCGAGACGCTATATCATGGAGGGTAGTCGTGGAAGGGATGGTGTTGTTACCGTTGTGTGGAGAGTGACGCTGGATATGAGGGATATAAGATAGCGCCAATAATTATCCCGTTTATTAGACGCTTCTGGATAAGACCCTCGATGTACCGCTCAGACTCTTACACATCATGGTAAGACAAATGGGCGGCCTCTTGACGTCAGATACTTTGATTGCATTGTTAGTTGCTGTAAGTCACAAGTTGGGGCACGACTGGAGTACGGAATGCAAAGGGTCGATAGATATCACATCATTATTTGGATGGATAACAGTATATGGGGCAACCCATTGACGGTTTGCATGTAACCGACACTCAAAGTCATAACAAGCTTTCTTTTAGAGTAAAAATGTCTCATTTCATCGTGCAGGGCATCCAATCGTCTGAGCAAACGTTGGGTCTGGGGGTTTGGGATAACTGTCGCGTGTTATAGACTCACAGCCAAAGACATCAAATGCCCCCTTACCGCACGAACATAGATCACGGCATTAGAGTATTGAACCAACACAACATCTACCTTAATATCATTCGCTCCATCATCCTTTTGCTAGATGAAGATGCCAGAAAACCTAGGGGTAGCTCATGTGGTGGGCATTACCTAGTAACCAGCCATGCCTTCGGTTAAAGAAGGATGATGGCTTTGAATTGAACCTACAAAATGGCGGTCGTCCAGTGGATTTCCTCTCAGCAGCCGTTTTTGGTATGTTGTCATGTCTGTGCGCTTACGCTGTCGGTTTTGGTCAAGAGATGGCTGCCGCTAAGAGGGACTTTGACCTAAGTCACTGACATGTCTATTGAGAGCCTCCTTTATACAGTAAGATACAACTCCATTATAACCTAGAAACATTATGAACATGTAAATGGTATCGGCTGTGGAATAATCCTCAAAATACATTCTATCTTGGGTAAGTGTCGCGCAAATTCCCCTCACCGCATATCTTACAAGTTGTGGTGGGGAGGTCTTTTTGTTCTCACACCTCCTCACACCTCATACCTCGCATTGGAGAGTATGCGGTGATTATTCCTATATTCTGTTCATTGGAGCTATTATCTAGCTCCTCCAATGATCAGCTATTTTATTTCCAACGCTCTCTCGAATGACTTACGCCGTGCATTCTTGAGCTATTGCCTCTCCTGATGATCAGCCTATAAGCTGCCACATTTTCTATTTCGGATGTTCAAACGCCATCTAGGTTCATGTTTCAAAGTCTTTAAAGCCATGATAGTGAGTTTGACGACTAAACGTTTGTGTCAGTAGAGATGGGTGGTCGTATCTGAAGCACATAATTCACCCAGCCTCTAGCAGCTCATCCACCGCCCTCTCTATCTGCTGGCACGATTCCCGTGAAGAGTCAACCACATATGGCCATGTGATCTCGACCATGTCGAAATAGATCAAGTTAGTAATAATCTAGTTTGAAGTGTGTACGTACTCTCGTGGATGACCCATGCGATACTTGACTGTCGAAACGAATTCCTTGATGAGAGGACCTCGTCGTATCTGGGCGCACATGGGTCACAAAACTTAGATTACATTAATCTTTTTAAGTATATCACAGCATACTATTTAGTTTTTTTGAGTTGCCAATAGATACGATCGAGCCTACAGTTGAGATGCCATAGGTGATTTTGCACATATAATCGGATTGATATCTTTTGTCATATTAAAGAATGAGTTTGTGTTTAATAATGGCCATGGGGGAACCTGTGATGAAACGACGAGGCTACAGAAAGGGCAAATTAACTAAAAGAGCAATGGATGTTCGTCCTTGTAGCATATTATCATGGCATCGTAAAAAGCTCAGCTCAGCACTTGGGTTAGGGTTGGACTGTCTCCCGTAATCCATGCAGCGTTTCATCATCATCTTCGTCAGCGGACTTCCACCTCCGCCGTGGATCGTCGGTGATTCTGCATGACAAATAAACGTTTCTTTTTACTAAGAGTTCAGAGAATTGCTACTGCTATCAGCACAAAGTATTAAAAGCAGTGACATTTCATGCATTGTCTCACAACATCTCGCTCACCAACGACTAGAAAGAGATTCACCAAAAACAGCCAACACATTCGCTAAAATGGAGCAATTCGACTTTCACCCCGCAACAGCCTCCCGAACGTGGAGCCCACTCGGTCCCGGCATCGAGCAGATGGTTCTAAACGAAGACAAGGCTACTGGCCGGCGTACGACCCTTCAGCGATATGAACCTGGTGCACAAAATGCCCGTGTAGAAACGCACACCTATATCGAGGAAATCTACTTGGTGGAGGGTGATTTGCACGACATTACTCTGGGGCAAGGATGGGAGAAGGGTGCATATGCGTACCGCAAGCCGGGGATGGAACATGGGCCGTTTCGCAGCGAGAAAGGTTGTTTAATGTTCATCGTGAACATTCCAGCTGAAAAGTGAGGAGCAGGATCGAACTCTAATCGCAACTCCAGGTTTCCTAACCTGTCGCGCTGTCATAGGGATTCATGGGTTTAGATGGGTGATTGGTGATGGGTGTTGTTGGTAGCTAAACAAATGAATGTCTTGAAGCCATCATTTGCATGATCCGGACATATCATCAAATAAGAGAAGGAGACTCAAGGGCTAAACATTCAACAAAGCCAAGTTCTATTCTTGGATGGCTATTCGTCGAGCCCGATAATTGATGGATGAGAGGGACTAGTTGCTAGGTCATACCAACATCATCATTCACATAGTTCGTTAAAAGCTATTGGGCATGACTTAGTATTGCCGAGGCGAGATATTTGTTGTGTGACCAATTTTAAGAAGACGATTCATGTTGAACATCACTCTATCAAGGAATCTGAAGGAAACGTTTAAATAGATACAAATGATTGAAGAACGTCTCTCGCGTAGCCAACATGCAATCCTGACAGAAGCAACTAGCTGATCACCGTATTGCCATCACTCTCCATACACATCTGAACCTCATTATCTATCAGTTAGATTAGTGACTGGTCAGACCCTCCTTGGACATCTGCTATGGAAACAAAGGGCGGGCTCTTACCAGTTAAGGTCGGTAGGACCCAGAAGTCACACAATTTCTCTGTCCACAATCGACAAATTTGGTGGTGTACACAGAGGTGGTGTCACCATTGGACTTGGTGGTAACCCTCGTAGTAGATGTGAGAGTACACCTAAGCAGAGTATAAGCAATGTGTTAAAACAACGGCAAATAACTGGGGTCTGTCGTTTATAGGAGAGAAAGATACATACATTTTGGAAAAGGTAAAGAAGTAAGTGAGAAATGGTTGTTTAAAGTTGTTTGGTGACTCGGGTATGTTCTCTAAGCAAGTATTCACTGTCGAGGAAAAACTCTAGATGATAAAGAGAAGAAAAAAGAGGAATCTTGAGAAGAATACAGTCTCCTTTTATATTTGCGTAAGCGTGTAAAGACTTCACTTCATGACCGCAACCAACAAAAATACTCATCCATTACATCCATCTACTTCAGACGTTCTCGTCAATAACTGCAGGCTTTTCCCATTATCACAAGAGCCATTCTAAAGGCCTCTAACCCGGATGAGCCACGGCCGCGGCCAAGACATCTCTTGAACAGCAAGCATACAAGGCAAAATACGTTGGGTCTAGTTTGCATGTTGACGCTCAAATAATGCACGAAGCCACCTGGCTGGCCTGATGAACATAAGATAGCCTATTACTCAGCCCGTGTATCACTCTGTTGGTTATGATCTGAAAGATGCTTCATCATTCGGCTACTAGGCCAGTTGTTGGTCGCCGCAATGAGTGTTTATGAAGTTGAATGATAAAATGTGATGCTTGATTCATAAGACAGTAAAGCCTTGAATAAGTGTAGGCTGAATGACTTACGTATGACCTCCGTTAGCAAACCGCGAGCAATGGAAGAACCAACATCGCGGCCAGATATCAGGCCTACTGGATAAGTTATGAGTGCAACGCAGAACCATGGTAGCCTACAACTAGGCGCTCTTGGTGTTACATCAGTTGGTGACGACCCCAAAGGCCGCGGCGCCATTGTATTCCACATAGAATAGAGTGGATGGGATTTTACCTCACTGACGCTCGGATGATCATTCGTCTACGTGTGTTGGTCGACCGTCGTGCAACGAGGAGCGAGCACATCATCAAATGAACCACACGAACCACGGAGTTATCTTTCCTGCCTAAAAATTAGAGCCAACAGCGTTGAAACGGATGGAAGTTCGAGCCCTGGAGACGAAGGGCTCAGGGTTTTAGCGTGAGTGGGGGTTCCTAGACACTGGGCTGTGCCCACCTGCAGTCGAGTCGGGTGCTTGAGCCTCAATTATGTGGTACTCGTGGTGCGCCCACAATTGTTAGCTCCTTGATGAGCGTTCTAAAGGCTGAACACCCTCCGAGCTAGCTCATGCTGCAACCAGGAACCACCCAACTTCCCATCCATTTATTACTCTTGATATCTTCTTCTATAAGAGGTTGTTCCAAGATATTCTATTTTCTCACAAATCATCAAGCCTCAAGGCTATCTCATCTTCCATATATTCCAATCCACCATTTCAAACCCGGCCGCCCTCATTTTGTCGCCATGGCTCACAATGATTCGTTGAAGCCTGGGGGGAGGACAAGTCTGAGAGCAAGCCTCCGTCCATCACGTCGCTGCAAGACCTCACAATCATTGAATCTTGGGATACAGAGACGAAGACTGCGAAATACGTGACATTTTATCACATCACACCAGAGGAAGAGGTATTCTTTGGCCAATCCTTCAAGAACAAGCGCGACATGTCTCTGGAAGAGTTCCAAGCTGCTCTTGAACATATCAAGGACGAGGAGCTCTTCCCGGAGGTCCCTGCAAACGTTGAATTGACCATTGCGCCTGAGAACTGGGACAATTCCACCGCCTTCATCAAAAGACCCGGTCTTATATGCTATGAATCCGTCAAGGGAACCAACTTCATTACCAAGTCCATGATGGATGAGACACTCATCATGGAACAAATCTCCAAGAACCCTCACCCACACATTGTTCACTATCACGGGTGTCATGTGCGGCGCGGTCGCATCACCGCCATCGTCATTGAACTACTCGACAAGACATTAACACAATACGTATCTACCCTAGAGTTTGAAGCACTGGATAGACCCAAGTTTATCGCGGCCCTGGAATCGGCCGTCGACCATCTCCATTCCATGGGACTGGCTCACAACGACATAAACCCGGACAATATTATGGTCAAGGACGGAATGCCGGTGTTGATTGACTTGGGATCGTGTCAACCATATGGAAATCGCCTGCAGTCGCTTGGTTCGGAAGGATGGTACGAAGAGCTCTTCTTTACTTCGGAGAAGAAGCACGATACCTTTTCGATGAATAAATTGAAGGAATGGATCCAGAACCCAACCCCAATTCATTGATTGGATGAAATGCCTGCGTCGCCATGGTTGGGATGTTGGAGATGTTCTCTTTATGTAAATCTGATAGGTTAAGCTGTTGCGGGCTTTCTCGTTGTCTGGCCAGGGTGGAATCATGCAGGGTGTATGATGAGATGAAGTGGTATTGATTCATGTTGATAATGAGATTCCTCATAGTTGGGACATGTCATAGATGCAAGCCTGACTATTATACAGAATATAAATACAAAGTTGAGAATTATTCCGCCAAAAGGCGCACTGCTACCCATTTTGCCTCTCAAGACGTCTCTGCGCCATCCTCCGACTCTCCTTTCCACCAATGCCAGATAGCTTTGCACCAGAACCAGGTCTCAATAGTGCCAAAGATGCTCAAGAGGGCAACCAGGAAGATTTTCATGTTCTTGCTGATGCCCAATCCTTCAAAGCTGAAAGCCGGAAGGTCGCCATTATTATTATTGTGGACGACTTGACTGGCAGCACGGCCCTCTGGTGACCGCTCAATAGACTTTTTCTCGGCCATTGAGCGGGATGTGTTTGATATGTATTGGGTAAAGATGCGTGACGTTGGAAGAGCTGTGCTGCGACCCAAAGGTGAACGCAGGATCGTGGTGCGTGCTGAGTTGATCAGTTGGTGGCGCATGGTGTTTGCTGACACTCTCTCCAAGGCTTGGAGTGGATTGGCTTGATCAAAGGGTAATAATTATTGTGCAGAGGGAATGAAGAGTATAATCTGTGAGAGAAAGAGAAAGCATCGTAAAAGCTTCATGATTCTTCGAAGCCTGGCCTTTTATTTACATGACTCCTTGTGCCAAGACACCTTGATCGTTACCCAATTAGGAAAATCTACGTCTTGAATGAAGTTCCGATCCATCGTTCCCGCATCCTTCCGGTAGCGGAGATGGTCCAGCCAGTAGGAATCAACGCCAAGTAGAACAGTAGAACATGGGATGGGATGAGAATCACAGACGTTGTTTGATCGCGAGGGTCATGTAGGTGAGGTAAGATGAATTGCATGCTGAGAGACTATTATCGTAAAGTATGATCTTGATGGGAATTTGTGAGGATTTGTGCGATGCATTCATTCTAGAGCAAAAGCTGACACTCTTCTTTCAGCTCCTCTTGTATTGCAAGAAAATGAATCCATGTCCGTTTTGTGGGACATTCTCAGACCAATAATTTCTACCACAAGATGCAGAAGTGCTGTGTAAAGTTTCCTGTATGGTGTTTGATCAAGTTCTGGGTGAATACAACATAAGGCCAGGGCACAAGAGGACACACGCAGCTGAAGGTCGATGCTGCGGGTCGACACGTGGGAGCTGCAGCCATAGCAGTGACAGACACATTATCAATCAATGAGGGCTTTCATCAACAATTCAACCCCAACCCCTCGGTTCCATGAGACGTCATGGGCTTCACTTCATTTATTCAGTGCCAAGCCGCTTCAAACTGCCGTCGGGCATTGTAGACCCAACGGTTCATCTCCTGCTCCCGACCGACTCAGCTACTCAGATCGGAGTGTTTTTCTAGACTCCCACGATTCAAACGTGGTAGACCCTGAAATGCCTCCCCCTCATGTGCTGGAGGCTCGATCAGGTATGGCGGTGCTTAATATAGCGCCCCCATTCTCGCCCATGCCTCGCCCTGTAGGTGAACGACGACCCCACTGTTTCATGGTGTTTCGTCAGTCTGGGTGAGCGGCTGATGGTAAGCCACTCAGATTCACATACGTAACCCTCGAGCACTAAGACGCACTATTGAGGGAGGACGGGTATACAATCTTTCCTTGATGCCAAGAGTTGCGCCGGCCCTCGAGCAGTTTGGAGAGTTTTTGTGAATGCATGCTTGGAATATTGCATGCCAGCTCTGTGTAAGAGAAGAGCCTCATCAAGAACTAGACGTCGCGATGTCCTACAAATATGAAGATGCCGTCCAGTGCTTCAGGTTTTGCATCAACAAACTACCACATCTCGCACTTTAATCCTACTTTCCATTTCCGGACATTTCTTTTAATTAATCATCCATCCATCCAGCCAACTCCAACATGTACATGACAGCTTCTCGGATCGCATCCGGCTTGGCGATGGCGTGGGTCACAGCCGCTGCGACGATCCGTGTTGACGCCGGATTGAAGGGCCTCTCGTTTACTCCAGACTCCATCACTGCCAAGGTTGGAGACGTTTTGGAGTTTCATTTCCATGCTCCCAATCACAGTGTGGTCATGAGTGACTTTGGCAGTCCTTGCCAGCCTTCTAAGACGGGAGGGTTCTTTTCGGGGTTTATTGTGACGGATAGCAGTGAAGCGGTTCGTAATTATTTCATCCGGGAGGGTGCAGTCAATCGTGAATGCTAATACGATGCATGTATAGACGGATGTCTTCCAAGTCGAGGTCAACTCGACGGACCCCATCTTCTTTTACTGCGCCCAGAACCTCGGCAGCCACTGTGCGAGTGGCATGTCTGGTGTCGTCAACCCCTCCAAGGACCAGAGTCTCAGCGCCTACCAAAAGTCAGCCAAGTCAGTTACTTCCGCGGGCAGCCCGGCCAGCGTGTTTGGAGGCGAGGTGGTTCCCGCGTCCAAGGCTCAAGCTACGGCGACGCCATCACCGACTTCTAGCCCTGGGGGTAGCAGCGGTGGCGGTGGTCTGTACGGAGGAGGTGGTAAGTCAGACCACCCAGGTCCCGACCACCCCCACTTTCCGGCCACCTCAAAACACCACACATCACAAGGAACGCAGCGGAATCATATGAACACAACAGCATCACAACTGTTTTTTTGGTGTTTTTTTTTCTATTCTAGATAAAATTCATAACATAGGTCTTGCAAGCTGTATGAAGAAATCAATTCTGCAGCCCGGTTCGGTGCCAATAGCTCTCTGTAACGCTTCCTTGTTGCAAGAACATCCTTGATCCTAATAAATCGACTGTTCAAGTCTTCTGTGACCTTTTGCCTCTTCCGGGGCCGGTAAACATGAACAAGATGCTCTAGTTCCTTGATTTTGGCATCAGCTTCGGCCAGCTTGGTGTTTTGTTGGTCTAGACCTTTGCCAATCTTCCTGAATAGTAGCCGGATCGCAGGGTCGTCCAAGTGGAATAGATCCACAAGGCCACGAAGCTGCTGGGACCTTGTTGGGGTAATAAAAACAATTGTCTTAGGTTCCCTGTTCTCTTGGGCTTCTAACGGCACCAATTTCGGCGTTTCTGGAACTTGGGTTTGGCCCCTTTGGTTCTCAAGAAGAAGACGGCTCAACAGAGGTTTGGCCGGGTTAACTGGCCACAACCCAGAGCCAAGGAACCCGTTTTTGATGTTTTTTAATGTCAAGGCTGCTAGACGAGCTGTATGATAACAACATAGGAACGTCATCTTGCCCGCGGGCGAGGAATCAAAGGCATCTGGGTATTTCTCTATAGCTCTGCGATAGGCTGTCTTGACGGGCGAAAAAATCGAGATATCAAGAGGTTGAAGAACATGAGATGTATGTGGAGGTAAAAATAAGATATATATGTTGTTTCTGTAGCATTCGTACATAAAATCATCGGTTGTATGACTCCCGTGGCCATCAACAACCAGAAGAACTCTTGGGCTTGATCTATTCCTTGTCTGGGGGATAAAGACCTCTCGTAGCCAAGCTACGGCTGTCTCGTTGTTTGTCCAGCCCTTAGAAGTTGCAGCAAATTGCCAATTTGCTAGAAAACTCATCTCGTCAGGGAACCATTGTTGTTGAACGGTCTGGCCCTTGAAAACAACCAACGGACTAAGAGCCCGACCTGTTGCTGAGATACACTCGATGATTGTGGTCCAACAACGCGTTCCAGGTTGTTTTTTTATCGTCTGACGAACTGATGAGCTACCAAGGACCAGACCATTAGTTCCCTGGCCTTCTAGGATCCCAGTTTCATCCATATTATATCGATTTTCTGGGGGATGCCCTTAATCAACGGTAGCTCCAGCAGGTAAAAGAAATCCTTGATAATCTTAGTCGTAGCCCCGTTGATGCGTACAGAATCCATTTGCTTGCCTCTGATAGTCTTAACTTCCGGGTTTCTAGCTAAAAAACCGGTCAACCACCGTTTTCCAAGTGGTCGTTGGTCACCACTAGCCTCGATGATCCGGGTTGCAAATTCCTTGAGTCTCTTATGTGTTGGTGGCAGCCCTAGGGAGGCTTGGCCAAGAACCCACTCACGGAGGTGTATTTCTTGTTCCTTGGAAAGCCTCTGAAGGTGCTCCATAGCAACTGCCTTTGTTGCTGAACCTTTTATCCGGTCTGAAAGGGTTGTCCTAGGGACTCCCCACTTGAGGCAAGCCTCGCGCAGAGATGAGCCGTCCAGAACAGCTTGTATGGCATATTTGATATCATTTTCAGTATAACGAGGCATGAGGATTCCAAAAATCTAATTATCTTTTTGATACGATAAGAATTGGTAGAGAAAATGCGGTTGGAATGATATAGGTCATGAGGTGGTTGGACGTAAATTAGGTGGCCGGAAAGTGGGGGTGGTCGGGACCTGGGTGGTCTGACTTAGCAGTGGATCGAATGCTGCTGGGCAAGTTCATGCGTCGGTTGGTGTCGTTTCTGCTCTTGCTCTGGGTATGGCAGTCCTGCTTCTATAGTGAAGCAAAGCGATTGGAGCAGATGATTGCCTGCAGTTCTATTTTGCAGAGGATCCAAGATACTTTTCTGCATGTATACACTTCACATGGAATTTAGGAGTAATTAGAAATCTCAGGCAAAGATTGATGTTTGCGACATCGGCACCACTAGGCATAAGAGTCTAAATTGAGTTTATCTACCCTAACCCTATAATGTGACGTGATGATGATATGGCGTTGATGTCTCGCAAACATCGTTTATAAGAACCATAGGAATATAAATATGGAGCTCAAAAGATTGGGATATTCGCATACTATAGAGAATCTCTTCATAAGACATGAAAGTTGTAGTAGTATCATTATGTTCTTATGAATAGTCTGGTGTCTTTATTCTTATAAGAAAACAAAAGCGATTCCAAGGACTGACTGTTAGTGTAAGATGTACTATAGAACCATATAACTGAATTACCTGGGTGAGTTTAAAACTCCAAAGGATTGAAAATTTTAAGAATAGAAATCGTGCGCTGGTTTTTAGATAGGGGGAGCATGCTATATGCTATTCTAATAATACTATTAATCTCTGAGGGTTCAATCTTCATCTCAAATCTGGTTGCTTAAGTACAGGGGCAGGTATGACCTTCTGCAAATACCCCACCAAATTAAAGCCCCGCATGCCAGTTCAAATTTTGCCTCATTGAGTCATCACATAAAAAGACAGCCCAGCAGAAGTCTCTCTCCCTCATCCATTCGTGAAACATCCAATCCAATCCCTGCGTCTTTTAACGTCTCAGCCTTGCAGACACAATATCGGACTGCCCCAATTGATTGCACAGCGTATACACAATGGCTACAGTCACATCTTTTGACTTGAAATCTTTGCCCCTCATTGCGCAGGGCAAAGTTCGCAATCTCTATGACATTGATGACAAGACTTTGCTCTTTGTCACCAGTGACCGAATCTCGGCTTATGATGTATGAAAAATACCTTGTCTTTGTCATTGCCCTTGCCCTTGCCCTTGTACTTGTTCAACAGACAGACACGGCTTTCTAACATCAAGTCCCTTAGGTCGTCTTGAAGAATGGCATCCCCGACAAGGGAAAGATTCTCACTCAAATCTCGGGTCACTTCTTCTCAGTCTGCTCTGAAAGGATCCCCAATCTGCGACACCATCTCGTCAGCCTCAACCCGCCCCAGTCACTCACAGCCGAGGAGCGTGCCATCGTCCACGGCCGCTCTATGCAGGTGAGAAAGCTCAAGGTGTTCGCCATCGAGGCAATTGTCCGGGGCTACATCACTGGAAGTGCCTGGAACGAATACGCCGAGAAAGGCACCGTTCATGGTATCCCTCAGCCAGCGGGCCTGCAGCGCTGTTCTGCTTTCCCCGATGGGCCAATTTACACCCCGTCTACCAAGGCACCCGTAGGAGGCAAGGATGAGAACATTACTCCCGACCAGGCGCGCGAGATTGTCGGCGAAAAGTACGCAGATCGCATCGCAGAGCTTGCCGTCTCCATCTACAAGGTTGCGGCAGAGTATGCCAAGGAGAAGGGCATCATCATTGCCGATAGTAAGTAATCTCAGCAAGGCCACATCATGTAGTGTGCACTTCTTTTTGTTAACTCTTTCATCTAGCCAAGTTCGAGTTTGCCTTGGACGAGGCCACTGATGAGGTGGTTTTGGTGGATGAGGTGTTGACCCCGGATTCATCTCGCTTCTGGCCGGCGGATGCCTACTCAGTTGGCAGAGAGCAGGACAGCTTTGACAAGCAGTATCTGCGAAATTGGTTGACATCCAACGGGCTCAAAGGCAAGGAGGACGTCGAGATGCCAGAAGAAGTTGTGGCACAGACAAGTGAAAAGTACAAAGAAGTCTTCAAGGTACGTTCATTTCTTCCACCATCCTCTTTCATCTAGCATCTTCATCATCCCTAACAGTCGTAATTCCCTTATGTAACTGCTATTCATAAACTAATATCTGCATGTAATAGCGATTGACAGGGCGCACGCTGGAAGCCGCTTTGACCGAGTTGGAAAACTGAACACATCTGCTGCATTCACCGAGAGATGGATGGCTAGATTTGTTCAGGTCTGATGCCATAGGCACAAAAATAGTCCTCCGTCAAGGGAGTCGAAGAACTGAAAAAGTCATTGGCATTGGTGTTTCTGTTAGAAAGCTGCCCTTTTATATCAATTGATGGCGCTTCAAAAAGCATGCAGCTTTCCATGAATTTTGTCTTTGTGACGAAATGGTGGACAGTGTCGATCTGGCGCACCTGTCCGGGATGGTGGATTGAGTCAACAATGACCATGCAATCGTTCCAAAATCTTTAGAGATGGTATGCATGTTTACTGGAGGCTCCAAGTCTTGAAATTACAAAAATTCTGGTCTCTGGACTCTGGTCAAAGATTGTTGTGTATCCGTGACACCTTCAGAGAACATGCCCTGAACGTCTTTCATGTACACAAGCACAATGGCGTAAACAATTCACCAACATATCAACTGGAGCAATGTCATATTCATGCTCGTGCTCTCAAAGTCACCATATGACTAGATCCATATGCCATATTTAACGTAGCTTGTCCCCAGTCTCCAGCACAGCTAGATACCATCCTCTAAATACTATCATGCATCACTATGCCCTTCACTGAAGAACTGATCCGACATTTACAAACCATCGTCCCCTTTCTTGGATGCTATTTTACGTGCCTGACCATCATAACAATCACATCTAAAATTCTGCCCGGAACAATCTTGAACGAATTCCCCCGTTCTATTGCCTTTATCGTCACCCTGACCATTACACCACCTCAGCCGCCGAGCGATCCTCTTCCCCTGCTGCCAGAACCGAAACCGTTCGTAAATCCGTTTCTACATTTGGATTTGGATGCGATGATTGAAGTGTGTGATGAGATGGAAGAGATCCAGAGACTTGACATTCCTCATATCAACGTAGATGTTGGGGAGGATGAGCTTCCTACTGGCAATGTATCATCTAGTCGGAAGAAGAAGACGCCTACCAAGACCAGACAGTCTACTGTTCCTGTTCCACCCGCTACTCCTAGACCATCTACCGATCCTAGACCACCTGCCAAGAATCCAGACAATGCCCAAAACACACCCCAGAGGGGAAACAATCGACTCCAAGTTCCAAGATATCAGGCTGCCCTAAACATAACACGCGCTGGTCCCTCGCACAGCCCCCAAGTACAAGTACAAGCACAAGCACAAGCAAGTGGCACACGCATTCCCCTACCCTTCAAGGCATCAAAGCCAAAGAAAAAGTACCCTTATGATAATCTCGAGGAAGAGCTAAAACGGGCCTTGGCGCTAGAGGAGGAGGAGGAAGGGGAGAGCAGTACAAGGAAGGCCAATTCTTCGGATGGGGAAGAAGATGAGTCTGGTTTCGGTAGAGGCACGCTTGACTTTGATGATGCTGAGAGAGAATTTTGGGGGGATAAGTTTTATTTGGTTGAGCCAAACTAATTGTCAATTTGCCCTTGCATACCTAGTAGCTTTCCTCACATCAAATAACAAAAGGATCATCAAAGTCATTTCCGCATCATAAACTCATACCATCCATGCCCCGTTCACTGTCCCCCTCCCCACGTCGTAGGCTCCTCGCTCATCTCAAACTCAATCCTCTGCGCCCCCACAATCTGCCCGTGCTTCAGGATCGGCTTGTCGATCTGCTTGCCGTCTACCTTGAGGCTCTTGACGTATGCTTTCCCCTCTGTGCCCGCTCCGGGGGCCGAGATGGTGAGCTTCTGGCCCTTTACGCCGGGTCCCGGCGGCCACTGGATTTGTACTTGGTCAAAGAATGGAGACGCGACGACGTACTCGTCGCTCGCGGAGTTGACGGGGTAGAATCCAAGAGCTGAGAAGACGTACCAGGCGCTCATCTGGCCCAGGTCCTCGTTACCGCTTAGTCCATTCGCCGAGGCATTGTAATTCTCCCACGCAACCTGCCTCACCTGCCTCGCCGCGTCGGACGGATACCCAATCGCCGAATACATGTACGGCACATGGTGCGACGGCTCATTGCTATGCATGTTATGACCCCCCGAAAAGTGTTCATCTAGTTTATCCTTCATCCCCTGCCTCCCTCGCTTGAACAGCGCGGCGAGGCCCATGGCGTCGTGCATTACGTCAAAGGTGTAGACCCAGTCGTCGCCCTCGGCCCAGCCCCATTCTCGGCGGGCAAACGAGCCGTTCTCGTTGCGCGTCTGCATGAATTCCGTTTCGGCGTTCCAGATCTTGGCGTAGTTCTTGGAGCGGGCGGAAAGCTCCTCCGCGGTCTTGTTCTCGCCCACGTAGGTAGCGATGACGGCGCAGGCGTAGTCGTTGAAGGCGTAGTCGAGCGTGCGGCTGGCAGACTCGGACCAGCGGTCGTTGTCGACCCATCCGCGCTCGAGGTAGCTCGTCAGACCTGCGCGGGCTTCGTGCGGCGTAAACGGCTCCCTATCGTAGTACAAGAGTTCGGTGTCCTTCTCGGGAGGCTCGCACGCGTCCTTGTACACGGCCCTCCAGGTCTTGGCCAGGTCAAAGTTCTTGAAGCCCCTGACGAGCGCGTTGGCCAGGACGGCGTTTGCGTTCGTGGCAATCATGATGTTTGTCTCCACCATGTTGGCCCAGATGGGCAGGCGGCCGGACCAGTCAAAGATACGAAGCAGGGAGCGCATCATGGAGTCGACTCGCTCCGGAGCGAAGAGGGTGATGAGGGAATGCTCCGCTCGGTAGGTGTCCCAGATGGACCATGATTGATAATACGAGTCTTGTTCTTGATGAACGCTGTCGGTGTATCCGCTGTAGAAGAGACGGATTCCTCCCTCTGCTTGGGTCGTAGGCTCAGAGTAGTCGTTTGGATACTGCAGCGAGTGGAACAAGCCGGTGTAGAAGATGGTTCGGGGGTCGTTCTCAACGGCCGTCTTGTTCACCCCCGAGATGTCGACACGGCCTAGCTTGTCCAGCCAAGCCGCCTTGGTATTATCAACAGTCTTTTCAAAGGAAGCTCCGTCTGGAGTTTCGATATCCAGATTTCTCCGCGCTTGTTCGATGCTAATAAAGGAGACTCCCGTTCGCACTTCGACGCGCTTCACAGACTTGTCAAAGGTGACAAACGCTCCGACGAATTTTCCGTCTGCCTGTCTTTGTCCCTTTTGCACCTTGCCGGCGACTGTTGTACCGTACGATATGAAAGGCGCTGAGAATCGAGATACAAAGTACATTTTGAAGGAGTCGGGACGATCAGGTCCCAGATCGTAATCGTGTCGCTGGGGGTTGCTGCCAGATACCTCTCGAACTACCTCGTTGATTTCAACGTGGCCGGTCCAGTTCAAGCGACTCGCCTGGATAATAAAGTACGGCTGCTCAGGGCCCTTCTTGTCGCCGTCAAAGTCCACTCGTAAATGGCCGACGTGCGCAGTCGCACTCATGGCCACCTTGATCGCGCGGCTGTAGGTTTGCGCATCCGCATCCGATTCGTTTGCACCGGATCGTGATGTATATCGTCCCAACGGATCCCGGGTATAGGATTTCTGACTTTCCAGCTTTACATCCCTTCGTCTCACGCGACCGTTTGCGCCGTCGGATATTGCTTGGTCTACTGGCGCTCCGCCGCCTGGACAAGGCGGACAGGCATTGCCATACGTATCCAAAGCGGCTTCCTCTGTCAGATTCCATCCATACTCGCCAACCGAGTCCGCATCAAGAGTCACTTCATAGATGTAAGGGGTGCTTGTTTCGTCCTTTTTCCGAAACGCCAGCCCGCGATGCTGGAACAGCGGCTGGATCTCGTCCCCAAGACCTGGCATAAGCGTGACATGTCCATTCTCACCCATCCAAATGGCAGGCTGATGCGTCGCCTGAAAGCCATGAACGCGATCGTCCAGGTTGGAGTATGACACTTGGGAGATGTAATTCTCGCGCGTTTGTGCCACCCATCGCGTCATGCCGAACGGCGGCGCGACAGAGGGGATCATACCGCCGTTGTCGTTGGGAGCAAGGCCCTGTGTTCCGACGAGGGGGTTGACATACTTTAGGACGCCGGCGTTGGCATGGTAAGAGGCGAATTCCGCAGCCGCATCGTGCGCAATAGTGGATGACGAGGCCACGGAGCACGTCGCCAGCGCAAGCAGCCCGAGGGAAGTGAGTTTTTGATGCATGGCTTCAACACCTGCGCAGTGCAAGGTAAGCCGTGCTGCTCTGCTAAATGAGGTGCAATCTGTCGAGGAGCAGCGTTGAGGCGGCTCAGGCCGTAGTTATATGAGATGAGCCCGTCTGTCTGGCCCAACTGTCTTGAAGACTGGCCTTTGGTTGGTTGCTGACGCACAATGGCCAACCTTCCACTTATTATACTTTTTTATTTCCCCATGTCTATGATCCGTTTTCTTGTCTCGTAACTGGTACTCCACAGAACAGAGCCGGATACTACCTTGAACCTTGTGATCCCCCTCATCAAGGAAATGAGCAAGTCTGGGGTAAGACACCCCCACAGAAACGGTGGACGATGCCCACTGCCTTGCAGCATCGCAGCTGGTTCCGATTCGTGGGTGTTTGTAAGTGAGGTAGCACTCAATGCAGATCTTCTCCCTCTTTTCTCTTTATTTGGCGGGGTAAGACGGCGTATTTTGATTCAATTGCTCATCGAATGAGACGAATATTCTTGCTTTATTACCGAAGCGAGAGATGTATTGGATGGCCTTTATTATGCTTCATGTATGCGTAATTTAGGCTGTCCTTGTGATCTCGAGGTGGGCTGCTCTTTGTAATCGTGTAACCAACCTCGAGAGTAGAGTCCTAGAAGTAATACCGGAGATACCACCCAGAATGGAAAGTGTGTTTGAATAATTTTGAGGGCTGTGAAGAAATATTCCTTCACGTATCAATCGATTGTTCTCTTGACTTTACTGCAAGGCCACTGATGCATTTCATCGCGGTTCTAGGGTAGCAAGTCTAAACCGTTTGGACCCTGACTCGGCGATCTGTCTTCGATGCGACTACCGCAAGCCACCGAAGAGTGCTTACGCTTGAATGGCCAATTGACGGGAAAGATGAATGAAGAGAAGTGCCTAAGAATTTTGGTGGCGTGATGCAATCTATTCACATATTGTGGATGATTATGGAGCGCCATGCAGTAGCGTCTTCGACTTATAACGCGTCTGGAGTCTGTTACTGCAGCAGAACGTTGATGTTTAATAGACATGAGACTGGAAAGTATCTCCAATAGGGCTTTTATTTTATTTTATTTTACTTCATGTAATTCAGGTATAGGAAGACCTATCGTCAAGGTAGATGAATGAAGAGACACGGTTCTCTCTCATTAATATGGAGACATAGTCTTGGTATTGTACACTGGCGTCGACACATACGGTAGTGACTGCGCAGCCATGCATCGTAGACGTTCGAATAACCTGTATATCAAGACCTGCGTCAAAGCCATCTCGAGAAACCCCTTATTCTGGTCTCTGAGCCCAAATTATGGTATGTCGCACAGCAGTACGATATCTTTCCGTGTCTGCATCAAACCGTTCAAGTAGACTGTCATAATCCTGCTGCGAAATGTTCAACGCCTGTGGGCTGTGTATCAATATGTTAGATGTGACCCTGTAATTCGAGTGTGGATTAAGCGGCTCACCTGGACATTCCACTCATATTCTTTACCGCGTCTCGCATACTCCTTCGGCCTCGGACGCTTAATTCTTTGTTTTCCTGGAACTTGCCAATTACGAGATCTGAGGAGTGAACACTGATGTTGATGAAACCGTCTGATTTCAGCTTTGATAATATCATGTTGCTTGGATTTGGAGTCTTCATAAACATGTTGGCAAGGTTGTGCAACACGTTGAAAGCTGTGGGATCTGGGCCGGATATCATCTCGTTCGCAGCTGGTTCGATCAACTGTATCCAGCCACCGGGTTTCACGCAGCCCGTCAGCCTGCCAAGGAACTGCTCGATTGTTTCGCTGGGGAACCCGGGAAAGACGAATCGCTGGTGTACAAGATCAAAGTATTGGCTCCATTCTGCTGGGAGGTCTTTGGATAAATCACCGGGGACTAGTTTGACGTTGGCTGGGAGCACTTCTTTCGGTGGAAACAATTCTGGTCTGCAAGTCCGTTAGTATGCATGAATTCTGACAGGGCATACTTGAGACTCACGCAATGTCGAAGCCCACAAGCTCCGTCTCTGGAACAAAAAGAGTACTGGCATCGGAAAGCCAGGTCCCTTGAAAGCTGTTAGACAAGTATGGCTATGGAAGAGATTGTAAATACCATCAGCTGCCGCTGAATCTAATATCTTCTGACCCTTCTTTTCATAGTCGATCGGCGCCTTGATCAAACCACCAAACGAGCCCTTGATCCATTCATGCTGGTTCTTCATTCGCAAAATCTCCTGGTAATTGTTCGGCAGCATGTATGCCTTCTTGGACTCTTCCAAGTCACTGGTGCTAGTTTTTGAGACTGTATCTACGGCCATGGTGTTGGTGAATATCCTGGTTGTGACGCTGCTGAACGGACGTGATCAAGGTACAATTGGCTACAACTGAGATAAATGTTGCATAAGGCGATTTATCCACGAAGAAAATCCTACTGTTTTATCAGAAGCATTAAATCTATATCGACTATTGTGTTTTAATCCGTCTTGGATCTAACGTTCATCTGACGTGGACTTTGTGCATCGCAAGTCCGGTTACCGAGAGTGTGACAAGGGGTTCGGGTACCGACGACATCGACACGGCAGAACACCACGGAGACGTCTGAAGGATTCGAACAAGTAGGATTGAAAATGGAAGAAATTTATTGACAAAGGCTATTCGAGTTAATTTTTGGTTTGCTTAGTATATCGCATGTAAAAGGTAATTCGTGTATCGCTGTTTGAAGTCGACACCGTGATCCTGGCTACTCGAATTGACTGAAGATATTTTGACCTTTTTTGATTCGATATTATCATTATTCAAGAATACTAGACGGATTACAGAATAAGCATGTTGTCGCAACGGTCTAGAGAGAAAAATGCCTGGTTCTTGGAGGCATTCAAACGCCCCCTTCGTCGCCAAGGATCCAGCAACCCGTCAAACATCGATCTTGCGACTGCAGAGAACTGGCTGATCCGTCCCGAAATGCTACCACTACTCAAGAAGAACTGCAAAAAGAACCTGAAAGAAAAGCACCTCTCTTATGCCAATGGCTTGGGAGGAACACCGGAGTTGTTAGCCGCCGCCTCGACATTCTTCAATCACTTTTTCTCGCCCGTGATTCCAGTCAAACCAGAGCACATCGTGACTGGTACGGGACTAAGTGCCGTGCTGGACACCTTGATGAACGATATATGCGATGAAGGAGATGGGCTCTTAGTGACGGCTCCATTTTGGGGTGAGTGCTCAACGGTGTGTTGTTCCGACTATCGCCTCACTAACATCGCAATAGGGAGCTTTCAAGTATCTGCCGTGCTGAGAAACAGCGTAAAATTGATACCCGTATTTGTACCATTTCATGAATCAAATTCTATCGAATCAGTCGTCGCTGCATATCGAACCGCAGCTGAAGAAGCCGACTGCAAAGTTCGTGGGATCCTCTTTTGCAATCCACACAATCCATATGGACACATTTGTCCGGCTGAAGTCCTCGATGGTTTGCTCAAGTACTGTGAGGAAGCGAATCTTCATTTTGTGTCTGACGAGATATATGCACTATCGGCCTTTGGTGCAGTCGACGAAAATGTAACGGGTCGTGGGGAAGGGCTTGAGTCACCGGCGACTGAGTTTGTTTCCGTCCTGTCTAGAGATTTGAAGGAGCTTGGTGTCAGTGGATCGAGAGTCCATCTACTCTATAGCATAAGCAAAGATCTTGGATGCAGCGGTATCAGACTAGTAAGTATATCTGCCTTGCATCGGGAATATTCTATCCACTAACAGATGATACAACAGGGCTGTCTTGTTACTCAATCGAATAAAGACCTACGCATGTCACAAGCAATCCTCAATAATGCCAAGCTTTGTAATGCTGCGTCCGTCATGGTCACCCCAATCCTTCAGGACATACCGACAGTCACAGCGCTCGTCGACCTCAATATCCGTAAATTACGCAGAGCTGCCATGATTGCGATACGATTCGCTGAATTTCACGGCCTGACATATTACAAACCCGCGGCGGGTCTTTACATATGGCTGAGGCTCTCAAAAGACTGCGAAACTGCAGAGGAGGAAGAGTCCCTTGTCCAGCGATGCGCCGAGAATGGTGCATTAGTTGGTAGCGGCTCTGATTATGCAGAACCTCATGCCGGCTGGTTCCGGCTCACGTTTGCGTTGCCAGAGGCTGACTTTTTAGAGGGTCTGCGTCGCATTGAGGATACAATAGGATACAAGGAGCGGTTTCAGTGGAAGAAGAAGCGCTGGGGATCTGTGTTTAAGAAGCGATGGCAGACACTCTGTTTCTAATTTGCTGTGATGACGGGGAAAGATCTGGGGTAGATTGGAAAATTGCTGGTCAATTGTCTTGTATGAAAAGTTATGAGACCTGTGGATATGAATGAAGCACGAGAATAAGAGGGATATGAGATTACGAACTCACTATAAGAAGAACTTCGAATAATGATTACAAGTTTTGTTCATTTTGACACGCGTGCAATGGCAGTACATGGAATAAAATATTTTTGACATGAGGTCAGTGATGCAGTTGAGATGACAGCAACAAATGCAACAGAGAATATTGATGAAAAGGCTGCTGGTCTATGGAATAAACAAAGTGACAGATCGCCATCATTTCATATGGATATGAATGTAAGAGTTCTACAGGAATCAACGTAATGAATGAATAAGCTTCATTGTAGTCGTAACTGTAAAAGGATCAAGTGCCTCCTTTACCTTGACTTGAGCTGCCACCACACATTAACTATCTGATAGGACAGCTGACCTTTCTAGAAGTCTTTCGAAAGACTCAATTACGATATATAACAAACACTCTAATCATGATTTTATTGGAGTCAGATGAACCTCACCGTTCGGTAGGCCAATCCAACTGTCGGCTTGAAGCTCAACGCCATCTGCTCCCTGCTGCTGAACAATATCGAGCTGATAGCTCCGCAACAACTCAGCCACTATCACACGCAGAATGATATCTGCCACATTCTTTCCAAGGCACTGGCGCGGGCCAAATCCGAATCGCCACATATTGTATCGTCGCGCCTGTGAAGTGCAAGTGTCAGTCGTGCAAGACAAGAGCTTGGCAAGATGTTTCTTACCTGATCTTTTTGCCCGAGGTGCCTATACGGGTCGAAATTTGACGCATTCTCCCAGTATGGATTGTCTACGTTTATCGCGTAGGCGTCCACAATAACATCAGTCTGATATCCTCGTTAGCCAAAGTGTACCATGTTGCTTTGGGGAAAGAACTGAGTGTACGTTGCGAGGAATCACGTAGCCATCAACAATCTTGTCTACATCGGCGGCTTCAGGGTTTGAGAATGCTGCAAGTCTGTGTGTCAGCTGAGCGAAGAAAAATACAGAGACCATGGTATCTGTTGAAGAACTCACGTAATATCGGATGCAGTCGTGATACCTCGAGGATGCAAGCTGCCAGCAAGGTGTCTTCTCGACAGAGATAATTCTCATAGGATTCTTCTGATTGTGTATAACTCTGCATTTCCAGTCGCACCTTTTGCTGAATGTCGGTGTGCTGAGCAATTCTTATCACATTCCACGATACAGCATGGGCTGTGACGTCTAGATTGGCAAAGAGCGATTCGTCAAGAGTTTGAAGAAGCTGAGACCCGTAAGCTATGGTAGTAAGGTGGAATCAGAGAAACCGTACCTCCTGCATTGACATTTGATCATTTTGAATTGCTTCCCACAATGAGATGATGGCACCATCGCCCTCTCGGATAGAGTATTCATAGCTTCTTGCGACAAAAGTCTCCCAATTCAGTTGGAACTGACGAAGACGCGGCATTGCTGAGCCCGGTAGATATTTGGCAATGGCGTATCGATTGATACCACCCATAAATGTCTCTCTGAATAAATCCTCTCTAGGAGGGCCCAAAGCATACATCTCCTTGCGCTGCTCTGGAGTCAGGGTGCCAAAGAAGATGCTGGCAACCATGAAGAAAGGGCAATACTTCAGGTCATTGGTTGTGTTGATGGTACACTCTCCTTCACTAGGATTGATAACGTGTAAAAATTCACGAGCCTCGTGAATAAAAGGCGTAGTTCTTCCCATAGATGAGGGTCGAGTGAAGTGAGGTTCGAAAGGTTTCCTCACCCTTTGCCATCTTTTCTGACTGACCAGGCCAACGCATGATCCGAGAAGCTCACCAAAAAGCCATCCTGAGTTGTTATCCGTGGCCTTGATGTGCATGTGAGAGTCTTTGTAAAACACTTGCACGTGCTCCGGCTTGGTTAGCACACTGATAAGTGTAAGCATTTCTGAATGGAAATCTCGCTGTCGCTAGTATATGCTCACATCTCACGCTTGAAACCTGACCAGATGCTGTACATGGGACCATACTGGTTTCGCCACCTGCGAGCAGCCTGTCTACCGTCAAAGAACTTTTCAGTTCCCTGTCCATTTGGCCATTTGAACGGTACGCCAGGAAGATCTCTCATACCCAGCAACGGGCTTGATGATTTTGACTGTTGCAATGCATTCTTAGTCTGAATTAGCTGTGAGGTCTGCGGCAGCCGATATCGCAACTTTCTCACCTCCCTACTTTGTCCCACAGAGAATAGTCTTATGGTGAAAGTGAAAACTAACACGGCAGCAACAACCAAAAGAGATGCTCTAATGACTGCATGGGTGCCAACCACTTGGCCTATTACTTCTGACAACATCTTCTTTTGCTGTTTGATACACCAAGGACGAAGTCAGCTTGTTGGCATGGTGGGGGAAACTCCATTCTTGGATCTAAAGATAGCTACTGAAATTACTACATTACCGATTACCGTGCATCTTATTCGCTGATTATTTCTAGCCATCATTATTTCGGGAAGTAAAGTGTGGAAACCGTCATCATCGTTCTCTATACCCACTGTGTGAGTCTCGGTGACCGACGGAAGTGGACGACAACCTATGAGCGCACAGATTTATCCGAATCGGGACAGTATGCCACGTGGATAGGACCCTTGAATACATGCATTCTCAATAAATGACATGGTTCCGAATTTCCATCATCATCGATTTAATCTTTCAACTGCTTCTGGGCTACCTAGGTACTGACTTCTTGTACGCACATCACCTCTGCCACACTCACAATGGCAACGATACCCACCGACCTTTGCGAGCTCTTTTCCCAATCTGTCGACCAGTGCCCAGATAACCTTGCAGTAGATCATGAGGATGGTTGCTTAACGTACCGCGAATTAGATGAAGCTTCCTCAGCTCTCGCAAGTGATCTAACAAGACTGGGCGTCGAGAAAGGATCTCCTGTTCTACTTGTCACAGCCCACGGCACCTTTAACCTTGTCGCCATTCTCGCCATTTTAAAATCCGGAGGCTGCTTTGTTCCGATCGATCGAAGAACATGGTCTCTAGAAATGATCAAATATGTTTGTGATACAGTGGACAGCCCAGTTATTATCAATACCACGCCAGAGCCCTTTGCAGCACCAGATGGGCAACGGCATGTACTTCAAATCACAAAGATTCCACCAGCTGGATCTGAGACGAATTGTTCTTCAACAGTATCTCGGATAGGATCAGATGATGTTGCCTGCATAATTTTTACCAGTGGCAGTACTGGTCGGCCGAAAGGCGTCATCATCTCTCACAAGTCACTGTGTTTGTACTCGAAGACGAGCCCCCTCAATTTGGACATTGCCCCGGGAGATCGGTTGCTCCATATTTTATCAGTGGCATTTGACGGTATGTGGCAATTCATTGATGGGTTTATTTTGAGCACCAACTGACATGATCCTGCAGCATGTGCCTGTATGCTCTTTTCCACGCTGGCTAATTGCGGTACTGTGGTTCCCTCACAGCCTGAAGATATTTATAACAAAGCCTCCTCATGCACAGTTATAGCGGCAACACCGTCGATTTTGAGTAGCCTACCAACACCCACTTCGGAAGATAGCATCTTCTCAAATATGCATACCATCATTCTTGGTGGCGAGACTGCAACGTCAGAACTCCTTGGATCATGGATAGACACCGGAGTACGGGTACTCACAGGTTATGGTGTGACTGAGACGACATCTATGGGTTGCATACACAACGTCGAGAGACACCCTCAAACGGGAGAGATTAATCCTTTGTTAATCGGAGCTTTCATGGAGCAGAGCCCCATTTGCTTGTTAAACAGCAACCTTTCCATCATAGAAGAGGACGTTGTCGAGGGAGAAATAGTCATCGCAGGCGACGGCGTTTCTCTGGGTTACTACAAAGACGAGGTCAAAACAAAAGACACTTTCATATACTGGAATGAATCCCGGATATACCGAACCGGTGACTACGGTCGATGGGTGAGGGGCCCTGCAGGCGATCGAGTGATGGAGTTCCGCGGCCGCAAAGACCGGACTGTGAAGAACAGGGGTTTCCTAGTGAATCTCGACAGAGATGTGGAAGATGGGCTCTACCGCATCGGAGCCTCGCTTGGTGTGAAATCCGTCTGTGCCGTGGCAACAGAAAAGGGTATCATAGCAGTGGTCACACCGTCGTGTGTAGACACGACTGTTCTTCTCGCTAAAGCAGAGCAGAGCATGTGTGCATATTGCATACCATACCGGATCGAAACTGTTGAAGAGATTCCACTTTCCTCAAATGGAAAAGTGCAGCACAAAAAGGTTCTGGATATCATTGCCACAGTTGACGAAGGCAAAGACCCCAATGACCTTGTCGTTCCCACAGCCTCAACAATATTCGAACGGCAAAGCATTGACAAAGAAGAAGAGGAAGAAAAGCTCAGAAAGATCCTTCGAGCCGCGGCAGAGGTCCTAGCATGTCCCGAAGACAAAGTCCAAGCTGAAGATTCGTTCGTTGGAATGGGAGGATCATCGCTTCTAGCATTGAAGTTTGTTGCTGTTCTTCGTCAAGTCAACTTGCAGATTGCTGTGAGAGACATTTTTAGATGTCGCACATTTTCAGAAATGTCGCAGCACGCTTTTGCAAAACCATGCGCAGAACAAGTGACGACTCCCATTGCCAAAGACCCCACCGTGGCACAAAAGCTCGCAGATCTTCGCAGTCAAGCTCGCATCATGCTAGGTCTATCGGATGAGAGTTTCGAGGTTGGTCCATTGACCAGCTTCCAACTCGATTTAGCAATGCCGACGTTGCTTGATGAGTCTAGGAGCGTGAACCAGGTCAAGCTGGTTTACGGCGGCACACATGCTAGCATGATGGAGAGAGCATGGCGAGCAGTGTGGCAAGCCGAACCGGTTTTTAGAACCGAGATTTGCTTAACCATTGGCTGTGGCGCACAGATCATTCACAAGAAGCCTTTCAGAAGACCACAACTTGAGATATACGCTTCTAGAAAGGACTACGAGACTGCTGTCATGGAAGTCAGTATGGCTGTTGGTTTGGGTTGCAGATTGGAGTTCTTTGCGTTCCACCCAACTACTGCGGCTACCAAAGCCGGCCGCAGAGCTAGTATACCAAGGGGGACAGAAGAACTCACCATTGTCCTCACAGTTCATCACAGCCTTATTGACGGAATCTCTTTGAAGCTATTATTAGATAATGTTGAA
Organism: Cladobotryum mycophilum; assembly: GCA_036429605.1. NCBI lineage: Eukaryota > Fungi > Ascomycota > Sordariomycetes > Hypocreales > Hypocreaceae > Cladobotryum > Cladobotryum mycophilum. The sequence goes on along the minus strand of JAVFKD010000016.1, from coordinate 3,930,998 downwards.
CGGGCCGCTCAAGGACGGTCGTTGCACTGCAGTCCTTGTTCTATCAACGCAAACCTTGGGCTGATGGCCATTCAAAAGATAAGGGATACTGAAGCAAAGAATTTCTTCTCTGAATACCTGAAAGACTTGCCCGCAGAGAACTTGTCCACTGAACGACACCGTATTAGCGCTCAGCGAAGGCGTCAGGGTGTCGAGCAGTGCATGAATACCGTCTTCTTTGAGAGCTCAGCAAGTGTTGATGAGGTGACAGCCTTTGCCGGCCAAAGCTGCGTCTCAGTGGCATGTATATACTACACTGCCTGGGCAATGGCAATCAATGCCCTCGAAGGTAGTAAAGATGTCATCGTTGGTGCTGTATTCTCTAATCGAGCAACTCAGCCTGACTATGAGGATACTATCGGCCCTTATATGTCCACTCTGCCTCTTGTCGTCAAGCTTGGTGCTGATCAGACTGTGGCGGCATGTCTTCAGCGCATAATGGACGACCTCACTACGATAAGCGAGTATGCCTGGGCACGAGCGGATCAAGTTGGCATTGGTCGGCGGATGGGAAACCTCTTGGCAATGCAACTGCCGTTACCAAATGAACGTTCAAGGCCCCCGCCAATGCGAGTAGAATCATTAGAGAACAGTGATTTCCCCTTGAGTTTCCTGGTTGAGGCCAATGGAAGTTTGCGTGCCCTCTATGACACTACCATGTTTGACGATCGAGTTGTGCGACGACTGGGCGAGCACTTTAAGCATTCGCTTCAAAGTCTGTTACATGAGGCTCTAGTGGAAGACTGTATGAAGATGAACCGCGTGCAAGAGATGGTGCTTGAGAAGGCGGAGCAGGTCAGAATCGAGGCTGGCGAACAGATCGTGAAACAAGTGCTTGAACGATCAATCGACCGATTCCCTGGAGAGATTGCATTAGAAGACTGCTCTGGGACCAAAATCACATATGTCGAGCTGGATAGAGTGACAAATATCATTGCACATCACATCAATGCGGAGTTGCTAGATGCGAGGGCCGTTGCCATCTACGGCGATGGTACAACAGGTTGGATACTCGGTTTGCTAGGGATACTCAAAACAGGCCGTATCTACGCCCCTCTGGATCCAAAGTGGCCAATGGACCGAAGAGCAGCGGTATGTGAGAAGAGCGGAGCTACGGCAGTTTTGCTCCCCAGCACATCTCAACGAAATGAAGTGCCTTCAGACATGCAAGTGTTGGCTGTGGATTCCATTCTCAACGACGAGAAAGGTCAAGGCAACGTCACAAGACTGCCAGACACGGCCTCTCCAGACTCCGACCTCGTAATCGTCTTTACCTCGGGCACAACCGGCACGCCAAAGGGCATTCCAATCTCGAACAGGGGATTCTTGTCATTGCAAAGCAACCCAGAGGCCACCATGTTTGCAGCCCCAGGACGGCGTATTGCCCAATTTATGTCACCTGCCTTTGACTACTGCAACGTGGAGATTTTCTCCGCATTGCTTCACGGAGCGACTCTTGTACTTCGGGATCCTTTGAATCCATATGCTCATCTTGCAAAGGTAAACACGGTGACGATGATGCCTTCGGTACTCTCAGTCATTGATCCCAATGACTTTCCAAATCTTGAGATAGTGAGTCTTCCAGTGTTCGTTACGCCTTTCCCCTTGCTAATAGATCATCTCTGCAGGTCTACGCCACCGGTGAAGCAGTAACAACAGGACTTGTGAACAAGTTCGCTACGCGTGCTCTATTCTACAATGCCTATGGGCCAGCTGAGGTATGAAACTTTTTCCACACGCTCTGATTCATAAGTTAACCTGTCAGTGTTCTATTTGCACCTCGTTCACAAGAATGATTCCAGGTGACACCGTCACAATTGGACATGCCATTGAGACAGCTCGCATGTACATTCTGGATGAGCAACAGAGTCAGGCCCCAGAGGGTGTGCGAGGCGAGCTTTACCTTGCAGGCATCCAAGTCCTACGAGAATACATCAACGCCCCGGAGCAAACACTACTACGTATCTTGCCAGACCCATGGCATGAAGGACAGCGCATGTATCGCACTGGAGACTACGGTATGCGCGGAAAAGATGGGAGAATTACCTACATGGGCCGAATCGATCGCCAAGTCAAAATTCGCGGCTACCGTGTTGAGTTGGCCGGAGTCGAACATGCAATCATGTCTGGGCCCAGCGATGAAGACATTACACAATGCGCTGCGTTTTCTGTCAACGGAACCTTGGCATCATGTCTTACCTTTCGTATACCTCTCAACAGTGTCGATTCAGAAGAGCGTATTCGGAGACTTCGCGACAGACTCGGCAAGCTGTTGCTTCCATCATGGGTACCACAAATCATTTTCTCCGTTGAAGAGTTCCCGAGAACTGCCAACGGCAAGATTGATACGAAAGTTCTAGAGACCCTTTATACTACTCAAATATCCTCTCGCAAGACAGTTCAGTCGACACCATCCATAGCTCCTGATGTTGAAGGCAAGTTGGCCGACGAATGGCGAAGCGTGCTACAGCTCGACACCAATGTACAGCTAGAAGAGTCTGATGATTTCTTCAGTCTCGGAGGTCATTCAGTCTTAATCATGTTACTCAGTACACGACTTGCATCCAAGTTTGGGGTCAATGTCACGGCGCGTGAATTATTGCCAACTCCAACCTTTGGCGGCCAGATCAGTGTTATTCGACGCCTTCTAGAGAAGAAGGTGACAGCGAGTCAACAGACTGAAACAAAAGAACCTGAAGACAGCACTACTAGCCAAACTGACAATCTCCTTCAGTCTGAGGAGCTAACTGAGCTTGAGCGACAAGTATGGTTTCAATATCAAGTAGCAACATCAGTCAGTGCATTCAACATTGCCAATGTGCTGCGCCTTACAGGCAGATTTGATGTTGACAGATTGATGGATTCCCTCAATGCGGCGCTGGCATCTGATCCTGTTCTGCGATCCAACTTGGTAGAAGGATCAAATGGTCCAAAGAGGGTATTGCGCAGCGCTCCGCCGACCGTTCGTCTAGTGAAAAGACTCAATACGAACAAGGAAGTCAACTACAGATTCAATCTTGAGCATGACGAACTTATTCGTGTTCACTTAGTCATGAACAAAAGTGAGGAGGACGACAACTCAGTAGCCCAGCTTGTCATCGTCACATCACACAGCATTGCCGACTTGGGCACCCTTCAAAATTTGCTTCAGCTCGTCTCTAGGTCCTATATAGGGACTGCTCCCATGATGCACGTGAGACCACGCCATCTCGATTCCACGCGATGGATGCATCGCCCATCCCTAGACGAGCACAAGTTCTGGAAAGACTACTTGACTAGCCATGGTTATAAAGATCATAGGTCATCTCTACTTCGACGCTCATTTCTGTCATCTCCGTTGGCAACATTCCACGGAGCCTCTCGAACCCGCGAATTCAGTGGCAGGCTGGTGAAGAGACTGAACACGCTGATGCGTCGACTCGGCATCACACATCATCAAATCGGATTGGCGGCGGCAGCTCTCGTGCTTCAGTGGCTGTCAGGCGAAGATGATGTTATCATCGGGGCTCCCAACGCCAACCGAACATCGTCAGTGGAACGAGAGGCTCTTGGGCAGTTTCTAGATAGACTTCCAATTCGGGTGAAGATATCCAGCGAGTCATCTGATTCCACTCCAACCACCAATACCGTCCTCACCGAGGTCCGCGACTCATCTCGTTTGGCATTGGCAAATGTCATCCCGTTCAGCAACATCCTCGAGACACTCGGTTTCCCAAGCGGGGCACTTCACCACCCTCTCTTTGAGTGCATGGTGACATTTCATCCTCGCAGTGCTCGTCTACACAACTTCCTACAGCTGCCAGAATGCCAAGTTTCTGCGACCCCAATGTTCGCCCATGGAGCCAAGTTCCCACTGATGATGGAGTGGTTCGAGCTAGACTCGGACCGATGGTCGCTGCATATTGAGCATAACACGAATCACCTGCTCCCCGCTACAATTGACATGATTGAAGATGCGCTAGAGATTATTCTAGAAGCCATGGGAGATGAATGCTCCATTTCCGAATTACACACACGTTTGACTGATCTCAATCTGCCGGAACTTGACTCACTGGACGAGAGCCCAATCTCGAGTTCAAGTTCCAGCCCACGGTCCTCAAAGGACTATGCCTACATGCTCTCCGTAGAGGAGATTGCGTCAACAATCCAAGGCGAAATGGTTGCATGCTTGGATAAGGGAACCGAGAAATTATCCCGCAGCTCCTCGTTCTTCTCTGCCGGTGCCGATTCCGCGGCAGTCATATCCCTACGGCACAGGATGCAAAAACTGGGCTTTGATATACCGGTACGGGCCATATTTGTGGCTCAAAGTCCATTGAAGCTTGCGGAGCATGTGCTTGTCTGCAGGGAATAGGACTTTACTTTTTTGCGTGTTCATATTCACGTCAGGGGGCGTCAAAAAAAGGAACGGTGTTTTATGGTGGATTTTCTTTGTCAGGGGCTCAAAATGTTTGTTTTTTAGCGACGGGCGGCTACATGCATTCCTTGATTTTATGTTTGTACATGTACGGAGTAGAATATAATCCTTTGCTCATTTGACGAATGATAGTTTTGTCTCTATCATAACGATCCATTGTTTGCATATTTTCTTACTTTTTCTCCGCTATAACAATGCTTATCCTCTTCCTTGGTGCCCATCATCTTACTCCTGGTTGCCTGCAGAATGGCTTGCGACACGCCCGCCAATTCTTTACCGCGGCGACCGCACCTATCTCAGTGTCAGACAACATTTCAATGAATGTCTCAAGTCCTAGACGGGGCAAAAGCGTGTAGAAATTGGTGCCGCGTGGCAAAACCGTATATTCCCGGACACCGTACACAGCTTTGTCCTGCCCCCTGCAATGTGTCGGGAACCGAGAAGCGGAAGATTCACGTACCCTACACTTTAAGTGTGCATACTCACTTATTGCCATGAAGCTGCCGTGAGTCGGCCTCACCAGATTCAGTAAACCAACGTCCCATAGCTTGCCAATATGTCCACAGAAAAGAAGATGCCGATATGGAAAATCGCAGCACTAAGCGACAAACCACTGTGGTACCTTGGATATGGCTCCAACATGAAGGCCAGCTCCATGAAGGACCGAAAGGTTGAACCATTGGCCACAAAGATTGTCAATGTCCCCACTCACTATGTGACGTTTGACATATTTGGTATTCCGTACTCGGAGCCGTGCTATGCAAGCTTGGAGGAGTTTCCAGATGGTGGGAATGGAAAGCTTCAGCTCGTTCATGGAGATTATAGCGTCCCGGTGCCATCGCTATGCGGCATTGCACACCTGCTGACGCCAGCCGATTTCCATCGTCTGCTTGTCACGGAGGGCAGCGGTGTTGTGTACGATATTGTTGAGGTCCAAGCGTTTGAACTTGGCGAGAGTCGGATCCGATTTGGAGCCTCGTTTCCTGTGTACACACTAAAGGCAAAATGGCCACAAAGGCCCAATGGCACGCCAAGTGCTCGATACGTGGTAGGTTCCAGATTCGGTATCTATTAAACTCGCGATGCTAACGACAGTAAAGAATCTCTTCCTTCAAGGTGCAAAAGACAATAACCTGTCGCCAGAGTACATCGAGTACCTGGAAAGATTCCCCAGATATCACAAGATTGAAGGACCTGAGCGAACCCTTGGTCAGTACGTATTTGACAATGGTTGGAGACCATTCCTCAAGAGGCTGGTTCGAACCACTACATGGAACGTTGATGAAGACGGTAATTGCCCGATTTTCGTCGCACGTACAATTGTTTGGCTGTATCAAGCGATGTGGACTTATCACGATTGTGTGCATAAGCACATCTTCGGTGAAGGTGATGGCGGAAAATTGCTTTGGACAGAAGTAAAGGAGTAATTTGTCGCTCTATCCTAGTTATGATGATCGTGTTGACATCTATATAACGAACTTGCTATTGAACTCAATCTTCTTCAACAATGCCACGTACTTGTCTGATCTCGCTTCGTAACTTGTCATCCCAGATTGGTGCAAAGACATCATGCAACATCTCCTCATTCTCGCTCTTCATTTGAGTAGACACCTCGCCTACCGCATCCAGAACACGAAGCACGTTGAGACCAAGCAATTGCCGAATTGACTGTTCTGACACGCCTCGTCTGAGAAGCTCGGCAATAAGCGATGGAAACTTTGAGACATTCTCCAATCCGGATGGTGTTGTCATCATTCCATCAAAATCGGAGCCGATTCCAACATGTTCGTAGCCGATTCTCTGTCCGACATGCTGAACGTGGTCTGCTACCCTTTCGAGGGTTGCTTCGTCGGCGTCTGTCAGCTTGCACAAGAAGGAGATCATGAAGACCCCGCCATTGACTTTGAGCATATCTAACACTTCGTCTGGGCTGTTTCGGGCATGTTTGGTCACGGCCGAACTAGTTCAAGTTAGCCAGTAGGTATGAGAGAAAATGGGATGGTAACTTTGCTTACCAAGAGGAGTGTGAGAAGATAACGGGGGCTCTGGAGAGTGACAGAGCTTGCTTTTGGACTTCTACAGATGTATGCGACAAGTCCACGATCCTGCGATAGTTGGTCAATGCTGTCCACTTTCAATCAAGAGGAATTCTCACATTCCGATGCGGTTCATTTCTCTAACCATTTCGACGCCATCTTTTGATAGCCCACCATGAATAGGTGATGAAGAGGTCTGTCATGTCCAAATCAGCACTACTATCAGCAAAGCCAAAGGCTTCTTCTACTCTCACCGCCGAATCTGCGTATAGATTGTTTTCACCGTGAGTCAAGGTAACGTATCGAACGCCCAGCCGATAAAAGTTCCTCAACACACTTGCGCTGTTTGCAATCTGGTGCAAGCCTTCGACGCCAATCAAGCTCGCGACCCGGCCGGACTTGAAAGCGTCCCAAACCTCGGCTGACGTTCGGGCTAAGCGAAGATCATCAGGGTATCTTTCCAACAGGGTGTATATGATGTCAATCTCTTGCATAGTAGCTCGCAGACTTTCGTAATGGGCTTCGGTTGAGAAACCATTGGTCTTGTTGGCATCTGGGCTGGACTACGGTTAGTCGAGGGACGGGTTACGGAGGGCGATAGGCGGAGCTGCAGACCAGGGTACAAAGGCGCTCCAGAAAACACCTCCAACGCAGCCTTTGCGAAGGCGATTGAGGTCGGTGTGAGCAGCAGGCATGTGTCGAGCGTCAACCACTTTGGGATCACCAGCTCTTCCGAGATGCCATCCACGGATGAAGAAGGGAAAGTCATTATGTCCATCTATCCAGACGTTAGTGGCTGTTACTGAAGATCATGATACCAAATGCTTACCTATAAGCGGAACCTCTGACAGAATCTCCCTAGCTCTGGTGAGGTGTTGATCAAGGGAACCCATGATAACGATTGATACGAGCAAAAGGAATTTGTGATATTAAAAAAAGAACCAAAATCTAGGTTTCTTGACCGTTTTGAGTGTCTGCTGAGCGACTTTTTTGAGATATTTATTACTTCTTAACCCATAATACTGCGGGGGCCGTTAGATTAATTCCCGAAACCAACCCTGATATGATGCCATACTATTAATCAGCGATATGGGTCGCTCGGCTTACGATATCACGATTCTTCAAAATGGCAGACGATGATTCGGGTTCAAAGACAACCAGTTCTCATGGTTTTGTTTACTATGAATGTCAAAGATCTAATTTACTGTCCGATCACAATGTTCTTCTGCGAGTCCATCTCGGCGTAGGCCTTGGCCACACCCGGAAGCTTCGCAAACCTCTCACTCCATGCCTTCAACGACGGGAACTCATTCTTGTCAATGTTCATGCGCGCCATGGTTGGGTCATCAGCGAATGGGTAGACTGCAATGTCGGCGATTGTTGGCCTGTCCTTGAGACCAATGAACTGCTGTCCCGGCTTTGACAAATGCCGTTCAATAATTCCGTATTGAACCTTTAAATCGTTGTACATTCTGTAGATCTGTTAGGCAATGCCATCTAGCCAAGGCTATCATTCCAAAACTTACTTCTCTTGCGCCTTGGGGTTCTGGTCTTCGGGCTTGCGAATCGCGTACCATACCCAGTACTTTGCCGTTGGACTGCGAGAGTCAGTTCTCTGTCACATTAGGCCCCTCATGCCGACGACTTACCCAAGTGATGCGGTCTCAAAGGTCAGCCAATTACCAATCTCCACCTGCTCTGCCACTGTTGCTCCATTCCACAGCTTCTTGGTATCATATTTGTTGGCAACGTACTGCAAGATCTGAGAGCTATCCCACATTATGGCCCGCTTGCCATCTTCAGCATCAATCAGGGCTGGGAGATATTGCTGCGGGTGGATCCTGGTATACCAGTCTGTCCTGGTCGCGGGACCATCCAGACATGCAGTGTCATAGTCAACCTGCAAGGACTCGAGCAAGATGATTGGTTTGATCCAGTTTTGGTAGCGACCCTCCACGATGAAGACCAGGGGTTTGTCTGGTACGTCGTTGTCAAGGGACTTTGCAGAAAATTTGTTGATGGGCATCTTGGGAGAGTGAATACAGGTCAATATGCGTGTTAGTGTCTTGCAATTCGAATGCAATGTTATTTTACTTGACGACGATCTCGAGACTCAATTAAATCTATTTCACTTCAATTGCCTTCCTGTTGTGTTGTTGTATTGATCCCACGCGTAGCCCACGCTGTCGTTTGTCGGTTACCGACACGCCACGATACAACCGGCATTCAATGGCATCAAGTATGCACTATGCCTGCGCTTCATTTGCAGCCCCAATTCCCCATGGAAAATTTAGGATCATCGTGCATGGATGGATTTCCGATTGTGATCGTATAGCGAGCGAGGCTTGTGTGCGCCGAGTTCTCCGCAAAACGTGCCCGTCTGATTTCGGCAACATGCGCTCCACAGTGATGGGAACATTGCTTTTTGTTAAATCCCCATAGAGACGTTCAGTGACATCAGTATATGCTTGATAATCCCTATTGGGTAATCCAATCCAGCGAGGCACGCTTGTGAACACAGCAGCTGGGAACGGTCATCACATGGGCAGAAAAGGACCGGACGCTGAAGACATCTACCCCCACGACAGCCTTGCAGTGATAGATTAAAACACAGTGCAACTTCTCTTTCTCACATAAGCTTGCATAGAGAGGGAGATATTTGACCTCTCACACAAAGACACACTTGCATACTTGTGGGTGTGTGACTACCTTGTATTGGTTTGGCTTGGACTCCTCGCAATGTCAGCCTTCAGACCCCAATAATGCGTCATCATGATCAAATTAGCAAAGATCCATATCTTTTAATGTTGGTCAATCTACTCGTGATCGACGCTGGGTATCCTGTCATGATATGTCTTGACAGTTGTTGCTTTTTGTATCTCAAATGTATCGAGAGTCATGTATTCATACCGCCTGATTCGTTCTCAAGATGCCAAGACAATATCGAATCCTTCTTGACCTACCACATGTCGATAATTACCGCCCTTAAAGCGGAACATGAGAGACACGGGACCTCGCGACACAGAACATTTATCCCCCGCCTTCGCCCTCGGAGATTGTCGCCACCTTCAGTCTGATCCACTTCACTCCCTCGCCGGCAGGCGGGCCGGTAGATCGTATGAAAAGTAAGGAGAAAAGTTCTCAAAATCTCCAATTTCGATGGGTATTGTAGTGGTGTGTTGTGATGGCGGGGAAAGCGGTGTTAAAAAAAGAGTATGAGTCTGTAGATGTAACTAAAGTGCCTGCATCCACTGCTAGGTCGTGCGATAGGATGGAGATCTGCTTCTGACGGCGTCTAGATGATATACCACGCATGGGGAAGCTCAATCAATCTTCATGTTGAACAGCAAAACTCAATCGTGAGGAATCAAGTAGCATAAATATAGTATGTAAGATACGCAGGTCATCAGGGACGATCCAGCGGAAGCCCATCAAACTGCAGCACCCCTATCAACTTGGCCAGCTTGTCGAGACAGCGACATATGACGGCATCGCACTGCTCTTCAGCTCCCTCCAACGACTCATCCATGACGTGTTTCCACTCCTGGAGTTTCTCGTTCAGGTCCAGACACGCATCCACCAACACCACCTCGACGAGCATCCGCGCCTCGGACCCGTCGATGGAAAGCTTGCCAAGCTTCATGTCACAGATGATGGACTGACACTCGGGAGCACGCTGCGTAGAAGGCGAGGGTGGGCTCATCTGGCCGTGCTGGGAAAGCGGGGGCGTCGACAGGAAGTTCGCCTCGCCCGTGGTCCGTATTCTAGTTGTGCTCGTCAAGTTGGTAGCGGCATTGAGGTAGGCAGCTTCGTAAAAGCACACCAATCGAGATGTGATTTGGGACAGCATGCTTGTCATGCGCTTCGAGGTACTGCATCTCTCGCACGCGATGACCGTGTTCATATGGCTCGTCAACTCGGATCCGATCTGCAATATGTTGTCGAAGGGGAGGGTGTCTTGATTGAGACAAGCAGAAATCCTTTGAAGGCCATTGAATGGACAATTGCATTGACTTCGTTGCATTGCTTGGTTGCCGTTGTACGATGATGGAGTTGTTGTATGACGAGTCTGAGTTCTCTTCTGACATCTAGCCACCAAGGAATGCAAAAGGGGAGCTATGCTACCTGTGCCATTTAACGTTTCCCCTTTCCCATGACTCTCACCCATTATTATCCCGTCTTGGGTGGGTAGCCATACATGGTAAAAGACGTCCATCCAAGAACCTTCAGGCCAATATACGCAAAGTGCCTAACTCGTCAAAGACATATATGGAGTCGTTTTCGTCTAGAAAATACGCAGTCAGCCACTGGAGCCCGCACATGCCGCTAACACACGGAGGAGGCCATTGGGTGGCCACCAATATGAATTCTTCACTCAAACAAGTAGTCAACGTCGCAGTCGGTCTCAGCTGGCATGCTTCCTCCAAAACGTTGTTGGCCCGCCAAGCAGTACAAGTAATCTACTAGCATTTAGCAGCAGTCGCACCACAGTCGCCCGCATGCAAGCAGAGTGAATTCTCTTCTACCCTCTTACCACACCCTATCCGAGCAAGTTTCCACCCGTACCCAATGCTGGGCGAAGCAATAGGATGCATAGACCAAGGCAGAACAGAACGCAAGGGAAAATGGCTCCACATCGGGCTGTCGGCTTCTGCCAAGTTCAAACCAGCCATGCATACGCTACCTTGTCATGCTGGCGACCAGCAGTACGTGGAGCAAGTGGACATGGGCCTCACTGAATTTGACCGATCCGTGGTGGCGGGATTGGCTGCTTACTCTACAGCTGGTGACCTCAATCTACCGTCACTAACAACAGTGAGCCTGGAGTTGTGGGTACGGAATAAAGAAATGGGAGCCAACCCCTCCCCCCTTTCCACCCGGTCTAGATAGCTCCCAATTAAGGACGCTCTATAGGCGTAGACAAGTAGGATGGAATCCCTGGCGGGCCGATCCTGGTCGCGATCTCCTGAATGCGACCCAACTCCACCATTTTGTGCCATCTGAATTGCTTTCCCCTCCCCTCATGTTTTGAGCCAACAGTTCCGCACGGAGTAAGCAATTCCGGTGCCCGCAAAAGAAGAGAAGAGATCTGCCTGATTACGCTTGAGTTCGGCGCAATCATGCATGGCCCTGATTGCGGTACATAAACCAAGAAACTGCTGGCTATAGGGTTACATCTCCACGATGAATGCTGGGTGTGGGAGAGAACCTGGCACTCAGCAGTGAGTGGGGTGAGCATCAAGGTAGCCGTATGGTACCGCCTATGTATTCTCCAAAATAGTCTTACACACACATCAGTTCATAGGTGCCATATCTATTCTCTTTACAAACTTCCTGGTTTGTATCTTTGTTCATGTATTTCTATGATACGATACATGCATGATGTGAACCAATGGCGATCCATGTATGTGGGCGTGTCTCTGCTTAATCTGCAGCTATCATCCTCGTGGGCTGTAACTCGTACAACAGTGAAGTGGATATCCATCTCACCGTGTGTCTCACCCGGCTTAGTAGATGTACTTGTCGCTATAGGTAGAGCGAGGGCCCCGTAGGTCAAAACAGCATCGTAGCCACGGCCCCAGAGCTTTTATGAAATACATGGCAATCATTCATCATCTAGATCAAGATCCTTTTCGACAGCAAATTCTAGACGCGAAATATGGCGGGACAAGAAGACTCGATTCGACCGACTGGCAGAGTGCCCAAGTACCGAACATCATGCGACCATTGCCAGGCCGCCAAGGTCAAGTGTGGCCACGAGAAACCGTCGTGCCGAAGGTGTTCTACCCAAAAGGTACAGTGCGTATATAGCCTTTCGCGTCGCATGGGCCGTCCCCGAGCGAAGAAGAGTGCATCGGAAGACCTGTCTGCTCGCAAGCAGTCCGTTACCGCGCCCGGCATCAACAGCAGCACCAAGCCCAAGGCCGCATCGCCAGCAGCATCAGCGTTCGCCGATGCGGAGGCTACAATAGCGGTGATGCCCACCCCAGCGGGGGAATCTGGGGTAAGCGGATCAGGTCAACGACCAGAGCCTTGCACGCCGATATTTGGGGATTTCGAGCACTCTCATGCGGGTGAGATTGCAGACGATCCTAGCATGCACGCAATGGGGGGCTCGCTAGATTTTTTATCGACTGATTCTCCGATGGAACTGGACGACATGACCGGATACCCCACGATGCCTTCATTCCTGGACGACTTGTCCAGCTCACTCGACACGCAGGCACCAATATCAGCACTCTCAGCAGGTGTATTTGATCCACAGGATCTCTTATCGGCAGCTTTGCCCGCCACGAATATGGACGATGCATATGCTTCGATTGCCCCACAGTCGTCCTTGCATCAACCACCATCCCTGGACGGCCGAGAGCCATGCTCGTGCCAGCACTCGCGACGAGACTCCACACCAGCTTCGAGCAACGCCGCACCATTGACTCAGATGTTTGACCTGACGTCCGACTTGCTTTTCGATCTTGGTCGATTTTCTCAGGACGTGAGTTCGGGCGGCAGCTCTTCCAACGCTTCCAGTTCCAGACATGGAGAGGGATCGGCGTCCCCTCAAACACCACCCAAAGCGTCCACAAACAGTGCTGAGCAGGACTCGCGGTCGTCGTCTCGGCGCAGAGCATCGGCCGACCAGAAGCGAACGAACTGCAACTGCATTTCGGTTATCCTACAGCGCATCGTATCGTTGAAAATAGAGCAGGCGAAGACATGCTCGATACCAATCGACTCGGCACTGATGATGGAGAGCGAAGTCGAAGAGTCTCTATGTCGACTACAGCGATGCAAGAACTGTTGTCTTGAGAGCACGGTATATCTGCTGGCCCTGGTCAGCGTCCGGATGATGCTCGATCTCCTCCAAAAGACAGCACGAGATCAGTTCGTCTCGCGACCAAGTAGGTCCAACTCCAATCCCAGCCCGGTTGAGAGCGGCATCCTCTGCATTGGCAACTTCAAAGTGACGCCCCGAGCTCGATCCCGGTTCCTGCGAAAGCTCCTTCAGGCCCGGTTCCATAAGCTTGCCAGTCTCGTAGAAGAACGGGAGAAGCTTGCAAACGGCAATAAGCAGGACTGTTTCTCCAAGGCAGCGTCCGTACTATTGGGAGACATTTCACGTGGTTTACGGACCATTATGGGGTGGATAGAACTATGGAATGCAAAGCACTTATAGGGATCAACTGGCCTGAGTGCATCATGTCTCGGCATTGGCTGTGACGCCTTGCGTCGTCTTAGGCTGAATGGCGTGATGGGGGTGGCAGATGATTACTACTAGTGCACTCTGGCTGGCTGGTAGGAGAACTTGGGCATGGATAGCAATAGGTTGGAATGAATGGGTGGATAGGCGCCGGTGATTATATGCGACACTGATAGCTTTCTTGTAATGATAACGATACCTTGTTCAATACACTCTACTTGATACTCTGTGTCTGCCCAAAATTATTGCCTACGAAGAGCTGCGAGCATCCAAAGTCACTGTCTTACAGTGAAGGGATATTTATGGATCCATGGATATTTGCATGTAGGAGGCCATTCAAGATGTTAGTGTGTAATACTCGGTAGTTGATCTCTTATTCTCGGCAATTGGGGAAGAGCGTAGACAATCTTACGTCCCCCAACCAGACATTATAGATACTATGCACTGAACAATAATACCATATTGATCAATATGAGATGATACGTGTACAATTCGACCACAGGCACAAAAACAGCTGACCCCTCCAGAGTGGCGTACTTACAGGGTAGGCAATCGACATGAACAACCTACCTACCTAACCTGGAACAAAACCACCTTACACATTGTTTTTCGCAGCTGCATCGATTAATATGCTGAGCAATATAATGAGTGCACTATCTCTTCAGCTCAATCAATCCCATAAATTGAATGTAATTGTATTCGAAATTAGCCAACACCCTTGAGAAACCGCCATATAGACTAGTTGGGCTGCATGTGAGCCGCGACTGGGTGGTGGGGTCCAACACACAAAATGAGGGGTGTCCAGTCTTCATCGTCCTCACACATTCATACCTTCGGTAACCGACCACTCCATTCATGTACCCTCCATGAAATGGGATCATGAGGCAGCTAGTGGGTATTGGTTAATGACGTTGGGTGGGGGCGGTCATTGAGATCCCTCTTTATATCTCGACTCGACTGTGCAGCCCTCGTCATCTGCACGTACGCATCCTGTTTACGCATGCATTAGGGAACATCCCAATTTCATGGTGACCATGTCGTCCGCTCTAGACGATTACAGAGATTACATTTCCCAAAGAATACTTGCAAGCCCGGTGGGGATTGCTGGTCTTGGAGTATCGGCCTTTGTTCTGATGGTAGTATTTCTCGATTACCTCACCTACCAGAGGCAGCGAAGAAGGCTGGGCAATGTGCCCATTGTTGGGGATGCACCATATCTCTGGAGGCGTCTGAGGTGGACTGAGAACGAATCCAACTTCCGAAGCGTTATCCAACGCGGATATGATACAGTAAGGGCTCTTTTATCTTGCAGCATCTATTCATAGCTAATGCGGAACAGTTTAGCAAAAACTCCAGGCCTTGGGCTTACTGGGGCCAACATGACGACTTTATCCTTGTCGTGCCCCCTGGGGTCTGTGATGAAGTCAAAAATGTCGATGTGGACAAGATGAGCTTCCTGCAGGCTGTCGAGGATGTAAGTTTATGGCCAATGTTTCGACTTGATGTTGGATCGCTGACAAGTGCAGAGCTATCACTTTAAGCTGCACACTTACATCTTGGGCCGGACCCATGTTGACGCTGTCCGACAATCTGTCAACAAGAATATGAGTATGTGTCTCGTAGTCCAATCCTGGCAATACGCCCAACTAACTGTGACAATGCAGACCAACTTCACAAGACTGTTGTTTTGCAGGGTGACGAGACAATCCCGCAGAGTCTAGACAGTTTTGCTGACAGTACGTTCATCCACAATAACTTCCCCCAAGATCTTACTGACATGCTCCACAGGCAAGGAGCCTTTCGCTGCGTTCCTCACAATCTGGCATCTTGTTCATACTGTCGCCGTCGCATTTCTCATTGGACCTCATTTCGCTAAGAATGAAGAGTATATGAAAGAAATTGAGGATTACTGCCTCAACGTTCCGGGCTTTGTGCACCTCTACTTCTGGGTCCCCGCTCCCCTTCGCAAGGCATTCTGGTACCTCTCGCCTCAAGGAGCCAGAGTTCGCGCAGTCATTAAGCGACTGAAGCGCTTCATTGTTCCAGAGGTCCGGAGAACCATTGAAGAATGGCGGCAAGGCGACCGACCGCAGGGCGAGTATACACTCCTCGGCGCCATGCTTGACCTCAAAGAGGAGAGAGGGCAAATTAAGCGAGACGCTGCGTCCATGACGCAAGAGGAAGAAGAACGCCAGATTGACATGTTTGCGGATGAAGTCATTTTCACTTCGTTTGATAGCGCCGGACCAGTCGCTTGTCTCGTTACGCAGCTCCTGTTTGAGTCCATGGGCGACAGAAATCTTGTACAGTCACTGCGCAGCGAAATTTCCGAAGCACTGGCTTCCAACGGTGGGGAATGGACTCCTGAAGTTATGAACTCACTTCCACGCCTTGAGAGCTTCACACGAGAAGCCTTGCGTGTCAATGGCCCAACATTGTGTAAGTCCTCCATTGAAAAGACGTCAATTACAGAGAAACTAACAGCCTTCAAGTCAGTGTTACTAGATCAGTCCTGCAGCCAATGCAGCTCAAGTCTGGCCTCTCCTTACGTCCTGGCACCATCATCTCCAGCCCATCATGGCTGATTCACAACGATGAGGACAACTATGCAAAGGCCAATGAGTTTAACCCTTACCGATTCTACGACGAGGCCACCAATACTGCCACGACCAAGGCGACAACGGCCAGCAACAAGTTCCTTGCCTATGGCTATGGCTCGCAAATGTGTCCGGGCCGTTTCCTCGGCGTGCGGATGACGCAGATCCTATTTGCCAAAATCCTGATGAAATACGATGCAGTCTTTGAGGGTCCATACAAAGTGAAGCCTGACAATATCTTTATGCCTGGCCAGGTTCTACCTCCCTACGAGACAAGGATTATCCTACACCACAGGGATGAGGCCGTCAAATCATAGCGACGGGATCAGTCTGAAGAAGGAGGCAGTGGAACACGTGGCTGTTGGATGTAACCATTAGAAGCTGGCTGTAGGCAAACAGAATCGAGACCATTGAGAAGCGGGGTGTGCATAATAAGCAAGAGAATGCGTCGCTGACAAACATCGAACGATGATGATGATAGGGCGACCGTCCACCAACAAGATGAATGATGGATGGATGCAGGCAGCTTAAAGCGGCGCCAGGTTGCAAGCCCACCAAAATTAAAAAGAATAAAAGAGAAAAAAAGGTCTCGGTAATTAATCTAGCGGCATCGCCAATCTGACCAATCGGCAACTTTCCCAACGTCTCGGAGACTTAGCAAAATAATTCAGTCTAAAAAATACTTTATTTTAGTTTCCGTATCTAAGCCGGATGCGGTAAATCCACTGCTGAATCAGGCAATAAGTGGCTATTTCTCGATATCCTCACAATATTTAGTTCCCAAGTTGCGTATTATTGCTGGAATGTTCTGACGTTACTGGTGGCCGTTACCTGATGCAATATGCCACTGGATGAAACAGTCCCCCTTTTTTGTAACAATATACTCGCAGTTACTTCGTTTGCCATATAACATTCCACAAAGAGCCGAGTACCTCCAAGTTAACACGCACGTGTGCCTTTCCGTCTATACCAATCAACTTCTTACAGGAACCCTGGCCTCGTGGGAAACAAACAGAAAAGGCTCTTAGTTGCCGAGCGTCACGGGACTTGTTCTGCATGTCTCAAAGGAACGTGAAACATTGGAGCTTCTACTGATTCTAGTTGCGAAATTACCACAAAGACTTGAACCTCTTTCTATCAGACCACACTCTTTTCTATAAGCTACAAGTTCGACTATCGATGCATTGAGGCGGAGCACCGATATACTAGCAAAGCACACATAGTCGTTCACTTAAGCAGCGACTATGGAGGAGGAACGGGCTGGCCAGGAGACTGGCAAGTCGCCCGAGAAGCAGCACGACATTGGCACGACCCTCGAGTCGAATGCCTCCAATAGCGAAGCCAAGCAAGATGCGCAGGAGACGCAGGAACCGCAAGAAGCACCACCCAGCTTTGGGATGCTGATGGTATGATGGCGATATCTCTCGGGCTGGTGCGATTCGCAACTGATCTTGTCGCAGCGAGTATTTTCCTATGGCAGCCCCGCCGATCGAGCGATCCAAATTGTCTGCGCCTTTGCTGCTCTCTGCAGTGGAGCTGGTGAGCAACTTCCAGTCTTGCAGATATTGCGCCAGTCTAACTCATTCTCCAGCCATGCCCCTGATGGCCCTCGTAATGGGTCGTTTGACTGCTAATTTCACAGACTTTGGAAGCGAGACAAACGAGCAATCTAGCAACGAGTTCATGCACCAAGTCAGGAGAAATGCGTGGGTATCAATGATATCCTCTTTTTGTTCTGGGGCTAACCGTCATATTCCAGCCTTTGGTTTGTATATCTGTTCATTGGCAAGTTTACGGTACGTCTCTCCGATATGGCAGGTTCGTTTTGCAACTGGCTAACTCGGATGATAGCTTGTGTACATCTGGAGCTTCGGTTTCACCTTTACCGCGAATCGCATGGTGCAGGCCTTGCGCCTCAAGGTACGAAAATGTACAGCGAGGGAAACGTGAGCTTTGCTGACCGTGTTCCAGTGTCTTGACCGAATCCTCAGCCGAACCGTCTCTGCGCACGATTCCCAAACCCCAGGTACTCTGTCGAATACAATTACGACACATTGTAACTCCATCCAGGGGGCGCTAGCAGATCGAGTTGGCATCATGATCCAGGCCTTTTCCATGCTCATCGCCGCATTCGCCGTTGCATTTACACAATCTTGGCAACTGACCCTTGTGATGCTTGGCCTCGTCTTTTTGACATTGGCTCTCATCGGTGTCGTGGTGGGTAGCGATCAAAAGATTGAGGCTGGCCTTCTCAAGCGCTATTCCGAGTGTAGCGAAATTGCGGAAGATGCTCTCGGAAGCATCAAGACCGTCGTCGCCTTTGGTGCCGCGAACAAGTTTCTAGCAAAATATGAAAAGGTCTTGGTGCAAGCGGAAAGGGAAAGCAAGAGCAGAGGTCCCTTGGTCGGACTCATGTTTGCATGCCAGTATTTCTTCATGTTCACTGGTTGGGCGATTGGGTTTTACCTGGGCGCGTACCTCTATCGACATGGTAAAATCTCTGATCCTGGAAGGATTCTCTCGTAAGCCGTTTCATCACATTGCCATGACCAATCACTAATCTGCCTCCGTGTGTAGCGTCTTCTTTGCCATGTTGATTGGTCTCGGAGCCATCATGGCCTTGGGACCAAACATGCCAAGTTTCATCAAGGCAGTTGCTGCCTCTGGGGACGTTTTCAAGATTCTTGACGACTTCGAACAAGTTGAGGCAGTCTCACAGTCTAAAGAGTCTAGTTCTGAACCAGCGACGTGCGATGGCCACATTGAGTTGCGCGACTTGACTTTCAGCTACCCGGCTCGCCCCGATCGCAATGCTCTTGCAGGAATCAATCTAGACTTTGTCAAAGGCACATCGACCGCCGTAGTTGGCCCGTCAGGCGCAGGCAAAAGTACGCTCATCTCTCTGCTGGAGCGATGGTATGAGCCTACCGGTGGTAATATCCTCTTGAGTGGCCATGACGTATCTGCCCTCAACGTTAGATGGTTGCGGAAGCAGATTGCACTTGTGCAGCAGGAGCCACAACTGTTCAACGCCTCCATATTCGACAACATTGCTTACGGGCTGATTGGCACGGTGCAAGAGAACTCGTCTCGCGAAGCAAAGATGAAGCTTGTTGAGGACGCTTGCCGGGAAGCACGGGCATACGATTTCATCAATGCTTTGCCCAAGGTCAGAAAATTAATTACCCAGTCTTTGATCCTCAGCAGCTAACGTTTCATAGGGATTTGATACCATAGTTGGTGATCAGGGATCACTCATTTCTGGTGGCCAGAAGCAGCGAATTGCCATTGCACGCGCCTTGATTGGTCGACGCCCTATTCTGCTCATGGATGAAGCTACAAGTGCGCTTGATGGAGAGAATTCAAAGGTTATTGAATCTCTGATGGCTGCCTCTGAGGACAGAACGACGATATTCATCTCACACAAGATTGTTACCGCCATGCAAGCAAACCGAATCGTGGTTCTGGACAAGGGCAATGTGGCCGAACAAGGCACACATGAAGAGCTGATGCAGGCTGGCGGATTGTATAAGCGACTGTTTGATACTCAGACTCGAATCGAGGGCAAGGTTGATGCCATTCAGCCGACCAGACGAACTTCGATTCAGAACACTACCATCGTTGAAGAACCTGTCATGACAGAAGACCTGTCCCAGCTGAACGAGATCCCTGAGTTGCCTAAGCGGTCTCTTTGGGCCAATCTCTTCACAATCGCCAAGGAACAAAAGAAATACCTGCCTATTTTCCTGATCGGCGTCGCAGCATGCATTGTGACCGCACAAATCTTCCCAGTTCAAGCTATTCTGCTCGGAAGGGTTTTACAGACCTTCCAGGGAAATGCGGATCAACTCAAGTCCAAGGCCAATTTCTGGTCTCTCATGTTCTTCGTCGTTGGCCTCGGTGCTCTCCTCTCCTACGCTGTTCTCGGCTTCTTCATGACGCTGCTTGGTATTTATCTCACCAAATTTTACCGGCTGGAGTACTTCCGAAGCGTGCTCCTTCAGCGCATGGAGTTTTTCGATCGTGTGTCTTCTGGTGCTCTCGTTTCACGGCTGCAATCTGATCCCGCGAATCTTCACGAGCTCATTTCTGTCAACCTCGGTCTCCTGATTTCCATCTTTGTTAGTCTCATCAGCGGCAGTATCATTGCTCTGGCGTTTTCGTGGAAATTTGCCTTGGTCGCCATCTTTGGAGCCATGCCGGCGGTTTTTGCTGCTGGCTTCGTACGTATGAAGCTTGATTCATCGCTCGCCGAGGCCACGGCCAAGATCTTTGAAGAAAGCGCTCGCTTCGCGTCGGACTCACTTTCTGCGATTCGCACTGTCAAGGCTTTTACAATGGAGGACACGGTCCAGAAGTCGTACCAGCAGCACCTCTTCTTGTCAATTAAGAGGCTTTATCGACAAACTGCCGCCATCACTCTGTTCTTTGCTTTGTCCGAGAGTGTTGAACTTCTTGCAGCTGCACTAGCTTTTTGGTACGGAGGCAAACTTCTCAGCAACGGTGAAACTACCACTGAGAGGTTCTTTACCGTCTTCCTTGCTGTTGTGGTTGGTGGACAGGCCGCCGGTGCGCTTTTTGGATTTTCGTCAAGTAAGTAGTCGATTTAGTATGAGATAATCCTCACTAACATGATTCTAGACATTGGCAAGGCAAAGGTCGCAGCCAACAACATTCTTGGCATTCGAGGCCAGATTCGCGACAGTGGAGCGGAAGATGGTTCCATCAATCCAGACGAAGAGAAAGTCACAAATTTGGTTGTTGACTTGAGAAACGTTTCATTCTCCTACCCTGCCCGCCCCGACGTTCAGGTATTGAAAAATGTTTCGTTGCAAATTCACCGTGGGCAGACTGTTGCCGTGGTTGGAAGTTCAGGTTCTGGAAAGTCAACGCTACTCGGCCTCCTGGAGCGATTCTACGATGCGCAATCCGGCTCTCTAAATGTGTTTGGCAATCCCATCTCTGTTTACGACATTGATAATTACCGGAAGCGACTGGCAATCGTGCCACAGGAGCCAAAGCTATACAAGGGTGAGTTTTCCTTGGGTCAGGAGTGCAGCAAGTCTAACGTAAAACAGGTTCGATCCGCGACAACGTCGTCCTCGGCGTGGACGAGAGCGAGATTCAAGAAGAAGACGTGGTCCAAGCCTGCGATGCCGCCAACCTTGGTGATTTGATTGCCTCTCTTCCTGAAGGCTACAACAGTGACTGTGGAGCCAAAGGCACTACTCTATCCGGAGGACAAAAGCAACGAGTGGCCATCGCGCGAGCCCTAATTCGAAACCCAGAATTGCTGCTTCTTGATGAACCGACAAGTGCTTTGGATGCAGAGTCTGAGCAGGTAGGCGATTTACATGATACCCATTAATTTAACTACACATAACTGACATTTCTCTTTAGCAAGTCCAAGAGACCTTGCAGCAGATTCAGGAAGGAAGAACGATGATTCTCATTACACACGTAAGTGATGACCCTTCACGATACAGGATGCAGTACACCTGACTGACCCCCTCTAGCGCATGAACACGGTGAGAAACGCCGACGTCATCATCGTCATGGCGGCAGGCCAGATAGTCGAGCAGGGCTCTCATGGCGAGCTGATGGCTCGACAAGGCCACTATTTTAGAATGCAGCAATCTTCACTGGCAGAAGAACTATAGATGGATGCTGGTTTGGATGCAGCAATAATTCCCCATCCAATTGGGTTAGCAGCCCTTGTGTACTTTTATTTTCACGAGGCAACTAATAGATAGAGATGTGGAGGAAACTAATTCACATGGTTTACATAAGGAACCTATAATCACTTTTCTTCTTTTATTAGCAGCAATATTGGCTGTCTTCACTTTTCCTCATCATTTTGTCTAGAAGGAAGGTCGTACTGGTTTAATTTGCTAGGTAGAATTCAACCACCTTGAATGCGAAAAATAGCATGATACCCTACTCTACTCCGTAAAGTCAGGCCATGACATGTGTGGTTACACCAAAACAAACACTCCGATGGAGTTTTGCAAAGACTATCTCACTCATTCGACAAAAGGTCACAGCACTTGATTCCCCGTCACTATGAAAATTACCAAGGGTGGTGTACCGGAACTGGACTCTAATAGGCTTGAATGCACATTGTACGGGGAAACCTTTCATCTCGATGCAAGGGGTGCCATCCACGCCTGGGTGTCTTGCCTGAAAAGCCTTCGCATTTGGGATGGACAAGACTAATCCCCAAATAGCCCGCCTAGTAACGCTATCTCATCCCTGCTTTTGAGTTGCACCCACATGTCGAGTCCCCGTTGTCTACGTGTTTCTTTGGTATAGGGAACCCGAATCATGATCTCCATGGCTTGTTTCTCCTCCCAAGGCGGGGTGGAAACCCAATTGAAAGATGTGTGGGGTGGTAAGACGCGTAGATGTATGTCTTACGTCTTGTGCGACTCGTTTGGTTGCGTGCCGTGTTTTTTCGCTGCGTGGCTCTAAGACATGCATGCATGTGTAAGAAGTGTGTTGATGTGCGGGCAGCGTCGGCTTCGTTGACATATGACGATGGTCTTCTACGCCCGCGGGTTGACTAGAGCGACTACGTACAAGTAATACGGGGGAATATGAAAAACCGTGATGCATGTCTTGGATGAGATGAGTGCCTATTTCTTAGTAGTGTTTTTTTGGTTTTGTTTTGGGGGCTATATCTCATCGTCACCTTACCCTCGTCGATGTCTGAGTGGATGCAACGACAGCGCCACACCTTAACACCCTTTTAGCTTGTCAAACTTCGACATGAAAGTACTCACAAGTACCTCTCAAGTATCTCCCAAAAAGCGAGGGCCCGAAGGTGGAGGTCAGCGTCCAAGCGACGTTCCACGAAACATGCAAGTAGAAAACTTAGCAAAGGCGCATCGTGAAGCTCTCTCAGCCCCTCTCTTCATTGCTGACCCATGTCAACACAGATTACGTACACTTCTCAAGAGGAGGGTTACAGTGGGTGAGTCGGTGGATGCGCAGCTGTGAAGGCGAGCCCCTGGAGACCTTGCGTTCTTTGGCAAGGCCTAGACGAACGGGCCCTTTTAGGCGCCAGAAATAAGGATTTTGCCACAGCAGAAGGATCGATTAAGAGCTGACTGTGATCTGATGGAGGGGAGGGAGCATGCGCATGCTACATCTTGGCAGAGTTCATGACTAATATCTCCGTCGTAGAGCTGAGGTTGGGGTTGTTTTTTCCCCAGATGAAAGACTCACAGACGGGGAGAGGAGCCGGGCACACAATTTCGACTATTGGTCTGTGTAATGTGCTTGATCCTTTATTTTCTATACAGCGGAGAGTTTTCGGAGCCATTCTTGTGCTGCGGATAGTACATCATGCGATATAGCGAATGGGTCTTGGGTCTTGAAGGGGAGGGGGCGAAATTAAGGAGGGGGAGGGAGGGGGAAACTTGGCTCGGGAACCGAAATGAAACAAACAAAACGTTTTAACACGGGAGAAAAAGCGCCATGCAGGAAAGTCGACGAACCAACATGGACACACGTTGATTTAATGAAAATTGAAGTTACCTAATTCCTTTTTTTCTTCTTTCTCTCTCCTAAGCCACTCATTCTTACATCATCTCCACAAGCCATCCCATCACGATGGCCGAAGATCAATCGCCGCAGCCCACGCATTCCTCAGGGGCGAAATGTCCTTGACCTTCCATCCGGCCCCCTCCGCCAACCCCCGCCACTCGGCCCCCGTGCGCTCCTGGCCGTTGACCGTGGACATCATGGTCAGGTCGCCGAAGCGCCAGATGCGCGAGCTTCGGCCCTCGGCGAGGACGGACTCGATGATGACTAGTCGAGCACGAGGGGTTTGTTTGATGGCGCGGCGGACGGCGGAGAGGATTCTTGTGACGTCTGCGTCGAGCCAGTTGTGGAGGCACCATTTCATTGTGTAGACTTCGTAGGGGGGCACTTTTTGTAAGAAGTCGCCGGAGTGGAGGTCCATCATTCTGTCGCCCACGTCTGCGAATGGGCCATCTGGTTCGCGGTACTTGGGGCGGACCATGTCAATCACCGTATCGAGCTCGAATAGGGCACCGCGTAGGGAGGGGAACTTGCGCAGCAGGGAGGTGATGAAGTCGCCTCCCCCGCCGCCAATGTCCAGCACCACGGCGTCGCCCAGGTCCTCCCAGTTGTAGTCCGTCAACATGCCCGGAGCCTGCGACACGGCTCCCGCGCCGAGTGTCTTGTGAAATTTCTCCTGTAGCCCCTGGCCGGCAAAGTATCGAAAGATGTTCTTGTCCGTGTTGTACGTAATCTGCGCCGCACTGCGCGTCTCATCCTGCTTCACGGCTTCGGGAATGCCCTTTGCCGCGTCGTAGAATTCGTTGCCGTAGAGCTCGACCCAGCGGTGCCATTGCGTCCAGTGGTCCTTTGTGAGGAGCTTGGAGGAAGGGTTGTTGGCGTAGGTTTCGGTGGCTTGGTCGTAGTCGAAGATGCCATTGTTGCGGAGGACGCGCATGACTTGCTTGAGGCGAATTGGTTGGAGGCCACTCTTTTGGGCGAGGTCGTCTACGGTGAGGCAGGAGGAGGCGAGGATGTCGGGGACGTTGTTTGATACGGCTGTCCAGAGACATTTGGTGTCGAGATAGGCTATCGCGTGTTAGAATGAGGATGATGAAAGATGCTTCTTGAACGTACCGAGATAGCTCTCTGCCAATTGTAAGGACGGTGGTTGCAAGAGTCGCAACACCTTATCAGCCAGATCAACCGTTTGAGATGCAAGATTCCATGCTTCCTTGTCTGGTAAAGAGTCTGTTGTCAGGAGGGTATTGAGCCTCTCCTCCTTTAACGGTCCTTCGAGAGCGTCGAGGGCTTCTTGCAAAGCCAGATTCACTTTGTTCAGCACAGCATCCATTATGGTAGTAGAGTCACGTCAAAGTCGCCAGAACGTTTTGACGCAATACATCATTGGGTAATGGAGATGCATCTCTTTTATGATTTCTACAAGTTCCGGCATCCGATATGAGACAATCTTGAAACTCACTCATTCTCAGGACCGGAAGCCGAGGGATGATTCAACTGGTTTTGGTATCCGAATTTACGAAAGGGGATCTCACGGTCAGATCATCACGATGCTAGGATTTTCAGGAGAGTCGATGAAAGGCCTTGGGGACGTTGTTTTTATTGGGATTGTATGTGACTTGTTGCCAAATATGAGATGCTAACATAGCCCATCATCCCAACACCATCTAAATGCAATACCTCTGCCAAGTATGAGCCACAACCTACGAGATCTACCCTCCCTCAGGCGTTGTTCTTTCTGCTCGACTTATCTTGCCACCACGTCAACCCTTCCGTCTCCGCCTCCCCCCAAACCTCCTCAATAATCCTCGCATGCTTCTCACTCCTCGGCTCAAAGTGGCACGGGAATTTCACTGGCGTCAGCAAGAACCCCGGCTGCGCAGCCGTCGACGGCTCAATCGCGTTGCCACTCTCGTCCACGGACTTGCGAATGTTGAAGGCCCAGAAGATGCGAGCGATGTTGATGAAGAGGGAGTTGTGGGCGATGTGCACGCCTGGGCAATTGCGTCTGCCGGCACCGAAGGTGAAGTGGTCGCGCAGGTCGGGGTTGGGCTGGGCCATGGACTCGGCTTCGGTGAGGGGGTCGTCGAGGTAGCGGGTGGGATCGAAGCGCTCGGGGTCCCTCCAGCGCTTCTCGTCCATGTGAATAGCCCTATTGATATTAGTTTGAGTTAAAATACGCCAGTCGGAGTGTACTCACCACCAGTTGAGAACAATGACGGATCCTTTGGGGATAAAGTAGCCTTTGTACCAGTCATCCTGAGTCGTTGCGTGACATGTGCCAACCTTTGTGGACGCCCTCCATCTTAACGTCTCCTTTGCAATGGCGCGCATGTATGGCAGGTTTGGCTCGTCGGTAAAGTCTGGCATCCGGCCACTGCCCACGACCCTATCCAATTCCTCGTGCGCGCCCTGGACAATCTCGGGATACAAAAGACAGGCCAGGATGACATTGTTTAGAGCCGTTGTTGTCGCATCACTTCCAGCTTCGATCAGTGCCCCCGCGGCAAACGCAGCCGTGACGTCAGGGATGGGATTCTTTTCCAGCTTCTCCTTTGCCAAATCCTTGAGGAAGCAGTCCGGTGCAGTGCCGTTCTTGATATCGTCCATGAGCTTGTTGTAGATCTTGAGATAGATCTCAGAGTCTTCCTTGTACCACTGTCGGGCAACAGTCTTCCAGTTCTGCAGCAAGAATTCAGGGACAATGTTGGCGAGCATGGGCAGGGTATCAATCATCCATCCTCCAGGTGCCGTGGCAAGTGAAAAATGCCGCACAATCTTGAGGATGTCGTGGTATAGCGGGTCGTTGAGATCTGGGATGCGCTGGCCGTAGGTGATGGCCATGATGGTGCTGGTGGAGTATCTGCGATTAATGTCGTTGAACGCCATGTCGTCCTTTGCGTGCAAGATTTCCCACACAGCCTGCTTTGACTCAAAATCTTGGACGGGCTTGTACATGCTCGATGTCTCCAGGTTGAGGGCCGAATGAAGAACATTTCTAATCATGCGCCACTTGTCGCCATATGGTAAGAAGTTGACCCGCTCGTTGTTGGAGACCATGTTAATCATGGGACTGGCAGCTCGTGAAGAGTAGATGGAACCGCGTTTGTCCATAAGGTCCTTGACAGCAGATGGCGACGAGAGCCAGATGAAGTTGGACAGGCCGACTTTGGTGTAGAAGATTTCACCGTATTCATCAGCCCATTCTTTGGCTATGGTCATCATCTTGTCAGTGTCTGCCATGTCCATCATGTTGCCAATGATGGGGAGGCCTTTTGGGCCCGGAGGCAGCTGTTTCATTCGCGGATCGCGAGTCCATATCTTGTATAGAACCCACACAATACCCTGTTTATCACCATCAGTTATAGAAATACTAACCAAATACCACTGGTTGACTTACAAGTGTGAGTACGGTAAATATATTTAACAGAAGAAAGGGTATCATTTTGTCAATTTCTTTGGTGTATATCAGACAAAGCTACGGTTCGCCTCTTGGGATGAATCTTGATAGTCGGGTTAGAAATACTTATATGCCAACCAGTTGAAATTAATGGCTAGCTATGCCAATAAATCTTTCAGCTCATTTGCATGTTCCAGCCGTCTACAAGCGGAAACCGAGAGGGCGGTTGCCGAGAGAAATGCTACGGAGGCGTTGTAAGTCCAGAAATGGCTACAAACGCCATCTAAATGCAGTCTACCACAATGACTGAAATTGGGAAAAAAGAATCATATAAATGGATATAGTCATTCAGATGAGAATTTGGAACCTCGATTTATGATCCAAGGATCCTGCGTAGGAAATAACTCACTGCCGTCGCTGCTCGGATTGTGTAAGTAAAGGCTATAGGGTAGCAGGAATTCCACAAAAGCTCCATGAGTGTTTCCTTGGCATAACCCAACTGATGACAATAGTAGCATAATTAAAACATGATCACGAATCATATTTTTGGATAATATGAAGATTAATATGGTAATTATTCATCAGGAGCCAATTGCTTGCTCTGTTCTACTTCGTCTACTCGTCTCGATCGCCAAGTTCTGCGGCCCGGTCGCCCTCATCTGTCAGATAGGTATCGCCTCTGTTCAAATTGCCACCAGAAACCGAGACAGCAAATCATGGTTCTTCTCATGAGGCTTCTCTTGTCACAAAACCTGATTCCGTCATCAGTGCATGATGTCTCGGGACCTCCTCCACACCCAAGAGTGATGCGGATATGTACCCATGCATCCATCTCAAAGTGATGGAATGTTTCCCTCCATAGACTGGATCCAACAGCTTCATACATACAAAATGGATCCTTAAAGCAGCACCGAGACAATAAAGAAAGACCCCACTCATTCATATGTCGGGAACCGACCACTTGCAGACCAACAACCTGGAACCGCCCTCTCATGTTTGTTTGTCGGCAAGACACATACCCAAAGGAATTTCTTGCATCCATCCAATTGAAAACTTGTACTTGCTTCCTTACCTAAACCTGCTGTTTATCGCGCGGGGTCCTTTTTCGTCATGATCTTTAAATCCTTCATCGTCATCCCGCTCTTCAGCAGCATCTTCTCTCTCGCCAGCTACCAACATCAGATACCACTTCAGTCACCAGAAGACGACATGCTTACTCGAGCCGCACCAACAGTCTACGACACCCTCATCATCGGGGGTGGTCCAGCGGGTTTGTCTGCCGCCCTGGCTCTCGCACGCGTTTGCCGTACCTCGGTCGTCTTTGACTCTGGCGAGTATCGCAATCAGGGCGTCAAGGCGATGCACACATTCTTGTCTCGTGATGGCGTCCACCCCGAGGACTTTCGTGCTACGTCTCGACAGCAGATCGAGGAAAAGTATTCCAAGCAGGTTTCTTTGATCAAGGGCAGGATTGTCAAAGTCTCCAACACTGAGATCCTGCCCGGCTACAAGGGCTTTGAGGCTGTCGACAGCTCGAACCAGACCTACGTGGGCCGAAAGCTGGTTCTTGCGACAGGGACTGAAGATGTCTTGCCCACCGATATTGAGGGATACAAAGAGAACTGGCCAGCTCATATGTGAGTCTTCCATAATGGATCGCTCAAGTGGGATTACCTACTGACATTTGCACAGCTACCAATGCCCCTTCTGCGATGGCTTCGAACAAAAAGATTACCCCATCGGCATGCTCACTTTCCCCAACCCTTCATACACCCACTTTGCCTTGATGGCTCTCCCATTCAACAAGGACCTCACCATTTACAGCAACGGACCCGTACCCACCGACGAGCCCACTCAAGCCGCCTTGAAAAAGGTCATGGCCTCTGGTGTCAAGCTGGACGACCGCAAAGTCAAACGTCTCATCAATAACGGCGACGGTCCTGAGAATGGCATCACAATCGAGTTTGAGAGTGGCGAATCGGTGAAGCTTGGCATGCTGCTTCATCGACCGCCGACAAAGAGCAGAGGCCAAGAGCTGATTGAGCAGCTGGGCCTGGAGACTAAGCCAAATGGTGATGTCGTCGCCGATGCGATGATGTTAAAGACCAATGTCCCTGGATGCATCGTCGCTGGTGACACCTATGAGTCCATCAAGCAAGCGCTCATGGCAGCTTCAAATGGTAAGAAGCCCAGTTGGTACCCATCTTTCTTGTATAGATGCTAATGAAATGGCTGTAGGGCTGCGTGCTGCTGCCGTTATTGCGTTCCAACTCGCCGATGAAGAAGGGAACCAGGCCTTGGAAGAGGCCGAGAAACAGGCATCTAACCTTTGAGGGCACTGCCCAACGTATACTTGTGTCTAGAAGAATGACTTCGGCGTGAAGTTGTTGGGTGCTCTCAGCTAGCAAAGGTGTAGACATTGCGAGCTTACCATGGATCAATGACATACAATGTGTTAGCTGAAAACACCCCTGGTGATGAGGGCAGCGTAGACTGTTGGTGCGGCTCGAGTCATCATGTCATCTTCTGTTTATGGCGAGATGGTTCTGATATGAAAGCGGTTGGTATTAACAGACTAGACCCGGTGAAGTCCCGGACTGTGAAGTTTATGGAAGGAAACAGCCTCGAATTTCGATTGGGATAAATGCCATTCGCCTAGTACTCTACCACAGACTACTTACTCAATCCCTCTTATAGGTCCATTCCATACCTTCCATATCATTTTCTTCGGACCGTCCTTGTAAATCTTCCACATCAACGTTTTCCATCACAGAGAGATATTCTAGGCCCGTCAAGATTCTCAATCGGTACACGAACATCTGTTGCGTCCTGAGAGTTGTTGGATACAAAGGCCAGGATGCCATTGTGAAGTTCTCAAATGGCCCTACTGTCAGATAGAGAAAGTGAGGCATATGATGTGGTTTCCCACTCTCTATAATTTTCCAGATCCAAGGGCATCTAGATGTCTGCCTCAAGGTGAGTCGTAGTGGTGGGGAATGCGGACGACACACCGCCTCATTTGGTCGTCCGGCATGCCATAGCCAATATGACGCGGGATCTTACCCTTGGATAATACGGATAGACGCTCAGCTTGACGATATACCGTCATGCCACGAACGTTCGGTATCTAGGTGGTGGGCGGGGGCGTCTTATAGGTATTGCAAGGAATGCAAGAAAGCTAGAAGACGCTGCACCAAAAGTGCCTGCGAGGCTTTTTCAGGGGGCGTCAGTGAACTCCAGTCAAATCAATGTAATCCATCAGATAATCACTAACGACTTAAAGTAATTAGAGAAGGCCTCGTTTGAACAATATGATGGTCTTTGATACCATCGATGCATACGCCCTAGCGATACGACAATGGAAGAGGTGAGGCTTAGTCCATGTACTCAAGGCTTGGCTGGGAGGATTGCCCACCCGCGATTAACATCAGTTTCTCATGTTCTATTCCATTACCATTAATTATCCCCGTTGCCCTTTATTACCTTTTTACCCTCTATTTCTCATCACATTCAAGGTGCAGTAATGATGTTGTTATTGGAACATGAATGTGATTACTAGACTATGACAACGAATTTGCTAGGTTACAAATAAAAAAGAAAATGGCGCCAGTGGGCATAATGAATAAAAAGGAAAGAAAGTAGCTAAAAGACTTAAATGAAAGGAGATCCCAGATCGAGAGAATCAGTAAACGACGCGAGAGGCGTGTTCATGCTATTTGCCATCTTCTCGATGATTTCGCCTACAGCATCGACCAGTGCCTGTGCCGCATCGCTCGTCATGAGGGTCGTATTAGACATAAGGTTAAGCTCGAGGCGACTACCTCGTGGATAGGACATCAGCATAATCTCTCTGACGATTACGTGTGGGTTGAGGAATCCTTGGAGTTGACATTTGGAATCGCCGAACCGGATCGTAGGATTTTCTTCGATGTTCTGGTGATGGAGCAATGTGCCGAAAGAATCGGACTCGGCGGGCCAGTCAGTGCAGTGCTTTATGATATCAGTAGAACCTAGAGAATCTGCTTCTCCAAGTTCAAAGAATTGTGATTGCATGGACCGCAACAGCTTAAGGGGGTTTGAAGCACGGAGATTCTGGCTCGCATAGGGATGGCATTGAGACATGGCCCTACCATTGTCTCTATGCCTGGAATGGCGGAGTTGCGGCCAGCAACATTGTGGCCGAACACAATATCATCGCTGCCAGTGATTCTTGACAAGAGCAGTGACCATGCGGCACTGACTAGAGATGCGGGAGTAATGTTAGCAGGGAGCGTGGGCATTTTGATGTCTCTAGTGGTCTTGATAGCCTTTGGAACGGAGTCTTGAATGTCGCCTTGTGGGAGGAGCAAATCCCTGGGAATGATGGCTGGTGATGAGCCTTGTAATAAGTTCTTCCAATACTTGACAGATTGAGGTTGTTTGAGTGAAGCATATGACAAGAAAGTCGAGAAACTTGGAGCGCTTCCTGTCTCATCATGCCCATCAAGAAGGGATTGGAAAATAACAGGCATTGACACACCGTCGTACTGAGCGTGCGAAAGTCTAAATACCAATCTAACACCGTGGACCTTGTGCTGAAGAAGGAAGACTGCGAGCGGAGGCTGAGTTGTCGAAAGGGTTTGCAGGTCTTGTGGAAAGAACCTGTGGACATAGTCATCGAGATCTTCCTCCACGTCTTGTATGAATAACGGTGCCTCCATCTTCTTGTGTACAATCTGCCAGAAGGTATCTTGTAAAAAGAGGAAGCGTGATCGGAGGAGAGGGAACCTCTCCAAAGTCCAGGCGAAGTTCCGCACAAGTTTCGACTGATCCACCTTGTGTCCCAAATCGAAATAAAGGTAGTGACACCAGGGCCCAGTTAACTGGTCAATGGAAACAGCCTTCTGTTGGAAGCTTGTAAGTGGCAAGATGTCCTCAACAGCGCTGGCCTGAATATCTAGGTCAAGGGATTCAAGCTCTTGAAGGAGCGCTGCCTTGGTATACTGATCAACGAGGACAACATCCTTTACTTGCTCGTCAATCTTGCTGACGTCTTTAGTTGATATATGATGAACCAGGAGCTCAAGGGAGCCATGCCGGAAGATGTCTGCTACTACCAACAAGATATTGACCTTGCGAGCTTCACCAACTACCCTCATTGCTGAGATGGAATTGCCTCCCAGCTCAAAGAAGTTATCGTCTAACCCGATGGATACTGCATTTATGTTGAGAACATGACCCCAAATCTGCTGCATTTTCTTCTCCGTGTCCGATGAAGGCTGGCGCTTTTCGCCTTGGACAGTGACTGTGGTCTTCTGAACAGTCTTTGAGAGGGCGCGACGGTCGACTTTGCCATTCTCGTTGACAGGCATCTTTTCTAGGACTATGATCCTTTGAGGGATCATGTATGTGGGTAATGAAGCCCGTAGGGACTCGTAAAGCTCCTTGATGACCCTTGCCTTCAGCTGCTGGCGCAAAGGCTGCGTGGTTAAGGACTGAGCCGGTCGACCACGATGATCGGTGGGAAAGCGGAACAGAACTCGATCACCTTGACCTGCGACATCGCGCCTGTGGAAAACAGCGTCTAGGCCACCTCTTTGCAAGTACTGCCGGCCCCAGCTAGCCTCGACTCGGAAACCAGTCTGTTGAGCTATTTCTTCCAGCTCATATGCTGATAGCGATGGACATTCGCGGGCCTTTTGATGGACTGAATTAAACCAGTTGTCTTGGTCTTTGGACTCATTGACTTCTTGATCCAGTGACTCGACTATGTGCCTCTCGAGAATCGTCTTGCTGTAGGGAATGTTGCCTATAGCTACAGTTGGAGAATCTGACGATTGCTGTAAAAGTTGAACAAGTGATTCGCGATCCAGTTTGTTCTCTGCGAAGTCTACCCACTCGTCTTGACGAATATCAGTAATCTGCCTCTGCGAATCCACCGTCTTGAGGTGAACCACGGCGGCATAGCGGTAACAACTCAGCTCGTTGGTTGCCTTGACCCTCTTGGGTAGGATCTCCACATGTTCAATGAGATGGGGCAGTCGGTCTGACAATGCTGTGAAAAAGCCCGGATCAACCAGCAACTCGAGTTCGGCCTGTTCGATTTCAGCCATTTTGCGCTGAACCTCATCCCTGCTGGCCACGCCACTCGCGACATGCAGCGCCGAGGAGACTTGGAATTGTTTATAGAGTGCCAAGGATCGCATGTCGCCAAAGAAGAGGGTTTTGGCGCTTCCAAACTGTACAAGGTCCTCGACTACCTTGAATAGGTAATCTTGACTGGGGAAATACTGCGAAACCGAGTTGATGATGACGAGATCAGGGGAGAACAGGCCCTTGAGTTGACTAACGTCCGCTGCCGTACCTGTGCGCACCAGAACCTTATCAGCCAGAGCAGGGATAGACTTGGCTGTCCTCATGACATAGTCAACAGCCGTTGGCGTGGGCTCAAGACCGAAGTACTTGTCCATCCCCTTGCTCAGGTTGAATAAGACCATACCGGAACCTGTTCCAATTTCGAGGACGTTTCCGGCTGCTCCACCTGTGATGGTATCAATCGTAGCAATGGTATCGTCCAACCACTCATTCATTTCCATCGTATCTAGCTGACTTCCATCGTACATGGATGTCCAAGCAATAAAATCCCTTCCTACGCCGTTGAGGTCCACGTTTTCAAGAGTGGTATACTTGTCAGAATCCCAAAGTTCCTTCCATAGCTCGATATGCTTTGCGGTTTCGTCCTCATCCGGCTGGTATTGCTCTTCAAGACTCTGCTGCTGCTGCTGCTGCTCCCCAATTGTGATGAAGCCGATGAGCTGAGAATCTTGGTCCTCTTGCTGCTGTACTAGGACAACAGAATCGTTGACAGAGTTGTGCCCGACGAGCACATGCTCAATCTCTCCAATCTCGACTCGCTGTCCTCGGATCTTAATCTGCCCATCAAGCCGCCCCATAAACTCCAGTTTCCCATCGACTGGCCGGTATCTGCCATAGTCACCTGTCCGATAGGCTCTCATACTCACCCCATCAATCCTTACCGTAACGAAGCGGTCCGCATTCCGCTGAGGATCCGTATAACCTCTAGCCAAGCACTCCCCAACAACCACAAGTTCTCCAAGGACACCGACCGGAACGAGCTGTTGTCGTGGATCCAAGATATAGATGCCCGAATCGCTAATAGCTCCACCAATAGGTACACCATTCTCGCAATGTTCTCCATCTGGAATGGAGTAGAAGGCACTGAAAACGGTGTTCTCAGTTGGACCGTATGCGTTTACCACCTTTCCATTACCTTTCATTAGGGCAAGCGCAGTAAAGGTGTCCTGCGTATCCAGCTTTTCTCCGCCCACAAGAATCGCCTCCAGTTGGCCAATCGCAGCAGGACACTCGATGAGGTATTGCTTTAGTAGTGCTGGCGTGCAAAAGGCAGACTGCACTTTCTCTCTGGCAAACGTCTCTGTGACTGCCTTGAAGTCTAGCACAGTCATAGCATCGATGCATATCAATGTGCCACCATTCAGTATAGTTGACCATATTTCCCAAGCCGATGTGTCAAAGGCAATGTTGGAAATGTGAGCGCTGACTGTGCCAGGAGGTAATAGGCTTGCCAAGTTGCTTTTGACTAGCCGTATCAGACTGCGGTGCTCTATCATGACTCCCTTGGGTTTGCCTGTCGAGCCAGAGGTGAACATGACATATGCTAGACTTGAAACCGTTGGCTTGGCGAGAGTGCGTTCCTTGCTCTCGTCTAGCTCATCTAGAGTCTCTTGGATGCGAATGAATTCGACATCCTTCAACTCAACAGCTGGAGGAGGCAAATTCGGCCCAAGAAGGACTACCTTGTGGCCTTCCACAGAAGATAAGATCGTCTCTATACGGCTAAGTGGATTCTTGACATCTAATGGCAAGTAGGCACAGTTGGCTTTTAGAATACCTAGGAAAGCGACAATTGTCTGGCAACAACGATTTGCGTAAACGCCAACCAAGGTTTCTGGTGAAAGTGATCGTTTTGTTAAAAGCCAACGGGCAAGCGTATCTGACTGCTGGTCCAATTCTGCGTAGGTCAAGGTTGAGGAAGAATCCTTGACAGCGATTTTATCAGGACACGCGGCGACCTGCTTACAGAAGACATCAACCAAGCTCTGGTCTCGAGGGTAGTCGGTCTGATGAATCCGAAGAAGATCCATCTCGTTAGCAGCAAAGCGTTCCTCGTCGGTAAACAATGGCAGCAATGAAATCTGAGTCTTTGGCTCATCTAGAGCTCTATTCAGCACCGCGTGGAATACCGATAGCAAGCTACTGATGGTCTCGGGCAAGTAAAGATCAGATGAGAAAATACAATATCCCATCAGGCTTTGCGCGGACTGGTAGAAATGAACCTCCATATCGAACCTGGAGGTCATCGGTGGTACAATAGGTTCCGTTTCCACACCGTCCAGAGAAAGCGTGCCTATATCTGTCTGGGAATGCAATGCAAACAAGATCTGGACCAAGGGATTTCGGGAAAGATCCCGATCCTCTAGGGAGAGATTGGAGATGATTCTGTCGAATGGAACATCCTGATTGTCGAGGGCAGCTGTGACTGTGGACTGAACATGTTGGACCAGTTCTTCAAAAGTGTCGTCTTGAACCTTGATCCGAATGCATTGTAGGTTGACAAAGAATCCGAGCATTTCTTTGACCTGCCAGAGATCTCGATTAGCATTGGGAGCGCCAATTGTTGCATCAGTTGAGTCTGTCAGACGATAGTGTGTGCTCCTAAACGCGGCAAGAAGCACGACGAAGGGTGTAACCTCCTTCTCTTGACAGAACTGTTGCAGCTTTTGGTATAGAGGACCCTCTATCTTGATTTCCTGCTTGTCGGCATGGCCAGACAAGGTAGCTGGCCGAGGTTTATCGCATAGCAGCTCTGCAGGTCTGCTAGACTCCAGTTCCTTTAGCCAATAACGAAGTTGCCGTTCATGAGTATCTACTTGTTGTCGCTGCCAGGTGGAATAGTCGCGATACTGGAAGGGCAAAGGTCCCAGTTCCAATGACAAATTCCCGTGAACTGAGGCTCTGTAAAATCTTGTCATCTCTTTACAGAGGATGTCAACAGACCATCCGTCACTGATGACGTGATGTTGTGTGATTGACAGAGCGTGGTCATCGTCGCTCATCCGATAGATGGCAACTCTCCATCCAGGCTCAGTCTCCAAGTCAAAGGGCCTCGTCTGCTCTTGATACACAGCCTGCAAGAGGGCCGTTTCGTCACCCTGAAGGTCAACAAACTTTAGTTCACTGGGTTGGAAAGGATGAACTGATTGCAGGTTGATCCCATTGACAGACGAGAAAGTGGTGCGCAGTACGTCATGGCGACTTTCAACAGCGAGAATGGCGGCTTTGAGCGCATCAACGTTCAACTGACCCTTAATTCGCGTTGCCCACGGTATGTGATACCAGGTCAGGCCGGGATACAGCTGTTCCAAGAACCACAAGCGTGCTTGAGCGAAGGACTGTTGAACGGGCCCAGAATATTCGGTTTGAGGAATCTGATCAAGGGCGCCTTCGTCTAAATGAACTGCTTGACGTGCTACGGCGTGCAGCCGAGGATGGCGGAAGATGTCTGCCACTGACAGGTGGAGGTGAAGCTTGTGCGACTCGCCCACCAGCTTCATTGCAGCAATTGAGTCGCCTCCGAGTTTGAAGAAGCTGTCATCTAATCCAATCATCTCCCGGTTAATATGAAGGGCCTGGGCCCATAACTCCTGCATCCGTCGCTCAGTCGGTGTCACCGGTTGGCGTTTTGACTCGCGAGGACCTGCATTCACTTCGGCTAGGTCTTGCCGAGAGAATGATGCGCCAATCTCGCGCAATCGCCTGCGGTTAATCTTGCCCGTTGGAGTCAATGGCAACTGATACAAAGCGATGAGAACCGTGGGAATCATGTAGTTCGGAAGATGTTCAGCTAATTCATCCTCAGTCTTAGGATCTAGAGTTGATATCGTAGCTTTGATGGCGTTTGAATCGTTATAGTGCTGCCCCTTGTCCCCAGTCTCAACGAATGCCGCCAGTATCTGGCTTGCGTTCTCCCCTTGAGGGACAATTACCTCGGCAACAACCTGAACTGCTTCTGGCTTGCATCTGTGAACCCAATGTTCAACTTCTCCCAGCTCAAGGCGCTGCCCACGTAGCTTTGTTTGCGCATCCTTCCGTCCAACATATGTAAGAGTTCCATCGTCGTTATACCGCACTAGGTCACCTGTCTTGTACATCCGGGCCCGGTGCCCTTGGTGCCTTGTGGAGCCCTGTAGTAACCAAGCTGGATCATGGACGAATGCCGCCGCAGTCTTTTCAGGCTCATTGATGTAGCCAAGGCCAACGAGCGGACCCTCAAGCATCAACTCACCAGTACATCCAGGTGGGAGTAAGACGTTGTGATCGTTAGGGTCCACTACCCAAGTCACCTGTCCGGCTCCTGCGCCTATACGGATAACCTCTTCGGGGCTTGATGGACTATGATTTATTGTGCTGCAGGCAGTGCACTCTGCAGGACCGTATGCATTGATGACCCGGACCCTATCCCACCATGGGAGCACATCTTTAGTAGAGAAGGCCTCCCCTACGAGCGCCAAAGTCTTGAGGTCAGGAAGTGCTAGTGGGTCGAGGAGACGTGCGACAGTTGGTGTCAGCGTGGCCTGTGTAATTTTCATGGCAGCCATAGTATTGGAAAGATTTGCCGAGCGGTCTCTGTCGTCGGGGATGCAGATGCATCCTCCCGTCGCCATGGTAAGCACGGCTTCATAAACCGACAAGTCAAAAGCATACGAAGCAAAATTGAATACCCTGGAAGACTCTTCAAAGCCAAAGGGCTCTGCGTGATATCGAATGCAGGTGCTGAAGTTTTGATGCGAAATGACGGCGCCTTTCGGGGTGCCGGTGCTGCCAGAAGTGAAGACCACAAACATGGGAGTTGAAGATGGGGGTGTTTGTGGTTTTGGATTTTCAACACGCTCAAAAGATTCAAGCGAATCAGAATTGACCTCCAATACCACACTAGAAAGCCGTGAACTCAGGTTCAAGTTGGTGGAGGAAGATAGAATGAGGCTGGCTTTGACTTGTTGAACCATGGCCCTCAAACGCTGCTCCGGGAGGGATGGCTCCAACAATACAAAGGCTGCGCCCGCCTTGAGTACGGCTAGCATCGCCACAGGCACCCACATGGACTTGTTAAAGCATAATGGGATTATCTTTTCAGGGCCGAAATAGAGTCCAGCAAGTCGACTGGCTAGTTTCGTTGAAAGACTGTCAAGCTGTGCGTAGGTCAAACTGCCATCCCATGCGCAAATAGATGAAGCTGTCGGTCGCGCTTGTGCCACTTCTTCAATCATTTCGTGGACGAATCGCTCAACTGGTAAGGGAGCATTCTTGTTCCAGTCCCAAATCGCTTCCAAGTCGTCTTGTGTCATAAAGTTAATGTCCGAGAGCTTCTGCTGGGGGCCCGCAGCATTGAGCTGCTGCATCACAAAGTCCAGCCGCGCCAACAGCTGTTGTACCGCAGATGGTTCAATCACTCTCGAGTCAAACTCAGCCCGAGCTGAGATGCA
This sequence comes from Cladobotryum mycophilum, assembly GCA_036429605.1. Classification (NCBI taxonomy): domain Eukaryota; kingdom Fungi; phylum Ascomycota; class Sordariomycetes; order Hypocreales; family Hypocreaceae; genus Cladobotryum; species Cladobotryum mycophilum. Next base: position 3,892,202 of record JAVFKD010000016.1, on the reverse strand, counting down.
GTCGCTGCCAAGATCCAGGTGAACGACGAGAGCATATGTGTTGAACCACTCGCTTTGTCGCCCACTCTCCCGCCATTTTCCAAGGCAAGTTTCGAAATCTATCTTCTCTTGCGGTTGAATCACAAGTAATGTTTGGAATGTGCAGGCTTGTTGGGTCTCTGGGGAGATCCTGGCAATTCTGTGCAGTCCGGTTTGCTCAAACTGGATCATATCTGTCGCTTGTTGCTGTACCGCTCTTAGGTAATCCCATGTTCCCTCATCTTTGGCAAACTTGATACGCCATGGGACCGTCGCCAAGACTGGACAAGGCATCTTATCAATACCAGGAACGGGGGCTTTTCTTCCGGATACCGTGACACCGAATGTGACGTCTTCAGAATTCGTCATTCGGCCAGCAACTAAGCCCCATGCGGCTTGCAGTAGGGTTGACGTTGTGATGTTTAAAGAGCTATGCTTGAGGGGAAGCTTTCTCTCGATAGCCTCATTTGCTATTGGCTGCTTAACCGACGGTGGGAGGGCTGGAAATTGCGGGCTCTCATGACCTTCCATGGCCCTCTTCCAGTAATCTGCTGTTGTCTCCCAGCTCTGACTGTTCAAATATTTGATAAACAGTTGGAAGCCCGGCATGCTTGGAAGAGTCTCTCCGGCATATCCTTGATGAAGCGCATCAAGGATAAGAGGCAGCCCAAAGCCGTCATAGACTGCATGGTGCAGTGACCAGACGAACCAGCGATGCGAATTTGTTTCATTCTTGACAAGTGCATATCGTGAGAGTTGATGGCCCAGGTGCATGGGTCGCTCTCTATCGACCTGGAGATAGTCTTCAAGTCCGGTTGCGTCAATCCAGTCAATATCTTGTTTCGCCACCACTTGTACAAGGCCACATTGACTATGCTGAACAATCTTCGTGCGCAAAATAGGAATTGCAGCAGCAACCCTTTGCCATGCTGACTTGAAATTGTCTAGTTCCAAGTTATCGGATAGTTCAAGGATGGCTTGCATAACATATTCGCCGGTTCGCTTTGCCGAAAGTGACAGAAGGCCCTCTTGCAATGGAGTACAAGGATATGCATCTTCAATCAGGGATGGGTGCGTATGACAAAGCTTGGCAAGACTATTGCACAGATCATCGGCGTCCAGGTTGTCCCCCAACAGCGAGAATGGCGGTGGAATCTCAATGTCGATTGCTGGCGAGCAGACTTCGGCTTGGGTGGCGATTGTTGGGTGCTGAAAGATGTCTGAGACTGACAAACTAAACCCACCATCACGAGCTGCCGATGCCAACTTCATTGCTATGACTGAGTCACCGCCCAATTTGAAGAAGCTGTCGGTCACACTGATGGTTTGGGCCTCGACGTTCAACACGACTGCCCACAAATCTCGCAGGTGCTTCTCTGTTCGTGTTCTTGGCAGTTGCAAATGACCCCGGACAGCTCTTCGAAGCCCCTCTAGTTGCTGAGTTGATAGCGCAGAGCCCACTTCGCGAAGTCTCCTTCGATCTGTCTTCCCCGAAGCCGTCAGTGGCAACTGAGGTATGGGAACAAGAACAGATGGAACCATGTAATAAGGTAACACAGTCTCCAAGTGATTCTGTACAGTCTGGATGGTATCCTTCGTCTTGGCATCATACTCCACATGCTCCGTCTCGACTTTGCTCGCGTCTCTATCACCAGCGTTCAAAACGAGAAAGCCGATGAGTTCCGGATTCCGTGAGTGTCCATCTCCGAGAAGAGTAAGCTCAACAACTGCTTCCTTTACATGTGATGTGGCCCTCTTTGCTTGAAACTCTATTTCTCCCGTCTCTATACGCTGGCCTCGGAGTTTGACCTGCGTGTCCTTTCTTCCAAGCAGTTCAATTGATGCATCACTTATGTATGCACCAATATCTCCGGTCTTGTAGAATTGCGTCGACCCATGCAAAGTGGCAGACGGGAAAGTCGCGCGCCAAACTGGAGCATCAATGAATGTCGCGGCAGTCTTCTCAGGTTGGTCAAGATATTCACGTCCGATAGTCGGTCCCTCAATTAGAATCTCTCCGGGAGCTCCGAGAGGCACCAGCCTATCGGTATCCGTCGGATCCACAATCCAGTATCTACCTGTCGTAGCCTTTCCGACTTCTGAGTTGTGTGAAGAGGCAAGTAGCCGAGCGGACGAAACAACAGCCGACGTTTCAGAACTACCATAAGTCTGGCGCAAGTGAACCTTTGGAGCCCACTCTTTGATCTGAGTCGTTCGGATGGGTTCGCCCCCGACACAGATCGTGCGTAGCGATGGCACATTCTCAGGTCTTGACAGTTGTGCTAACACTGTAGAGGTTAAGAAAGCCCAGTTGGCATCAAGCTTGGAGATTGCTTCTTCCAACTGACTGCCTCTCTGTTCCTCCGAAGGTATGCACACACAACCTCCATACATGAGCGTCATTAGCGTCTCCATGATGGCGCCCGCAAAACTATAGGAACCGAACTGCAGCGCACGGGTCTCCGGACTCATGTTCATTACAGATCCATGGCCAACTGCCGCTGAGCAATACGAACGGTGTTCAATTACACATCCCTTTGGCTCACCTGTGCTACCTGAAGTGAAAATCACGTAGGCCGCGTTGGTAGGGCTCGCCTGTGTCCATGGCAGTGGGGTTTCACTCTCGTTGTCCAAACCCTGTAGCATCTCCTGAGAAAGCGCAACGGTTTGTGAAACAATATTTGACAGCCTTGCTTGGCAAGATGGAGATGTTATGCCTAGTTGAGCATTTACCTGCTTGCAGATGTTGTTTAATCGAGCTTCGGGGAGACGAGGATCAAGGAGAACAAAGGCACCTCCAGCTCGCAACACACCCAGAATTGCAACCACAGTCCATAGAGACTTTTCAAAGCAAAGGGGCACAACTGTCTCAGGGACAACCCCGAGCTTGTTAAGATGCCACGCGAGCTTCATCGACAATTTGTCCAGCTCTTGATAAGTAATCTCACCGTCCCAAGAACAAACCGCAGTAGCATCTGGCCTTGCTTGAATGTGGTCGCCAATGACATCATGCACACGCCTTTCAACCATTGGAAGCTCTGTACCATTCCACTGTCCTAGAATCGACCTGTCATTCTCTGTGACACCACTGATATCTCCAATGGTCTGTTCAGGCGTTGCATTTGTGAGCTGGTCCACCGTGTGACTGAATTGTCGCATCAAATTCTGCATTTTCCATTCGTCCAGAACTCGTGTATCGAAGCTTGCTTTGACTGCTATTTCGCCGCCTCCGAGGCTGCATTCCAACGTGATGGCGTACGTAGTGAATTCTACTCGGTTCGTTGCCGCCTTCATCGATCCCAAAACTCCGTGTCCAGGCTGTGAAGCTTCCTTCGGCTGAATGACAAGAAGTGTCTGAAAGTCACAAGCAGTTCGAGTATCTTCACTTATCCTCGCGATTCGCTGCAGGCCAAGTTGCTCATACAGAGTCGTGTCAATCGACTGCTGCTGTATTGTCTTTAAATAGTCCCGAATAGTCTGGTCGCTTTGCAGCCGCACACGAACAGGTACTGTTGCGATTGTAGGGCCAACGATTGTACTAACGTTGGCAACGGGAGCGTTGCGTCCGGAGGAGATGGCACCAAAAATAACATCGGTAGAATTTGTATGTTGGCCAATGACTATGGACACTGCACCGCGGATTACCGTGGCCATTGTCACCTCAGAGGCGTTGGAAACAACTTTGATTGTAAACTCCAAAGTCTTATCGCCAGCGGGCTCGGTGACGGAGGCTGGAAGCGATGGGAATGGCGTAAACTCTGCGTTTTCCAAGTATGATCGCCAATACGTCTCGGAATCATCGTTCACGTCCCTCACATGCCTAACAAAAGTATTGAATTTTGTTCGCTCGGTCAGCCTTTCCGGCATGTTCTTTGACACCCTGGCTGCATAGGCCTTTTCGATGATCGCCACAAGAAGTGTGAACGCCGCGCCATCGTAAATGGCATGATGGATGCTGAAGACCAGTCGTAGGCCGTCGTCTGAATCTGCCAGGCCAAACCGGCATAAACGGTCGCCCAGCCCCATTGGCGCTGATCGGTCCGCTTGAATAAGGGCTTGGTAATCTCCACATTCTTGCCAATCCATTTCTTCTCTGCATACCACCTGGATGAGACCGAGCTGGGTGTGCTGGACAAATCTCGTACGCAAAATTGCTGTCACCTGGACCACGTCTTCTAATGCTTGTTTGAGAGCTTCAATATCAACATTGCTTGACAGTTCTTGAACCGCTTGCAAGATGTAGTTGCCACGCTGCTTGATGGACAGCGAGAATAGACCTTCTTGAAGCGGCGTGCATGGGTATGCGTCCTCGATCAGTCGTTCGTCCATGGTGCACATTGCAGAGATTTCTTTTAGAAGTTGTTGTCTGTCTATCGAGTCATCAAGCAAGGAGAAGGGCTCTATCGATTTCACATCGGAGATGGAGGTGCCTGATTGAGCCCGTGCCTGCACTTCAAGCATTGGATGACGGAAGATATCGGTCACAGTCAATATGATGCCAATCCTTCGGGCGTTGTCAGCCAGCCTCATTCCAGTAATGGAGTCTCCACCAAGGCTAAAGAAGTTGTCATCTATTCCAATGTTTTGGACGTCAATCGAAAGTACCTGTGCCCACAGGGCCCTAAGTTGATGTTCTCTCTCTGTCTGTGGTTGCCGCTTTTCGCCTTGAGCTCTAGTTCGCAGTTCAGCAAGTTGCGTCAACGAAATCTCTGATCCAATAGCGCGCAGCTGCTTGCGATCCGTTTTATCGGTCGCTGTTGTTGGCAAGGCTTTCATAAAAAAGTACATCGATGGCAGCATATAAGACGGAAGCCGCTGCGACAGCTCTGTTTGCATGTCGTTGGACACAAATACGCAATCCACATCATCCGTGACTTGTGAAGAATGCGAGAACAATGATGCGGTGTCTTTAGTGTCCGCTGTGAAGAAGACAACCAGAATTTCGCTGTCTTTCTTCCCCTCCGGTATGATCACCTCTGCCACAATTTGCTGGGCCGCTGGCATGCACTGCTGGACGTGGCTCTCAACCTCGCCAAGCTCTAGACGCTGGCCTCTGATCTTAACTTGTGTGTCTTTACGTCGAACAAAGCTCAAACTGCCGTCGTTGTTATACTGCACAAGATCTCCAGTCTTGTATAGTTTGCTCCTAGGGTGGCCAACGTGCGCTTCAAGACCTCGTAAGAGCCACGTGGGATCCACAATGAAGGCTGCTTCTGTCTTCTCGGGTTCGCCTAAATACCCCCGGCCTACGATCGGGCCCTCTATTAAAAGCTCTCCAATTGCTCCAATAGGTACTAATTTGTTGTGATCAATCGGATCCACAACCCATGTTCTGGATCCCATCCCAATGCCCAGACGCGTGATCATTTCCGGACTGCTTGTGTCTGTGTTCATTATACTGAGAGATGTACATTCACTAGGGCCATAGACGTTCATGACACGGAAGTGGCCCCACCATCTCTGGATGTCGGAGATAGTAAGGGGCTCTCCTACAAGCATCAGAGTCCGTAAATCCGACAACGTAGTTGGCTCTAGAATTCGGGCTGCTGAGGGCGTAAGCACAACAAGTGTTGCTCTCGTATCCCTCAGGCTCTCGTTCAGAGAGGTCTTACGCTGTTCTTCCGATGGGATGCAAAGGCACGCCCCTGAAGATATGGCGACGAAGGTGTTGAGAAACGTAATGTCAAAGCTGTAAGAGGCAAAGTCGTATATCCTGGAATCAGAGCTCACATCAAAAGCATCGATCTGACTATGGAGGGCAGAACGATAGTTGCTGTGACTGACCAAAAGTCCCTTAGGTCGACCCGTTGAACCAGATGTGAAGCAGACATAGAACGGGGATTCTGAATCCACTTCAGGCAAGCTCTCAGTCCCCACATCTGGTATTTCATCGAATAACGATAGTCCAATCACAACAGGGCTTGTTGAAAATTGAGCGGCAAGCTGCCTGTTCGCTTCGGAGGTGCAGACAATCTTCGCCGCGCACTGATCCCACATTGAACGGAGTCGTGCTTCGGGCAACGTTGTATCAAAGAGAACAACAGTTCCTCCAGCTTTGGAAACAGCAAATACTGTAACTAGTGTCCACATGGACTTTTCGAAGCATAGGGGAATAATCATGCCTGTCTCGATGCCAAGCATAATAAGATGACTCGCTAAGCGCGTCGAAAGAGTCTCCAGTTCTCTGTAGGTTAGCTCACCGTCCCATGCAGATATCGCCACTGCATCTGGTGTTATGCTTGCCTGAGCCGTCAAGAGATTATGCATACATCCATTCACCTTCTTTGGCAATGTGGAATTCCATGCCCAAATCTTGGCCTCGTCATCGGATCCAAGTAAACTGACGTTACCAATCTTGGCACGGCTGTTGGCGATTAGGGACCGCATTGCGTTGCTAAAGGCATTCAAAATCAGAGTTCCCTGGTCCCGAGAAGTAAAGTTCGGTCCAAAGGATAGGGTAATATCTATATCTTCACCACTATCAATCACATCGAGAAGGATATCGAACTGTCAAAAATGGTTAGCCACTGGATCTTCAATTCACAAGTCATTCACAGTAAAACTTACATCTAGGGGATCCTGGGATCCTACGTTAGTTAAAGAGAACGCCTCAACATCATCAACGGCTGTGATGATTCTTTGGTAGTTGAACAGTGTGTTGAATAATCCAGATTGGCTAATATTCAGGTCTCGGTGTATGGCCATGAGCGGATATTGCTGGTGTGGCAAACTTGAAACATACTCCTCATGAACTCTTCGAAGGGTTTCGATAACTGAGCTGCCTGTTTCTATCTGAGGTCGAAGTGGGATCATGTTGATAATGGGGCCAAACACCTCATCAACATGTTTGACGGGAATGTCTCGGCCAGAGGCTATAACGCCAAAACAAGGTGTTGTCAGTCCTGTAAATTGGAGCAGAACAAGGGCCCAAGAAGTCTCGATGACAGTTGACATTGTAACTTCAGCCTCAGTGCAAAGTCCACGAAGACTTTCCACATCAACATTGTGTACGTGGAGCGCAAAGCCAGCATCGTTGATCTTATTGCCTTTGGGAGCACCTGGCAAAATACAAGGCTCAACCCCAGCTAATCTCTCCACCCAGAAAGTCTGATCGATTTCTTGGGGCCTCGATCCGATATACTTGACAAAATCGACATAGGACGTGGCAATCGGTTCAAGATCGCCATTATATGCCTGTTTGAAGTCTCTGATAAGGATATTGGAGTGCGAATGTCCGTCGGCAATAATATGGTTCATCTCAAGTTTCATGTTCAAACGGTTGCCGTCAGGTCGGTAAACTGAGAGATGATGTTGAGGACCGTATCTGTGGTAGCTAACTTGTGCTGACCCACTCGATTCTTCAGCGATAACGGAATCTTCCAACGATATGCTTGGCTGAGGATTCTTCAATATGATGTTCATCATGGTATTGCTCCCCGGCATGTTATCCACAACCACAGCGCGCAAAAGTGAGTGCCGTTGAACGACCGCCCGCCAAGCCTGCTCAACCTTTGAGACATCAATGACATGGCCATTGCTCGCTACGAGCTCGAGCTGCAGAACTGTTCGATAGTTTCTCGGGTCCTTGCTTTGGGCAATCAGAATGCCTTCTTGAATTGGTGAGCAAGGATAAATGTCCTCTACATCGCTCAGGTCCTTGATGTTGAGCTGCTGCAAAAGGCGTTTTTCGAATTCAGAAATCTCATTATATGACGTGAATGCCATGGGAAAGTCAGCCAGTGTCCATTCTGGGCTTCGTTCTCCTAGGTCTGCCACAAGGCTCTCCAACGAAGTTTGACATTCATTCGTCCATGCGCTGATTTTGTCTTGGTAACATAACGCTCTGGGATAGTCGAATAGCATCGATAGACATCCTCTCTCCACTTGCGCTTCAACGACAAAGACGGAGAATCGGCTCAAACCGGTAAAAGAAGATGCTTCGGCGCCAGAGGGAATTACGAGATTCTCAAAGAGAGAGTCTTCCCGTTCAAGCTGTTGAAATGATCCAGCAAAGTTGAAGAGTATTTCGGATGGGAACCCTTTAGCGTTAACCCTTGCCTTTTCATCATCTCCAAATTTGGAATTGAAGTATGACCAGCCGTTCTTTGAGAGGCTTCGAATCCAGTCCTTAACCTGGCGCACTGTATCTGGCAGGCTGGATGTCGACGTTGATGGGACTGAGACGGGGAACAGGGTTGAAAACCAACCCACTGTACGAGCCACGTCGATAGCATCATCCCACGGCTCACGGCCATGGCCTTCGGTAAAGATGTCCGGAACAGCTCTGTCCGAGAATATGGCGTGGAAAGAGTGAATCAAAGCTGCTATTAGTAGTTCAAGTGGTCTAGTTCCGAACGCTTCATTGCATTTGCCAAGGAGGGCCGCGCTTGTTGCATTATCGAGCATGAAGCGTCTCTGTATGGTCTCACCCTCAACCACTTGGCTTGCCGCTACGCCCCAGTAGGAAAGAAGTGGTAATTGAACGTCGTATGTCTCATTTGAGAGGCTCGTAGCCGTATGCTGAGCTTGCAAGATTGTCCATGTCTGAAAGTCCATTGATGAGGACATTATTGCTTGCTTGGACGTGAGGAGTTCTTCCAACTCCTGCAAGATAACACGCCAGGACACCAAGTCAATAAGGATATGATGGGCAGTTATGAAGAATGAGAGTGAATCTGGCTGTTTGAGTAAAACAGCCGTCAAGACTGGGCCGTCTTGGATATTGATCTGCTCACGGCACTGACGAACGGCGTCTTGCTCCTCTGACGGGACGATAGGACGCACAAATTCAATCTCATCAACATGAAATGAGCTGGGGACATCGTCCACAACCTGTTGTTGCCAAACCCCCTCGATGCTATTGAACCTGGATCGCAGCATAGGGTGTCTAGACACAACAGTTTCGACAGCCTTTTCTAAAGCATTCAGTGACACATTCGAGCGAAGCCCAAGGTAAAATCCCTGATCAAAGCATCGGGTCGGATCTGGCTCCAGGAGGGCATAGAGATGCTGAATAGGGCTTAGTTGGAATGGTTGGCCATCGTTGATATTTAGAATGGTCTGGGTGTGGGCTTGGTCCGCTGAGCTACTGAGCTGGGCCGCAAGCCGGGCGATTGTCTTCTTCTGGAGAACATCGGCGGAAGAGATCTCGCCTAGGAGTGCACGGGCAGAAGACGAAACTTGCATTGCAGTAATGGAGTCGCCGCCGACCTGGAAGAAGGTGTCGTCGATGCCGATTCTCTCCGCCTTGATGTTTAGAACTTGTGCCCATACGTCCCGCAGACGGTGTTCCATCTCGGTTTGCGGCATTCTCTTCCCCTCCGTTCCAAGGGTTCTGAGAGTCGCCAGCTCTTCGCCAGATAGGTCAGAGCCCATTTGACGCAACCGTCTGCGGTCTATCTTTCCTGACGGCGTGAGTGGTAAATGAGAGACAGGCACCAGAACGGACGGAACCATGTAATATGGTAGAACACTTTCAAGCGATTCCTGGATAGTTTTGACAGCCCTAATGATCCTGGCGTCGAACTTCTTGGATCCTTGCTTTGAATCATCTTGAACCTTCATATCAAATACGAGAAACCCGATCAGTGCTGGGCCCGTTGAACCATGAAGCAAAGTGAGCTCCACTGCCACCGCCTTGAGATCTGGTGTTGCTATTTTTGCCTGATACTCAATCTCTCCAATCTCTATGCGTTGTCCTCTCAGCTTGATTTGCATATCTTTCCTGGCCAGGAGTTCGATGGATCCGTCAGGTTTGAATGCTCCTATGTCACCCATCTTATAGAACCGAGATGTTGTCGCGGGGGTTCCAAACGAGCTTCGCCAAGCTGGACAATCGATGAATACTTCCGCTGTCTTCTCGGCAAGGCCAAGATAATGGCGACCTACCGTTGGCCCTTCTAGTAAAATCTCTCCGGGAACGCCAACGGGCATTAGCCGATTGGAGTCTGTTGGACTAACGATCCAATATCTGCCAGCCTCCGCCTTGCCAACGTCTGACGAGGTTGATGAATATTCTACGAGCCTAGCTGACGATATGACTGCAGATGTCTCTGAACTGCCGTAAGTTTGCCGCAGTTCAACCTTTGACGCCCACTCCGTGATTTGGGAACTTCTGATAGCCTCACCACCGATGGTGATTGTTCGGAGAGAGGGTACATCCTCCGGCTTCAACTGAGATAGGACAGTCGCAGTCAAGAAGGCCCAAGACACATCCAACTTGCGAATTGTTTGTGCCAGCTGGCCATCTCGTCGCTGCTCTTCCGACGGCACACAAATACATCCTCCGTATATCAAGGTCATCAAGATCTCCATGATAGCACCAGCAAAGCTGTATGAGCCAAATTGAAGCGTGCGTGTTTCCTGGCTCATGTGCATTGTGCGCCCATGAGTAGCTACAGAGCAGTATGAACGGTGCTCGATAACACAGCCTTTGGGTTCACCAGTGCTTCCGGACGTAAAAATGACATACGCAGCATTTGATGGCGTCACAGCCGATTGCTTTGAGGGCATGTGCAAAGGCATAGCCTCCAATGACTCCCTGGAAAGCACAATGGCGCTTAGAATAGGCAGTCTCTGTTGGTTCGATGGGGATGTGACAGCTACGGTAGCTTGCACCTGATGACATATTCTTTGCAGCCTGGCATCCGGAAGGTTGGAGTCGAGAAGAACAAACGCACCACCGGACTTGAGGACGCCCAACACGGCAACAATCGTCCAAACTGACTTCTCAAAGCAAAGGGGAACAACCACCTCTGGGCCAACACCCTGGAGAACAAGTTGGGCTGCTAATCGTGTTGACAGCTCATCCAGCTCATGATACGTGAGATTTCCGTCCCACGAGCATACCGCCGGCCTATCCGGGGTAGTTTGAGCATGCTCGCAAATGACATCGTGCACGCATTTCTCAACCATCACCGGATCTAGCTGATTCCATTGCCATAGTAGTTCCCTATCCTTTGCCGTAACCGTATCGATCCCATCGATTCTCACTCTTGCAGTCTCAGGATCAGAAAGCTGACGTAAAATTTCGGTGAAATGGTGCATCAGCCATTCCACTTTCGACTGGCTCAGCACATGACTGTCAAAGCTCGCCCTCAATCTTAGTTTGTCGCCTTCAAGGAAGCATTCCAGTGTCAGAGCGTAGTTGACAAACTCTTGTTCGTCTGATGTGTGCCATTTGCCGAAAAAACTGTTTCCCTGCAAAACGCCCTCCTGGGGTTGGATCACAAGCAACGTCTGAAAGTCGCAAGCAGTTCTGCAGATGTCACTCATTTTGGAAATCCGTGTCAAGCCCGTCTGTTCAAAACTGATCATCTCCGTTGCTTGACGCTGAATCAGTTGCAGATATTCGGATACTAGACGGTCCTTGGACACGTCGACTCTGACGGGCACAGCTGCGATAGTCGGGCCAACAATCTCCTCAATTCCCACCACAGGAGCGTTTCGGCCAGTCACCACCGTGCCGAAGATGACATCAGAGTTGCCTGTATATTGACTCAGGAGAAGGGCCAAAGCACCTCGAAGGAGCGAGGATGTTGTTACGTCCATAGGGGTGTTGAGTCTGAAGCTCATCTCCAAGCTCTGATCGCCTTGGGCGTCTGTGACAGAGGTTGGTAATGGAGGAAATGGCGCAAATTCACCATCAGCGAGGTACGTTGTCCAATATTCGTCTGCGGCTGGGGACGGTGCCTCTGAAATGTACCTGATGAAAGAATTGAAGCTTGCCGGCGCCTCCAAGGCCGATTTCACATCCGCCGCAGCCGTAAATGCATTATACGCTCTCTTAGTTAGGTTCTCAATGATCGGTAGCGACCAGCCATCATAGAGTGAATGATGAAGCGTGCACACAAATTTAGGTGATTCATTTTCGTCGCCCATCATAATAGCAAATCGAGAGAGTGGGTCGCCCAGCTTCATCTGTGACATTTTGTCCGTCTCCAAATATTTCTCGAGACCACCAGCTGATATTCGAGTCCATTTAGGATCGTTTCGATACACCACTTGTACAAGACCGAGCTTGCTGTGGTAGATTCTGGTCCGAAGGACATGCGTTGTACGAACAACCTCTTCCCACGCTGACATGAATGCTTCAATCTGAATATCTCGTGATAACTCCAGGATAATCTGCGACACATACAGGCTCGAGTTTCTCGTTGATTCTGACATGAAACCTTCCTGCAAAAGCGTACAAGGGTATGCGTCTTCGATGAGGGATGGATCGACATCGTACAGAGCAGACAAGCCCTTGCAAAACTCTTCAGCCGTTCTGGTATTATCACCCAGAAGTGAAAAGGGTTCAATAGTTTCAATTTTCGTCTCAGAGATGCTTCTCATAATGCGTGCCTGTGCCGCAAGCACTGGGTGTTCAAAAATGCCAGCCACAGTCAGCTTACATCCTGCCTTGCGGGCGGCTCCAACCAACTTCATTGCCACGACAGAGTCACCACCATGACGGAAGAAATCAGAATTCACCCCAAGACTATCTGGATCAACGTGGAACATGTCGGCCCACAGATCTCGCAGTAGCCGTCCTGCTTCGGTCTGCGGCTCGTCTCCTTGTCCTTGGCTCTCAGACGCTGAGTCCGTCTGAAGCTCTGCCAGCTGCATCGCGGAAAGCGACGATCCAATCTCTCGCAATTTCTTTCTATTTGTTTTTCCAGATGGTAGTAGAGGCATTTCAGACAACTTGATGTACAAGGTTGGGATCATATATGTTGGTAACCACTGCGACAACATGGCCTCAACCTTGGAGTGCACTGGTATGAGTTCTAGCCCTTTAACTGTGAGTGGCGTCCCCAGGCTTGGAATATCATGGACGGGACTCTTCTCGTAATCCTTCGTCGTTAAAAATACCGTAAGGATTGGGTTAGATGCTTGACCTCCTGGTGTGATCACGTCCGTTACCAGTTGCTCGGTGAATGGCATGCATGCCTTCACATGGTATTCGATTTCACCCAATTCAACTCGCCGACCACGCACTTTTACTTGGTCGTCCTTGCGTCCGAGGAACGTCAAAGACCCGTCTTCGTTGTACCTCACAAGATCTCCTGTTTTATAGATCCGCCCTGTGCGACCAGGTTGATCCTTAGTCCCCTTAAGCAGCCACGCTGGATCCTTAATGAAGACGGCACTTGTTTTTTCAGCATCATGGAGATATTCGCGAGCCAGAACATGCCCCTCCAGAACAAGCTCTCCGACTGTACCGAGTGGTGCCAGAAGCGTATGGTCCCATCGATTCACTACCCAGGTCACACAACCAGTGGCCTTACCAATATTGTCTGGCCTTGACGCAACTCCACAGGACTCGCTTACGGTAGCCAAAACGGCGGCTTCTGTTGGTCCGTACGCATTGAAGAGGGACTGTGGCTGGGCTCCGGCCCACGTCTCGTAGTCAATCTGCGTGACTGCCTCTCCAACAAGGACTAGAGTGCCTAGTGTCGGTACATCCTCACGTCGTAACGTCCTGCTCACAGTGGGAGTGAGAATGGCGAGATTGACGGATTTGGCGTTGATAAATCCTGCCAAGTCTTCCAATCTTTCCTCCTCAGACGGGATGCAAACACAGGCTCCGAAACAAAGTGTTGTTAGTATCTCCAATAGAGATGCATCAAAGGTATATGACGCAAATTGGAGAACTCTAGACGTGGGGCCGCATTTATATCTGGGACCGTGGTTTTGAGAGCTTGTTGATATCGCTCGATGCTCAATCACAACACCCTTTGGCTGACCCGTGCTTCCAGAGGTAAAAATGACATAGGCGGCAGATTTTGGCTCGACTTGAGGCAAAAGGGCAGGTTGGGTCACCTCGTTCGACAGACTATCGAGAGATTGTCGATCAACGACGAAGGGCAAACATCCCGGTGGAAGGGATATGCCCTTGTGCGACGCTGTTACCAAAACCAGTCGAGCCCGCGTTTGTTCCAAAATGAACTGACGTCGACTCTCCCCCTGACTTGGATCAAGGGGAACGAAGGCACCGCCCGCTTTGAGCACGGCAAGAATCGCAACCACTGCCCAAAGAGATTTCTCGCAGCACAGCGGTACCAACACCTCCGGGCCAACTTCACGTTGCTGCACGAGGTAGCAAGCCAATCGTTCCGAGAGCTCATCCAACTCCCCGTACCTAAGGTCGCCGTCCCACGCGGAAATTGCCGGGGAGTCTGGTCGTTCCCGGGCTTGTTGGCGAATGAAATCGCACACATAGCGTTCAGATGCGGGCGGAACTGACTGGTTCCAATTCCAGATGACAGCCTCATCGTCTCTCGTTAGTGCCCTAACATCACCCAACGTCTGCTCCGGTCGTGAATGGGAGAGCTGTTCAATGAGAGTCTTGAGTTGCCGCGTCATTAACTCCACCGTCCACTCATTTATAACCTCGGGGTCAAAAAATGCTCGGATCTTTAGTTCTTTGCCTCTCAAAAGACATTCTAGCGTGAGGGCGTATTTGCCAATATGTTGTTGGAGGCCAAAGGTTCGCCAGACTCCAAGCGCACCACTGTCCATCTCGTCAGCATGTCGCATCACGAGCAAAGTCTGGAACCCGGCGGCACTTCTTCCATCGTGGCTCAGTTGCGAGATTCGATTCACTCCCGTCTGTTCGAATGGAATCATGTCGACAGCTTCTTGTTGCACGACCTGGAGATAATCCTGGATAGTCTGGCCTTCTCGAACTAATACTCGTACAGGCACTTTCACAGCCATAGGCCCAATAAGTCCCTCAACACCCACGAGATCCGCACACCGGCCAGCCCCCAATCCACCGAAAACAACATCCGGAGAAGCCGTGCGTCGACTGACCAGAAGCGCCAATGCCCCACGAAGCGTAGTGGCTCCTGTAACGCCCGCACTCGGCTGAAATGGAAAGTCGAGTTCCAAACTCCGGTGGGCTCTTGGCTGCTTCACAGACGTCGGTAAGGAGGGAAACGGCGTAAATTCTCCATCTGCCAAGTAGGACTTCCAGTATTCGTCCGCATCCGCATCCTTTGCGTGAAGCAAGTGCTTCACAAAGGCATTGAAGCCGACCCTCTCGCTCGGGCCTTTATCGGGCTCAGTGCCCCAGTATTCTTCGTTGACAACGTCTAGAATATGAGAAAGAAGACTCCATTCGTCATATATAGCCATATGAATGGATAATACAAAGTATCGAGCTTTCATGTCATCGCCATGGACAAGGGCAAACCGCAACAATCGGCTGCCTGGTTCCATAGTCAGTGATCTGTCCTTCTCAAGGTACTCATCAAGGTCACTTTGAGCCCAGTTCCACTCCGTTTCTCCCCTACACACAACCTGCACCAGACCAAAATGATCATGTTGCACAATGCGAGTACGAAGGATGGGTATGAATGCAATAGCCTGCTCCCAGGCATTCTGGAAAGATGCAATATTGATGTCGTCTGATAGCTCAAGCACCATCTGCAGCATATTGCCCGTTTCTTGAGATGATATAAGTTCCCTTTGAAGGGGCGTACAAGGATACGCATCCTCCACAGAAGCCGATGTCAAGCCGCATAGAGCTGAAAGGTCGTCGCGAAGAGTTTCGACGGAATCAACTGGTAGAAGGGAAAAGGGTGTTATCGTTGCCTCCTCGGATTGCAGTTTCGTCAAAGCCACGGCCTGGTCGCCGAGAATAGGTTGCCGGAACACTTCAGCCACATTCAATGACATTCCGGCATTCCTAACAGCTCCAACTAGATTGATGGCAGCCATTGAATCCCCTCCGAGATTCAGAAAGTGAGCATCTTTTCCAATGCTATTTTCCCTGATATCAAGTACCTGCGCCCATAAGCATCTTAGACGATGCTCCACATCCGTCGGGTCCATTGATAGCCCCTCGGCGATTGTATGAGGTTCGTGTCTTTCAACCTTTTGGGCTTGGTAGTCTTGGTTCAAATGTTGGCTCATGCTTGAAAGCACGGTGGCGGCGCTGCTTAACAATAATAACTGAACAATAGGAGCGCGTATAGGTTGTAGAAACGTTAAAGGTGACTGAGAAAGAGTCGAATGCAGAAGCTCTTCAATCAATCGATGATTACAACAAGTCTGGTTCTTATCCAGTAATGTTCTTGTTCCGGAAGGAGAAAGAAGACATTGACGATGGTTTATACGCTATCCAACAGTGAACAATCGTTACCTCGATAGGCTGGATCAAAGAGTACTAAGCAGTTGAAAATCTGCATTCGTGTCTCAGCATCCCGCAGTATGACGGGCCGTGAGTCTGTGACAACTCAGCAATTGACGCGGCGAGCGCGTTAGCCGGCATCCTACACAATGCAGCATAGAAGTCCCCACAGCTTTCTAGGAGTTGTTGTAGTAATACTGCAAGTCAAACCCCAACGAGCAAACTGGAACAGCTCAACGGCCTGAAGACCCTCCAGCACGGTAATACAAACAACCTAATACAGCCAAGTGCAATGCACACGCACACGGATCCAGCCGGCCGAGGAAGAAAAGTCTATCCCAACGTAATACAAGCACAAGTAGGTGAGGCCCCGATGTGGGGAGTGGGTTATTTTGGCGCACGCGCTCACCTTGCCGTGCCGAGCATGCTAGCCATTGCATGTTAGATACCGAAATACCAGGCGATAATCTACCTATTGTAATATGAGGCTGCAAGGATGGCTATAATCAAGGTTCCGAATAGTCACAAGGAAAAAGGCTCAGTCATATTTCAGCTAGTTGACGATATAGTCGCGTCTCCAATCTTCAACCCCAATCTTTCCACTATAGTTTTACTACTCCAAGTACATTTTCGAGCCGTTCCACACTAGACCACCTTATTGAGTTTGCTTTTAGTGTATATCGACGGGCGGGTAGACAAAGATGCAGAAAGAAGATGACTCTACGACACACGGCACGACCCCTGAGCCATTAATCTATCCGGACGGGTGGCATCGATGGATCCACAATGGTGAGTATTGTGTACTTTTAGATGAACACCACCAAGAGGGGTGCCCTGATCATCCTAGAGATGAAATGATACTACTCGTAGCTGCACCCCCTCTTTGTAGGTATCAAAGAAGTCGTCTGTTCTCAAGCTATCCATCCCCACGGCCATATTCAACCATGTATATCATAAAGCCCTACCGTGTAAGAAGGAGCCAAACCTCCAATCTATTCTGCCAATAAGAGTTATTACCAGCTCTTAGTTAGGATACCGATATATTGTTGGCCGGATCTTTATTGTGGTAAGACAAACCGTAACCCGGAGTAAGCCACTTCTCATAGAAAATTGATTATAAGAAGGAACTTGACTCTTGTATTAGAGGTGTGGTTTGCTACCCCCGCAGGATGTGTATGTATTGACTTGTACTCCTTGTATGGATCCGATTGATCCTTTCCTAACAAGGCCTAGATATGTCTTATTGGGAGGTGTGTATTTGGCTGCTCCCGCTGCACTACTATTTCCACGATTTGCCAATCGCACAACTACAAGTACTTGTGATTACTTGTAGTGGGTAGTATATAAGTGGTCCGCTAAATGTCTGAGACTGATGAAAATTTGCTAGCTCCAGACAAACATCCATTTTAGATAGCTACATGACATGACGTTAGTAATGCAATGCCATGACAATTCTCCATCTTCTCCTGTGCGGTGTCGCCGATATGCATGCATGACGATGAAGATTTCATAAGTATCTCCCTTTTTCTTTTCTTTTCTCCCTTTTTTTCCTTTTTTCTCCTTTTCTCTTTTTTCTTCCCCCTTTCGCACCAACTCAAGTGAGACATCCTAGACTGGTATTATACAACCACGCAGGGATTATTGCGAACCAGCCCACCAGTACAAATCTAAAAACAAAAATTGTTTCTCACTCTTAGTTCCTGTCCATGGATATCGTGAGACAGATCTCGACTGTGACAAGAAAAACAAAACAACCTTACAGCAGCCTGAAGGATACATTATGGGCTATGATGCATTTTTGTCTCAGCCTGTACCTGATTCATGAAGTTTTTTTTTTTCCCTCTCTTCCGTTTTCCTTCCTTTTGACACGGCTTTCAGAGACAGCATCCTATTCACCTTTCCTCTCCTCCGGCCGGCAGACAGGAGGTCTGTATGTGTGTATGTACGTACTGTACATGTCATACTCCATAAAGCCAAGGTTTGATGCTGTCTTTTATTTCATTTCCCTTTCTCCCCCGGCGGCATAGGGTGGGCCTGATTCGAACCTCGTTAGCTCCAATACTTTTGTTGGGCCATGAGACGGTAAGGCTGCTGCAGTTACGGAGTGCAAGTATTAGGTATGACTGGAGGGAATGCGGAAAGAAATTTACCCGCCCAAGGGGTGGAAGAAACACACGGGTCTTGATCAACACCTTTTCAGTGTAGAATTCAGTGGTCAATGACCCGTGTTTTTTTCCACCGCATGCTCGGCCCTTGGGGGTCGTACTTCAAACAAGAAGGAAGAAGGGAAAAGCAGCTGGTGGCGACGTAATATAGGAAATCGCTCCCTTAGTATACTTGGACAAGACAACAAGCATTGGATACAATTTTGGGACTCCCTGCATTGATTTCACCATTCGCCCTCGCCTTGCTTGGCCCCATCTACAAGTACAAGTAAGAAGAATGTAGCGTCTGTGTACATTAGTCTTGAGACGAGGTTGTTGATCTTGAGACGGAGCAGCACTACCATTATGCAGATGATATTACTCAGCCTGTCTCAGTTCAATAACGCAAGCGGATCTCGAAATGTGGTGATGCGTCCCATCGCTGTCTACGTCTCCTTCTTCCCCCACTATAGCCACTACACCCCCTACCAATGTCGACCCAGTCCGCCAGTTGCACCTACAAGTACAAGAATTCCGTGCCTTGCATGCTTCGGTGCTAGCCGGTGAGATCAGAGATGTTTTGGAAGCTGGAAATGGTTCAGGGCGAAAGTCAATGTAACCCGATCTTACGGTGTATTTTCCGGAGTCGCTTGGTTGCGTATTAGAGCCATTTTATCTCCTGCCTGTGGTTGTGTTTCAATACTCCATGGTTATTTGAGATATCAGTATCGCCTCCAAAACTTTTTGGCCATCTCCCCCCCACCAAAGGAATTCGTCTCGTCCTTCCACCATCACATCACCCATCTCATAATGTCTAGAACATCAATTCAGAAACTGGCCAGAATACCGGAGTCGCTACGCGATTCCATCACCTGCACCAGATCCAAATATCGCCAGCTGGGCCGTAGCGGACTGCGTGTATCGAATCCAATTCTTGGTTGCATGCATTTTGGCAGCTCCCGTTGGTTCCCCTGGGTGCTAGAAGAAGAAAAGGTCATGATACTTCCCCCACCCCCTAGCCTGGCATCAATTGGATGCTCTGAATCAGTTCATATCGACTAACACCCTCTCAGTCCTTGGGGATATTAAAAGCTGCCTATGATAGTGGGATAAACACAGTATGTTGCCCTCCGGACCGTCCCTCCCCCGTGTTCCATTCTCGCCATTCCATCCATGATTCAACAAGCTCTAACGACCCCCCCCTAGTGGGATACGGCCAATGTGTATTCAAATGGCCAATCCGAGCGCATCATTGGCAAGGCACTTCAGCTTTACAAAATACCCCGACACAAGGTCACTCTCATGACAAAATGCTACCGAGTCGTGTGTGACTCTGAGAATTATGATCCGGGGAGTGGGGTTACGATGCATCATGATCTTGCCGATGAGAGCAAGGATTATGTCAACAACTGGGGTACGTGATTAACTTGTTTACCTAATGAAAGCTATCAGCTCACCCTGTTCCAAGGTCTGTCGCGTGCGGCCATCTTTCAGGCTGTCGAGGCTTCATTAAACCGCCTCAATACCAATTATATCGATGTCCTTCAAATTCACCGATATGATACCACGGTGCCACCAGAGGAGACCATGGGCGCCTTGAATGACCTTGTTAGAAGTGGTTTAGTACGCTACATTGGGGCGAGTTCCATGTGGACGTACCAGTTTGCGACGCTTCAATACATTGCAGAGAAAAACGGATGGGCCAAGTTCATCTCCATGCAGAATCACTACAACCTGCTGTACCGCGAAGAAGAGAGGGAGATGATCAAGTATTGCAATGCCACCGGCGTCGGCATCATACCTGTAAGCATCCTTATTTTCAGTGCCCCCTCCTTCATTCAATATTCCAGAGGCATTGACTGACTCGGGCTCAAATTAGTGGGCTCCATTGGCGCATGGAAGGCTAGCACGCGCTCCGGAGCAAAAGGACAGCACCTTACGGTCTTCTCTGAGCTCAGGCGGGTCATTATACGGAGGCGACGAGCGTGGCTCGGATGCAATTGTTTCACGAGTTCATGATATAGCTCTGAAGCGGGGCTGGCCGATGAGCCATGTTGCCTTGGCCTGGCTAAATCGAAAGGTGACGGCACCAATCATTGGCATCAGCTCCATATCACGAATGGAGGAGGCACTCGATGCCGTCGACAAGGAGCTTACAGCTGACGAGGAAGAATATTTGGAAGAACTCTATCTCCCGCAAACCATACAGGGGCATACATGAAGTTGGAGGTAGAACTTGTTGATTTCGATTTTTGCATCATGCATTTCTACCCGGCGCACTAGGTGGCTATCAGACGGATATCTAAATTCTATTGATGGAGTAGTAAAAGACGTGCTTTTTCTAGTAATCACATTCAGGGACCCGGTTTATCCCGCCACATTCAGTTTATGTTTTCTCGTTTGTTTGCACATGGTCAAATAGTTGATCTATACGGGGTAAGCTTAGTTTCGACATAAATACCTATTAGAGTTGATAAGCCCAGTCGGTTCTTGACTCGAGGTTCATAGCGAGGTTCAGATATAGCTCCATTAATATGCTACCCTATACCAGAAGAAAAGGTTTTCCTATGTACCTACTTGGGTATTCTTTCAGTAGTAACACTTTTTAATCCATCAACAAGCAACCTTAATCACAACCTTGCCCTTGGGTTTACCGCTCTCGACCTTTTTAAATGCTTCGTCAAACTCCTCAAATTCCAGCACGCTGTCAATCCAAGGAGATGCTTTGCCCGCCTCAATCACATTTGCAATCTCTGTCAAATCAGACCCGCTGGTGTCCATCAGGAACCATGTGCTCTTTGCTAGCTTCTTATCGAGAGACACGGGCTTCTGTGAATCGGGCGACTCTGCGACACTGAGTAGGATGCCATTTTCCTTGACTGCGGACCAACAGCCTGCTAGAGATGAGCCGCCAACGCAGTCCAGCGCCATGTCACAAAGCCTAGATTCATCTTCTTCGCCCACCCAATCTTGAATCGATCCCTTGGTGTAATCGACAATCTCGGTCGCCCCCGCCTTCCGAACGTCTTCTGCCTTGGACGGGCCGCATACCGCGATGATGGCTCCCGCACCCGCTGCCGCAGCGAGCTGAGTGGCCCAGCTTCCAACGCCTCCGCCTGCACCGGTGATTAACACTCTTAGTTTTGCATTCTTGTCTAGCGCTTCCCGATCGCCAGATAAGGCCTTCTTATCCAAGAGACCGTGGTGGAATAGTCCCTGGTATGCTGTCAACGAACTAAGTGGCGTGGCAGCAGCCTCAATCCAACCCAGTGACTTGGGCTTCAGTGCTATTTGAGATGTGTTGGCAATGGTGTATTCCCGAAGGCAGCCTGGAGCTCGCGCGTGGAGACGGAAAAACACTTCATCACCGGGTTTGAAAGGCCCATTCGAATCAGGCGATGAGACGACAATTCCGGCGCATTCCGTACAGGGTACGCGCTCACGATCCTTGGGGAACAAGTCGGGGAAATTGACCTCCCATGCAAGTTCGCCGAGACATGGCGAAGTAGCTTTGACTTGAATGAGATGCTCGTCTGAACCAGATGGTGTAGGTAGAGACGACTTATCCAAGCGCAGCTGGGATGTTTTGGGGTCCACCTGGTGGACAACTTTCATGGTGTTGGGGAGCTTGTTGGTCGCCATTGTAATCTTTTGACAATGCAAATGATGGATACGAAAAAAAGGACTATAAAGTCAATGCACTCTCGAATAAGGCTTTGGGTGTTTTATGCTTCATTTAAGCTTCTAAGAACCCCTCTGTGGCTTCTTATATGGCTACGCAACTATGATGGCTGTAGGCTACCTTTCGGAATCGGATTCACGAACAGCCTCGACACTTCAGCTTTCGGGTATTCCCTCACTGTGCCGGGTATCCGTTCCGAGTCACGGGTGCCCGATTCGAACAACGCCATTCGAGACGATAACCGAAGCTTCCGAAGAGATGAGGCTGGGAATAGCTGAGAGCCTGAGGGCCTGAGGCTGCACATCTGGATCAGGTGTCTTATGTGTTGCCTTATACCGTATTATATAGATACAATGGTGTAGGCATTCAGCTAGGTTGCCGTGATTGACGCAGCCCTCTCGGATGACCCCACCAATGCACGGGATACACCCGCCGGAGTATTACTCCGTATAGGTAGCTCAGGGTAAGGTATTATAGGTAATGAGCAATACTTGACAATTAACAGAAATAAACTATACGTAAGAGAAACAAATAGGAACAAACAGAAACAAGTGAAATAACCAGACACAAGAGACACCGCTAGAAAACATCATACATCGAGAGAAGCGCTGGGATGCAAATCTCTCCAACATATTTAGCACTCCGGTGTGTTTACTTTTTACCCCTTGCGACCGTTTCCCTCCACCGGTAGGTTACAGTGTTATACAGACCCTTTATTTGTCGTGACTGATACCGGTGACCAAGAGTTATGGAAATTTTTGTTTCAATAATAGTGTCTATTCATGGACTCCGTGTTGCGAAATCGAGTCTTCCAATAGCCTACCCCACGTGCCCGCCCTCGGATGCAGGGGAGAGAAAATGCTCAATTTATAATCACTTCGCCAATGTTATCCGCAAGCTCCGTCTCAAGCATTTCGCCATGCATCCAACCGTGCAAGTATACTTCACCTCTCAAGCGATGATCTGGGCTCAGCGCAAAGGGTACCCTTGCGCCTTGAAGCAGCCAGACCTCATCGCCTTCACGTAACGATGCGGGGCCCAAGCCGAGATACCCCTCCCTTGTGGTGAATACGCATCGGTCGGCCATTACCTCTCTGACGGCTTGGTCAAAAATGCGAAAGCCCTTGGCCGCCTGTGGGCAGGGTAGGTCTCCGAATGATGTGGGAATCTCTTTGGAGGAGCCCGAATCACCGCTTAGTTTCTCTATCGTCTCCTTGCCGATACCATCAAGAATATCCTTTTCTGAGGGCAGACTCAAGCATTCTACTTTATTAGAAGTCCTCTCATGACTACAGAGATCTTGAAGGATGGGAAAGAGATGATTCCGCTTGGAGAATTGAGCGCTAGATTGACTGAGAAAAACAACAATCTGGATCATGATCCAATCGCGAAAATGTTCGCCATACTTTGCAGGGGCGGGGTGAAGCTTTGGCGTTTGCTCTGTCATGTCTGCAATCAGTGTCCTCCAGAGCGCTTCGACTCTGTGGATGCTGTTCTGACCCCGCGACGGATGCATGGATGGAAGGGAGAGACAAAGACCCAAATACTGCGTGGCGTCATAGTGCGTTCGTAATCGAGTCATTCTGTCGCTCACCTTTGAGACAATGTCGAATTTAGCACCTCCGAGTCCAAGCGATATGAATCCTGGGCTGGGCTCGTAAAAAGTGATGGCTGGTGGGTGTAATGACACTCGAGATGCGTCAAACTCATCCCCCTCCCGAGCTGAATGAATGGGACTCTTCCTAGAGCGACTGTGTAGTCTGGGATCCAACTTGGCAGTGGTGGATTATTGATGCTCCTCCTCCCAGAGTCCTCGACGTAGGATAATGCTGAGAGATATGGAAGACCCTCCAAGAACAACCTGGTGGCTGCGACGTACACATCGTTGGTGCTCAGAGTGTAATCCGGTTGAATGGGATTCTTCATCCCTGGAGGTTTAAATCTTTTTGTCAGAGCCAAGGCCGCATAAATCTTGTCCCTGTCATCTGATGCGCTGAAACGACGCATCTCTTGAACCATGTACTGCAAGTATGATACCCACAGTTGCTCTTGGGTTTTCGCACCCGTCAGTCTGTGCAAAAAGTCTTGGAGAAGAGGATCCTTTGGGCCTCCATGGCGAACTTGTTCCTGGTACTCGACCATCCTGTCAACTTCGTCACCAATGCCCCCTCGCGTATTTTTGGGTAGGGAATCGGCAAGGATGTGTCTCCATCCGTTGTCTCTTAATAGTATTCCCATCTCATACAAGCCTCGCCATGGCAGCTTGGCTTCACCACAGAGCAAGGTGATTTCGGATGAAGCCAGTGCGACCTCTTGTACCACCCAAGCCCTTCTAAACCAGCGTCGCCGCTGAAAGAACGAAAAGTATCTGACCCAGGACATGCGCCACTCCTCTGGTGAACCCACCCCCAACATCCTATGGAACGCTGGATCCAATGGATTGTGCGCCGCGAGACTGCCCGCGCCGTGCTCGGCCTCGAATTGCCTCAATGCATCAACCTTTTGCTGCATATCGGCGAAAATGGCCACAGCTGAATCCTTCGGGTAGAAAATATTGATGTCTAATCCAAGCCAGACAATGACACGAGCTGCGCGAGCATAAATATCCCCCATCATGAGAATCTGCGAAGCCTTTTCCTCCAAGTTGGTCTGGTCGATACAAACTGCGTCCACCCAAAGGTAGGTACAAGCCTTGGTTTTGGAGAGCACGTGAAGGGCGTCAAGCAAATTCCGAGTGGCAGGATATGCCGTCCCGTCACAGAGCAAAGCTCCGTAGAAAGATTTTAGGGACTGACTCAGGTTATTCTCGTACAAGGCCTCTTGCCACGTGTAGGACAAGGCATCGTAGGGAGGCGCATCGTCGATTGACCAATGTTCCAAACTGCATGTTATTGCTTGACGGGAAAGGCTGAGAAATTTGAGGAGGCGAATGGACCTGGAACCTGACAGCGGCTGATACTTGAGAGTAGGTTGGTCTGCAGAAACGAGGGGAGCTGGAGGCACGAGACCTGTTTCTGGTGCTGCTCGAGTCTTGAAGTCTGCCGAGTCATCGCTATAGTCCAATGGATCAATACCAAACGAGTCCCGTCTGACGGTTCTTGGACGGCGAGGTGTTGGGTTACCGGGGGATTTCTTCTGTGACGCCGCTGTATTTCCCATCTTCTCGCCTTTCTCAATCAATTTTCTTGCTTGGACGCGGGGTTCCAAGAAGCTGAACTGTGTTGCAAGCATCACCTCCAGACTATCAGCTTGGCGTACAACTCACGTGGTCATGTTGAAGAGGCGATGGCGTCCAGGTTAGGGTTCGTATCTCCAAACTCGATCCTAATTCGGAAAAGGTGAGTTTCAGCATCTCCATCATCTCCATCATAGATAGGGGGTTCCAGATTGCCCCGGGTCTCTCAATGCTGGAGTATCCATGTTTCTGCTGCTTTTCCAGATTGCACCAAACATGAGGGATCGAGCAACACGTTTCCAAGTGTCGACATGAGTTGGAAACTCTTCTGACAGAAGAACGCCAAATCACCACTCTTCCCACCCATCCTCGCTTTGCATTTCTTCTGATGAAGCCCGAAAAGCCTTGATACGTGCGGAGTCTTCAATATCGACAATCTGGACGGGTTCTTCTCCCCACGCATCGAATGATCCCAAACATATTACATCTTCTATCGCCCATCATCAATGGAACATCCAACTCCGCTATTGCGCTGCGGTAGACAGAGGAGCCAAAATCTTCCGCCGTATCTCAGAAGGTAGAGTAGAGAAGGAGAATTGTTGTGATTGTTCTGTGGCTGCCATTGTATGATGGTTGGAACTCTTGCGTGTGGAACCCAGCTTCTCTCGACGGGGGGTAGCGCACAGGCAGAAGTCGAGCTAAAAGGGGTTGCATAATGGTAAACAAAAATGTTGCCTTGAACTTCGAGGTAACCAACAACTTCTGATATGTTTGCCGGGTCACCATTCAAACGGCCAATAGAACCCTGCGAGATCTATCATGAAGCCAGTGTTTGGCTGCTTGAAAGACATTAATATTGGGCCATATGTCGAGATCGTGCTCATCTTACGTCGTGGTGGACCTTGAGTATATGAAATATATGACCATAAACATAAAGATAACACAGAAGACATTAAATCCAGAGTATCCCACCCATCCCTACCATTCCTCATTAGTTCCTCGAATAGAATTAAATTCCCTCCATTCCTTTTGCTTTCATGTCTTCACCACCAAAACGCCAGTGCCCCTTTACTACTCGTGTTCATATTCATACTCATGCTCGTCCACCCAATCGTGCTCGTCCACCCAATCATTCTCGTCCTCATAATCATGCCCATGCTCATGGTCGTGCCCGTGCTCGTGCTCTTCGCAGTCACATACGTGATACATTCTGACCCCACTTACAAATCTCAAAGTGTTTTCCAAGACACTTTCAGCTCGGTCTGCAGCCGCCTTCACATTCTCTGTACTATCCGGGCACTTATCCGAGCAGTATCGGAACATGATTGAGGGACGTACGACGGGCATCGTAGCCAGAATCTCCCTGCTCCAAGGATGTTCCTCGTTGATGCAGTAGGTGAATGGGCTCGGCTGATCGCCCCGGTTAAGAGGCGGGCAAAAGATTTGGTCTGCGGTATCCGGGTAGCGGAGCCAGAGAGCGTCTTCTTGCTCCTCCCAGATTCTGTGGAAGAGGCGGAATATGATGTAGATCACGTAGGAGTCGAAGTATCCGACAAACCTGTCCGAAGCGATGAACTTGACAATGACTTCCGTCACCGGATATTTCATGTTGCCGTGTTTAACCCAAAGCGAAAAGTAATCGTTTATCCGGGGATCATCAGCAGGGATGATCTGCGCCCGGGTTCCGTCAAACAACCCAGACTCGACAGCATGACGCTCTTCCAAATGAAGATTCAGATCCAGCATGGGGATCCATAAAGGTCCTGAATAGCGCGCTATGGCCAGCATCTGCTTCTTGTAACTGTTGTATTCCCCATCTGGCCTTTCAAATTGGTCTCCTAAGCCAGCCGTCTCCATGCCGTATATGACATCTGTCAGGATCGATACTGGCATTTTATGCTTCTTCGCAATCGTGGTAAAGAAACGGAAACGTTCATTGGTCATGTGTGGGTAATCAAACTCTTTTGTTGCGGAATAAGCCAAACTCAAGTGCATGATGTCGAGTTTGGGTTGGATCCAAAAGGTCTTGTTCGAGCCTGTTGAGCCCGGATATTCTTCCATGCGTCCCTGCGCCAGAATCACCTCTCGAGCCTCCCGACACACCTGGGACAGTCTTGGGGGGCCAGCCTTCATGATTGTGAAATGGAAACAGGGCAAGTTATGAGGTCCTGGATAGGTCTCTGACTCCACGATGCCCTTGGACTTTGCTTCTCCCTCTCTGGGTAGGGGATCCATTCCTGTTACACGTCTTGGGAGGGCCTCGAAAGCGTGGAGCCATATCTGGCGTCGTAACTCGACGGGGAGCTTTGGAAAGATTGTGAATGAACGCTGTGGCTGAGGAATCTCCTCTTCGAATAAGCCCATTGCAGCTTCATACTCTAGAAGAGTATATTCGTGCATTGTAGATGAAAGATGGGCGGAGAGCTGCACTAAGAGAGAGTATGGGAGAGAGAGGAGGGGATGAGGAAGAAGAACGGGTGTCCGCTCGCCTCACTCTGATGCATGCCCAACTTGAACTCTGTCAAACCACGTGAGTCTGCATGTGCAATTAAAAGGCAGCGAATGAAGTGATAACTGAATGGATACCCTGGTAATGTATGCTGCAGTGGTTACCTAACTTGTACAACAAAGGTCTCCACGACGGGAGATTCCCCTCACAGACGGGCGCCAACGCCTACCCTGGACTTTTAAAATGCGAGAATGATAGTGGGGTCGTTTAATTGTGATATTCGTGAAAGGAGAGGCCTTTAATAATGCTAAAAGGGAGACTATAGATGATTTTTCTGAAGTTCGATAAATAATGACGGGATGGTAAGTTGTGATGACGTAGTAGTCGGTATGATTTTGTTATTACAATCAATCGTCATGTTGCCCTTGGCTACCATTTTGTCTATAGAGAGGGGTCAAAACAACTGACAAATTAGAACCATGAATGCATCATCGCCATCCTTACCAGTCTGATAAAATAAGTGATTATTGAATGGATAGATTCAGTCTTTACATTGGTCACAAGTATCTAATTTGGAGTCAGTCGTGCGTTCGACTGGGGAATATTGCCACTATCGCAAGGTTAACCCTAACCCTACACAGACTCCTCAGATATCCTTTCTTTCACCTTGATCGCCAAGTCGCGAAGCGATACACTCTGAATAATGTCGAAAATCGTGACACCGAGCGTAACATTTGCCTGCAGCAACGCGCGAAACTCGACCGCGACCAGCGAATCCACACCATAGGTCAACAATTGCTCATCAGGATCGATATCCGAGGCCGAGAACGCAGTCATGCCCGCCAGTTGCTCACGCAGCACTTCCACCAAGACGTTATTCGCCGCTTCATCCGACACGCCAATCAGCCGATCTTTCACTGAAGATACCTTTGCACCTCTCTGACGCTTGGATCTGTCCTGCGTGTTGGGCAGACGCGTGAAGCCAAATCGTGGTTCCTGGCGCCAGCGAAGATTTTCGGGCTCGGCCCAGGGCTTGATACCTGTAATCATCTGCTGCTGGCGGGGATATCTGATGGCCAGCTCGACAAGGCGAATCAACTCGGAGCGCTTCTGGTAGCGGCAGCCCATTCTGTCAATCTGCTCGGCCATGCCTGTGCGGAGAGCAGAGCCCAAGTCGGGAACACTTCCGATATTGATCGAGACAGCAGGCAAACCGCGGGCAACGCGACTGTACACGAGAGCATCTTGGTAGGCGCTGGCTGCGGTATAGTTGGCCTGGCCCACGTTTCCAACCACGGCCGTCAGAGACGAGAGAATGATGAAGAAGTCCACATCTGATCCCTGGAACAGCTCGTCAAGGTTTTTGGTGCCTCTATACTTGGCCAACATCGAGGTATTCCATTGCTCCGATGTCATCTTGCCAAACAGTGAATCCTGCAAGACGGTGGCCGCTTGAATAACTCCACGGAGGGGCCAGCGCTTGCGATATTCGTTTACTATCTCTTCTAGGTCGTGTTTACTAGAGATATCGCAGTTTCTGACAAAGATTTGGGATCTAAGGTCTTTGAAGCCACCCCTGAACGCATCCGTGTTGTATCTCTCTGCGCTGCGAGACACGAGGATAAGATTCTTGGCCCCTCGCTGAGCCATCCAGTGGGCAACCTCGAGACCCAGACCGCCGAGACCGCCGACAATGAGATAGGCGGCAGAGGCATCTAAATTCACTGGCTCGGGGGGTGATATGACCTGATATCAGGTGATTAGCATGTTTAAGTATTTGAGCCTTCACGCGGAATCACTTACCTTGATAGGATCGCCCTCGGTGACTGTCACCACAATCTTTCCTACGAGGCTTCCGCTGTGCATTAGACCAAAGGCCTTGTCACAATCGGACACAGAGAATCTGGTAATTGGAATTCGATGCACAAGCCGTTTCTGTTGAATCAGATTAATAGCTTGCTGGACGTTTCGCGATAAGGTCTTTGTCTTGAGACGTCCCAATTTTCCAATATCTACGACGGAGTAGGTCATAGAGCGACTGGAAGAATCGCTACCTGGGCGCTTGTCATCATCATCTTGAACACTCAATTCGATGAAATGGCCGAATGGTGCAACACAATCCGGGTTCATTCGTGGTGTCTGTTTGGACAGGCTGCAGTCCAAGACTACATCGACACCATGCCCCTCTGTAGCCCTCATGATAGTCGAACTGAAGGTTGCATCCCCGTACGATAGTATGCGGTCATGGGGAACGGAGTACTCCTCTGCAAGAAGCCTTCGTTCTTTGTCTGACGTAACCGTGATAAAGATATCTGCTTCCAGGTACTGGGCTATCGTGATCGCCGCCTGACCAAGTCCGCCAGCGGCAGAATGGATCAAAACACGATCGCCACACTCCAGGTGAGCTAGATTGACCAAGCTATAGAATGATACAGCAAAGTCTACTGGGAGAGAAGCAGCCGTCTCCAAGCTCATCTCTGATGGAACAGGTACTACAGTGGCCCAGGAAGTGCGAACCTTGCTGGCCCAGTTTCCACTGGGTATAATGGCACAGACTCGATCTCCCACCTTTAGGTGCTGAGGAACACGGGATCCAGCGCGGCTGATGTAACCTGCACACTCAAAGCCCTTTTGTTCCCCTTTCAGCTCCCCAGTGGCTGCTAATACATCCTGAAGACCAAGACCAAAAGCTTGCGGTGTAATCTCAACCAAGTCCTCGGTCCAAGGCGTGTTGGCATCAAGCGCCTCGTCGTTTTCTTTGAACACCAAGCTATTCAGCAATCCAGGGACCGCTGGCTCGAGGCACTTGTACACTCCCTCAGATGAGAACGGTTTCTCTTGCGGCACAAGATGTCCTCGCGAGGCGGATAATTGCCGATTCAGCAACTCATTTCCCGTCATGCGGGGGACGAGTATGCGGCCTGATCTTTGCGCAAACTCGTAATCATTGTCCTCTGGATGGCGCGAGCCAATAGAAGTGCAGAATACATCACAGATGGCTTGGATTTCAGTCTCCTCCCACGGCTCTTCCGCTGGGTCGAGATCAAGCGAGACGAATGTCTTTATCCTTTCTTCTAGCCTTAGTGTTCTAAGCAGACCACTAGCCAAGGACGAGTCGGGTGTTGTCATCTCATAGGCACCACCTCGGGATACTTATAGAACATGACTGGCTTCTTGCAGTGTGATCTTAAGGGCCTCAAAGTCTTCAGGTTGCACATGGCTGAGAAATTCCTGGTTGCCCTCGGCGAATATTATGCATGGCTTGCCAGAGAGTGAGGGGCTGCCGAAAGTCTCGGCGGAGATGGCTGTGCCGGTACGATTCTGGAAATTTTGCGCAAGACTCTCCATCCAGACCTGTGGTGCAGAGACGCTGCCGGGCAGGTGAATGATGGCCGACGGTACGGGGGGCGAGAGGGTTTGCTCAATTGGGTCATCCACAGTCCGGGCTACGATGATCGAGTACGGAGAGTTTTCCGTCGGGATGCTATCGTAGCCATAATTCAGTGTGACCTCGAAACCGTTCCCTTTCAAAGCGGATGCCCATGAGCCGTTGCTCAATAATGGAGGCCATTGCCTTTCCGAGTTGCTGTTTGACCACCAGTCGGGACCAAGGCTAAACGCAACACATTGATCTGGGGACACCTTGGTTGTTTCCACTAGAAGCAATGTGCCACCAACTTTGAGAAGCTTCCGTGCATGCTGGATACTTTGCTGAACATTGGCAGTGGCGTGTAGAACATTGCTCGCAACCACCAGATCATAAGCTTCAGCGTTAAAGCCCTGCGCGATTGGATCGTGCTCAATGTCCAGCGTCTGGAAGCGCATATGCTTGACGGAAGATTGAAAACGGTTTCTCGCAGAATCTAAAAAGTCCTTGACCTTGTCCGTAAAGTCGTAGCTAATGCCAGTCAATGATGCCGAGTTCCCTCGCTGAAGACCGTCAAGAACTGCGCTGGTGGTTGCTCCAAACCCGGCGCCGATTTCCAGAACACGTAGATGGGGGTTCTTATGCGCAAACAGTCTTGCAAACTCTTGTACTCCCTCTCTAACTGCACCAAGCCCGAGGGAATTCTCATAAAAATCACGCAGTAGTTCATTGCTCCGCATGACTTCGGGCTCGGCTTCATTTTTGAAGAGTCTAGTGAGCCGCTTTGATGCCACACTCAGCAACGCTCCGTTAGTACTCTTGGATGCAATTTCTCGATAAAAAGAGAACTTATCGTCTCTGCCCTGTATCGCATTAGTGGCATACAACTCTGAGTCAATACTTCGCATCCAGGAGAGTGCTTTGCCCTGATGGGGGGACACTCCATGTTCCTCGTCCGGCGATAGATCTGCCAAAACATCGTGTATAACGTTAACTGCCGCTTTCTGGAGGTCCTTGTAGCTTTCAATCGAGCTCTGGTCCGCCTTTATAGCAATACCAAGGTCTTTCTCGGTCATCATTGTTACGTCTGGTTGCCAAACAGGATGCAGTATCATCGTGTTGTCAAAGTCCGAAGTTGCAGTTCTTGGGGATAGAGATTGGACCCTGACTCCATCAGCTTGGAAGATTGGATGTCTAGCGTCCGACCGAGTATCAAAAACGGACAGCGAAAAGTCGAAGCCCTGATGGTCCGTCTTAGTAATTCTCGCATGAACCTCTAGCGTAGACCCGACGGGGAGCTCGGTAGCGGAACCGAGATAGAGCGTCTTTGCGTATGTGATGATGCAAACGCCCATTTGCTTCAAGATCACCTCAGGCATGGCAGCCCAGGCAACCTGAAAGCATGAATCCAAGATGGTTGGATGAACCCAGCACTCGGACTGGTATGGGTATGGCATCATGGCGACTGTATCAGGAATAGTGACAACACCAATAGCACTTCCATTGTCGCATAACAATGAAGTGACGTTCTGGAAACTTGAACCAAGCGTAGGGCCAATCTTTGGGAAACACTTATAGAAATGCTTGACATCGACGGAGTGGTGGTCAGATGCATTCGAGATGTTCGTTAGCGCGACTGGTCGAGCAGTGGCCCCGACAATTGTTCCATCACAGTGCTCTAACCATTCCCCGTTTCTGCCTCTGCTGTAAAAGGTGAAGGACTTGTTGTGTTCGTCTCGTGATTTTTTATCTGCTTTTCCAAGTACTACCTGCATCTCAATGCCTTGATCACCTGTTGGGATCACTACTGCCTTGAACATGTCGAGATCGGACAAGAGATACCCGCTAGGAATGCCGTCTGTCTTGGAACCAAGCTGCCTCATTGCTTCTATCGCGACGACAGCCAAACCGACTCCAGGAAAGAGGACCTCGGACTGTACAGCGTGGTGTTGAAGCCATGGAAGGTCCGTCATTCGGAGCGTGTTTCGCCATATGGCCTGCTTGGTGTTCAATCCCACTATCCTCAAACCTAGAAGATCGTGGTGTGCATGATCCCGTCGTAGTGTCTCGGCGCAAACCGAAGATTCGGCCCAATACCGTGTCGAGTGATTCCATTGATACTTTGGAAGATCATGGACGACCTTCAATGAGTCGCTGCCACTCGGGAAGTTGATTGCCTTGAAGTTGACGGGATACCCCTGGCAATAGAGTCTGCCGGCGAGCTCTTGCATACTCTGAACAGCATCTGTACCGCGCTTCAAGCAAGCATCGACGTTGATGTCAAAGTTTACGAGGCTTGGATGCTTTAGGACCTGGCGAATGACTCCCCGCAGAGCATCGTGTGGCCCAATCTCGATAATGGCGTCCACCGTCGAATTACGTTTGCCTTTATCATCATGGCCACTCAAAACCATGCTCACAAAAGCGTCTTCGAAAAGAACTGGCTGCGTCATATTCTTTACCCAGTGGGCGGGGTCTCGCAGTTCATTGATCTCGCTCACGTCGGATCCTGTGACTGGAGATGAGAAGGGGACCTTGGGCTTGCTGGGAAGGCCCTTTTCGAGATGAGCATGAAGGGCTGTCGCATAGTCCGCTGCCAGAGGTTGCATATGTGGTGCGTGATACGCGGCTGGGATCCTCAACCGCCGGAAAAACATATTGCTTGACTGCGCGCGAGCTTCAACCCGCTCTAGTGCATCCATGTCTCCAGAGATGGTAACGTTGGACGGACTGTTGACGCACGCGATTACAACCTTTGATTCAAGCCCATGGAGATATTCTGATGCCTCATCTTTGCCAACTCCAAGTGATGTCATGCCTCCCTGAAGCTGCCCAGCATCAATAAAGTCAGAAGTGATCCGACCGCGCAAGTAAGCAATAGCAATTGCCTCCTCAAAGTTGACAATGCCGGCAGCATATGCCGCCGCGATTTCGCCACTTGAGTGGCCTGTTGCAGCCGTGGGAGTGATGCCCCAAGACTTTAACAGCTGGACCAATGCGAGTTGAAGGGTGACAGTTACCGGAAAGCTGAGGAACGGGTGATGTAATCTGGTTGACTCTCTGCTCTTGAATAGTTCCTCTGGATGTATGCATTAGCTTCCAAGTTCTAGATCATTGCACTCCATGGAGACCAGGACTCTTACCTATGACACTCCATGAAGAGCCGAGTGATTGAAGGTGTTGGTCAGCTGCTTGCAAGACGCCTAAAAATGTTGGGTAAGTGAGCATTAGTTCGCGACCCATTGCATGCCACTGCGCACCTTGGCCAGTAAATACGAAGCCCAATCTCGGTACTTTGGACGCTCGTACTGGACCAACAGCAGTGTTCGCTAACGCCTCTCGCAGACTCGTAATAGAACTGGCTGCGATGGCCACTCTCCAGGCGAAATGTGAACGTCGCTGCGTAAGAGTATATGCAATATCTCTCAGGCGTTCTTGGGAGCCAGGGACCCGCAGGTACTCTTGAAGCTTGTCCATGTATGCCTTTACGCTTCGCTCTTCCTTCGCACTTATCGTATAAATGAGATGGTGTGAGGAACTATTGGTGTGCACATTGAGGTGTCCGTTGGACAATGTCTGTTGACCTGATTGAGCTGAGAAGTAGTATTTTGGATCCTCCAAGATGGCGTGTGTATTGCTTCCTCCGACGCCAAAGTTGCCCACTGAAGCTCGCCGCGGCAGATTCTGTGGCCAAGGCATCGCTTCTCTCGGAATCTAGCATCTACGGTTAGCGAACAGCAAGAAACTCGGAGTGATGACGGTTACCTTGATATTGAGGGCATCAAAGTCTATTTGAGGGTTCGGCTTATCGAACAACGCTTGAGGCGGGATACACCCGTTCTCAAACATCATGATGACTTTCGCAATTGCCGAGATACCACTGGCAGATTCAGCATGTCCAATGTTGGACTTGATTGAGCCAACAATCAGACGCTCTCCCTCGGGACGACCGGAACCAAAAACATTTCCAATAGTGGTCGTCTCAGTTTTGTCACCGGTAATTGTGCCGGTTCCGTGGGCTTCGACATAGGGTGTGTCTTTTGGATCGAGCCCAGCTCGCTCATAGCAACTTCGGATTAGTCTTTCTTGGGCGTCTTGGGAGGGAGACGAAATGGTTGGCGTGTGTCCGTCTTGGTTCATGGCAGTTCCTCGCACAATGGCTCGAATGGGATTACCATCTCGAAGCGCTGCAGCCAGGGGCTTCACTATAATGCATCCGACACCCTCGCCACGACCATAGCCACTAGCCCGACTATCAAAGCTGTATGAGATGCCTGAAGCACTAAGAAAACTACTCATATCGTAAGTCCAGGTATCTCTTTGTGGTTGATGCACTTTCCAGAGGCTGAATTGGCGATCAATTGTCAACTTACCCTAGTGTAGAGAGACCTATGGAGGAACCAGGATGCAGAATAAGATTCGTACCTCCAACCACAGCCATCTCTGCGTCCCCAGATCTCAAGCTTTGACATGCCAGGTGCAATGAAGCCATCGCAGTAGAACAGGCTGTATCGACAGAGATACTGGGTCCACGGAGATCAAAAAAGTGCGAGATCCTATTGGCGATCATGGTGGGCCCATTTCCGGTTGCAGCATATCGAGGTAGGTTTTCCACATCCATCATGAGCACATCATTGTAGTCGTGGAATAAAGCCCCCCAAAGGAGGATGTCTGGCTTCCTGCCAGGTCTTCCATGGATAGTCCCGCTACTCGGTATTAATCTAGGCGGTTTTGATGAATGAGCAAAAGAGGGCATACCAGACTCAAAGGCCTCAAAGGCAGTCTCGAGAAGAATTCTGACTTGAGGATCCATGGCCTAGGTTAACTGTTAATCGCTGACATGGAGATGGATCACGGGATTGACATACTCTTGCTATATCGGCGGAAAAGTTGAAGAAGGATGCATCGCAAAGCGACACATCCTCATCTAGGAAGTGAGCGCCTTTGGCATGGAACTTTAGTAGATCAGCAAACTATCTCGACGACGACAGCGTAGACGCCATGAACACAATGATCCACCCTTGGCTCATGACATCCGACAAAGCACGTACAGTTCCTAGATGCTCCGTCTGTGGATGAAAGAAGGCTTTCTCATTCAGTCGGTCCTTTGGCCACTCCGACCAAGCGCTCTGTGCCTCAATGCAGAGCTTCCATAGGCGCTCTGGAGAGTCTGAGGAGCCTGGGAAACGGCAGCCGATGCCAATGATGGCAATTGGCATATCCTGTGCTGCCATGACTGCTAATCGTTTTCCTCGTAAACGTCAAAGACGAAAGATGTGATTACGGCAAATCAATGAACCAAAATGTATCACGAGCAGACGGGGAGTATGCACCGCTGTGGAGAGCAGGGTAGCGGGAACGCGAGGGACGAAGATATATATGCATGTTTTCCAATTGGCAACGTCAAAAATCCCATACCTATCCACAGCAGCCCACAAGATGTTACCCTTTCCCCACACCCACCGGCTAGGGTTCGATCCTTTTGTCCGGCCTGATGTTTCCCCTATTATCTGAGACATGTCTTGTCCTTTGTGCACATAGGCAAAGCATCATATGTAAATCTCAGTCCCTGCGTATGAACGGTCATGACAGGTCTCAGACAAATACACGGTCACAGACAGATAGTCCTGCAGCAACGTCTCGTCATTGCAATTTGTCCATGTCTTAATGGCTCCACAATACGAAGAAATCGATATTCAGTAAAAGAAAAAAGCCGGCTTTCTTTTTTGCGAATCTTCATTGACTGCTACGTAAGAAAGCCGGCAAGAAGATGCTACCTAATCCTGCATCTAAGACACAGTCTACCCACAACCAGGTAGACCAGAGATCCATTGTATCTTAACCTACCCCCCCCCCTTTCCCCCCAATTAACAACGAACAAATGGATTCGTCAAAGTGGCTTTTCTCGGCAGAGTGCCCGATTCTCTCCTCGCTTGAAACCTGAACACAACTCGAACATCTCTCTTACGACGCTTCTAGCCGGTCACTGCACAAAAAGAAACTTTGTGATGCCTCCAAGTGACACATTCTCAATTGTGAAGATGTCGACCCAACTCTTGAAGATCGGTGTCACGGGACTCTCTGGTCCACCTGGGCCACAAATCTTGTTGATGTCCACATGGAATAGCTTTTTGTACAGCTTGTTCGTTTTCACATTCCATACTCCCTTTCATCAATCAGCAAACCGAATTCGAATTCACAGGTGATGGGCTTACCTTTTGGCTTGCTAGTCTTTCAAAATTCTGTACCCACCTGTCCGCCTCGTCCCAGCCGCGCAGTCGAGAATGCCCATCACGTATGTATTCGTCGAGCCGGTAGCCATGTTCTCCCCAGGCTTGCCAGGTCATGACGCCTTCAGGTCCAATTCCCATCACAAACGTATGGGCAAAGCTAAAGTTCAAAAATATGGACGTCGGTGAGCGTGACCCCTATGACAGTGGTTTTTCCTTCACCTAAAGCGGCTGCCTTTGCTCGTTGGAATGATTCAGAAAGCGAGGCTGAAGGTGTCTGTTTGATTTTCGTAAGTGTCGGGAGGCCTCCAAGGCGACGAGATTTCCACTTCTGAGACGCATACAAGGAAGCCAAATCATTGGGCGAGGCCAGGGTGAGAATGAAGGTGGCGGCCATCTTGCATGATTTCCAAAGGTAGGCTTGAGATTGATAGAAGCCAGTGCTGTCATCTTGGTCTCCAGTCACGTCGATCTTGATGAGTTGGCCTCGAGGTTCATCGGTCATCCCGACTACCTGGTGCGAGAGCATCGAGAAAATGAAGAATGCTGGGCCGGGTCCGTACTTGAAAAAAGCTTCTATCTTCTCGTTTAGCGCTAGTAAAGGATACTTATGCGAGGGAGGTGAGTTGACGGCTCTAAATAAGTTGGCAACACTCTGTCCGAAGTCGGAATGATTTGCCATAGAAGCTTGGTCGGGACCATCATCGATTCTGCTTGGGGAATTGGTGGTAGCGGTGATGAAGAGGGCATCTATCAGGCGAGCGTCCATTTCAATTTCTTCCGAATTGGCAGAATGCAATAATGCACCGCTCAAACCATCCGAAGCAGTTGTTGATGGATTCATCGTGATATGAAGCTCTTCATGACGGTGATTTCGTTGAGGTGCGGTTCTTCTCAGTCTGCAAGTGAAGAATGCAATGCCCAAGAGCAAGTCTGATGGGTGCATATATTTATTCATTTATGTTGCATATTTCCCTATCAGGTAGATGGATAATCAAGACGACAAATCAGGCTCCATGCTCCAGGCAAGGCCTGGGTATGCCCTGCAGCTCATCAAGGTCATTCACTGGTGCCCGCGGTCAGTTATCCTCCTACATATGCAAGCCACAATGCAATACCCCTTAAGAGGGTAAATCCGAGTGATGTTCGATGACAGTAAACGTTAATGGTCATCCTTCATCTAAGCTAAGATGATATAGGGTTGTGAGTTAACACGGCGAATTGAGCAAGTGTTTACTCAAAGACTTACCTTAGGTGGTTATGTCACTCAGATTTAAACTACCCGTTACCATGGTTCACTTGATTCTCAGTTTTCCAAACCTCAGCCACAATTCTATTAACAATATGGTCAAACCCATGCACAACGTACGTCCAAGTTAATCCTCCCACCCTATCAATTCGAAACCTATAAGGTAATTGTCTCAAACACTCTCCAATAGCTAGTGCCAACCAAAACTCAATAAACACCTAGATAAAGGATGTATGTGGTTATGTCGCACTGGCTATCATCCTACTCAACCCCTAAATACTATTTCCTACCAAAGATAATCTACATATTCAGAAGATCCTCGCAACTGTCAGCTAGCCGATACAGACCACAACTCACTCCTATCTGACCTCGATATAAGTATATAGCGGAGACCAAGTTGCAACATTTTGAGCCATCAAACCCCCTTTATCACCGCCATCAATGGTGCAGCGAAAGGATATCAAAGCAGGCACGGCACCTTGTGATGCGGTTCAGACTGCAGATTATATTGTTCAAAGCATATAACATCAACTACCAGGGCAACCTTGTTACAAAAGCCAAACGCTCCCCTTGTTGCCCCTAACTACCAAATCCCCCCTTTCTTCCACCGAAAAGAAAAAGGAGTCCCCTTACTAACGAAACGTGATGTAGGACAAGGATCCGTTTTCTCACTCATCTCGCTCATGCCGCACATATTCTCGCTACTCAGAAATAGCAACAAACGTTTCCGCTACGCAGACAACACCGCATCCCTCGCTGTACGGCGACATGCAGACATTATTTGGATAAAGCTACCAGAGGAATTGGGTGCAATCATCCACTGGAGACAGAAAAACACTTTCTCTTTGCCCTTGATAAGGCCCAGATCAGACGTTGGGATGATCTGACCACTCTTAAAAAAGCATTCCATTCTAGCCTCGATCACAACTACCCAGTCCAACCGCCCTCCCAATCCTATCTCCTCCTGTAACGATGTACTCTACAATAGTTTATGCCTTGGGATCAGAAGCACAGCGTTGGAGCCATTGACCATTGGAACTCCCGAATTCTAGATGCGCTGTAATGGCTTTTCGATTGTCTTGCCCGGTTCCTATCGCACCCCCATAGCCACCATCGGCAACGCAGGCACCATCTGATTAAACCTCCTCAACAAATTCGTAGGCCTCTTGCCACTCAACGCACCCTCCGCAAACTGCAACCGCGAAGACCACAGTTCCACCGCATTCTCAGGGTCATTCTTCTGATTCCACCAGACATCTTTGACATTCTGCCATCGCTTCAACTCTTCGTCATCACCGCCTGCGGGTGGATCCTGTGGATTCTCTAGTTGTGATACCTGTGATAATCTTTGCGTTGAAGGATCGAAAGGATCATCCGGACCTCGCGGCAGCCAAGCTTCGTTGGCATTATCTCCTTCTGGGAGAACGGCCCTCTCTACTGTTATCTTGGTATCCTCCACCACGTTAAACTTCTCAAGCTTGTCGTGTGATAGGGTAGGAATGGGAGGCGCAATGGTCAGACCCATGACGAGAGGCACTGTGCCTTTGTCCTTTTCGTTAGTGCCTGCTAGAAGCGTACCGACATTGTTCCCCTGAAGAGAGGGATCATGATTTAAGTCATCTAGTAGTCATTCGTTAGCTTCTGCCTCTCCCTCTATCCCGCGTATGGAATGTTGTACTCACATTTCCCCCACACAGATGTTGGCACTGCCTTGATAATGGGCTCTACCTTCCAGACACCCTCTTTACTCTCTTTAGCTAGTGTTCTAAACCCTGTCTTTGCCCTACGAAGTTGCACAGAATCCGACTCTTTCTGAGCTATGGTAACCTCTATTTTGACGCCTGCCCGCGTTTCCAAGCACATCGGCTTAGCATAAATGTTATCGTGCTCCTCCCTAAAGACCTTGCCTTTCATGGGCTGTTCAATCTTATCTTCGGGAATGTCAGGACGCTTGTCCATGAACGTGCCAGAGCTGGATGCAAAAGCACAGGTGATGGAGAAGATAAAGGTGCCTGGTTGGACAGTCCACAGATTCCGGTCCTCTGTTTCGGCTGACATTAGTGGTGGACTTGATGTGGTCTTTTGGCCGGGGACTTTGGGGGTGGGGACGAGTCCTGACGTGCAGTTGAACAGGAATGGTTTGGCTGTCTTCTTCTTGTCGTCTTCTTTCTTGACGTTCTTGAAAAAGGCGTCTTCATCCGTTTCATCAAGTGCCACCCAATCCCTTTCTTCCTCTGCGTTGGGCATAGTTGGGAGCAAGAAACCACTGGAACTGCCATTTGTGCCACTCTTGAGAACCAAATCGATGAATCGGGGCAGTTTCAATGCAATTGGCCGGGACTGCATGCTGCCTCCAAAATTGATGTCGAATCCAAAGACCCAGAAATCAACATGCACCATTCCAGCCATGGGCGGACCCGCCACAGTCAGGGTAGCACCAATCTCAGCAGATATGTGAACAGTAACAAGCCAGAGATCCATGGAGAATTTGATACCGACGCTGACTCCGCCAACAGCTCGGAAATAAAAGGGCTCAAAATTGAGCAGCAGATCTAGAAAGGCATCGAACCACGCAGACAAAGCCCCCAGGTTCAGGGTAGCGTGCAATCGACCACCAGCCATGCAAACACGAGGGGTGATCGCAAAGTAGGCCTCTCCCGAGATACGCAGAGCGCTACTGAGTGTCCAGTTAATTGCGAGTCTTGGTGGATTAGGATACGCTCGGGGCTTGTTGTACGCCTGATGATAACCGCCGATTGTGAGCACCCAATCGCCCTGGAGTGCTTGGATATCCTTGTCTGGAGAGGGCACTCGCGGGGCAAACCAAGAAAACAAGGCCATTCCACCAGTCAAGTGGCAACTGTTGTGGAGGATGAAGCTTCTTGGTGACAGCTGAGCCTCTAGCTTGAATGCTCCAGCTGCAACATCCAGTGTACATGCGATTCCGAGCTCAACATGGACAAACTTGACAGAAGACACAAGAGTGGGAACATCGCACACTGCGACTCCGTAGATACCAAGCTGTATGTCGGGGTTCAGCTGCACGACAACCACGGCATCCACCGAAAGCATTTGGAAGGCTGTTGCTTTCAGACCGGCAGCGAACCAAAAGGATCCTTCGCGGGGACTAAACCATGTCCTTCCTTGTGGCGGCGCAAGAAGTGCCATCAAGGATTTCAACGGAGATGCATTGGGGTCTGAAACGGAACCGGATGGATTGACAAAAGGGAACGAAAGCACAGTAT
This sequence comes from Cladobotryum mycophilum, assembly GCA_036429605.1. Taxonomy (NCBI): domain Eukaryota; kingdom Fungi; phylum Ascomycota; class Sordariomycetes; order Hypocreales; family Hypocreaceae; genus Cladobotryum; species Cladobotryum mycophilum. The sequence continues at coordinate 3,850,523 of JAVFKD010000016.1, read as the reverse complement.
CGGCTGTAGGAAGACGCATTTCGGTGTTGACGCCCACACCGCCGGTGAGTCCTGAGATGTCTGCGAAGCCAACGGAGAAGAGTGGACCCTCGACACGCATAATGACAAATACCATGGTGAATGTCTCTATGTGTCTCTGATCATCAAGCGCAAGTAATTCCCTCTCTTCTTCCAGGATCTCCTCAGCTACATCAAGTTCATAAACTTGACTCGACTGAAGACGAGGCGGCCTGGCATGTCGGGTCATGAATGTTGGAAAGTCTGCAGGATTTTTGGGGACCGAAGCATAGATACCCATGGCGGTAATAATCCAGGGCTTGAAGCCGATGGTCAGACCTCCGGCGTAACATTTGAAGCCGTCAAGCTCTTGTTGCATAAGCCCTCCAGCTACCGTGACCGGAGGTCTGTCGAATGAGACGAGGAGCCCCTGCAGACCTGCAGCTAATTCGGAAACGGGGATACCACTGCCCTCATTTTGCTTGTCCTTATCATCATCTTCGTCGCTTTTCTTTCGCTTTCCTAGTCTGGCACTCAAGCTGAACCCAATGAGGGCCAGACCAATCGGGCCCATGATGAATGTTGCATCCAAGACAATACCCAATCGCTGTTTCTTAAGATCAAACTGTAAGCCAATATTCTCGATACTCAGAGGGCCAACTGATAGCTTAAAAGGTGCCTTGGACACATCCTTGTTTTCCACTTGTGATGCGTCTCGTGGCAACGGATTCGGGTCGTTTTCCCTTGGAAGGAGGATATTATTCCACCTGTAAACGAGCTTTCTCCTCCTCTCCTCTTCCGTTATAAATTCTGGCTTGCCGGGAGTATGAGGTCTAGGTCTGCCGAATACGTGATCGAGCATGGCGGTCGATACACCGTTGGCGTCTTTAGAAATGACCATGAAATGAGAACCGGCTTCGATCACCCTGTCCCCGTCGGCAATCTTGGTAGGATCCTGTTTGGGAGGCTTATAGAACAGCCGGTCTTGCTTCTGAAGCTTTGGTACCAGCTTATCGAACTCGCCCCTGGTAATGCCCGCTTTGGACTTGTCCGCAGTCACTTTGTCCGACACCCACACGTAGGCGATTTCTTCTATTGGCAACTGATCTATTTTGCCAACCAGTGGTGCTTCCAGCGGCCCAATCTCATTAACGGCGATCTTAATGATGCGCTTCGAAGGAATCTCGCGGGGCCATGTGGACACCCGCCACTGGACAAACGTCAAGCTCACAGAAGCAAGGTGAACAGAAGCCACCAACACAATCATCTTGGTCGGCTTCTTATCTTTATCAAGAGGGCCATCGGTCTTGGAGCACGAAAAACGCAATAGTTCATCTGCTTTCCCGGGCTTGGCTATGGGGATTTCCCTCACAGCATCGGGTAGCTCGGGAATCTCAGAGCCCATGATGCCTTCGAGTAAACCACCGAGAGTGACGCCAGATTTGGGATCCTGCGGGTCGTCGACGCCAAGTTTGACTGTAAACTCCCATCCGCCGTTTTGATGGTGAAAGGCTACTCCAAGTTTCAGGGTGCCGATGGTCATGCTGCCGTCAAATTCGAACCGGCTGCCTTCTGCGTCCTTGCCGATCATGTACTCGTATTTTAGATGCAGATACTCAATGGACAAGTGTCCCAGTAAGGAGAGAGCGCCATTTTGGGAATCTTCGTCGAAGAAACTTGCGAGATGAGAGCCCATGAGCAGGTTCACATCGGCGGAGACTTCCCAGTGATCCGAAGAGAATTCAAGTGTTCCCCTCAGTTGCACAGGCTCTGCCCCATCAATCTCATTGTCTTCAGCCCAGGCAGTTTCGCCTTTACGGTCATTCTCAAGATATAGTAGAGTGTCTATCTCGAGTCGGAACAGCCACTTGGAGCCACTGTTATTGCCACCCCACGAGAAGCCAGCATTTAAAAGAAGCCGGTCAAGGACAAACACAGGGACATTTTTAGGAGATTTTCCCTTTTCCGGCTCCGCACAAATTAGTTCGCCTTTAAAGTAGATGCCTTTTGCGTCAATCTCGAGCTCTGCCAGCGACACTGTTGAAGGAATGCCCTTTGGCATTGACGTCTGCAGCCCAGCAAGAGCTACTAGATCCAGAGTGGGAAGAAGCGTCCGCTGGTCTCCCAGAACTGGAGTCAAATTGAGGTATTTCTCGTACTCTGGTAGGGCCAAGCGCAGATCGTTGGGAGTAGGGGGAGCGGGCACCACAACTTTCCCCTGAGGAAGACGTTGGTGATACGGGACCAGCCAAAAGTTATGAAGAACACCAATGCCTTATCCTTTTGGTCACTGGTCTTTCCAATAGTTACTTCAATTTGAAGGTCCAGCTTGAGACTGATCAAGCCCGTAGGGATGCCTTTTTCGTTGCACGCAAGGCTGATTTCGAACACTCGGGGACGGATCGCCCCGAGAAAATTTCGATCCGTAGCCGATTTGGTCCACTGGGCTGCTTCAAAATTGTCTTTATTCACACCAAGACCAGCGTTATAGATCCAATCGAAAAGGATTTGCAGTAGACTGTCTCCGGGTTGGTCGTGCTGTAGGCGAAGAGTGATAACACCAGTGCTGACGCTCAGATACGCCGTGAACTGCACCGATGCTAGAGTTACATCTAGACGAAACTCGAAGCTGGCAGTGGAGTCAGCAAGAATGTTTTCGTTGCCGTTGTCTTGCATCCTCCAGCTTTTGCGGGCAACCAAAGTCACGCTATTGATAGAGAAATTGTCCAACAATAGCTTATCATTATCCCCTGCAGGATTGAGCCAGTCGCGGAATTCTCTCAACGGGTCAACAATATTGAACTCCAATCGAAGGTCGGTGAAATGCTCCATGCCAGAGGTGAACCATAGAGCGTTCCGGGCGGGGAGGATTTTCCCGTCGACGGTAGTAGTAGTGGCTGGTGTGAATTTCATGGGTCCCAGAATGTCATAGACGATATTCGTTTTAAGCCCGAGGAAGGATATAATTTCCTCAAACATCCATTCTATTTGAGTATCATTGCAGGTCGTAAGCTGTCTGTCGGGGGGTCCACAGGTGGCGGTGTCGGCGGCGTAAGTTCAAATCGTGCTGCAAAGGCTACCATGCCTTTCTCCTTGTATAGACTTGGTATGAGAGTCTTTTCCACGCCTAATATCTCATGTATGTTTACAGTTTCTAGAATCAGCATACGGCCATTACAAAGGTCCGCCCGGCATTCAAAGTTGGGCAACTCTTCCTCTCCTATGGGCCATGTAGTGGTAAACATGCTCATTTGTGTGCCCGGAGAGAGAAGACACGTCTGAAGCCAGCGGAGCCATTCATCATCGTTGATAAACGGCACTGTATCCTTCTGTGTGGTTAATGGATGGCGCTTAAGACACAGGCGCCGCATCCACAGCTTGTCTAGAAATGGATGGAAAGGATTCTTGGCTGATATAATGTCAAAGGTAATTTTGTCTTCGGGAGAAGGGGCTCCCTGAGGTATAATATGATGCTGTTCATTGTTCTCGACCCAAACTGAGGGAGGAGAGCTAGAGGAGGTAAGAGGCGTAAAGGTTGCAGAGACCAATCTTCGACTTTGCAAATCTTGGTTTCCGTATGAACTCTCACTCCCATCGGTAGAAAGCATGTCCCAAGAGTCAACCGAGCCAATACTGAGGGTTCGCTTATGCTTCCCACAATCTTCCAGCATTGGCAGCGAATACCCTGGCGGGGGCGGGTTGCCAAAATATACTAGCTCATACCAGCGCTCTTCGTCCAGGTCACCCACAAGCTTAGTTTCCACGCACCCGGACCGAGCATCTCTCGGAATGCCAAAGACGGTGATATGATTCGCCTGCGTCTCAACTCCCGTTTGTAACATTAGGTTGTTAACAGCATATTGCTTGAAAATGACATCTCGTATCTCATTATATATTGCCGTGAGTTGAGCAGCTTTGTTTTCCTTTGCCGTTTCGGTAAGAAACCTTTCAGCAAAGAAAAAACCTCGCGCGTTTCGAAAATGTGCAATATGACGTCTCAACGTCTCTGTCAATATAGTAATGGCGGCGCCATTGCTTGTCCTGCGGAACTGATAAGGCGATGAAGCAAGGTAAATCGGATATCGACTGAACAGTAAAGGGCATGGGGGGCTCATTATCCCCAGTTTAGGGTATTTAAAGTGACGATGTAGGAGCATCATGATTTCCCAGCGGGGGTGGCCATGCCCTAGGTGGTCGCCGGCGCTGATGAGGATCGTCTCCGGCTTTAGTTTCTGGAAGAGGATTTCTGGTGACGATGAGCTAGCACCATGGTGGCTCAGCTTTACCACGGTGACTCTTTTATAATCATCTGTGGTAAATCCAATCCAGTTGCAGATTTCTCTCTCGAGGGCGATGTGAGCATCACCGGCCATGTAGTGGCTCACGCGCGGTCCATTGTGATCAGGGCTCCAGATGATAGCCGTGGAAATGCTCGACCGGTTCCTCTCTGTAATGAGGACGCGATTCGGAGCTGCAATCACATAGCCATTGGAGGCCAGACAGTACAGACCTGGGATGGGACCTTTGGCTCCCGTGTTCGTTCCAATCAATGCTTGAGCTGGATCATTATACTTCAAAAGGTCTGGAATATTTGGCATGTCAGGTAATTCGATCACCAGGCTCTGGTTCTGATCCTGAAATGGGTTGAACAGGTTTCGGCCTAGAAGATCGGCTTTTCCAATGCACATTCTGAGTAGCTTATGCGTTCTGATTTTTCCCTGTCGCGGGACAAGCTCTGGCGTGAGACCGTACAGCACAGCATCCAGGGGAAGCCTACGACCTATTTGGTTGTTACGGTCGTACGACGATTCAAACCAGTTGGAGAAGTGCTCCGATGAACCAGTGGGATACAAACTAGGATTCCTTTCATCAAAACGCTTCCAGGATGGGGCATAGAGCCACGAAAGAGGTTCGTAGTTATTATTTTCATCATAGCGTGCTCGCTTTAGACGCATATCGCCTCGGTTCGGTTCTGGCAGCTGAGTCAGAATGTCCTCGAGCAGGAAGTGCATCAAGCCATCGCAATGATCGGAATCCCAATGTGTCACGATAAATCCATCAAACTGAAGCAGAGGCCGGTTTCCTTGCCGCCCACCCCTATTGGGACCTTGACACTCGAATTTGGACTCGATATCGAGAATGGTGCTATAGATGTTGGGGTGAGCGTTGGGTCGCTCCCCTGCCGGTTTGACGGAGGTACCGCCATCAATCAAGACTGCTCTGTGAACTTTGCGATCTATAGGGCCATTCGGTCGAAGTCTGTTTGCATTCGTTTGAGAGGCAAGTATATGGATAGCAGCATCTCCCACGTTGATGTTGATTTGATAGGTGTGGACGGAGTAGAATCTCTCGGCCATGATGGGAAATATATATTGGAAAAGTAAAAATGGGATTGGGGGGAGATCAAGTGAGAATTATTAGTGTAATGTCCTGCCGTTTGAGGGGATTCTCAGATCCTATGCTATCACCAGCATACTTCTAAAGTCTTTCTCTCAAGTTGAGTATCCCGCCATTGCTGGGGTATATAAACAACTACCAGTGACGGCCATGCCTAAATCCTTTGTCTAGCTGGCCATAATATTGTCAATAGTTCCTCCGAATGGGACAGGGGTGGGCGGCTAGCCGGTCGAATGAGAGCTATAGATGAACACTGGATCAGCACGGTGATATTGCACAGCATACGTCAAATTGCACTTTGATGGAATACTTCAGTTAGCATCTTAATAAAGTGTATTGCCACCGCCGCATTTGAACCTGTCGCAATTACGAGGTTGTGGGGTAATATTGTTTGTACATTCATTTAACTACAGTATTTAACGAGATACGATTATCCTATCCCTCCACTCATCACCATCATCACCATGCCTTACTATCTGAAGTTTGGTCTACAGCTTAGACTTCACTTTAAAATTGACTGTACCAGATATCTCGACATCCACACCCTCCAGCATCTTCAGCTTACACAAGCATACCTTGGTATCCCACGCCTCACGAATAACACATCCGTCCTTCTTCTCTATAGCTCCCTCACTATCAAGTCACTTCCACTCATCACACTCCGTCTGCGAAACTGCGTCACCCGGAGCGTCGGCCTTGACTGCGAACAGAAGATTGCTCGCCTTGCCCTCACGCCCCGGATACGGAAGAACTGCCAACTCTGACCAGGCCTGCACCTTGAAGGTTCTATTGGCTCCCCGTCCGTTGAGATTAACGACTTTTTGTGCGTCGGTATTGAAGTCTAGCCGATACCCGTCGGCGATTGAGCTGGACACCACGCAGGCAAAGTCCGTTTCGTCCACATAGTAGACGTACAGATGAACAGGACGGCCGTTATCATGAACAATGGAAATAGCAAGAGGTGTCTTTGCCTTAGCCAGACGGCTGCCCTCATCAGGCCTGGTCTGAGCAATGGTATCCTCTACATTGACAGCGTCAGTTCAAATTTCAACTTTCACTGTCAGGACCTTTACTAAACACGTACCTTTATTTTTCTTGACATTGTATACGTGGATGGCAAGGTCTTTATCTTGATAGGCTATCCAGCGGTTACCACTTTCATCAGTGGTGGCAGCAAGACGTGTGGCAGGCGCGGGAGCCAGCGATGTGAGATGGCTAGAGTCACCACCCCCACCAAGTCCCTCCAGCTCGAATGTGAACTCGGTGATGCAACTCTTAGTACCGACAACACTGGAGCACCAAGTTAGCATCTAAGGCATAGAGTCCCGGTCAGATCATGCGTACCTCTGGTAGTAAAGATAAGCCTGCTGCTTGATGTTGAAGCCCGCGATCGCAGTTGTGACCGGTGTCGAATTCTTGATCGGCTCGAAACCTGGGCTGACCATGGTAGCTTTGTAATTGCCATCGTTGCCCGTGATACCGTAGACACAAATCTTATCGCGGCAGACATTAGCAAGTGACTAGATCACTAACCACTTCAAATGCCTACTAATACTTACCGTATGGTCAACAACCATGGCAGCCAGCGAGGAAGGATTTGCTAGCACGGGGGTCGTGCTTTCATCAACGTTGTAGCCTATAACACGGCCTGGATCATGTTGGGCATAGTAGCGCTGCTGCACCGTGAGAGTCTGCTTCTTGCTGGCCGAGAAGCAGATGAGCTTCTTCTTTTCTTCATGAACAGGATTGACGATAACTGCAAGAGGAGCCATAATGCTAGGAGGTTTAGGTGTATCACCAGACATGGCAGATAGTAAAGAGTCTGAGTTTAGAAAGTAGTTGAAAGCTTTGAGATGAGTGAGAAGAGTGGTCAAGACGGTATCTAAGTAGCATCATTAAATACTCTTGCATATATTTACCTCCCTCTTCCTGTAAGCGAACACAGTTTCATCCTTCTTCTACAATCTTCAGCATCCAAAGATCATGATTCCGGAGTTTGTCTCCGTTTCTGCCCCACGTGTCCACATTAGCCGCCCGGGCTGCCTCGCCATGGATGCCCATTTTGGCTCAATATCCGGGCGGTGATACTCCCGCACCTCAAGGAAATCACACACATCACGAATAGTTGACAGCAATCACATAACTCATAGACGCCACACCATTTAGAACCGCCAGCCGCAAAGTCTATTGGGAAGAGGAAGAATACTTCTCTACCAATCAGGCCATATTCATCACTCATGGCGAATATCCACTGAGACCTCATGCAGGCGCGCTCCTTCGTGAAGTCGGTAGGACAAGTTGATTAATATTGAATATTGAATATCGCTTTTGCTGATTGCCGGCTTCAGCTGAGCCAAGGGTTTGTTCTAGATGCCTCCTTTCGGCGACATTCTACAAGGACGGTAAAAGACGGATGTCCTGAAATGGCTGCCTGGTTGTTTTACAGTGTTCAAATGTCAGGTGAACACTGTCCATAACTTCTTTCGACCTTGGTGGCGCCACCCAAATTGCCTTGCATCGTACCCCTGAACATTATTGGATTGGCTCTAGAACGTTGTCTACCGCCTGTGCAAAGTTAGGCGAGGAACCTCCATGTTCAAGCAACGTTCCCAAGTGTTAAGTCATTTCCAGGGTACATCTACTAGACTACAGAGAGAAGTGATCGAGTGACTGACCAAGGGCAGTGATGCCGCACCCAAACACTTAACCTACATACGGAAATCATGACAACACAACCGTAATTGAACCACTAATTAGGATACTATTATCAGTAGAGAATGAGCTTGAAATACTGACAGTTTTGTTTTCTTCATACACTTTTAGTAGTGGTCATAATCTTAAACATATTCACACCACTCTTCCATATCTTGCTTCATACTGCAAAATGGCATCCGAACCCAACCAAAATGTTCTTATCCCGCTCAAATTAGACGCCTTCATCTTCAACAAGCCTGTATTTGATGCCGAAGACCCGTCAGATCCAACACCTCCTCAAGACGATGTCACCCACAAGATTCCACTTGCCAAAATCGCACCCATCAACCAGCCCAATTACACGTTTTTACGTCTGGACACAAACTACATCCAAAGTGACGTCCTCAACCCCATCGATCTGCACAACTCGTGGCCTTCAGAGTTCAACTCGCGATTCACGGACCTGGGCAGCGATGACTACAAGGCGCACAAGCATCGTCAGGGAGTCTATCTACACTGGACCATTCCTAGACTGTACCGAAGTGGTATTGCTGCCGCTAAAAAGGACGAATCATCTGCGACAGAGGGACGTTTGGCCAGAGGCCTGCGTGTAGACGATGAGAACAAGGACGGAGAGAAATTCGATCCTACTGTTCCTGCGTTTCCAAATGTGCCTACTCGCTGGCTAGTGATTCGTCACATTGAGAATCCAGGTGCTGTTTTGCCAGCAGTGCCAATCCCAGAGTATGCTGCATGGGTCGTCGAGAGCGACCGGCGCTGGGAGCTTGAGAAAATAAAACCCGACGTCGACCTGCAAGTTGATGTTTCTCCATTCATCAGCGCCGCTCAGGGAGAAAAGGTTGATCTCGCGAAACAGGCCGAGGTCTTCATTGGTCACAAGGAGCCCTTTGATAGGTGGGAGGAATCCGAGTCTAAGCCTGGTGGTCCTGAGCGCATCAAGGAATTCAGTCTATTGACGTCTTCAAACCAGCTGTTTGCCGATTATCAGCCACATTGCTCCAACGTCTTTTCCATCGTCGACAACTTTGAGTATGCGCCTGATCTGTACCTCGACAAAGCGGACGCGAGCTACTATGTAATTGGCTGGCATTCCAAAGATGTCGACGACATGTTCTGTGGGGAAAAGCTTGATCATAAGGGCGCCGAGAGGATGAGCAGGTCAGAGAGGCTGGAGCTGCTAAAGCTGGCTATCAAATTGGACGTGGAAGAGCCGGACCCGTCTAAGCGTCGCAACGTTAATAAGGTGTTCGAGAACTGGCTGACGAATTCTAAGCCCACGCACATTGTCTGCCATGGAGCCATGTACAATGTCCATTGGGACAGAAATTCCAAGCCTGACAAAGTGCCGGCTGATGATGCGAGCAAACAACTTAATGGCACGTTACCTCTAGCCGTTGGGACTACGCCGATGGATGCGCTGCTCACGTTTGCTCATGCTCATCAAGATATCGACCCTGCAGAAACGGCTGATTTGGAGGAGCTGATTCTCATGCTTGAAGCTCATCTCATTTCACGAGACGATGGCGTAGAGACGCAGCAGCAGGCATTGGATATGCTCTACAACTGGAATTACTTGCGTGTCGACGGTGGACAGACCTGGAACATTGCCGGAAAAGAGAGCGGCGAACCGGCCGCAGGCAAGCCGGGGGAGTTGTTGGACACGCTGAGGAGACTCAACAGAGAGCAGCTACTGTTGGACGGTGTCACACGCACTCAGACTCGGCTTCGCTGGGAACTATTTGCGGAGTGGTGGCGACATGTGACAGATCGGGACCGTCCAAGCAATAGCAGGGAGGCTGAAGATAAGGATCAGAAGACCAAGAAACGAGTAGATTCTTTGGGTTCACGAATTGACGCACTGCAGGCTGCTAAAGATAATTCTCAGAGTAACATCGACAAGTGGTCAGCCCCAAATAACCTGCAACCCGGAGCTCGTCCGGCCTTCTATCAGCAACGCGATCCCACACTACTGGTGGGTGGCATCAAGTCTGGCTGGCAGCACGACTACCTAGATACATTGCAGGTTCGACTGGACTCCCAAATTGTATACGATGGGTCAGAAAATGAGCTCGCTTGGAATAGATTTGGTACTTATGTTGATAAGAAGATGCCGGACGAGCTGCAATCAACCATCAAGCGGCTGTTCAATGAATTTTGTGTCCTCAATCCTCGGACAAGTTCCAAGGAACCAGTGCTTGATGGCGTCAAGCAGATGCCGCTCTTCCACGATGATCTTGCAGGGAAGTCACTCAAAGGGCCGTGGCGTGACCGATGGCAGGGACAGCCTTGGTTCCCTTTGTTTCTCGAGTGGGAGGTGGAATATAGTCATATCCCATACGACCAATGGAAGCTCACGGAACAGAGCAGTCGCAGCAGAACTGTTTCTCAACTGCGTTATGGTATTAAGCCCGATGTCATTCTTGAAGATACACCCAAAGACGAGCGAGATCGGCATTTCATTGAAGGCAGAGCACTCATTCTCCCACAGCCAAGTTTCTCTCTTGAGGCCAAGATTAAGCAGCTCTTTGACTCTACGCCTTCGGAAAAACTCAAGGAAAATGACAAGAACAAAGATGGAAAGTTTCCGGATAAAGAGGAACGTGAAAGGTTGCAAAATAACTTGCACAAGCTCGCCTTTCTGTCGGCTCCCCTTGCAGGGCTCACAGCGCATCTTACAACTGTCTTGCAGGGCAGCCACATCAAGCCCAACTTGAGAGATGGATCTACAGGGCAGGTAAAGCCAATCCAGCAGGCGGAAAGGGGTCAAGCAGGTTTTGACTCGCGTCAACTTGCTCGCATCAATATAGAAACAGACCTCACGCCGTTTGGAACAGACAAGAAGCCATCTACGACGGAGGAACCTCTCTTCAAGCTGGCAACACACGGACAGTTTCGGTTCACGCGACTGAACATCATTGACAAGTTTGGTCAGGCTATTTATGCAATCGATCCATCGCCAACTCTGGATCCTCAAAAGGTATGGCCATGCATTAGCGAGTGGTATGCGCCACAACTCCTGTCCAAGAGCAGAGACCCAGAGGGTCGTCAGCCAAATGTTTTTGAGCCCGAGAAAAACCCTCCCCAAGATGAAGACAAGAAGAAGCCACGAAGATGCGAGTTTGTGCAAATTCCTCCGCAGGTGAACCAGCTTTCGCGTCTTAATGCGACGTTTGTCAAGAGAGATGGCGATGTAAAAGCTCCCTTCTGGAGACCGGCAGACGAATGGGATAATCCCATCTGGGGCTGGGTCATCATCAATTATGCCAACCAGGGCATTCAGATCTTTATGCCAGACGGATCGTTTTATCGTGAAGTGCGCATTGCTGGTCCAACAAAGGCCCAGGTTACACCAGAGTGGCTTCCCTTCCCACGACCAAAAGACTCTGATGAGCACAACAAGGAGGACGACTGGCGACAGTTGCAACTACTGGCTCAAAAGCTTGGCGATTACGAGTTTCTCAAGGACTTCTGGGAAATGATTGTCAAAGCGACGGGACAAATGATGGCTGCGCCAGAAGCGTATGCCAGCTTCTCCAATGCACTGATCGGAAGACCATTGGCTCTTGCGCAGGCCGGGTGGTCCTTGGAACTGGCGGCTGATGAGCTTACGAGCCAGGCAGAAGACGATGATAGAAGGCCGTGGCTCTTACTTCCTGATGACAATAAAGAGTCATATCAGAAGGAATACGAGTTTCCTGTCAAGATGGGCGACAGGCAGCGTGCTTTTGATGGGTTGGTAGGATACTTTCCATGCCGGAGGAAGTTTACTAAAAAGGACCACAACGAGCCGGATCTAGGACTCAAACTTGACTGTATCTATTCTTACTACCTGCCAGACGAAAAGCCAGCTAGAGAGGGTGATCAGCCATCACCAGTCAAGACACCCGAATACATTCCGACAAAGGCCTTTTGGGCCAGCCCTGAAAAATACAAGACGGCGGAAGCATACGTCTGGCAGCGGAATTCTCGCCTTGACGTCTATGGTTTGCTTCTCGACCCCTTTTCTCCTGTGCACTGCTACTCTGGGATTCTGCCAGTTCGCGAGCTGACGCTTCCACCATGGACGTGGCAGGCAGCCATGGCGAAGATGAAGGCGTTTTTCCATGCGGGGCCTATCATGGTGACGAGTGATGTGCCGAGCAAGGTTGTTTCGAGTCACGAGTTAAAGGAGCCTGTGATATTGCCAGAAGTGGACGAGATTGTCAAGCCCGTTGCGTTACCTGCAATGGGCAGTGGAGATTGGGCTTGGCTGCAGCCTTATGACCAGAACGCGAAGAATGAGTCGGAGGATGTGTTAGAAAAGTTCATGTCAATGCCAGTCAAGGTGGAGGACGAGAGGGCCCGATTTGAGACTGGGCCGTATACTGCGCTGGAAGGCTACGTGATGATGGTTGGACGACCTGATGACAAAAAGACCTGATGTAATTACTTCTTTAATAGTTTATAGGGTAAGCTAAGTAATGTCAAGAAACATCCATGGATCATTAGCCGCTCGGTCACATACATACAGCCACACCGTTACAAGGGTAAGGTGATTCGCAAAGATAGATGGCATAGGCTCTATGATTGGCCTTTCTACCCAGTGAATATTGTCAATACTCTTTGCTGTGGCTGCCAGGCTAATCAATGTTCGTCATCCCTGCCTCCCGTCACGGAATGGTTGGCCGTATGAACTGAACTGTGTGGAGCGCTGACGGCCTGATTTGGACGGTTCACCGCGGCCCGCTGTCCGGCGTGGCCGGTGGAGAGCTGAAAGGAAAGCTAGAGTGGTTGTGTCCGACCCCTGGTTGAGGGTTCAATAGTTTAGTAGTCGGCTAATGTTATGTCTACTTTTGGAAGATGTGATGGATTAGATGATGTGAATGAATTGGGTGATGCAAAAGGTCACGGGGGCTGCTAGGTGTGCCATTTACTTAGTATATGGTTACTGCAAGAGAGGATACACCGTGAATTATCAAATACACTATTGTTGCTCAGATCATTGTGGCAGCAGCAGCAATGCCTTCCCATCGTCGTCTTGTGCATCGGCATATGCGCCGTCTGCTTTCCAAAGCCCCTCAAGATCTACTTCCAGGCGAAGCTCGTTTCTATTCCTTCTACCAGCCTTCTCTGCAAGGTGGAGTCCACACCATTACTGCCGAGCAGACGATCGAGGCGGATGGACAGAAGCAGGTGATTAAGTCTGAGGAGCAGAATGTCAACATCATTGCTCCAAAATACAACCTGCCTCCTGACATTGTCGACTCGGTGTACCCGCCATCCGGAGGCAGCGCTCCCGTCACGGTGCTGCCTCACATTGTCTTCAAGGACCCGCATATGCCATGGGAGCGCAGCCCAGGGTATGTCGACTACAAGGCAGAAGATAATGATATCCGGAGCATTCCGTCATGGATGGTTCTTCTAGTCTTCACCATTGACGAGTTAAAGCTCGAGCAGACGGAATTTCAAACCATTCTGAAGCCAGTGGGGTTGGGTGCAGAAGATGCAAGGCAGGGCGAGACCATGGCTGTGAAGATGCGAGCAAAAGATACAGCAAAGCTGGATAATGTCGTCAATGTGATACCGTTTAATCCAATCAAAGATGCTCATGATGCCGAAGGGCCTGTTGATGTGCTCTTCATGAAGAAAGAACTGTTTACGTCTCTCTTCACAACGGTAGACCCGGTAACCAAGCAGTCTCGTCTCGATGTGGCACAGTACAAGTACATGGCTCATGTACGCCAGGTTGCGACTGATGGTATGGCGTCTGCAGGGGCTGATGAAGATACCGGCCTGTTCAGCATTGTCATTTCTCCTCGGACAGGCCCTTTGGGGTTGGACAAGGCTACCACCACCGTCGTGCATCTCGTGTCCTTGGACATGCGAAAAGGCTTGTCTCCCATCCTAGATAAGGATCGCGTGGCCATGGTGAGCCTACACAGTTGGACATACAACTGTCTTCCTTCGGAGGGAGATGCCAGTCCAAAAGAGCGTCTAATTCATCTCGGTGAAAAGATTAACGTTCTCCATCCCCAGATGCCAGATGAGGCAGATACTCCAGGCTCTGTACAAGAGATCATCACCAAGCGACAGCAGGATGGGTACACTCTCGTCCGCCACCGAACCATCACAGGCGAGTCTACAGCAGCCATGACACGTGGGCCTCTGGTTCCCAATCCGATACGGCATCCTCTTCGTGACGGCTTTAATATCCAATCCAACTTTGGCTCTGACCTGCAGATATTGGACCCCAAGCTCTCGCTGATGGATATCACGTACGCGAGCGCCTGGCAGCTGGGCAAGACCCTCGCCATGGGTGATGAAGCATTTTCGGCATCTCTCACTCGTCTCAGGGGTGTCATTCATGGCGCTGCCGTCGGAGAGTCGAAGATTGACGTGCATCGTATTCTCGGGACGCACAAGTCTCGCAAGGATACTCTGCTAGGAATGCATGATCTAGTCAAGAGTCTGAATCATCTTAGCGAGAGACTGATGGAGCAAGGTGATTTGGCTACGGCTGTGGACGGCAATCGCTGGGACTATTCCACCTCGTATGATGGCGCTGATCTTGTTGATATTTCCATGCACTCGCCGCATATATCCACTCGGATGCACAGCCATGCAGATGCTGCAGCTCTTTCGTCTGCCCAGGCAACAGACGGAACGATGTACAACGAACACAACTGCCCAGAGAATAGCGACTTTGCCTACGTGTACTCGTGGGTCCTCGATAAACTCCATCTTGCCAACGTCCCGGCGCATTATTTGCTTCCAGATCCGTCGTATCTCCCTCAAGAAACTCTGCGCTTCTTTTACCTCGACGAGAACTGGACGGACGCATTGGTTGATGGTGCACTCAGTTTGGCAAACCACTGGGGATACACACCTAAGGAGGACTTTTGTCGCACAGCCATCAAAAAGACAATTAACAAGAAGCTGATTACTCCAGATCCTGCGCTCGGTGGCTGGCATACGCAGATGCCACGCTATGGCTTCATCTTGCGATCGCAGCTCCTTGTCCAGTTCCCTGATATTACAGTCACGCCAAAATTCGCAGAGATACGCCTCAAGATGATTGACAACAAGCTAGAAGCCCCCAAGGCACCCATATTAGTTCAAAATCGGCTGAGTGCAGACAGCATGTACTGTTTGTTCGACTGTCTTCCCGGCGACCTAGACAGCATCACGTTTACCATGCCGCCGCATCAGCAACGGTTCACAATCGGCACACAAATTGA
Source organism: Cladobotryum mycophilum (assembly GCA_036429605.1). Taxonomy (NCBI): domain Eukaryota; kingdom Fungi; phylum Ascomycota; class Sordariomycetes; order Hypocreales; family Hypocreaceae; genus Cladobotryum; species Cladobotryum mycophilum. The sequence goes on along the minus strand of JAVFKD010000016.1, from coordinate 3,835,197 downwards.
TAACACGCTACTCAAAGTGTCCTTTCGACGCATTTTCACAATTCCAAATCATGGCGATAGACAGGAGAAGGACTATAAAACACCCATCGATGGACCCCCTTTCCCATGAAGGATGGCGAGCTGTTTGATCTCGACTCTCGCACCATGAAAATAGAGCCGTACGTCAAGAAGGTGCGGAGCATGATCAAATCGGTACTTGGTGAGCATGACTTTGCAGAGGATGCAGAGACATCTGCTCTCTTGGCTTTGCAGCTGAACGAATCCATTCCCGAGATACTTATTTTTAAGCCGCCGAAGCCGTCTTCTGTGGAAGATGCAAATTCGAGGTACACATTTCAATTTGCGCTGCCAGAAGTCTTACTAGAGACTCCACCTCCTCTCGAGGCTCGCTCTCGAAGGCCTGCTCCGACGTACAACGCACTCGTTCGCCCGCGGGCTCCATCTCCGAGACGAGAAGCTGCCTTGGTTGCTCAGTACAGCGCACGTGCATGCGCAACAGCCCAGAGCCAACTTCCTCGAGACCCCCATTCTCTCTATATTCCCAAATTTTTCGCAAAGGTGTATTCCCTCCGCCATAAGGACATCTCCGTACCCAGCAACAATCTCTTTCCCATCGACCTCGTCTTCAAAATCGTTCGAGACCCATACAGCTACATCCCAAAACCCCCCTAACCAAAATCGACATTGAGATTCCCTGGGGCGAGATGCCGACTATACCGGGCGAAATAGTCCCGCTTCTTTCAAGTGATGCCGACCCTCCCGTGCCCACCATGCTATCCAACATGCGTTTCAACGTGCTCAAGTTCTACTCAAACCAAAAGGGAAGCCGCAGGGACCCCAAGGAGAAAAGGGGGACACTGAACTTGCAGGTTGTGCCCCGGTCCAGCTGCGGCGTGGTGATTGACACGTTCACAGAGGCGAGCTTTCTCATTTCAAGGGCCAAGATTTCAAAGTGGGAAGGGCCTGGGAAAAAGACGGCAACGATTCACATGACGTATCACTATAGTGAGTGCGGCGATCCAGAGGATCAAAAGCTTAAGCAGGACGTCTTGGTAAATCTCGAGCCCTTATAGTTACTCTTTTCCTTTTATACTGAAAAATAATATTCCCAAGTCCAATGCCCAGGCGCATGACTAGAAAAGGATATGACCGCGTTCCAACGGTCGCATCCATGCCCAGCACAAATGGGCTCGTCACATCTTCCCCTAAAAAGATACGGATGTGGAATGCTAAACCATGAGACCCCATATCGGTGGTCAAAGACTGACAGGCCATTCCGCACGTTTCAAACAAAATCCTTCATTTCCACAGTACTTAATGACAGAAATAGACCCCCTTCCATCGGCGATCCAGTAGATCCTCGCCCAGCGGATGCGAAGCCGACCGCAATAGATTTGAAAACTAAGTAGCCCGACCCCCTGAGAGTTCCGATGTTGTCTGCGATATACAACATCGGTCCGAACAATACCGAAACACAATCTGCGCTGTAATGACTGGCAACTTTTCCTTCTGTTCTCTGACCCACGGATGGGCCTCGTTGGCTTTATGGCAACCGAAGTCAGGGGTGGTACATGCATACCCAATCGACGGCTCCCATATGCTTTTCGGCTCCTTAATGTCGGGAAAGTCATCCATTTGTGTGCAAATAAATAGGGAGCTTAGATGAGCGAAGTCTGCAGCTCTCAGCCATCCAGCGACGAGGGAGGGATAGTCGTGTGAAAAGACCAGCTGAAACCAGGGCTTTGTAGCACCATCTTCTGCCACCACCTTGGTTTCGTAGAGCTCACGAAAGGCTGATATTTGGTCAAAGTCGTCCCAATCGACGAGTTGAACGGGATCCTCGCCAAGACGTCCAAACAATCCAGAGTCAATCGCATCCTTATCGCTGAGGTGTAGTACAATTTGGATTATTGTCGCAAAGCAAGGTCCTGACTGTTGCAACCCTGCAAGCGGACCTACAGAACATTTTTCAATCCGTTCTTCTTCTTCTTCTTCTTCTTCTTCTTCTTCTTCTTCTTCTTCTTCTTCTTCTTCCCCCAAGACGGAATCCTCTTCTCCTTCCGATACAGAATCCTCATCCTTTAGCGAACTGTCGAAAGTACAAATCAGACTACCAGAAACTAAAGGCGGCATATTCAACTTCGTAGCTGCATCAATGAACATCCGCAGAGCGTTGTGAGCCGTAGAACGTCACGCCGCGGCTGAATCCAGAGGTGTTTGGCACCGGTTTGATTCCCATAGCGATGATTGTATCCATACTTGACGGCCACCTGGCGTAATTCGCGACACACCCAAAAGATTATGGGTGGTGATGCAGTCTTGGCTGTGGTGTTTAAAGCGCAACGTAGCTCGGCTCGGCTCGATTCAGGCAATACTTTATTGTGGCCCACCATAAAGACCTCATCCACCTCTATCACACGACGGGGAAGACAGAGTTTCCATATCTTGTAACGTAATTCGAACAAAGGCTTGTTAAAATAATTGGAGACTCAGAAGGGGGAGCTGTCTTGTTTTTTTAATCGTCGATTGTATTGTAGAACCAGAGTCGGATCAGATGGATTACTGGTAAGGAAATGAAGAAGAAAAAGATGATGAGGGGGATGAGATAGTGGTGTAAGTTGTCTGGTCAGCAGGAAGACGGAGGCATACCGCCAAGGGATAATTAGATAGGACATCTCTAACAAGGTCAGCAAATCTTACAGTAGGCTGCAATCATACCATTGCCTTTTGGTGCTGGACAGACTAAGACAAGCTCGTCTGTGCGAGACATACTGATTCACACTGGTGGAGAGGATCAGCAGAGCCAGAGCAAAGGAAAACCAGCGGGGTAATAAGTAATCTTACCTTCACCGCAAGACCTCTCTCCCTCAAAATGCGATTGATCAACACCAAGACTCTCGAGCTGGAAGAGTTCTTCGACATTGACGTCCCCAGCTACGCCATCTTATCGCATACATGGTCCAGCGGCGAAGTATCCTTGCAAGCATGGGCAGACCGCGAAGGCCGCCGCCTCAAACCCGGCTACCAGAAGATCATTTCGGTGTGCGCCGAGGCGGCCAAAGATGGCTTCGACCACGTCTGGGTAGACACCAACTGCATCGACAAGACCAGCTCTGCCGAACTCTCAGAGGCGATTAATTCCATGTTTGCGTGGTATAAAAAGTCTCAGATTTGCTACGCCTATTTGGAGGATGTGCCCTTTGCGACGCTAGAAGAGTGCGTCCAACGCGACAGCGCCTTTCGAAACGCGAGGTGGTTCACCAGAGGATGGACTCTTCAAGAACTGCTCGCACCTCGACAGGTCAAGTTCTTCTCAAAGGATTGGAAGGCCATTGGAACAAAGTCCGACCTGGCCATATGCATCTCCGAGATTACAGGAATCGCATGCGCCGTCTTGCTCAAGTACAAGCTGTCAAAGTCTGATCCCCTGCGCGGCTACAGCGTTGCCCAGCGGTTATCATGGGCATCCCGTCGCTCAACAACGCGCATCGAGGATCAGTCGTATTCGCTTCTTGGGCTGTTCAACATCGCAATGCCGCTCGTGTACGGCGAGGGTCACAAGGCCTTTACTCGACTCATCGAGGAGATCATTCGCAGGCACGCAGACCACAGTGTGTTTGCTTCTCAGCTTCGCTACGTGGATTTGCTCCCTCGATCCCCTAGGGATTTTGGCGACACAAGACATGTGGTCATGGCTGACTCGCCGCAGCTTCAAAAGCATTATACCCCTGTCGTCCATTCATACCCATTCCAGTTGACAAATACAGGGCTACAGATAACCTTGCCCATCGTGGCCACGCTGGTGCCGCACTTCGTCTTTGGTGCCCTGGACTGTTGGAGTTTTGAATCTGGGAGTAATCGAGGAGCCAAAAGCATTTCCCGCATATGGATACCACTCCTGCAAACAGGGCCCCCAGAATTGCGTCAATACTTGCGGCTTGTCTGGCCTCAAGTCTGCTTCTCCGTGAGATTGACCCGGAAGTTCGATATGATGCAATCTACATCTCAGAGCTACAACCACTCAGATACAGCAGAAGCCGAGCAAGCATCCATTCTGTATGTTGCGAACCACCTAGATCTTGTGTCTACGGATTTGCACAAGAGCATTCATATAAAAAAGTCATATATCCCTGTTATTTCGGTTCCCGAGTGGCAACCACGTGAGGCAGCAAGTCCCTTTCTCTTATGTTTCCCTCGCGGTACGGCTGACTATCGTCTGTTCAACATATACCCCACACAATCCGATACAGGATGGTCTGCACAAGAGCCACCAACTCTGCCTCTAGTGATGGCACAACGGATCATCTTGAAAGGAAGTGCATCCGATGAGGGTAATGCGTCAGATCCGGACGTGCAGCAGCAATTTGTATACGGGGCAGTGGTCGTGTTCAAGAAACGCGAGTCACTACCGCCAAAGTTTGTAGCAATATGTCTCGCTAATGTTCTGCAATCCAACGAAGAGGGACAAGCTTTCAGTCCAGTCTGCAAAATTTTGACCAGTTGGACGCCGCTTAGGCCGCAACACATGCAGGACATCAACTTTGATGTCTTTAGCAGTCTTGATGCCTCGGAAGACGCGCTTGTCACAACCCAACAAGTACGGGAGCCTCGACCCTTGGGTTTGACGCAGGTGGTCTTTGATAGAACACAGATGATGGAGGAAATGCAATTATCACACAAGGCACAGGACAAGGCACCGGAAGGGATTTTGCACCATTTTGGACGGGACTACTCGGACGATGAATCAGCCAGTTTCCAAGATTACATGGATGTGACGGCGAAAAAGGCTTGGCTGACTGGGAATGATGACTGGGACAGCTAACTCCAACACCCGAGCTTATTGAACTGATACCATCTCTTGCCTCTGCTCCATATCTAGCTCACGCGTAGATGCTTGTCTCCTCAGTACACGCCGCATGCAATATTGTTCGACGAATGAGCAACTTTGAGAATATGATTGAACAAAGTTTGTAGGAACATGTATCAGATCCATGCCCCTATCAATCATTGGTAGGGCAAAGGGGGCGGCGACAATGCAATCACCAGACCATTCGACTTGTCTTCCCCATTCTTGACATTAATCTGCCTATACACCCTATGCCTCGTCTCCATCGAAGAGAACCCAAGGTCGGACAACTCCTTCTCCCCATTCTCATTCTCAAATTCACACGTAATGTCAATATCGTGCGGCGCAAGGGGCGATAGTTCGATGCTGCCTATTGTTGTCTTATCTCCTTTGCCGGAGAATCTGATTTCATTGTCGTCGACCGCGATGGTGACATGTTGAGTTTAGGTTGCGGTCACCGTGACGACGATGGAACTGACTTCGTGTGATTCGGTGACGAGAGAAACGGACATGGCAAGCGTGAAGTGCGTCCGATTATTAAGTATAGAGAATATGGAATATGCATGAAAAAGCGACTCAACTATCCATATGGACAAATAGCAGATGATGGATACATAAATAACTGAGCTCATGCGTTCACGAGGCGAGTCATAGACGTCACACTCAACGTCGCCGCATCATGTTGAGCAGATCTGTAGATCCGGAGTGGCGTCCGCAACCAACAGTCCACTCATGATTAGCCAAAGACATTCAGGTTCAAGCTACGAATGAAGCCAGCTCATATCACTAATCATACTCCTCACCGTTGCAAACAATGATCATCGCTCCATCAAAGATACCTAACCCTACAGCTCATCTTCAGACATGCACACAACTTCATCACAGAATGCAATGCAGCGAGATACAAGGAAAGAGAGGTACGTTTGCCCTCATATGTATTTCAGAATATCGGTTTCAGATCCCGATGACCAAAGAAGTCAAAAAACATTATGTAGATACACACATAGTAATCCATTACAAAAGTCCCAAGATCATGTCTCCAAAAGATGTCCCACACTCGAATGAAAAGGCCACACCGTGTCATCTCACCACCTCAATGCTAAAAAGCTTCACCAACCCCAAAAAGAAAACCCCCCACAATAGACCCCCTCACTTCTCGGATCCGAATGGAGCATAGGGTGGCGCGGTGGTCTTGTCGCAAGAGTACTGCACCAGGTATGGTGATGCCGGGGTCTTGGGGCCCAGGAACACGGTGCCATCAGGCGCAGTCACGGTGAGCTGGAATTTGCCGGCACCCTGTGACTGGCCGAAAATGATACGCACCGGGTAGTATTTGCCAGCCTGCAAATTGACAGTGAACTCACCGCGGCGAGTAGCATAAGGCACCACCTTGTCGGCGTTGGCACGAGTCCAGCCAGAGTAGGCAAAACTAGTGATCCACACAAGGACAATATCATCGACGTCAGAAACGGTGAACTTGTAGGTGCCGGTCTTCTGAGCGTAAATGTATCCACGGTGATTGAGGACGAAAAAGTCGGGAGCAAGAGGGACGGAGCCGTAGATGCTTTGGTTAGCAGTGCCACCTGGATAGTCGATGCCACTAATGGTGTTGGTCACGCCGCTGGCAATAGGATGAACAGTCTAATCAATAGTCGAATCGTTAGCGAGCTGTCCAGAATCGTAGTAGGAAGAATTGAGTCTCACCTTGTATTTCTCTGGCTTGAAGGCGGGATAATCACCGCCCGGGTTCTTGCCAATGTCATTGTACACATAGTCCCATTGGAGACCCTGGTTGCCGCAAAGAGTGGGAGCGGGGCAGTTTGCAACAGTCTTGGTCGAGGTGACGGTTGCCCACGTAGTGGACGGGGCGGCTGTAGCTGTCGCAGAGACGGAGTGCACAGACGTGACGATGTTGGTGGCAGTCACGGTACCAGTCAAAGTGATGACAGGAGTAGGAATATCGAGGCAGCTACACAACTTGGAGATGACCGGGGTTGGCAATCCGGTGACACAAGACGGCTCAGTGGTCTTTGGGGGAGGGGGAGGGGGAGGGGAGGGGGTAATAGTCTCTCTTGTTGCCAGGTGGTTGGATGATGCAAGTGCTTTTGGTCACAGTACTAAACTCACATCAGCATCAAAGCTACAGAGACTTGAAATGGACAACTTACGCGGTGGTGGTGCTAGTCACAACTGGAGTGATGGTGTGAGTGCCGATGGTCGTTGGGATGATTGTCGTGGATGGGTTGCCAACGGTGATGGTGGTTGACTTGGTAAGAGTCGTGATATGGAGGAAAGAAGAACAGAAAGGGATGATCAATGGATCAAGATGAGTACCGTCGAGAATGGGACCAAGGATGGAGGAGCATTCGGGGCTCGGAAAGTTGGGCTCGGGCACCGGCGAGGCCATGACGGATGATGACATTGCCATGGCCAAGACGGCCAAGGACTGCTCGGTGAGCTTCATGGCGATTGTTTGGTGTGTTTGGGGGGACTTTGGTTAGGTCTTATTGATTGATGAAGGTAGTTGAATGATGAAGGAGATTGTGTTGGTGATGAGGAGAAATAATGGGATATCAACACCTTTATATACATTTTTAATCAACGTGTATCCCGCACTTTACACCTCATATCACGGTCTCAATTCCGCACATCTGTCTTTGTGCTACGAGATACTTCATCAATAGACAAGAGTCATCTTAATGGCTTCACAGTGTGATAAAACGAGGCGAGCATAGTAGCAAGGCATATGGTCATGATTCAGCTGAGCTTGGATTATTGGTGTAGTGCAACTGTAGATCCATCCCAAACTGGAGTATCCGGTGATGGTTGATGCTCAGCTTCCTCAATGCCCGGTGTGGCGGATGTCCATTTGCGTACATTTGTCATTCTTCACTGCATAGTCACCGTCCACAATCACAGGCGATGGCCTAAACTCCTTGCATGGGTGGATAAAGAAAGGGGTAGCCAGCGCCGGGCGCCCATTTCGAAAGGGATTTGGTCCCATTCAGGGCCCCATTGGTGGCCTTGCCTTGGCATATTTCAAAAGTGACGGCGGCCGGCTTCATTATAGAAATGCCAGCAATCAGAGGAGCTCTATGCCGTGAAAGCCCAGAGCGTGATGTGCTTTGCTTGTCCTTTGAGCAGAGCCATCACGATGGTCTACGGTTAAAAATCCGGCACTTGTCAGATAGGCTAAATCCCTACGATCGGCAGATCTAGATAGATGCTAGCTTCAATAGATTTTTCATATTCAGGAACCCAGGGGGCACCCACCTTTTGCACTGGTTTAGAGCCAGGGACGGAGAAATCAACGGCACCCAACCCACGCATAACAGTCACAGTGGACGGACAAAGCTATTGGTGTATATCATGTGTAAACTCACACTGTTTAGACGTGAACATATTACAAATTGTTACAAGATTGGGTTCACAAACCTGATTCCAATTTCGGTATGGGTCGACACCGAAATACAATATGCATGGCAGAACCTACTTGCACACCGAAGGAGTCGTATCATTGGCTAGTTGAAGTTGCCATTATATTCAACCATGCTTTGCCAAGACTTCCAGGGAGATGAGACCTTCGCCTGCTTCGGCCCGCTACACTAGGATCAGGGGGTGATTATCGTGAACGGGGCTGGCAGTCTTGCAGATGTCTCAGTTGAGGACAGCCAGCCACACTTTTTGGCCGAGGATACTCTGCACGGAGTGGATGAACAGCTATTTTATTTCAAATCTTTGGCAATGAAGGTATTTTCCGTAATGTTGTGTAACCCATCATTTGGATGAACGACTTGGCGTGTCTGTGTCGCGAAGACGGGAGAGAGCATGGATGCTTGCATGACGGAGAGCTACCCTATAGCTATGATCAGATGGAAGATTCACATTTTCTACGAGATGAGATGCGCCCTCACAATGAGACGAACGAGATGGAGAAAACTCAATGTCTTTATGAACATTTCTAAATGCAGAATGTGGCAAAGTACTAGGAACGAGGGATTGTGATTGTAAAAAGGCTGGATCCTTATTCTACTGACGTGTGTGAATGGTGCACGCGTCACCCACATTAGTATATGCATTTGTAGTCAGTGCAAGCACCGCTTTCACATGGCTTTTAGTTAAATCCGTCTCGTTTCCGAACTAACAAGCGTGCCTTATTAATGTGTGTCAAGATCTTACATAGTCTAGTCCCAATCCTTCACCTCGGCAACGAAACCGAATGAAACGAAGCCTCCCCCTCCCCCTTCACGTACCAAGTTAATCCGATGCAAGACGTTCCCCAGCATTGAATTCAAGTTCAAGAGTAATGTTTGTTAACATGCTGAAACAGTCTCTCATCAAAGGCCGGTCCCGACCGTTATGCTTATGCCATATGCTTGCTCTTCTCCGTCTATCGACTGTATATGAAATAAGGCAGTCAGACATTAGAATGCCACAGTCAATTGCCGTCTGACACACACCAGCCAGTGCGTCGACGTTATCCCAGATTGGGCTCGCTTCCGTCTCGGGTCCCTGAAGATCCCAGCCAAGTTTCTCGCAAAGTCCTGCCGCACAAGTTTGGAGCGTGGGAGTTTCAAGTGCTATCTGGATTAACTGGTTTAATAAACATGCTCTTAAATAATCATCACGACACTATTTGAACCGTTGATTCTAGAATTGTTTACCTTATCGATTGTGTTGCGGTAGGGATATGTATGCCTTTACCCATATACCTAATCTGGCTGGGACCTCTGGCGAATTAACCGTGTAAGCGGTGAACTGACGCATGAGTGAAACAGATCGAATCAGCTCGTTTTCATGGAGCTTTCAAAGTCCACCAATGCCCAATGCTCGTTTAGTCAAGAGACATACTACAAGTATGTTTTTGTCCAATACAACATGATGGCGACATCCGTATTTGCTAAGCATTATATGATCAATGGATCAGGATCCAAATGTCCAACATCTAACAACGCGAGGGCAGGGCTTCTACCACTATTGGCGTCTCTCTCTATTTCTTGAGCTAAACATGGATCATGTAACAATGGTTTGACAGGCTCAGCGATACGCGTAAGATATCTACGAGTATGAAAACAATTTGACCTAAATTCGGCAATTGTAGCGCCTCCCGCAATAGTCCCCCCCCCCCCGGGATTGTATTGCATCACAGGCTTCCCCTGGGGGCCATCATGTGAATTTGGACAAGCATTCATGCATAATTACCCCATATCTGACCAACGACTAAACCAAACTATCAAGGCACCTACAAACACAATCTTTAGTCATAATGAATCACACCCCCGATATGTGATGGTGTTGAATCCTAGGACTAGATGAGGTTACATCCTACACCGGCTGGTTTGCAATCATTTCACCGAACCGAGTCTAGCATGCAGCGGCGCAATTCAACGTTCCGCGACATGGATTGAGACATCTCGACTACTTTTTGTCAAACAGAACTCAGACCACTTGGGAAGGTCAGATTTTATCATCATCATATTAGATGTCTGTTGAGTTTAAATAGTAACCTATTCCCATGAATCTCTCAAGAATTATCATCATTCATCCACCAGTTTTTATGATCAAGTCCTTGAAGAGTCTTACCATCATGTCGCCTCTCTCTCTTCGTGCCCTCGGCGCTGCTGCCCTCATGGCTGCTTCTGCGTCCGCCAAGATTCTCAACCTCAACGTAAGTCCCGACTCTACAGTTTGGCGATTTAGAATCCTAATTTTCTTTTTTACAATGTGCAGTTTGAAGATCTCGCCATCTCCAATGAGCAGAACTGCGGCAACGTCACCCTCACCAACGGCGGCGACGCATACCATGTCAGTATAAGCATAATCCTTCCTTTCTGCAGGGTCTCCTGGCAAACCCAACTGACAAACTACACAAAGGGCGTATGGGTTTCGAGCTCCTTCTTCGGGCACGTCACCGTCTTCAACACTACTGAGACGGCCGCTTGCAGCCGCAAGAAGGCTGATGCTGGGCGTCTAGTCTCTCCATTCGGCTACGCCAGCTCTGCGCCCAACGTTGCACTCACCTACACAAACGAGATTGAGTTCCAAGTCGCGGGTGGTGGTTCTTTGATCAACAAGGCATCTTTCGACATTGCCATGCAATTCACCCACCAAGAGGTAAAGGCTGCCCCCCCCCCCAAACGCCCCTTGAATAAATAATATAAAATAAAAAGCCACCATACTGACCGTTTTGAAGATTGCACAAAACAATTGGACCGTCGAGGTCAACACCTTGCAGTCCAACTTTGGCGACGTCGACCACCGGGAGAAGTTCACCTTCAGCCTGGCTAAGGACGGTCCCGGACCATGGCACGTCGCTACCAAGACGGATGCCCCATCTTACCAATTCTTGGAAGTCTCCGCTGACATTGTTGGAGCCGTGCCCACTCGCTACCCCTCCATCTACGTTGACAACGTCGTTCTTGAGAACACTGAGAAATAAGACAAGTCTCGTACCTCGCATGTTAGCTTTGCAGTTCTGCACAGGAGAAGCGCATGGTAGCATGGTAGCATTTTATTGATATCATTATTGAACGACGTTGGGGGAGGAGCCTATGTGGATGTTATGTGTATACGAAGATTAAAACTCCCAACTGTATTTGAGAAAAAGCAGGATATTATATATATCTACGGTCTCTAAGACTTTTACTTTGTTTGCAAATTTGCCACGCTTTAATCATGTTGTCGGTTACTTGCTCTGTCTGAACTCTTCTGCTCTGCCTACTATTTGTCCACCGGTTCACACTTGAACTGAATGGAAGCAAGAATATGCCTACCGGAGGTAGCTACTTGCAGATTCCTAGGAATGAGAGGAATGTATAGCAATGCCGGAATTTCGTATCATTTACATACAAGATATGGAGACCATCACATTTTCCTACATAATGTTGCTCCCACGTCGGCAATTAGGTCAATCCATCTCTCCTGATCATATCGATCCTTGTCCTCCACCTTCTTGCCAAACACCTCCCACACCTCGATAAACTTGTGGTTGCTCTCCTCCGTGGTGCCGATATCCTTAAAGGCCTTGATCATGTGCTCGTGCTTCTTCAGGTTGTGGAAATCCCGCCGCGCCTTGACCTTTTCCTGCTCGTTTGCGAGGAGCAGCCTGACTTGCACGCAGTAGAGGACCAGGGCGGCCAGACCTGCGGCCAACGCTGTCGCGACCGAGGAGCCCGTGACCTCCTTGAGGGCCGAATCGCCTCCGGTTCTGCCGCCATCTAGCTCGACCTTTGTGCCTGGGAAGGTGAAGTTGATGTTGCCAATGTTGCCCACCCAAGGGTCCGCGGCTCCGGAGGCTGTGGCGGCACCAATGGTGAAGATCTTTGTTGTCGCCTTGGCTGGGTAGGTGGAGTTTGTCTTTGCGCCCTTGTCACTCGCGGAGCAGAACATGAGAATGTCCGCATTGGCAGCCTCGAGAATGGCATTGTCGAGGAATCGCCTCTCCTCCTCGTCCTCGGGTGGGTCAATGGTCCAGGACATGGAGATGATGTGAACCTTTTTCCTTACAGCTGCGAGAATAGCCTACAGTTGCGTTAGTAATTTGCTCTCAACAATGCGAATAGAGGGTCGCTGCATACCTGTGCGGCACTCTTGGCTGTGATTTGCCGTGCGCCCTCCTCGGAGGCATGGTCTTCTAACCGCAGCACATAAAACTGAGCTCTCGGACATAGCAGATGAATCTGCTTAGCCATGATTGTACCATGCCCTGTGCTTGATACGTAATATGGAGCGTTCAGGTTATGCTCCTCATCACGCGTGCAAAACGTTCGCCCCCCAATGAAGGAGAACTCAAGATCCTTGACATCAACGCCGTCATCGATGAGAGCAATCTTGATGGGCTCCTCGATACTTTCATCAACCTTAAGACGATCGTAATACCTTTCGGCGTCAAAGAGTAGTCTCCGGAATTCCTTCATGCACTGAATCCATTCGTGCTTGGTGGAATGCTCTGTTTGGTCGTCCGCGCGGAGGGCAAGATCCGCTGGGTCTCGCTGAACCATGGGCCATTCTTTGAAGATGTTCACTTCGGGGTATAGCTTCTTCATGCGCTCGCCAAAATCTTCCACATTCTGCTTCGTCCGGTTACTGGACTCCAGGCCCTATTCTTGTGTTAGGAAATTTGGTATCGAATCCACAGAGGGACGGATACAAACCTGCTGAATATGGAGATGAACTGTTCTCAGTTCCCTCAACCTCTTCAAGCCCCCTTCTTCGCTCCAGCCTCTAAGAACGGCATTGTTACCGCTCCAATACAGGTGAACTTCGCGCACCTTGGAGGCCACTCGGTGAATCACTTCAGAGCATAGGTCTGTCCTCCTCCAGTCCCAAATCTCAACGTCCATAAATTTCAGGGCCTCCTCAATGGCCTCATCGCTGTGGGCGGGTGTGCCCAGGTCATCGACAATCACCTTGAGAATCGTCCTCACGCCTTTCTTGCGCAGGCGGTCAAAGATGTAGCATAAATCCTTTCGACCATCTCCATCTTGTTTTGTTCGTGCCCCCACCCGTGATCGTTTGCTATTTGCCGCAATCACGTTCGTTTCAACGCTGAGCTTCGGAATGGCGACGTACTGGAGAATGTCTTCGAATCTTAGTTTGGACAAGAGGTTTTCAAGGCCGGTTTGCCTGATATTGGCGTGCCCAGATAGATCAAAGTACAATTCAAGATCTGGACAGTGTTAGCTTTCTTCTCGGATGAACATGCCAAGGGTATTGGTAACAATCTCCAGAGACAGGAGAAACATCGAGCAATTAAAGCGACCCGTTGGAATTCTGAGAATTTCATGGAAACACTGGTAATCCAAGGATAGTCTACGATGGCCACGGGGTACAAAGTCTTACCTGATGTTGTGTTACGTCCATACAAAATCTCCATGGCCGCATTGTAGCTTCGAGAGCGTAGGTAGTGCAGCTTCAGGAATCGCTCCACGTTCTTAACAGTGGCCTCGTCAACTTTAGACCTGTGGCTCTCACTCGCTTTTGCGTCGGCAGCTTTTGTTGCCTCAGCCTGTCGCACCGCTCTCCTTCCATCGTCCAACTCCAAGGGCGGCGGCGGCCCTGATACGATGGGAGAATTGAGACTTGCGGGACCCGGACCCGGACCGGGGGCTCGCGATCCGTACTTGGTGCGAGTCTCCAAACGCTTGTCTGGACGCGAGCCTTCTGAGCCTGTGGCTACAGAGGTGTTGATGGCGGAGAGCCTTGGGGACGAAGGACCTGCAGGTCCCGCTCCAGGTCCCCTCCGTGCCTGACTAACATCTCTCCCAGCGTTACTCTCCGTGTCAAGGGTATCAGGGCGCACACGGGAGACACTCTTGGTATCTCGATCCTTGTCATCTCTGGAATTCTTCTTCTTATCCTTCTCCTTCTCCTTTGCCAGCGCCTTTCTCACGCTCTCCTTGTGGTGCAGATATGGCGAAAGACCAGACTGGTTAAAGTCACCGCCCGGAACGCCGTGCTGCACCGCATCATCGCTCTTCGCGACGATGCGCTCAATAATGGCGAGCTGTTCCTTTTTGCACTTCTTGTACTCCACCGCGAGATGAAGCGGCGTGTTGCCGTCGCGGTCCCTGGCCGCGAGCGTCGCCGCATCAGCTTTCTCGACAAGGAGATCTAGGAACTTGACTCGCTTGTCGATGCCAATATGCAGACAGTTCATCTGGTCCATGCTGGTGATTGCGAGGATGGAAGCAATGTTTGGGTGGGCATCGCACATCCACTGGACCATCTTCTCCTTCTTGGCCTCAATAGCTAGGAACATTGCCGTGTGTCCAGATCGGTCCTGCATCGTCAAGAGGTCATTCCCATGCTCGGTAAGATGCCTGATCAGCGGCTCCATCTTGCTGTCAAGCTTTGGAAGGTCCTTCTTATCCAAGGCGGCCATGATGTGTAGTACCGTCGGCTGGCGGGGGTCGCCAGTCGTGGAGGCGAGGATATTGCCATCGCCGCTTCTAAAGGACTGAAGCTGGTTACTGTTCGTGAGGTCCAGTTTTCCATCTTGGATATTCTTCAACGTGATCTCAAGTAGATCCTTTACCGACACCTTGGCCTGCTGCCGCTCATCGGGCTCATCCTCATCGCTTTCAGATTCCTCGTCGCTGGTATCCTCGCCGGCCTTTGACTCTGCCTTCTCATTCTCAACATCCTCGACCTCCAGATACTCGTCATCATTTGGTGGACTCATGGCGAAATCTTACCTATATCCGGATTGGCCAAGCATATGGATGGAAAAGATGAACTGCAAAACTAATATGCAATTAACAACACAAGCTTGAGAACCGCGCCATGTAAACGTACCATTGTTTTCTTTGTTTAATTATTATTAATCCAAGTCCTACTCTTTCTTACATGACCGTCGCCCCCAATATGATCACCCCTCATCATTCAGGCCATAGAGCTAGGCGAGGCTGGAAAGACTCCACGGTATCCACATTATGTCTTCACGGGGCTGCTTCGTCCCTGGTTGGGAATGTATTCCAAGGTACTCTCGATGCTAATGTGACAAAGTAAGCCGTAGCCGTAATTGTGATTATTCTATTGGGCGACGGTGTAGCCATGGCGCACCCTTTTAGGGATGGACCCATGCAGAGTCATCCAACGCTACGCTTCCACAGTTGAATCCTTCATGAATTGATACAGTGTCCGACTGAGCTTTCGGGTCGGTCCTTCAGCCCTAAGCCCGTTGCTTTGTTGTTGGTGGTGTCGCACGCGATCCGCCTTGTCTCAACGGTTGCATGAACTCTTATTGCAGAATCAGAATCATGAGATGATGTACTACCCCCTATGGAGATTCTAAACTAGGCAAGGTACATATGTCTTACACTCTATGCCGTTTCACCCTTCTTCTTGAGTTTCTTGTCAAAAATGATGTCCGAAACGTCATCCAAGTTGGTCGCAACCAGGTTCTCAGTGTCGTACTTCTGCAGCTTGTTGGTTGGTGGCAGCTCAGGGTCAAATAGAATGGGATCGTCGGCTGGCGTCGAACCAAACAAACGTCCCATCTCAGATTTCCAATCGGCTTCCACCTTGATCTTGACCCTGCACTGGAACTTGTTCTCGTCGAACCCTCGATTCAGAAGAATCGCGCAACGCAAGAAGCTGGGCGTCCCCGACTTGATGGACGGGTTTTCATGAAGAACCCAGCTGGCACCAATTCCCTTTCCGTAATCATCACTGAAGATGTGCCCTGTAACCCTAGCATCATCGTTGGTTGTGCGGTTGACCGTCTTCTCCCACTTGACCGTGCCGCCAAGATTGGCACCAAACTGTTCTGCGCCAGCGTTTAGTTCAGTCCCGCGGACAATGGATTCGTCTTGAGTTGTAGGCAGAAGAGTGACTCGCCCCGCCGGCGAAATAGCGTGAACTTGCGGAGCTGGTGTTCCGGGCACGGTGCTGCCAAACTCGAACTCGAGTGAGGCAGAAACAATACGACGAGACCTTCGAGTTGTGTCCAAATAAAAGTCGTAGATCAAAAGCGTCGCAAGCTCATCGCCGTCTTCTGAGAGCACACCATGGATGACATCGCGAGACTTGCATCGAACTTCAATGAGACCTCGACGCTCAGTGACAGTTTGTCGTTGATATGGCGCCGTGGGGTCATTGCGCGTGTGATAACCACTGCCGCGCTCTCCCGTCTTGTTCAATCCAATGCTCACGGAAGTGTCCTCTAGGTCAGAGTCGCTATCAGACTCTGCCTCCCACTCTCCGTCCTTTGCGTAGTCGTTGTCCAAATCTTCCTGGCTCATTGTGAATGTGTGTGAGTGTGTGGGCGGGATCGCGTTTCAGTTGATTGTCAGAGAATGATTAATTGCTGGCTGGCTGGCTGGCTGTCAATTGACGGATGGACGCCAATGTGTCGATTGGGGCAGACTTTATGCTCCTGTCAGATGCAATCGGCTCTTGATGCATCGCTTAGTCTTGGCTCGTCTCCAGAGTGGTCTCATGTCCTCGCTTGGCGTCTCATGTTGACTCCGTAGGCGCCTTATTGCGAACTATCAAAGCATCGTGCCTCACATCAGCGACAATGCTGCCTATTGTCCGGCCCGCATGGTGGAGGGTCACAAAGGGAATGTATTCGCCAGCCCTCTGTCGCCTCAGAATACCGCCCGCCTGGAACGGGCCGAGATCACAGTGTGTAACGCCGTGAGAGACAAAAGGCGCCTGTAATAGACGCAACAGCAGCACAGCCACGTTCTGAAAGGGTCGAGTAAGCATCGGATCATGGGCGAGCTTATGGGGAATATACGCCCTTTGGTTCCGCCCCCATCCCCATGGCGGCATGCACGTGAGGGACTAAGGAGCTGTGAGAGTACTTGATGGTACTTGCTGATGAGTCCTGCGTCAGAGGTACGCGATGTCCCTCATTTTCAGCCTCACATGAGTGGGCGACGGCGAGCTGATGGGGCTCCCAAGCTCCTCACCATCGCCGCCTTGTTTCCTCAGGTATAGCACGCACCCAAAAATACCACGTTGCCTGCAGAACATGACCAAAAATAATATCGGAAAGAAGAATCAAGTGAAAACACTGACTTTCTTGCTTTGAGAAGGTTTTGCTTCACTCGTCTATTTACTAGGTACTTCTTTCCAAGTGTCGTCACTGCCGAGGTGGAGGCAGTCAGTCCTACGCACTGGTGCTATCGCCATCTCACTTCAACCTCATCACACCCCTCACCACCACCCACCACACCACACAAGCAAAAACAGCCTTGCTTCACAAAACTTTGGTTTAAGAAAATTACAGTCCAGCTATTTGGAGGCATATGGACGTTCCGACACTGAACCACGCTTTTTGGCCTTTAGTTTGAACCCTTGACATCTTGATAAAATGTCAGATTCAGACTCGTCATCAGATTCATCAGCCTCTCGCGCTGCCTCTCCAGCGCCGGAGTCGGTTCCACAAGCAGAGACTGAGTTACAACCAGAACAAGTGCCTGCAGTTCCAGATGAATCCGAACAAGCTGTAGAAGGGAATGCATCCACTGATGCTGACGGAAACACACCCGCAACTGACGCGGAAGCAGCAGAACCGGGGGCAGAGGCGGAGGCGGAGGCAGAGGCAGAACCAGAGCCTGAACCTGTAGAGCTTGGCCCAGATGCTGAACCTTTGCATATCACCAGTGATAGAACACCCGGCTGGGAGGAAAATCCCATTGGTGTTGAGTAAGTGCCTGGCCTTGTCGACCAATTTCATGAGCTCAAAGCACTGACATCAGATGCCCGTTTCAGCATTGTTGTGGTTCATGGAGTCTACGGTAGCTGGTCCAATGAAGGCCGGGCAGGTCCAGGCTCAGGAAGTAGTGAATGGGTTCCGACTTATGCAGACTCGTTAAACTATCGGTACCGAGTCTCCCGATTTGAGTATGAGCCCCTCAAACTATTTGCCGGCCGTCGAAGTCGCGAGGCCATCAGAAACTGTGCGTTGAAGCTCCTTCGTGCGCTGGCCGAAGTGAGAAAGCACGATGATCCAGTATGAGAGCCCCCAGCTGTGAAATTTTGTTCCTTATTTATGCTAACTGCATGGTATAGAGACGGTTGATCATATTCGTTGCCCATGATATCGGAGGCATCATAGTAAAAGACGTGAGCTTCGGATCCTGAGAGCCCCAATTGTCTTCGAATAGGTAGCAGACTGACAGTTTTGTAGGCCTTGGCTGCAGCGGCCCTTGACAGGACCAACTGGATGGATATTTATGAGATGAGCCGCATTCTAGTAAGTTCTTGGTGCTCCCAGCATAGACAACTAGCCGTTGATAATTTTAAAGGTCTTCCTAGGTTGTCCCCATCGATCTTTGGATAATCTCGATATGGAAGAAAGGCTATCTCGCTTCCTTTATGCTAGCTATGATGTGAACGTGGCCGAAGTTCGTCCATCAGTATCTTCCATAGCCGATTTTGCAGCGGCCGTCACCGAAATCAACGGTTTATTCGTTGAGTCGAAAATTACTCTGCGAAGCAGAATCGTCAGCGTTCATGGCAGGTCGAAAGACAACGACATCAATCAGGCCTTTGACGCATACAGCGGGACAATGGGAATTCCTATGGAGAAGCGGATACTGAAGGATTATGTCGGAGCCGATTATTCTGATGTCAGAGAATATCTCGGTCGTTTGGAAAAAGGTCCGTTCCCCTTGTTGTTGTCCCCCTCTCTTCGGTCCTTTGAATCCTTCGAGAGCTTGCCTACCATCAAGGCGCAGGCGATGAGCTAATTCAGCATGACAGATCTCTTCCTCACTGTAGACGCAGAACAGCTACAGCATGAACGAAAAATCCTCACCCTCTCTTCCCCAGTCTATCCTCTCCAATCTGGCAAAACAGAAAACCCCATTGCACAGACATCCCAGTATAAAGCCTGGCTCAACAACCCAGGTCCCCAAATACTCTACCTGCACGGTACAGATCGCGTGCGAGATGTAGCTGAGCAGGTCTTTTACAGCCTCGAAGACCTCGCTGACACGGAAGGCAAACGAGCAGTTGTGCTTTATTTCTCCTTTGACAGATGGGATGTCAGATGCGACTCTCTGAGAGATATGCTTTCCACCTTCATGGCCGAAGTCATGTGCCATTACCCACGATTGTCTGACCGCATTAAAGTCACCTTTGCTCGCTTGCGACAAGAACGCGGCTGGACAGAAGCAGATCTCATTTACTGGTTTGAGCGATTCAGGTTTACTGATGAGGTTGATCACGTCATGTTTGTTATCAACTACTTTGACGAGTGTACCAAGGGCTCTCAGAAGTTGTTCTTAGAAAACTTCGCCTACCTCTCTCAGGCTAGCGAAGCCCCGTGGAAAGTGGTTGTCACAAGCCACAAGCCCAATGCACTCTCAACTGAGCTACATAGCCCGTGGTCCGTAAATCTCGATCTCTCGACTTTAGATCTAGAGACGAATAACACCAATCATTTCGAGAAGGATATGACGCGCCTTATCAAGCTTCGACCAGATCTCATTCTACTTGGCGATCAAGTCCGCGAGGAACTACAAGTCATCGATGGCTTTGACCCGCTTGTGCGGCGTGTTATATGGGAGCAAGCCAGAGTACGGCCAGACTGGCCTGACAAGCTTACCACCCAGGAGATCTTTGGGCCGCTAGATGTTCTTCCGGGTGAAGGGCGGGAAGACTATAATCTGGAACAGCTTCTACAATGGGTACTCCAAGGTCTGCCTGAACAAGCAACCCTTCGACGAATATTAACGTGGCTCCTCTACTCCGTTCGGCCACTCACTATTTGGGAACTTGCAACAGTCATTTACCTCGGATCAGAGCACGATCAAGGAGAGGCGTTTCCCAGCTCATCTGCGTTGGATAGCCTCATTTCCAAGATCCAAACTTGGTTCGCTGGAATCATTCAGGTGGAGCACAATGAGGTCAAAATTCGAGACCCCCGTCTTCGAAGCATTCTGATGGGCAATGGCCCCGGCGAGAAAGCCTCTGCAGAGCCCAAGTTTCTTTGGGGCGAAGTGAAGCAAACTGCCCACTTTGAGATTGCAAAGCTGTGTCTTGAGTACCTCTCTAGACCCAGTGTGAAGGGACTAATAGAGCAGACGTTCCAAATTACCGATTCTGAAACATTTGAAACACCAACCTTTGCTGACCGAGGAAACCTATGCTCATACGCTCTTCAGGCATGGACACACCATTTCCTTCTTGGCACTCCCAACGATGAACTGACACAGCTGTTGTCCAAACACGCGTCTAGTGAGCTGGCGCAAAGTTGGGCGACAGGGTATTGGGCTCTTTCTAACCCCGTAACGAGAAGTGTGGCATGTTTGGAAACTCTATTTCCCATCTTTGCGGGCTTTGGACGGCTAGATGTCCTGGAGCCTCGAGACGAAGCGGATACACGCCAGGGCTTACTTGAAGCCTCCTCGCGAGGCCAAACAAAGACTGTTCAAGATCTTCTCCAGAAAGTCGATTCGTCCGAGTCCACGCTCATGGAAGTCCTT
This sequence comes from Cladobotryum mycophilum, assembly GCA_036429605.1. Classification (NCBI taxonomy): domain Eukaryota; kingdom Fungi; phylum Ascomycota; class Sordariomycetes; order Hypocreales; family Hypocreaceae; genus Cladobotryum; species Cladobotryum mycophilum. Next base: position 3,814,407 of record JAVFKD010000016.1, on the reverse strand, counting down.
GTGGCCAGCGGCGCTTGTGGAAATGAAGACCTCATGCTTGAATTGCTTGATCGCATTACCTCCAAAAGTGAAACCCCCGACAGCATCACCTGGCCGCCTATTTTGATTCATCGCGCAGCCTGGTTAGGCCTCGCTCGTTTCACAGATAAGATCCTTAGCTTGGGCTGCTCCCCTGATGCAGAGATTGACTGGATGTCCATTGTCGTGGCCTCGCCACTCTCGCAGGCTGCGCGTAACTTCCACACTGAAACCGTTCGGGCTTTGCTGAGGCACAATGCCGATATTAATTATAAGCATCTATACGGAAGAACTCCCATCCACCACGTCGCAGGTCAAGGCCATGCAGAAATTGCGAAGATACTTGTTGAAGAAGGCAAGGTCGACTTGGAAAGTGATGACGACGAAGGCTTCACAACGCTCTACTTTGCTTGCTTGTGGGGACACCATCACGTTGCCGAGGTGCTTCTGGAAATGGGCGCAGATCCAGACATGGGCCTCAAGGCAGATGCCTATTGCGAAAAGTGGTCACCGCTCGTCGTGGCAGCTGACGATGGCTTCAAGCGATGCATTCAACTTCTCCTGGAGAAAAAGGCTAACCCAAATATCAGTGGCCCTACCGATGCTGGAACCGCACTACGCTACGCCGCTTTAAAGGGCTACATTGATGTATGCCGATTACTCCTCGATAACGGTGCTGATCCGAATAGCACATTCATCAACCCTCCAATCCTTACACAAGTCATGAATGACTATACCGGAAATGACAAACAGCTCGAGATCTTTGACCTACTGCTCTCGCATAACGCAGATGCAAATGCCAAGGATGGGGACGGAGTGCCTGTATTGATGCATGCCGTCAAAAGCACCCAGGCTGAAGTTTTCCTCCGAAAGCTCCTTGACCATGGTGCAGACGTCAACATTACAGACTCGTCCAATGAGACTGCACTCTACTGGGCCTCTGAGAATCACAAGCACGACCTTGTTGAGCTTTTACTGGAAAAGAATCCAGATGTGAACATTGTGAGCAGCAGCGGCGTGACTGCTCTGTACTACGCCGTCCCTGAAGAGGGAATCGTTCGCATGCTTCTTGAAAAGGGCGGCGATCCAGATATTAGCCGAAGCAGCGGCTTCACATGCCTCATGTATGCTGCGTGGTTCAGTCACATTGAAACAATCGAGCACCTCCTCAAGCACAACGCGACGCTGGAGTTGGTATATGATGCAGATGATGAAGACCTCAAGGGTTGCACAGCTCTTTCTTTGGCAGCAACGTATGGAAACAGCGACGCCGTCAGAGTCCTAGCAGAAGCTGGAGCCAATCTCAAGCATACATCAGAAAAGGCTGGTGTGCCCGTAATTCATTATGCTGCCAAGGCAGAAACTCTCTCCGCAGTGCTGGAATTCCCATCCAGAATAGATGTGAACCAAGTTTGCAATAATGGATGGACGGCCATTCATCTTTTGGGGCCTTCGCTAGCGAACATCAAGCGTCTCGTCAATGCCGGTGCAGGCATCAATATCCAAGACACCCATATGGGAGATACTCCCCTCTCTCTAGCGGCCTTCAATGGTGATTTGGAACGTGTAAAGTATTTCCTCAAGAACGGCGCCAATATTAACCTCGGTTCGTCATCCGATGGTGCACCTCTCCTGCAGGCCTGCCGCAAGGCGAACTTTGAAATCGTCAAGTATCTCGTCGAAAACGGAGCAGACGTGAATCAGGCGTGCGATGGCATTGCCGGTACACCCCTGCAGGCCACGTGCGTGCAGTATACTGACAACTCTATTGATAACCGTGAGGAAATGGTCGAGTATCTAATTGACAATGGTGCGGAGGTATCAGGCAGAGGGGGTTTGCACGGCTATCCCATTAACGCAGCATCCATCATAGGAAAACCAAGCCTAGTCAACCTGCTTCTCGACAAGGGGGCAACGGTAGAAGTGAAGGACGACATGGGCCGTATGCCCATCCATAATGCGGCGTTCCACGGCATCGATAACTTCCAGGCAATTGTCGACGCCGGCGGAGACGTCAAAATTCGTGACGAGATGGGCCGTACAGTACTGCACTGGGCTGCACAAGCCGGACGAGTTCAAGTTTTGGAGAAACTTACATCACTTCTGCCCATCAAGGAGGTCATTAATGATACCGATCTGGATGGTTGGACGGCTCTCTGCTGGGCCGCTCGAGGGACTGACTGCTGGTTGGATGCAAACTTTTCGGGTGAGCCAGCAGAGCAAATACGCGTCATCAAGCTCCTCCTCGAAAACGGAGCGGATCGAACCATCGCAGGTACTGTCAATGGCCATAAATGGACGCCAGTAAAGATTGCGCGATTCCATGGCCAATCAGATGAAGTCATCAACCTGCTGAAGAACGGGCTTGAGTCTGAGGGGGAGACGAGAATGTCACCATTGAGGACTCTGACGATGATAAGTCCAAGGCAGGAAACTTGCGAACCGCATCATGTGATGCATGCCGATGCGTAAGTTTCTCTTATTCAGATATCTAACCGTAATGATTCACTGACTTGTACTTAGATGGTCCGTGGCCCCGGATATCATTGCACCACATGCATAGATTTCGATCTGTGCTTCAAGTGCTATCCCAGCAGGAAACTTTTGCATCCATCGGATCACGAGAGCTGGGACGAAAAGGGCCCCGAGTTTGAAGATACCCCAGATGCTGAGAATGAGGATAATTCGTCGGACACGTCCTCCTCGGACTCGGATTCCGATTCAGGGTAGATGAATGGAATGTTTTTGAAAGAATTAGAGCCTTGGAGGATTGGGCACGAGATAAGATCAGACTAAATGTATGCCTCATTCAGTTCAATTTATAGAAATGACTCTGCTTGTTCAACCTGAGTGTGGAGGAATACGGGCTTGCATCTCCTGCTGAACTACTGTGGATATAATCATTACTTGATCGCAATGGCCCAGCGCTCGAGACCGTGTCATCGAACAGGGCGCTATGCTGTATTGAGTCCGATGCAAGTGTAGATGAATTACAAATTCGACGTGATCAGAAATCAAGAATAAGATGTGCATATTTGAGATGTTGACTGTATCACAGAATTCTGGTTCATTCTTTGACGCGAAAATTTGCCCAACATGTGGCAATGAGGGAGTGTGTCAGACCCGAGCTGTGATTGGTCAATGATCAGTTTGTAAGTGAAAGCGCCCTTCCCCTTTTCTCTCCCCAAGCTCTACCACGAAGTCCTCCTCGATATATAAAAGCCATTGATGGTCATGCTATAATTGTTGAGCCAAATTGACTTGCACAGTTCCTCAGTTCCAAAAACATCGATAATATTGATCTTAATAAGCTATCACCTTCACTATTTTCTTGTCTTTCTGGCACTCTTATCACCAACAACACGCATATTCATCCCATCCTTTTATCCAACGCCCACAAAGACTCATAACAACGACCCAGAACAACTATCTATCATCGATACACAGCAACGCCAAAATGGCTGCTAAGCACGATAGAGAGAAGAATATAGTTGATTCACACCTCGATTCCAGCTCCGGCCATCAACTTCCCAAGGCGGACAATCCGATGAATATCCAAGATCAGGCAGCGCAAGATGCTGAGCCCGAGACATCACAAGCTTCTTCGGTATTCAAGAACTTAGGCATTCTCGACCGCTTCTTGGCTCTCTGGATCTTTCTGGCCATGGCCATCGGCGTCATCCTCGGCAACTTTGTCCCAGAGATGTCTCCCGCTCTGCAAAAAGGCAAATTCGTTGGCGTGTCCGTCCCCATTGGTGAGTAACATCCGAACAAGTCTCATACATTGCTCTAACAGTTGCCATCCAAGCTGTTGGCCTCCTTGTCATGATGTACCCGATCCTTTGCAAAGTACGATACGAATCGCTGCACGAGCTGCTCTCGCACAAAGCGTTGTGGAAGCAGATAGGCTTCAGTATATTTGTCAATTGGATATTTGCTCCCTTTTTAATGGTTAGATTCACCCCTAAAATCTTTCAACGCCGAATTCACCCGCTGAATCTGTGTTTAGCTTGCCCTTGCTTGGGCTTTTCTTCCTGACAAGAGTGGACTGCGCACCGGTCTTATTCTTGTAGGGCTCGGTAGATGCATCGCCATGGTTCGTCTCCCCCATAATACCCTGACAGTCGTGGATATTAATATTTATTGCTGTAGGTTCTCATCTGGAATGGGCTTGCTGGTGGCAACTCCGAGTACTGTGCCGTTCTCGTCGCCATCAACTCTCTTCTCCAAATGATCCTTTTCGCGCCGTATGCCGTCTTCTTCATTCGGATTATCGGCCACGAGAAAGAAGCCATCGACATCTCCTATTCGGTCGTCGCCACTAGTGTTGCTGTGTTTCTAGGTATACCACTCGGAGCCGCCATCATCACAAGGTTCGTGCTTCGTATGGTGGCGGGTCCAGCATGGTACGAGCGCGTGTTTCTCCGATATGCATCTCCTTGGTCATTGATTGGCCTGTTATACACAATCCTAGTCCTCTTTGCCTCACAAGGCCATCGAGTTGTCCACCAGATCGTGTCAGTGGTCCGCGTCGCTGCCCCCTTGTTGGTGTACTTTGTCGTGGTATTCTTCGCGACCGTCTTCATCTGTCGGGCGTTGGGCTTCAAGTACCAATTTGTGGTCACACAGAGCTTCACAGCCGCAAGCAACAATTTCGAACTGGCAATCGCCGTGGCAGTAGCGACATTCGGCCCAGACAGCGATCAGGCACTGGCATCTACCGTTGGCCCGCTGATTGAAGTGCCAGTCTTGCTTGGTTTAGTGTATGCTCTTCGGTGGACAGCGAACAGATGGAACTGGAAATAAAGTAAGGAAACTGCCGTCTAATCTTATCCATGTGTTTTGTCGTGGCACGCAGAACGCGTTCGTTATGGGATAGATTGGCCTCATACTTGTATCGAGGAGTAGTATTGTTCATATTATCGCAGTTATTCCATAAATATTAGTGAAAAATAGAAACTTATTACCGGCAAAATCTCAGCATAATGTGTCCATTAGTTGGAAGAACTCGGTATTTTTGACAGAACAATTGTTGGTGCCTGTGCAACCTAAAGCAGCACGAGCTCGCTCATCATCGGTATTAGCATGTAGTTGAACCAGAATAGCCGCTGCTGTATCGCAAGAGGTTTCATATTTCACCTTCGGGCTGGTTGGTGACGTGAATCCGGGGGATTGTAGACGCTCCCTTGAGCCTTGTTGCTCCTGACACGTATTCTCGTCGCCCGGGGATGGAGAAACCGCCAGGTCCAAATGGTCGTCGTCAGGTGTCTCTACTAGCTGCTCTAGAGGAGATTCTGCCTTTTCCGCTTGATTATCCAATGATTTTCTCCCTATAGAAGTAGACTCAAAGTCGACAGAAACCGTCTCAGACGCCATGCCTCTGACTGTGAAGGGTTGAGGGTGGCTGGCGCTAGACGTTGCCTGGGAGGATATCTCAGACGATGACAAGTACTGCTGAATTTCGTCTTCAGAGACACCGCGGAGATTGAGCAGCTGTTTTAGTCGCTGATTCTCAATGTTGACGCGCCTGGCTGCCTCTTGCATCTCTCGGGACGCCTCAACCCCTTTGCGTTCATACTCTTCCACCCGCTTCTTCAGGTCATCAATGAGCTCTCTTCGTCGAGCCCGTGACCTTCTTTGGCATTCACGGTTTTGAACCCGCGCTTCTTGTGTAACCGACTAGACAATGATTGTTAGAAAATGTCCTGCCCATATCGTGAAGCTCTGGAAATGCGTACCAATCGAGGCATCGTGCAGGGACACAGGTGGTCACAATAGGTGCTAATACGAACTCTGTATCTTGGAAAGCCAATTGAAGAGCTATAGCCTTGGATTGACAGTCAGGTATGGAATAAGAAGGCCAATGAGCCGTCTGTTGAAGATGCTGCAATGCAAACATCAAAGATGGATACATGTGACGATTACCGTCTCAACTAAGATGTTTGTTTGCAGTGGCTCATCCACTGTACTGTGGCGCTGTAAGCCGCACTTCTGGTTTCGGTAAGAGCGTCTGATTGTTGAACCACCTTCCAGTGCGCATGTATCCCGGATCTACCCTACAGACACGAGTCGATCACTTCATCACTCCATCTCAACAATGCACTTCCTACTCTTTTCAAAGTCCCACACAGAATCATTGAAATATACCTAGCTAGTATGCTTCTCATATTCTCCCCATTATGGCTAGATGAAATACTAACTAAGATAGAGAACAATGAACCCCACCATCTACGGTGCTTCAACTCAAGCCTCCGCCGTTATTAGGCTTACTGTTCTTGTGTATCATCAACCTGAACTGGGCGGTCGAATCGATATCCTTTCGACTTGACCTATCGTCGTTATCCGACCCGTCGTTCCAACATTCAACACTCACCACCAAGCTTCGTACTAGTAAAGCAAGCTAGAATGAGCTTGGCCAACCTGGTGATGACCATCGATGTCGGCGGGTATTGAAACGATGCACGAGAACAGTATCAAAGAACAACGAGCCGTACCGTCTCTGCTTAGCGCCCGTGATTGGCTAATGCAGTGACAACTTTCAGGGTTGCAGACGTCCATGGCTGCTTGCGCGCTTTTGCGGCAATTCTTGTCATGTCCACTTCCTATTTGGATCCAGAAAACAGCAAAGTGCGTTTCTAAATTTGGGACCAAAGGGCTTTAGCCTCTTTCTGCTCTTTGATCATCAGGTGATGGAGAGTGCAAGCAAGGGCTGCTATTTTTGTTCCACCGAGACACGTCCACAGATGTGGGTAGTATTAGCATCAGCATCAAGGCAGCAAACACCAATCTCTTCGTCAACAGCAAATCTAATTGAAACGTATCATGCAGCAGCATGACCGTGGCCGGCATGAATGATACCCTCCCAGGTCATTTTGGTGTGAAGGACCAATAAGGTGCTGTGAGAATATGCATGTTGGTTCTACCGTCAACATGGTAACTGATGCTATTGGGTGCGGCTCCGGGCCGGGTGGGAACTCCTTCGTTCCTTCGGCCACTCTCTGTAACCACACTGGGGCTGAGAAGCAGAGTTGGTATGCCTCGAGGCTGATTTTGCCGCCTTGACGGGGGTACATCCACTGGGTCGGGACAGGGTTAGTATTCTGGAAGTTTATAAATGTTTGTCCTTACCATTGTGTACAGTGTGGTATGTTTTGTTAAATTGTTATAGCCGTGTCTCCTAGAATCGAAAACCATCGTTGTACCCCATACCGACCTCAAGACAATCTTTCGACGTTAACATGCCCCCTTTTCCAAACAAGACTGCAAGTTCCCCAATGAGCTTTTTTTCATGTCTCGCAAGTATGCTAACTCCTGTATGTAGGAATTCACCTTCACATTTTCGATGACGCCCCCCGCCCAAGCTTCCACCGCAAACCATGCGGATACTGAAGGCGAGATATCCAACTCATCAACCACGGACAATGCCAGATCAACTACCCCCCGCATCTTCGCAAATGTTGATGTTCCACTCCCTTCAACGGAAGAGGCACCTGAAGACTCGCCTAATAAACACTACAAGGCTAGCAGTGAGAATCGATTCACGTCCTCTCCCTCCCCATCTATAGTCTTTACTCCTTCGTCGTCTGCCACCTCACGACATGGAAGCGTTGTCAGAACCCCCGCACACCTGTTCGCCGCTCACAGACTCGCGATGCTACCATTACAAGGCAGATCAATGATCTGCAAATATTCAGTCCCAACCCACTTGGTATGAATGAATTGGCCACTGCTGTCGACAGAGTTGCAGATGGCTCAGACAAGATTGTGGCACATCTTGAACCCGAAAGTCAAACGCCCGGCCGTAGCCCTGGAGCGTCTCGCCGACGTCGCTCGGGCTCCAACATCAACAGTGTTCCTCACAGGGTAGAAGATGAGGAAGCACCACCCGAACCCTTCCATGAAGCATCATTCCAGAGGTGCTTTATGGACACCAAGTCCCTCGCCTCGGATTTGAAGGAGACGCTTGGCAACAGCTCACTACACCAAGACCCTGATTCGATGATGCGACGGCTTCATTCCGAAGCCGAACGCTTGGCAAGCTTCCAATGTCCATCAACTAGAACTGTGGGCTTCGTTGGCGATTCCGGTGTTGGTGAGCTGACCTTTAGCTTTGAACTCTGATGACATTAATTAATCTGATGATATTTTTCTTACAGGCAAAAGCAGTTTGCTGAATTCGCTCCTGGATTACCGTGGACTTGCTAGAACGGTAAGTTGGATGCTCCAACACCCGAATATTCATGGCAAATAGCTCACAGTTTGGTAGAGCAACAGCGGAGCAGCATGCACGTGTGTAGTCACGGAATACCACTATCACGCCGCAGACAATTTTGCAGTCGAGGTGGAAACTTTTAGCATTGAGGATATAAACACCCAGATTAAAGAACTGCTACGATCCTTCAGACACTATCACCTGCAACAGAATGATCTAGACGCTGGTGAAAGGGAAGACTTTGAGCAACGAGCCAACGTGGCCCGCGACACATTTCGAGCCATGTTTGGTCCCCGACTTAACGGCGACCAGTTTCTTCTCTTAGAATCGGAATCTGTGGTATTGGACTCGGTGCTGTCGTGGGTTCGCGAGGTATTTCCGTCAACGGTCAGTGGCCGCCATGTGAATTCGTCACTGGCGGAGTGTTCTGATCGCTTGATGCGCCTTACTTCTGAAGTGAGTGGAAACTCACAGCCTTCGGTCTGGCCGTTTATCCGAAAGATCAAGTGAGTATTTTGAGTTCAATTAAGCCCGGATAGCTACTTGTGCAACGTGTCGCTGATTGCTTCAGGGTCTTTTCGAGGGCACATATCCTCAGCAAGGGTCTTGTGCTGGTTGATCTTCCTGGTAAGTAAACTTATTAACGCAAGCACGCACTTGTCTGACGTGAAAATCTCCCAAGCCTCCGCGACTTGAACTCTGCTAGACAAAACATCACGGAGCGCTACTTGCTTGAGTGTGACCAAGTTTTTGCCATCTGCAACATTGGCAGAGCCACCACCGATGTAGGAGTCTCGAGTGTATTTGACCTAGCCAACCGAGCCCGCCTCTCCCAGGTTGGCATCATCTGTACCAAGGCTGATGTAAGTGGCATGCTGTTGCTAGTCATGTAGACAGACGCTCATAGGAAATAGGACATCCGCGCGGAAGAGGCGAAGAAAGATTGGAAGGATGAAAGATCACGAAAGGTTGGGAAGTTCATGACCGACATTGCCGTGGAAAAGAGTGAACTGCGTGAGCTACAAAAGATGCTGGATGAAGAAGACTGGTCAGATGATGAGGAAGAAATGGAAGTCACTCGGGATGAGAGACAAAAAAGGTACGTGAACTGATACCCATGTAGAGGTTTCTACTAATGATGGGGTGATTAGGAAATCAATCGAGAAGATGCAGCTTGAGTGAGTCTAGGCAGATCAGCTGAATTCCTATTTGACGTGTTCTAACCATTCGTCCAACAGCCTGAAAGGATTTCTCATGACAACTCGAAACGACATCGTTATCAAGGGCCTCAAAGACTTGTACAAGAACAAAGTCCCTCGTGGGATGCTGCAAGTATTCTGTGTCAGCAACACCGACTACTGGAAACACCGAGAGGACAACAAGGACGGGTTCCTCCCGTTCCTCGAACTGAGCGGCATCAAGGCAGTCCGCAAGCACTGCATCTCTATCGTCGCAGACAGCCAACTGCGCATTGCGACGAAATACATTCAAAAAGATGTCCCCGCCTTTCTTGCCGATGTTGAGCTTTGGGTCCAGTCCGGAGCTGGCAACATGGGCGCCGAGCAGAAGGCGATTATTCGCCAGGCCCTCGATAATGTTGAGTCCCGCTTACAGAGAGTTCGTTCATTTTAGCCAGCACTCGTGACTTCTCCCCCGACACTAATTAACTTTTAGGGGTTGTTAGAACGTGACTCCGCGATGAGCAAAGCTGGGAAAACTATGAAAGACGAGTTCAAGCAGCGTATTTTTGATGGTAGGTCTAGATTAAGAGAATATATCAGTATATATGTTCTAATACAATGTAGAACGGCAAACCACCAGCTGGAGCCAGGAAGCGAATTCTGCGTGCTCAGAGTGGTCAGACGTAAGCAACCAACCCCCTATTGTTCGGAATCGAATATGGCTAATCTGTATCGAAATAGTGGCATCACTGTAATTCTCAAATACACCTGACAAGCCCTATCATTCTCTAATTACATGTATAGCATCCTACGCTGCCTTTGTCCGACAATCGGGCGATCATTATACACCAACCGTTGGGCAACGCAACTGGAACGAAGAGGCCATGGAAAAAATGGTCAGCGACGTGTCCGAGCCGTATCGCAACCTGTGCAACATGGCTGGTTCTCAGGGGAGTGATTTGACGGACCTGATTGAGAATTTGGCTGATTGGGCAAACGAATTCATTGGTAAGTTGGGACAAACCCGAACAAGCCCCAGAGAACTTGACAAACCCACTCTTTATCACTATGTATGTACTAAGCATTAGTTGTAGAAACGGAGATTGGTGAAATCTCGCCGTCGTCGACTACCCTTATTGAAGCGGTGGACTCTCGTTCCCAGCAAATGGCGGCAGATGTCGAGGACATTTGCACCAAATTTGGAAGTGATCTATCGTGAGTTTCCCAGAGACAAGTGATTTTTCTTTTCTTTCTTTTCTCCATTACTGACAAGTTATTTTGGGTTAGACTCTTGGAAACGGATGCTTTGTCTAGTATTCGCAGTTCAATTTTCGGTAAGGCCATGGAAGAAGGCTATAGATCTGCCCGGCACGAATCTGGTATGTCACGTCCAACCCATCGATACAAGCCCCAAGATGATTTTAACCCTAAATAGGTGCGGGAAGCGACAGACGCCGCAAGGCCATCATCAGGGGGACCGTCGGTCCAGAGAGGCTGTTCGTGAACCACATGAACGAGTTCAAGAAGCGATTCGATGATCTCGCAAAAGACTTCCAGGAAGAACTAAAGACCAAAATCGAAGCCCACATGAATGTCATCAAGGAGACGCTGGATATCATTCGGAACGAAAACGTCGCCTTGGAGAGCGAGCAGGATCCAGGGTTTAGGCGTCGCGTCGAGGCTGGCGTGAGGGAGGCGAGGGAGAAGATGCGTGAGATACAGGAGACTGTGTCTGGGCGTGCTAGCTCTTGAGGGGATGATTGAATGTTTTTGTCCTTTTTTTTTCTTCCCTATTTCTGTCACCATGTCGCCTTGTTGGGAGTATCATGTATTTTTATGTAAATCAAGTTTTGGATGGTAGACATCATTGATTCTGGACGATCCCTGGTGACGAAATCTTCTCCCAATGATGATACCCATGGCTCTTCAGCACTGCATACGATAATGATAGACAAGGGCCCAAGCCAAAGGATAACTCTTAATGTATAAGCTCTTAACCTTTTATTCTATTGCTTCAACTTTTGTAAACACTTGCAACAGCTTCAACCAGTGGTATTGAAAAATCACCCACACAAGGATTTGTTCAGCCCTTCTAATTCTGTCATGACTTGTTCGCCTGAATAGCATCCTTCATCTCACTCTTAATCCTCGTCACTGTCCCCGCACCTCCGTATACGAGCCCTGTGTACACCATGGCTACACTCGCGCCTGCATTCAGAATCTTCAACGCCTGCTCTCCGTCTGTGATGCCACCCGTGGCAAAGAGAACTTTCTGTCCTTGGCCCTTTCCAACGGGCTGCGAGTCTAGTATCTTGCGGTACCTACCGACTAGATCCAAAGTTCTGTCGAACATGGCTGGGCCGGAGTACCCTCCCTGCTCCATGAGCGCCTTTTGCTCCTTGATGGTGAGTCTGATGCCGGGGGGATCAGCCCTGTCCTCCTCTTGGTGGTGTTTCCGACGATGATGCCATCGACGCCACTTCTCTGAACAGCTTGCACGATGCCCTCCATCTGCGCATCCTCGTCCTCATCTGGCGACACCTTGACCATAACCTTGGGGCGGACCTTTCTGTCCGTTTGAGACGCCTCGGCGACTACTGCGCTCAGGAGTCGTGTCAAGGGTTCCGTGGCTTGCAGGTCACGCAACCCTGGTGTGTTTGGGCTGCTGACGTTGACCACCAGCACGTCGGCATATCTAGCCAGCCGTCGAGCACAGTAAACGTAATCTTTCGCTATAGCCTTCTCGTCCCGCTCGTCCGTCTCCTTATTCTTGGCAATCTGCACAGCCAGCAGCCGTCCAGGAAGCAAGCTCCCCGCAGGTACTTCAGCCTCGCCATTCAAGACTTCCTCCTCGCTGAATCCCCATGAGCGCGCAAAACGGCGAACCCGGTTTCGCAAGCGAATCGCCATGTCGTCGGCGCCTTTAGAATTCAGGCCGTATCGGTTCACCATTCCGTCCAGGATGGGCACGCGGAATACTCGTGGTTTCGGGTTACCTTCCTGGGGGAGAGGGGTACAGCCGCCGATTTCGACGATGCCGGCTCCGAGGGCGAAGAGCGCATCGGGGATCTCTCCGTCCTTGTCCAGACCGGCCGAGATGCCAATCGGGTTGGTCAATTGGTGATCGAAGACGGAGGCGGATAGCTGCGAGGCATCGTGCAAGCTTCCACGTTCTCGAGGGTGGAGACCGAGTTCGTAAAGCTGCTTCAGGGCCACAGTCCCCGCATGGTGTGCATCTTCGGCATCGGGAAACAGCCCTCTAATGACCCGCGGCACAACGTACTGATGGACAAACGCCCGCGTATCGGTAGCATAAAGGTATCCCAAGTAAAGAGAAGTCGCAAGAACTCCGCTGTACAATGCTATCTTGGCTCCGCCGAACTGAGAAGATGCAGCGCCAGACGAGCTCGATGATGCAAGACGACGGTTGGCGGCGAGGAAGTGAGTGCTTGTTGTGCGCGGTCTGGGAGCTGATCGGATGCCCGAGGCAACCAGACGCGATCGGAGGAGCGATGCGGACATTGTCGGCGGGAGACACGGCGCCGTGTCAGCTCCCAATGGCTCTACAATCCAGCGTTTGGAGTTGAGGGATGAAGGAAAGATGAGCTACAGGTTTCAATGGGAGCTCAAGTGGGCTGTTGCCAATTGGAGGCACCTTCGGAAGAACCAAGGGACGACTTTTGCCTGCGACCACCCACCACCCGCAAAGTACCCTGCCCCAGGGCTGCCTCTATAATTGGCCCTCAAAGTCTACTACATACCGAGGGTAACCTGAACTACTAGGTAATGCTACTTCTCGGGCGCATTGGAACTTCAGAATAGTCCGACTTGTCAATAACGTGGTTAAATTCATGGACGCATTCTATTTTTTTTGCTCCTTTGCACGTACAGGGCAGGAGAGTCATATCTAGACTCTCTGTCGTCGCACTAAGCATGTCATGGAATACAGCCTCTCCCAATTAGTGCTGTACATGCCGTTCGAAGCGTCACTATTGGAAACCGGGCGAGGCTCACATGTCTAGTCAAGCTTCTCTTACAACTCGGATGTCGCATAAACTGTTTAGAATAGAGATATCCATCCGACCAATCATTGTCATGTTCATGAATATGCCGTCAACATCACAAGCTTGTATCGGGTATTTAGCTTTCTTGAGAGACATAGATGGTCAGCTATAAAGGAAACAGCTGCTTCGGATCGAATCTATCCGGGAAGGATGACTCGCTATAAAGTCTACCGAGGCTTTGTGGTCTGAATCGTCTGGAGCCACCTTATCAATCGTCATGTTCGAGGGAGCAGATCAACCACGGCATGACCAACCTTGGCACACCGATTCCAGTGGTTGCACGCACATTGAAACACGGCGCTGGCTGAGACAGCATGAGCGAGGCCAAGGCGGGAATTATCGCGGGGCACCAATGGTGGGGTTGCGCTTTGAAAAATCAGAAACCAGCCAGTGAATGGTCATGATGATCAGGGGCTCTGTTGATCCCGGTGTTGCAACGATATCTGCATTAACCGTTCGTTCTAGTGCAGACGTGGGCTCTGACAGCGGCAGACAAATAAAGGGGCAATCAATAATCAACCCATGATGCCCATTTGTTGAGATTGCAGTGTAGCAAGTAAAAGTCAAGGTGCTTCAGTGCTGACTTTTGCCCCAGATGCCAAGCCGCAGCGGGCCTTTGACCGAGGTGGTTGCTATGGGGGATCGAGACGGCGTTCCCGTTTGGGGGGGTTCCGGAGAATCCAAGAAAACTTGAAGATTGAAAGAGAAGAGGGAGGTCCTTGAGATTGATAGGGACGCAGGGCCTCCGTGACCAAGACAGGGGCGACACGCTAAGCCGCAGCTTAAATTAGCATCCGGCTTCAGGTTTTGCTCGGGGGTCATCAGGGTTGAGACGTTTGATGTCGTTGGACAGCAGAGCGAGCATACATATTGCATTGCTTTTTCCGATATTCGCTCAACTAGACGAGAGGCATGCATCCTGTAGCAGCCAGTCACAAAAGGCTTTGTCTGCCATCTATCGAGTCAAGATCTGTAGTCTTCTTTAGTCATGACAGTCCAAGAGATAGTGCAGGGCAGACAGACAAACACTGCAGGTGATGTTTGCTTTAAATGCCACTAATAGTTGTTTTGGTAGGTAGATCAATGGACCAAAGGTTACATCCGTTTGCATGGGAGCATGGGTATTTATAGATTCAAGGATGCAACTCGTACTCGTTTGTGTGTGTGTGTTGTGTGTGTGTGGTGTGTGTCTGTGTCTGTGTAGATGGCATGCATGTTGGTGCATGGTAGAATCAACATGTGCGTACGTGGCCCCGATGTCCTTCTCGTATAAATGGGCAAATATGTGCAAGCATTAAAAGAAAAATAGATCCAAGAACGGATAGAATGAATGATGTTGTGCGTTTCATGTGTCGAATTCTAGAAGTCTTCGCTTAATATCCATCCATCTAAGCATGGAATGGCTTCCATCCTTTTGCTTTTGCTTTCCGGATCTCGATGCGAAATCCCAGCGCCATGGATTAAATAGATTTAGGTTCCCAAGGTTCCATAATACAGGCAAGCTCCAGCTGAGGTTGCTCTGCAGCAGAGCTCCAGCTTCCAGGCGTCCATCCCCCAATTGCCTGCTGACAGTCCCCTGTACCGTACAGGGCTACAGGGGCCTATAGCGCTATGCCAAGCTCCCCTTAGCTTCCCCACGACCCTCTCCCAGGGCTCCATTGCGCTGGGGCGACGTTGCACCAAGCCCCCTTTGAAGCCACATGCTCCAGCGGCTATTGTCTCAGCCTCGATCGTCCCTCTCACTCTCAACCTTTTTGACATGGGCCCCGTCGGCTGGTACGCATTCTGGACACACTTTCAAAAATCCGGTTTCCTCCCGTTCTTCGCCCTCGTCATCATCATCGCCCATCCCCCAGCCACCTGGAAGAAAAAAAAGCCCTTGACGGATCCATCGCAGGGAGACTTTTGGGCTTGGGCACTCTATCGAACTGTATTTCTTTCCTTTTACATCCTTCATCATTCTACAGATACTATTCTTACGCCTTCGCCACAACACACACATGCACGCACCTACATCGACTTAGACGAAACATTCTTCGATCCCCCATGTAACCACCCGAGCTCGATTCGCAGTTCTCCTCTCTTCCTCCCCTTCTTTCTTTCTTTCCTTCCTTCCCATCACCAGCCTGCGGCGACCAAAGGCTATATACTATACGATGGACCACGATCTCTACGCCAGGAGCGGAATCGTCCCTGGAGGCGCTGGCTCTGAACGACCGGCATACTACAAAGCTGTTGGCATTGGCCTCGCCGTGGGTTCCGGCGTCTTTATTGGAACGTCCTTTGTTCTCAAAAAGGTCGGCCTGCTAAGGGCAAACGAAAAATACAACGAGGTCGCAGGCGAGGGCTATGGGTATCTCAAGAATGGCTATTGGTGGGCGGGTATGACACTCATGATTATTGGCGAAATCTGCAACTTTGTCGCCTACGCCTTTACCGACGCCATCCTCGTAACACCACTCGGCGCCTTGTCCGTTGTCCTCACGACCATTCTGTCTGCCATTTTCCTCAAGGAGCGCCTAAGTCTGGTGGGGAAAGTCGCATGCTTTCTCTGCATCATCGGGTCCGTCGTCATTGTTATGAATGCGCCGCAGGAATCTTCAGTCGCCGATATCCAAGAGATGAGACACTACGTTATTACGCCGGGCTTTCTCACCTACGCAGGCGTCATCATCGTTGGATCCATCATAACGGCCTTTTTTGTTGGGCCCAAGTACGGCAATAAGAATATGCTGGTATACATCTCCATCTGCAGCTGGGTAGGAGGTTTGAGCGTCGTATCGACCCAGGGTCTCGGTGCAGCCATTATTGCATGGATTGGCGGCAAACCGCAGTATAAGGAGTGGTTCTTATGGGTCCTTTTCGTCTTTGTCATTGGCACCTTGCTTACTGAAATCATTTTCCTCAATGTGAGCATCTTGACCAACCCCCCGGCTTCTAGTGAGCCTGTTCCGACGCATCCGAGTACTAATATGGAAAACAGAAAGCTCTCAACATTTTTAACGCTGCTATCGTTACCCCTACATATTATGTCTATTTCACGAGCACAACGATTATCACGTCCGCTGTTTTATTCCAGGGTTTCAAGGGAACTGCGCAATCCATTGTCACTGTTGTGCTTGGTTTCTTAACGATATGTTCAGGCGTGGTATTATTACAACTATCAAAGTCGGCCAAGGACGTCCCCGACGCTGCGGTGTTCAATGGCGATCTCGACCAAATCCACACCATTGCTGAGCAGGAACAGCCCGAAACTGAGCCCAAGGCAGATGCCATCCGAGGCGCGGCCGCCATCGTCAGGCGTATTTCAAAGTCCCGGATGCGAATGGAAGCTGAGGAGCTCAAGCGCTTGCACGAGGAGAAGTTGATGATGCAGCAAATGGAGCCCATTAGCGAAGACGGACAAGTCATGTATGAGTGGGACGGCCTCAGACGAAGGCGGACCGTGGCATCTAGTCTCCGCGCACGATCTGCGACTTCGCCTACGCCCGTTCCCACGTCCCCAGGAGTGCCGCGCAGTCCACGCAGTCCTCATCCCCCTTAGGCATGTCACGTTTTCCTACGGATGAAGAGCTCGAGGAACACGATGGCGCCAGCACAATCTTCTCCAGCATAGCAGGCACGATTAGGAGACCACGCAATACCCCCAACATAACCATACACTCCCATGACGACTATCACACAGACAAGATGCGCAGTCCTATGCATCCCGTCCCCTTGACCGAAATTACGGTACTACACCACAAACCCGATGACGAAGTTGATGATTATTATGGACCAACCCGAGAGCACATCTTCCATCAAGATCCCGAATACCATAGAGTTGACGTTAGTGAAATTGCTGATGCTCAGAGTTTGGCACCAACACCGCCTCCGCACTCAACGCGACGGCAATATTCCTTCAACAGAGTATTCCGACGGACACCACAACCATCAGAAGAGGAACGCGTGGGTCTTGTTAGGACACAAGACAGTGATCCGGGACCTCCGGGACCGGCACCACAAGCTTTTATATGATGAAAAAGTGAGGAACGGATCAAAAAGGGAGGGAAGGTAATGATACGATGCTGCATTATTTTGGCGTTTTTGGTTGGCATTATTTTTTTCAAGGAGGCTTATTCTTTTTCTTTTTTTCCCTGTTTCTTTTTTTACGACATGACATAGAAAGTGTATTGGATGGTCATGACAGATACCCAACGTATACGAAAGTCGATAGGGATGCCATTGTGCCTTTGGAGTTGGGAGGGGGTGGGGAGATGAAACAGTCTTGGTATTATAGAAGTGGGACATGAGCGTCAACGCGACCACGACGGACATTGTAGACTAGCAGGATTAGTAATACGAGATGGAATAATGCTTACTTGCAATCCGCCATTTGTGATTCCATATTTTATGTGATTGGAAATGAGTGAGGACAGGTATCTTGGTGTTCCTGAGTGCTGGCAAGGTACTGGGATGAATGACCCCTGAGTTGGGCCATGATTTGTCCTCGGCATTCATGGTGCTTGGACTTGATGGTTTCTTTTTTCTTCTTTTTTTCTTTCTTTTTTTAGGCAGAACTTCTATCCACTGAATCTTTTGTGTCTATGATTGTACTCTGTAAAAACCTAATGAGTATTTGATGCTGTATGAATAAATTTGAATCCTTGTAAGCCGCAACGCCGTACCCATGCCCACGTTTTCGCATCGTCCTCCCCTCTCCCCACGAAACCTCCAAACCTCCAAACCTCCAAACAAAAAACAAGCGAAGAGAAGAGAAAATAGAAAAGAAGAGAGAAAAGAAGAGAAGAGTAGGTTGGTGATTATTTTCATAACGTCGGTATGCCAGAAAAGTCTTTTCCCCCCTTCGTTCGACTACCAGTCGACGGCCCAGCCGTTTTCTTCCAGGAAGTCCTCGCAGGCCTGGCGGAGCCCGAGGTTGGGTCGGAGATCGGATGCTTGGAGGGGCTCGCGGGTGAGAGGGTCGCTGGGGTGTCTGCGGAGGTGCTCCATGATGGCTGCGCGCTCGTAGGATTTGCCCGTCTTGGTCTACCAAAAGAAGAAGAAAAATGTGTCAGTAAAGGGTCGATAAAGGGGGGCTGTGGGGGTGGAGGGAACGTACAATGACGGGGTCGACCATGAAGCCAAAGGTAATGTCGTCAATAGCCCATTCTGGTACTTCGCGCCTCTTCTCGGACTGCGCCCTCGTCTGCTCAAACATCTTGGCAATCATGTTCATCTTCCCCTCGGCCTCCTCCCTCACAGTCTTCTTCTCAAAGTCGTCGTCCCCGACGGCCATCAGGGTCTCATCCCTGTCCCTCCTCAGCAGGTCCAGCACCTCCCTCTCCAGATCCTGGTTCTCCCTCCTGCGCTTCTTCTCGAGGTGATCCCACCTGTCCTTCTTGCACTTGAGGACCAGGGCGGTGACGGCGGCGAGGGACTTGTCGTTTGTGGCGGCGCAGAGGGTGTGGGCCTCGAGGGCGTGGGTGACGGCGTTGTCGAAGTCGCCGATGGAGAGCTGGGCTTGGGAGAGGTAGTAGTGGGCCTTCATGTTTTGGGGGGCGAGGCCGAGGCAGGTCTGGCAGTCTGAGATGACCGAGTCCCAGTAGCCGAGCTTGAGGCGGGCCATGGCGCGGTTTGTGTAGAGGGCGGGGTTTTTGGGGTCGGCGATGATGCTGTAGAGAACGGGGGAGGTTAGCCTGGTTGGTTGGTTGGTGATGATGAGGCAGAAGCATGTGTAAACTTACGCCTTGGAGTAGAGGCCGTCGGCACCGACAAAGTCACCAGAGGTAAAGTGTCGGTTGCCTTCCTCCTTGAGGGCTGTTGCTTTAGACATTGCGACTTGTTTGCTTAGGACTGCGACGAGGAGGGGTTGAAGTTGGATATTAGATGAAGAGGAACTTGGGTTGTAACGATTTAGTGAAAGAAGAGAGAGAGAGAGCGAGAGAGAGAGGAAGAGAGAGGAAGAGAAAAGAGTAGAGTTATGCTAGCAATAGGTGCTCAATAAAACCAGCCGAGACGTCGATTTTGGAGGCCAAGTGTCAGAACAACATGGTCCCCTCCCCAAGAAGTGATTAATAAGAGAAATAAAAGAAGAGGAGCAATGTCTGTCTGTCTGTCTGTCTGTCTGTCCGTCGCAAGGGCGCGTATTGTTCCGAATATCCAAATGCAACCGCAAATGCAATGCAACCGCAACTGCAAATGCAAAGACGCAATAGTCGCTTTGCCCAAATCCCAAACTCTCAGCCAACCTACTAATTGAAAATCCAAGGATTTAGTAGAAGAAGAAAAAGTGGCGAAGCAAACGGTTGACGTTTATGTGCATGATGCGGGCGGCGCCTCGGTTCGTCAACTTTTTACCCAATAGATTCTATTCCCTGTATAAAGACAAAGACACCTTGGAGCTAAAAAAAGGTTGTCGCGGGTGTGGTGGTGTTTAATAGTGGAAATGGGGGGGACAGCGGCGCCTGTATTTGTCAAAAAGCGGGGCAACGTGGATTCGGCAGGAGCGGAGACAGAACACACACACGCTTTCCAGGCCAGACACCCCCCAAGATTAGAAATCCGGAGGGGGAGAGAGACTAATGAATGGGAAAGAGCGATGGAAGATTCGAGAATAATGCTCGTATAGGAAAGGTTTCTTTTTTTTACTCTAACTGAGGCCAAGTCCTATCCTTTCCCCTTTCACCGTTGGCAACGTGCATGGAATTGACAACAACAAAACAGCAAAAACAAACAAACAAACAAACAAACAGCGAGCAAACAGAAAATATCGGCCAGTTGAATAAGGACAAACGGGAATAGCACCTTGCAACGTCAATTGCATTGATCAACCACCCGTTTGTGGCGTCCCGCTCCCTGTTATAACCGTTGCAGTGTTTGGATATTTTTGTAACCGTATTCATATATCAAGTACATGTACATATCCGTTCAGCAAAACAAGCCAAAACCCGTCACAATCCGCCATGCATCATGCACCTCGGCTAATAATAACAAAAAGAAGCACTCAAGGCAAACAAAGAAATATGTATGCCCCCCCAGCAACTTTCGCCTAAACCCTTTCTTCATCCAAGTCAAAATCACCTTTTTTCTTGGCACGGCACGGCAAGACACGGGACGGGAAGAGGAGAAAAAAACAACCGAAGACAAAAAAAAACAAGATGCACGCGTACCAGGTAGTATTGCATGCATGCATTCATTTCAAGACAAGTCATCTCGGCAATTAAGTAGGTGGGTTTTATTTTTGTACAACTCATTCAGCAGCTCGATATGCATGCAATGACCCGCACCCCCCCCCCGCCGCTTATTATAACGATCATTGAATGGATGTCACCTATCAAATCATCACTGGGAACAAGTCAAGTTTCTGACAACCTCGTTTATATCATTGTCTACCTATCTAAACCGCCATACAACCCCCTCCCAAAATCCCAACTATCCAAGAAAAACCCCAACCATCCAAATATCAACAATCCACCAACAAAAATAAGATTCCATCCCCTTGATGAAGAGAGAGCACTCCAATGAGTGTGTGTGTGTGTGTGTGTGTGTGTGTGTGTGTGTATACAGAGTGCATATATACAGATTTTCCTTTACTATACAGTTCTGTCTATCTCGGGAATCAAAAGCTCTTGAAACCCCCTGTTTTTGCAGGACCCCTTTCAGGCCTCTTAGTTCTGCTCCTCGCCGGACCAGGTGGGCTTGGGGCCGGCAGGGTGAGTGAAGGTGAAGGTGGGCTTGCCGGTCGGGTGGGTGAAGGTGAAGGTGTGGGAAGGCTTCTCGGTCCAGGTGGGCTTGGGAGGGCGGCTGAAGGTGATGGTGGTGAAGCTGCGCTGCTCAAAGGTGTGGCTGGGCTTGGGTCCGTGGGAGAAGGTGGGCTTGGGCTCCTCGGTCTTGTGAGTGAAGGTAGGCTTGGGCTCGTGGGAGAAGGTGGGCTTGGTTCCGTGGGAGAAGGTGGGCTTGGGCTCCTCAGACTTGTGGGTGAAGGTGGGCTTTCCGGTGGGGTGAGTGAAGGTGAAGGTTGGCTTGCCAGTTGGGTGGGTGAAAGTGAAGTCGACTTCACGCTCCTCAGGCTTGTGGGTGAAGGTGGGCTTTCCAGTAGGGTGGGTGAAGGTGTGGGTTGGCTTCTCAGTCCAGGTAGGCTTGCCGGTAGGGTGAGTGAAGGTGTGAGTGTGCTCATGGCCAGGCTCCTCAGTCCAGGTTGGCTTGCCAGTTGGGTGGGTGAAGGTGTGAGAAGGCTTCTCAGTCCAAGTAGGCTTGCCGGTAGGGTGAGAGAAAGTGAAGTCGACTTCACGCTCTTCAGGCTTGTGGGTGAAAGTTGGCTTGCCAGTCGGGTGAGTGAAGGTGTGAGTTGGCTTCTCGGTCCAGGTAGGCTTGCCGGTAGGGTGGGAGAAGGTGTGGGTGTGCTCGTGGCCGGGCTCCTCAGTCCAGGTTGGCTTGCCAGTTGGGTGGCTGAAAGTGAAGTCGACTTCACGCTCCTCAGGCTTGTGGGTGAAAGTTGGCTTGCCAGTCGGGTGAGTGAAGGTGTGAGTTGGCTTCTCAGTCCAAGTAGGCTTGCCGGTAGGGTGAGAGAAGGTGTGAGTGTGCTCGTGACCGGGCTCCTCAGTCCACGTAGGCTTGCCAGTTGGGTGAGTGAAAGTGTGGGGAGGCTTCTCAGTCCAAGTAGGCTTGCCGGTAGGGTGGGTGAAGGTATGAGTATGCTCATGGCCCGGCTCGTGGGACAAGGTAAGCTCACGCTCCTCGGGCTTGTGAGTGAAAGTAGGCTTTCCAGTCCAAGTAAAGGTGTGGCCAGGCTTCTCGGTCCAGGTGAAGGTTGGCTTGGGACCAGCCGGGTGGCTAAAGGTCAGAGTCGGCTTGCCAGTAAAGGTAGGCTTGCCGGTCCAAGTAGGAGCGGCGGCGGCCGAAGCCACAAAGGCCATAACGGAGAGAGACCAGTGCATCTTTGTTGTTGTTAAAAAAAAAAAAAAAAGAAGGCTGCTTCCTTGGGAAAGACTATTCAAATGATTGAGATGGAAGTTGAGAGGCTGCTCAATGATGCTGATGGAGTGATGAGAAGGAAGAGGAGTTTGATTTGAAGCCGTCCTCATCCTCTCTCTTATACCCATTCTTGATCCTTGGGAGTTAAGCATCGTCAACATAACCGTCGGCCCTTTTTTCACCATGCCGTCTAAGCCTTACGTTTCAACCCTCCGATCGTGCATCAAGGCCACGCAATGCCTCTCCCACTATCCCACTCACTATCTCTCTCCGCCTCTCATCACATCCCATCCCACCCCATCCCAAAGCAGAATCAATAGCTGGCAGTCCATTAATTCGCGACGTCTCATTCATCATCCATTATCAATTTAGTGGACTACGCCATCTGAGACAAATGTTCGGCCCTGTGCTGAGAGGAGGAAAAATAACAAGGCAAGGTTAGTTAGTCCTCCCATGTCTGGCCTCCCAATGCCGACTGCCGGTCTGCAAGGGCTGGCAATAAAAGGACGTCCTTACAATTCGAGTAAGTCGGTTAATTCGGCGATTGCCGTGATATACCCCTACCCTTATTTTTATTTTTTTCTGTCCCATTTTCAATCAGATAAGGAGAAATGGGCAAATGGCATGTCGATCCGCGCAAGGTCGTCGCGTTCAGACCCTCTACATTGGTCTTGCCAAAAGAGTCTAGAACCCATATAGGTGAGCATGTTATTACTTGATCACAACAAGGTTTCTTGTTCTCTCCAGTTTCTCCAGCTTTTCCAGCCAAAGGGCGTTGTATGTCAAACACTCCAGGCTCCCCCTCCCCCTTGTTTTAATAGGCGATGATTAATCACGACAGATGTTTCCCAGATTGCTTCATTTTTTCCCCCTTGATAGTGATGACGAATGCTTTCGGCGGATTGGTCAATAGAATGGCCATTATACCTAAGGGTTCACGTTCCTGAAGTCGTCTTTTTTCGGCGCAATACACGTAATACGTTTGAGATTGGTCTCTGATAATTCTCATAAAGAGTTATCTGTGTGGCTGGCGTCTTAGCTTCAGGAACAATCGCGTGGGGGCTGAAGGGGACAGGAGGCGATCAACTTTGGAACTTTGGTCGTAGGTGTGTGTGTGTGTGTGCAAAAATAAACAGTTGCTGCGGATCTTCGTATGGACGTCGATCATAAACAGGAATAGAAGCTTAATCAATTTCGTATTCCGTTCCCCGTATCATCTGACTCATCAGGCTGTGTAATCATGGGGAAAACCCCCTTGGCAATTCGTATAATAGTCAAAGCCTCCCTTCATCCATATGACAGGTAGTCGCTTCGGCAGTTAATTAAGTCAGCACCCCAGACTTCGCCACGGTAAGAAGGTGTAATTATCGTATGTTCTCCCCCCCTTCCCTTCTCCCCCACAAGTCCTGGCTTCCAGAGTCTCATCACCAAATGTGTCTATTTGGGACACCAATTCGTCATCATAAAATGCCACCTCCTGCTTGCGCAACCTGTATTCAAGTCCTAACCGTCGGCCCGATGCCCCAATCCAAACCCAATGCCCGTTTGCAAGTACATCGCTCGCCATGAAATATTCCACAAATAATCGTTGATCCAAGATATTCCCCTTCAGAAATAGCCAAAAAAGTAAGGACAAGAAAATAACCCATGCTGTGTGTCGTACGCTTCTCCATATCAGCGCTCAATCTAGTTACCCTTGAAGACATCTCCACATAAATCAGACATATCCCCATCGCCAAGTGCAATTAGATAAAGCACCCCCCAAGTTATCTTCGAGCCGTCTTGGCCCTCTCCAGCCAGTAGACCATCAGATCCACCGCCTCTTCTGCTTCGGGTATGGGCAGAAGCGGCCAGTCGTGCATCATGCCCTCGCCTTCGATCAGATCCACTTCCCGACCATATCCTTTGGCCTTGGCCACGAATATCTTGGTCTGCGGCGTCAGCAAGTCCTCGGATGCCGTGTAGACCATGGTTGGCGGCAGTTCATCCAGCGCTCCATTGATAACGCTGACACGGGCATCCTCCGGAGGGATATCCGGAGCAATTAGCCTCGTCAGCTCCTCTAGTCCCGGAGTATCCATCCAGGGATCCTTCTTCGCAGCCGCCCTGGTCTCCTCGTCGTCGAACACACAAGAAACTATGGGGGAGATGAGGACAACCCGGGAGGCGACAGGTCCGCTCGCCAGCAGAGCACGCTGGGTCAGAGCGACTGCCATGGTGGCGCCGGCCGAGTCCCCTACAACCCATAACGGTGTGTTATCTCTGGCAGGGAGGGCGAGCTCGTCATGCAGATGCTGGACCACCTCATAAATCTCCATCAGTTTATACTCCGGCCCAAGCGGGTAGATGGGAACGGTGACGACAGCCTGCAAGCGCTCGGCCAGGGTGGCAATCAGCTGCCACTGCTGGGAAATAATCTCATGCACAAAGGCGCCCCCGTGAAGATACAGGATGTGAGCCTGAGTAGGCAGCTCCGACTTGGGCGCCACCTCGTAGACGCTGTAGGTCTCGCCCTTGTGGCCGTCAATGTTGAGCTCGATTTTGCGCTCCTCGACGATGAGGCGCCTGTGCAGAGATGCAGGAGGGCGGTGATCCTGCGACTTGCGACTGACTTCAATGCTCTTGCGGAAGGCCTCGGGGGACTGAAAGTATCCCTTCATGCGGAACCAGACGAGCCAGGAGAGGAGGTGAGACTGGATACTCGGCATGATGGCGGTGATGGATGGTGTGATGTGATGTGATGATTACTGCAACTGCACAGATGTGAGTTTTGACAGATTACTCTTTGATGACGATTGTATTAAAGGCCGCAATGGCAGGTCCAGGGATGGAATATGTCTCTCATTGTATGTGTTTAGAACACACTCACCTCGAGTGTTTTTTTTCCTTTTTGCACGTTTCACGAGTGTGTCGTGGTGAAATGGCAATGAGTGGTATCGGGAGTGGGGCAGCGTTGCAGGGCGAAGGAAGGAAGGGAGAAGCTGGAGGTCATTCAGCCTGCCATGTGATAATGCAGCACGCGACTTCTTTTCAGTGAGGCTGTAGTGTAGTCTAAGAGGTTGGTTATCAAAATGACGTGAGTGTGTCCGTACCTATATTAACAACATTCAATTAGTAGTTTGCATCATTCATTCCATGTATTCGAGTTTCGAACATGCTGTGAAACGTTGCTGGTAAAGGTGCTCCTCGTTAACTGAGCGACTTCAATTTCGTTGATTATTCACCGATGTTGCATCTACACTGTATCTAGTGATTATAATGGTGGTGGTCCTTGTCCTACTATCGCTCCCTTATCGTCCGTCTCATCACCCCGCTTTCTTTGCAATGTAGAAGATGGATGAACAGCTCCTAATCAACTTATCAAGCGACTAATCGAATTCAGATACTATTTATGATTAGTCGCCGATGTTGGTCCTATAGTCTCATTTCATGATTGCACTCACTGGAAGCCATCATGAGAGAGCGACTCGGTTTTCAACTCACATCAGATGGACAAGGACGTCTTCCTCATGCGCGCATTCTACAATATTCATAAACTCCGGGGGATCTCCTAAGAAACTGAGTCACTTTAATGAGTCCAACTTATCCTATGTCTAGCTATTATTTGTAAATGTGAGAGGAAAACACCACCCTGCCATCACACTCTCATGGTGCTACGGCGGGGAGATGGTGGCATAGCTGCAATGTCAAGCAGATCGGTGTGCATCTAAAAATTAAAAGCTTTTGAAGAAGGTACGAGATAATAATAAAGTCACTACAGATGCGAGAACTACTTCTTCTTGCATACGAAGCTAGCAAGTGTAAAATTGAGCACCAAAAGATATCCATTCTCTCATCTTCGTTCTCTCAGTGTGGATGATGCTGTGAACCACTACTAATTAGTAGACGAATATGAGTAAGAAGCTCAACAAATTCCATAGCCATACGAAAAGGAGCCTTTCTTTTGCAGTATCTCACATAACTCTTATTATTACAAAATTGAATTTATTTATAACTAAGCCTTCACCAGATTTATTCGATTATGGTCACATTAAAGCCCAGTGTTAGATTTCGCACTACCTAAAAGTGTGAGTATAGGGTAGGTAGTCTAACGGACGAGAGAAAAAAGCACGCAACCCAAGCTCGGAACGGCTGGACAAGTCTCAGCACTGACATTGCCAAAAGGTCACGACCAGGACAAAGTTTTGAATAAGAGTCTTTGTGATGTTACCGTTTCATTTGATGCTGTCACGCTTCTAGTCGCGTGGCAGATGATGGACCAACAGGGTGCAGCTCCATCAGCTGGGCTGGGCTGACAGACAAGCTTCTCTTGCCCGAGCAGGTGTCTGCTGTATTCCGCAAATACCCTACCCTGTTGGTTTGCTATGCTCAAGTTTGGGTTGGCAACGTGACCACTTGCATAGCTCCTTTCTCAAGTATAATATCGTAGACAACCAACACCTCGGTAGCAAAGACCGATGTACCCCGAGCATACAGCAAATGGCTAAAAGGCACTACTTCGGTTACGTATCCATGGAGGGGGATGCTTGTTAAATAGGTAGGGGGACATCAAGATCCCTCACAGAAACGCCATCTGGTTCAGCCATGAAGTGAAATGAGTCGGTGGCCGCAGCAACTGGCTGGCCCAAGCACTGTGTTGGGCTACGAGTAAGTTGGTGTGTGAGATGTGATCCATCTGAGAAGTATCCTGGTAAAGTAGAAGACGACAACTGCCGAAGCTGTTTAATAACGCAGAAAATGAATATAATATAGTAGTACAATCCTTTATTTTGATGGCAATCCAGCACATATAATTCCGTCTCCATCTCCATCTCCATTTCCATCATTACAAGGAGCACAGTGTAGCTTCTCCTTCTTCATACTTCCCCGCATTCCACGGTAGTTTAATGTGGCGCTTAACAACCAGCCATCTTCTTCCAAGCTTCCCTTCTCCACTGAGACGTCCAGCGCTCCCTCCACTGAAAGCAGACTGTCGCGGGTTGAGGCTCCGCTTTCTTTCTCAAGTGTTGCTTCTTACAGGCTCGTCTTTGCGCTGTGCATGCACGTAATGCAAGCTATTACCACCTGCAGGGGGATGAGATACAGTGTTGCGCGAGTAATGCATACATACTCACATGTGAGTGTGCTGTGGGTGCTGTAGGTGCTGTAGGTGCTATAGGCGCCCATTAGGTATGCATATGTATAGAATACTGACGTGAATTCAAGAGACGTTTGACTTCCAGGGCTGTTCTCTTGTATTCTGTACATGATAGTAGTGACAATGGATGGATGAAACTTGGAACCTTAAGGCCTCTTTGCAGTCAAAGCGCCTGAGGCCATCCCCGTTGGTCTGTCCCAGTGACCAGCCAACCAACCAGCCAACCCGTTCAGCCTATGGCAACCCCGCCATTACTCACTGTTTCTGTTTCTGGTCCCCCCATTTTCAGGGCTCCATCCCATTTCTTCTGTTTCCCCGGGTTTTGCCGAGCGGTAGCACAACGACGTCAGATCTCTCTCTCCAGCTCCCATAATTCAGACGACATCAACTGCAGCCGTCTTCTCTCTACCCGACCTGTTCTCACTAAAAACTCCTAATCTTAAATCAAGGGCGACCCTTGGAGCCACAACTCTCGTACTCGCCCTTACATCGTCACCGCCACTACCGACGGCGATTTTAATGCAACAACGAAAAGAGGACTGACTCTTCTTCTTCATCTTCTCCGACATCCATTTCCCGCCCTTCTTACTCGTTGGAGGAGTCTTGCTGTGTGTCTCTCTTCCAACGCCCACCCGTCCCCTCGGCAAAGGTAATCGATAGCTGAATCATACTATTCGTTCACCGCACCTCGGCGGGTCTTTGTCTCTGCATCCATTCATCTATCCATCCATCCATCCATCCCATTTATCCCCTTGGACACGACTCATCGACGCCCAACCCCACGAGGACCGGCAGCAAAAAAAAACCTCTTTCGCCCTCAGAGAGTCTCCGTCTCTCCCTATGAAAATACTAATAACTCGAGACATTTCCTCAACTTGAAGGAGTCATCTCCTCCATCATCAACACACCATCGCCTTATCTCACCGCCAACCACACCAAGAACACTACCAAACCTACTTGACCATACAACACGCACAGCACACAACACACAACACATCCATCATGCCGTCACAACGACCCTTCTTCCTCTCCTCCTTCTTCGCCTCCTTCCGACAACAAGCGCCCTCCCTCCAGGCCACCGCCTCCCAAGCCAACAAACACACCACCCAGGCATCCCCTTCCGTCGCAAACACAACCTCATCAACCGCCCGCGCCATATCCACAAATGCCGTCTCAGGCGCCCACTCCTCTGCCACAGCCAACATGGCCATCCACTCCCCGCGCGGCTCCCCTGGCGCGCCCATGAACATACCCCATAGCAACGCCTCCCGCCGGCGAGGTAGCGACAGCAGCAGCGAGGGCTTCCGCGATGCCATCGGCGCTGATAAGTGGTACATTGGAGGCAGGACCGCTGCTGGGGAGGAGAAGTTCTTCAAGCTCGGCGTCATCAGGAGGGTGCGAAGTAACGACGGCCTAAGTCTTGATCGACTATCCTTATAGACGCGTCTTTTTTCCCCAACCGGGAAGCGAACCAAGAGGGAAGAAGAAAAAAAGTGCCTTTGATTGATTTTCCTAACTCTCGAAGAGGAGGATATTGTCCTTTTTTTTTTTTTATGAAAGCATGGGAATAACGTAAATACATTACTTAGATGACGTTTTTATTTTGGATGTTGTTTATTTATTTGGGAAAGCGCTGGGATCCTGCGAGGGGATTTTGTTTATTTTATTTGGGAAATTGGTAAACCATTTCATCGCGACGAAAGCCAAAGGGCAAAGGGAATATCATGGGCTTATGTTCCGGGGAAACATTGGGCAAGGCGTTTTTTTTTGCTACGTTTTTTTGGCATTCATCATTCGAGAAGCTGACAAGACAGGCGGGCATAACATAACCAGAGGTGGTCAAGGCAAATAAGGCAAAGAAGATCAGAACGAAATTCACAAAAAATTGATCTATATACATATACATATATGCCGCGCGGTTCTATCTTTTTGTTCAAGAGGGTTTCAGCTTTTTACCACATGAATCTTTGCAATCGACCTTGGTCTAGGATGGTACCGTCTTCTGCCTTCCATATGTACGGCTTGAAGAGGAAGATGTACCCCGTTGCGAGATTGATGGCTATGAACCAGACCGTTTCGAGGACGAGCCTCATGTCATAGGATCTGAAGAAGCCTAGCAGCGACCCGGGAGCGAGGCTGGAGAACATGTCCGAGTTATGATCGTGAAGTCGCCAGGCGGGGACCATGAGCCTCCACATCACCCACGGAATTATAAAGTATCGGGGCTCAACCAACGGCGCCGTCACGAGGGACAAGGTCGTGGCCAAGAGGAAAACCAGCCCCGTGGAGGTTGGCACCGGCTCAGTCGAGAAAATGAGGGGATCCCTTGCATACGCCTGCTCCCACTGTGCTTTGGGCTTTTCGGCGGCATCTTCGGCCTCGCGGGTGTCGGACCGTTTTTGTCTTTCGAATGGATCGCTTGTAAATGGAGAGGGGCGCAGGCTATGATAGTACGCCGAGCATGCATTCCCATACCTCCCACCCAACATCCAATCCGAGCAACCGGCAAGGATTCCCCACACCATCCAGCGGCCTAGAGTGTAAGGCAATATGAGCGCGTACCTAATCCATGTTGCCCTCCGAATGGTGTACCGAAAGACGTAGAACATGTAGTGCCTATTATCTGCTAGTGTGAAGGGATGGATGATGGTGTTGTACCGAACAGTTAGGACGGATAGGATAAACGTTGCAAGCAGATAGATTGGCCAAAGGAGTCTTGAATTGAAGAGTGCGGCGACCTGCCGGAGTGGGTAGGACAACTCTGCGGGAGTGTCGTTGCCGTCCTGCTTCCCCGCATTGGAGACCTTCCCCGAAGAAGGCACCGATATCCGAGTTGTAGATGACTGACTGTGGGGCGAGAATGCTGCCTTGAGAGTGCCAATGACTTGGATAACGTATGGTACGAAGAGGGGTAGCGAGAAGAAGGCAAAGAAAGCCCAGATGTAGAGCATCTGCGTCAGATGGATGGTGGCAACGTGATTCGACTTGTCTCCTGTGAATGGTTATGAGCTTTATGTATCAAGACAATTTGAGATGGAGAGAACTTACCAAGGACTACACCACCATTCCAGACAACGAAGCCGGCAAATGAGATGAGAATGGCAATATAGGGCCAAATGCGCCGCAGGATGCGCAAGGGGTTGCATATGGCCGCGATAACTAGGCTGACAATGGTGAATAGCATATCTGCCCTGTTTGTTAGCCCTAGACCCCTTCCTTTTTTATGAGTAGTCCTACCTTCGGGATATGCCATGTGCAGTGGTACATCATGAACTTGACCAACTGCATATCTCTTTGCGAAAAAGATGAGCCGGCCCGATAGTGTTGTTGGAAGCGGCTGCGTAGCACGCTCTGGCCGTAAGGACTTGACAGCATGAACCGCTTCAAGACCCCCCATGAAAACGACGACCCAAAACACATTCGTCTGCCTCATGACAAGGCCACAAACCCCAAGAAACACCGTCAGCCCGTCGTTGAAAAAGGAGTTCCGGTCCCGCCCCACGCGCACCAGGTGATTCAAAAACGAAACCAGAACGACGGCCGTGGAGACGACGTCGGTGTAGTACAAGCCCGAGAAGAAGAAGAGCAAAGGGAACAGGGCAATGTTGAAGGCCGTGTGCATGGCGTAGGGAGAGACGATCTTGAACGTCATGTTGATCTTGGTGGCTGAGTGCGAGTGTCCTTGGTGAAGCCGTGCTTCCATCTCACGGCGACACAGGACGGTGAGATAACTCAGGATGATCAGGCCAACGGCGCTCGTGGCGCGAAGGGTCTTTGGGTCGCAGCTATACGCCGCTATGAAGCCAGTGCTCTTTGCCATCTGAGGGAAGAATATCGAGATCCAGTATCTGATGGGGCATTAACATCTTCATACTTACCCTCCCTCCCTCCCCCTTTTTTCTTAACACGGCATCGAAAATTCCACTTACAGTCCCGGCGGCGTAGTAATTTTATCATCCCATTCCAAAAACTTGCCCTTGCAGTATTTCTGCGCCTGAGGAATATGAAATATCTCATCCTGAAAGAAAAAGAGAAAAAAAAACACATTAGTTCATGTTGCAAACCCCCTTCCCTTGCCTTCACCAAAAAACCGCAGTGCCCCCCCCCCCAAAAAAAAAAAAAAACTCACGAGATAAGGCTCAGGCACAACCTCGGACACCATGCCCAACCACAAGAAGCTCGCGGCGGCCAGACACGTAGATAGCACGAGTCCCAAGCCCCCGGCTCCGCCGCCCCGGGACCCGAAGAACAGGAAATGGAAAATCGGTGCGATGGGGGCTGCGCAGGCGGCCCACGTTGTGAAGCCGAGATGCTGGCTTTTCCCTGAATCAGGGGCTGCTGTGCTGGATGCCATGCTGTTCTGAGCTGGCTGACCCGAGAGGCGGACTAAAACCTCATGAAAGCTATAATAATTTTGATGAGAAATTTGAACTTTCAGTAGGTAGTCTATAACATTTATTCGTGAACACTCACATTAAATCTGCGGAATCGAAACCATATTCTGTCGTGCTTCGTAGATGCCAGTTTGTTGAAATGAGATTGCTTCCCCTGTGTATACAGTAAGCTTGTACAGTACAATTACAGTGCTATTTACACGGTACAAGAGAAGCGCAACCCACAGCAAGTATATCGTGGGTCTCCAGTTGACTTACATAGGTATTTCTATACAGTAGTTCTACAGGAATTCTGATACGTAGTTGAAAACACTCACGACGTTGGGGGAGTTTTGCTGTTGCGTCAGGGTTTCGTTCCCCGACTCGTTATCATTCAAGGCACGCATCTTCAGGTTCAACCAAGAACCCCCCCCCCCAAACCAGATTGTAAACAGACAGCTTAGGAAAAAGGTCTATTGTGTTATATCATACAAAGGCAAATACCGCCTCAGCCGCCACACTTGGCCTTGTCCAGATCCCCCCACCATGCAGTTTGTCCACCACCACCGGCAGCAGATTTAGAAGGGCTACGAAAAAAGGTCAATATTCAAACCATCACAAGAAACCGTACATGTTGGGTTGAAACTCACGTTGTCAGCGGGGTGGACCTCGGGCTCCTCAAAGAGTGAGCCGACAATGGGGAATTTCTGCGACTGGCGTGTTAACAGTGTTGTTCAGACGGGTGGTATTCGATTGTTGGTGGGTGAATGCTTACGACGAGAATGTCGGAGCGGAAACGAGGCATGCTGGATCCGTAGAGGAAGAGAGCGGCGCCGAGGCCAGCGCCGAGTGCGGCAGAACGGAAGCCACTGATAGCCAAGTTGTTAGCACTGCCCATGCATCGTTCTTTGAGCAAGTTGTCATCCTCCAGTTTCGTTGTTTTCGTCTCGATTCACTGTATATCCAACTCTTTCTAGAGCATCTACTGCCATTCCCTGATGCTATCGAAACCATCCGAAGTCCAAACAGTCCTTCCAAGCTTGGTTGACAGATCTCGATGATTCGTTCGTTCGTTTCCCCCATCATACTCGATAACGGTATATAAATGAATTCCTAGACTTACAATCGGGTGGCAGTCTGAATCGTGATGCCGCGGTAGTTGGGCTGGAAGCTGTACCTAGAAAAAGTGTCAGTCTCATTCTAACCCCCCCCCCCCCAATTATCCTTTCTGCTGAAATGCGCAAAAGCTATCCGTCCAAAAGCAGCAGTCCACCAAACTACCAAAAAAAGAAAAGAAAGACATACTTGGGCCCAAAGGCGCTCTTGAATTCCGCAGCGCGGAAAGGAGTCTATTCGCAAAAAAACAGGTCAGTTCGTTCCCATGCCGCCTTCAAATCTCGATGCGCCGCAGCTTTCGGTCGGTATGGAGCCGGGTTCGTTTCGCATATAAGCAGTCGAGAGGAAAAACAAAACGTACTTGAGAGACCATCTTGACTTGTTGGGGGGCGTCGATGTTTCGTTCAATTGCTCGTTCAATTCGTTTGGAAATGGGCCTTCTTTGCGCGAGTTTCGTTTTTGGCTCTTGCTTCAACCTGCGAGATTCGCCGAGGTTTTGGCCTGAGGCCCGGGTGGTGCCGGGGGAGGAACAAGATCAGGACTTTGGGCCAATCATGTTGTTGGATTAGGTGACCCCCACAATAGCTACCCAGTTTCAAACTCCAACTCAGCCTTGTTTCTTTAACTGAATCTTGATTTCGATTTGTTCATCGTGCATGCATGCAGTAGCAGTAGCGGCAGCGGCAGCGCGCTCTCAAGTCAACATGGATAAACACATTGATAACCGCTTTGAGCGGCTCGAAAAGGCACTGGCAACTTTGATTGACTCAGTCACAAAATACCACCCATCCACCACTCAAGCCGACGAGCTCAAGGCCGCCGACCATGAACTGAACAGAGGTCTAGAGGAGGGTACGTTTTCCCTCCCCCGGGGTGGCAAACCCATAATCCCAAATCGGTTCCCTATACTGAACTAAGTTGATTATTTTTCTCTCTTTCTTAGTACAATCCCATCAAAACAACTACCTGAGGATACTGCACCTCCGCCAGCTATCAGCCTCCCTCGACGCGCAAATCCGGGAAACCCTGACCACCCTGGCGACGACGCGCAAGGACATCGTTACCACCCAGACGACCACCTACCCTTCCGGGGCGAACTACCCCATCGCCTACGAGGAGCTGCTCAGCTATGCGCGCCGCATCAGCAAGACCACCATGCCCCCCGCGGCCACCATAAACAACGTCCCCCCTTCCCCGGAGACCCAAACGCCGGCGCCCGAGTCCCAGCCCCAGTCCGCCGTGACGCCCTCGGCGCCGACCCCGAACCTCACCCAATCCCCCGCTCCCATGAACGGCACATCCCAGCCCGGCGCCGAGGCCTCCACCCAGCAGACCCAGGCCTCCATGAACACCAGCCTCCCCGACGGCATGAGCCAGTACCTCAACCCCCTCTCCGGACAGCTCTTCTTCCCCTGGCCCCTCGAGGACAAGATCCGCTCCGGCGCCCTGGCCTCCAACCAGATCCTGTCCGAGCAAGGCATCGACCCCAAGGGCTATGATCCCGTGCTGGAAGAAGACCGCAAGCGCAAGGAGGAAGAGGAACGCAAGGAGAGGGAGGAGCGCGAGGCGCAAGAGCGCGCGGAGCGGGAGAGAAAGGTCAGGGAAGAGATGGAAAGGCTGCGACAGGAGAGGGAGAAACAGAGGGAGAAGGAGCAGGCAGAGTGGCGGAGGGCAAGCGTTGTGGCTGGTTCGGCCGATGCGCCTGGGTCTGCTGTGAAGCCCTCTGGTTCGGAGAAGAAACAGTTCCAGTTCATGGACCTGAATGATCTGGACGACGATGATGATGAGGAGGACTAGTTGGATGTGAGATACGAGGCATATCTTAATAACGGGCGCAACTTGGACACCCCAGCATCATCTTACACATATAGATCAAGCCATCTCATAAGAATATCTTGTTATTCATGTCTATACCGCAAAGCAACCATTCTCATCCCAGTTCATCCACACGCCCCTCTCAACGCTCGTACCAAGTTTCCCGGAAGAGAGTCGTTATCATGTACATACAGGCAAGAGAAAATCGCTTTTCCTTTTTTCTTCAAGGTTTAAAAATGTTTGAAACCGTCGACGCTGGTCGTACAAATAATATTTTTACACATAAATCTCCCCTCAATGGAGAGGATAAAAAAAACCTCAAATCATCCACGCCATGATTTTTGATGTCTCGAGATTTGTTAGTCAATCTTGATGGAGGAGTAGATTTTTCTGACAAACCACCAGCTTGCAAAGTAGCCAATAGAGCCTGTAATACATAGTTAGCAATTGTGAAAAGTGGGATACGGAAAACAACATACCAGAAAGGATAAAGAAGAGGAACGAGATCAAGGCGCTGTAGCCAATGTAAAGAACAGTCCCGGCCAAGCCACCGAGCTTCACCTTGGTGACGAGGTACAAAAGGCAGTTCATAAAGACATAACCGCCGCTCATTCCCGCAGCCAAGAAAGACCTCCATTGCCAGTTGTAGTTCTCGGCGCAGAGCAAGAAGTAAGTCATGAGGATCGTGACGGCGGCGCAGACGGCAATCATGAGGCCGTAGCAGAGGAAGAGGAAGCCAAACATGTAATAGATTCTGCTGAACCAGATGGAGCTCATGATGAAGTACAATTCAACAAAGATGGCGCCAAATGGTAAGAGACCAACGATGAGCATGCTAGGAATGGGCTGTAGATATGTTGTGACGGGAGGAATCTGGCGGGGAATCTGGTTGGTGCGAACCGGTGCCTCAATCTGAGGGCCCTTGAATCCAAGCCAAGATCCGGCAACTGAGAGTGGGATGGAGATGATGAACCAGATACCAACGATGACGATCATGGTGGTGAAAGGAACGGCGCCGGAAGATTGCTTGGCCCAGAGGAAGAGATCGAGCAGGAAGAAGGCAGAGAAGACAATGCCAGGAACTAGCAGAGGAGTCAAGGCGATGTTGAGCTTCCACTGGTCTCCTTGCATTGCCTTGTATGTCCTAGCTGATGTGTATCCGCCAACAAAGCCGAGAAGCGTGTACAAGATGATCATGATGGTGCCCAGGGATCCTCGGTTGGAAGGTGACAAAAATCCAAGCAAGGCGAACACGATGGTGCATCCCGTCATGACGAAGAGTTGAGCGCCATTGCCCAGGAGAACAGAGAGAAGAAGAGGCCGTGATGGCGTTCGGAAAACGTCTCCGTGGACCAGCTTCCAGCCCGAATCTTCTTGGACGCCGTCTTCGAGAGCCGAGGTTCCGCTCAAATCATCCAAGCTAATCTGATCCAGTCGGTTGTATCGCGCAATATCCTTCTTCAGGGTCCTCACCAAGATGGACATGACGGTCAAGACGAGAATGACAACAATAATGGCAGTGTCGATCAACCAGAACCAGTGGATCTTGGGGTCAAAGACGTGGAGATACTTGTCCCATCGGGTAGCCCAGGCCGTCTCCGACTTCCTCCAGTATACGCTGTAGCTGAACTGCACTTCCTGTGAACCGGGTCCGTGGGAAAAGACGACGGGTTGGTGGTTATCCGCGCAATCAGCCTCTCCATCGTATTTCTTTGAGCTCGGCTGGACAACGACACCAACTACTCTAAGCTGATTCTCGTTGCCGCTGACTTCGTGATACTCGACCCAAATCTCATAGTGGTTGTTGAAGATGATGTTCCCCTCCTCGTCGTCCTGACCCAGCAAGAAACCCGGGCTGTAAAAGGTCGTACCCGTAAGCTGATCCTGAATCTGTTGCCCGGCAGGCAAACCATCCACGAGCCAGTTCAAACTATAACCTTGTTCGATCCTGGTCGTCACAAATTCTATCGCCTTTTCCGGGTATTGTACCTTGCAGAGAGGCTTGCAGGTTTCGTTTTGCGCCATCTTGAGCTCAAAGGGCGACGTCATGATCCTGTCGCCAAACAAGATGCTTCCCAAGCTTTCCGACACATACTGGGGGCCACCCTCGGGCTGGCAGAATTGGAACGCAGGATGATAGTAGTCGTATGATACGATGGAGTGCAGTCGGGCATCTTGCGGCGCAGCTACGGGCTTGATGCTGTTGACGAAGAGAGGGACCTGGTCGCCGGGTTGGTATGAGGTTGGTGCGACGCCGGGGAGGTAGAAAGCTGATGCAAGCCGGGGCATCGCAAGGATGGTCGCTAAAAGCGCCGACGGCGCTGTGTCTCGTAGAAACATTGTTCGAATTTTATATCATGCCACGTTGTTCGTCTTCAAGGTAAGATGGTCTCCTCAGTGTGCGCCCTTGTGTTGGGCAACTGCGAAATGCAAGGGAGGCAGCGCAGCCGGGCGTGCCAGATAGACAATGAAAGAAAGCCGGTTGTCGTGGAGCTCGTAAAAATAAGCCCAAATAGAAGCTTCAGCTTCGTCGATAAGTCGAGGGCAACGGGGTGTGCAATTGCTGATGGCAATTGTGGTGATGCTAAATCTGAAGCTTCAGGAGCTGCATGCGCGTCCTCTGTATTAAGGCTAAGGCTATCAGGTATCAGGTATCAGGTATCAGAACATCTTGCGTACCTGTACTCCGTACTCTGTTGGTATTGAGTTGCAGCCAGCATGGCCAACTTTCTTGCCAGGGGTGCAATGGTAAGCTTAGTCATAAATCCCCCGATAGTGCACTTCATTTCATTGGGCCAACGATGTCATCGTATGGAGACGTCTCACGATTCAGTGCAGCTACTGTGTGGAGCACCTTTTGTTCTGTTACTTGCCAGCGTCGAAGCCTCCTGTTCTGTTCTCATACCAGTCTTCACGTAGAACGACTTCACTTAATTGGAGTCCCACACCTTCATCAGGCCACTAGAATAATTTGCAAGGCCTTTTTTGGAATAAAACCCCAGGCTTTCATACAGTGGCGTAATTTGGACAACGAGGCACTAAAAAAATAGATTATCAGACATGTATACCGCCGATGAAACACATCTCTCGTTGTTCGAATACAACAAAGATAGACTGTATAAACCGTAATGCTTGCCTGAACCAGTCTTTTTCACCTTCGTGCCATCCACACTGCTTGCCAATGGTGCTGATATTGATGTTGGCTGATTCTCATCTTCAAGTCGTTGTTCGACATCAAATTCGCCCGCTGCGTTTAAGAAAAGCCGCGGTAGAAACTAGTCCAGTTCTACGCCGGCCGTATGTTGTCTCAGTATGGTTTCGATGACCTCCCGCTCTGCCTCTCCTAGCCTGTCCAGCGGTCGCAGTTCATCAACCTGCAATCCATTGCACTCGATACTCTTCCCCCAAAGTATTGCGTCAATCCACCCTATTTGCAAACTCGCAAACCAGGGGAAAAGGTGTTCCAGTCCAACTACAGGGACTCCATGATTCAGTAGTACCCACGTAGCGAGCGCAATTGTGTCTGTTGTGAGATCGATACCCCAATCCGTATCCCATCCTGGAGGTGGCTGGGCTCCGTCAAAGCCAAAGTCTTGGAAGCAAACTCCATCAATATGCGTAAAAAGACTGGCTTTCCAGCTGTCTATATCCTCGCCTGACGGCAGTTGTGTGATATCGCCCCATGAGTTAATTCTAGTGGCCGCAAACCCCCATATAAACTCGTCTGGAAACGACCCGTCATCGACAACGAGGAATGTTGTCAAACCAAGAACATCAAATTGCTCCCGAATGTTGAAGTTCACCGCACCATGTTGTACCAGTGTCTCACTAACAGGCGAAAACCCCCAAAATCGGTTGTCGTTACGGACTTCTGCATCTTCTTCATCAATCGCCCACACCACAGGGTGCTCTGGCAGATTGCTGTCTCTGACTATGCGAAACATGAGATTACAATTATCGACGGGGGTGTGGTGCTGGTAAGGGGTCAAAGTCTTTACTGAAGTGGCGGCCATGATGGTCTCGACCACTCCTGGGAAGGCGGCATGTTTCCAGAATTCTGGCTGTAGTCGAACGTGCCGGGCTCGACATTGGGATACGATGTCGGCGAGCGCCCCGGCATCAAACCGCTCTGATGATGAGCTCTCGGGCTCATTGATGGTGAAATCGAGCACATCCCGAACGGGATCAAGGAAGAGCCCAGTAGGACGCCCGCTCGGCGAGGTATCATGAGGGGAGGCGCCAAATGCAAAGACGAATCTCAGCGGGGAGCTGATTAAATCTTTCCATGACTCTGTCATAGATGGTCTTTTGGACTTGAACGTAGGATGGTTGTGAAAAGCGATGATCTTGTAGCAACTGCGCGAAGTCAAGAATGATGTTTCTGTAGAATTTTACGTTTATGCACTTGGTTGGCAGGTGCAGCTTTGGGTAGGCATAACTGCCACCTGCAACCTGCCACATGTTGCCTTCTACGGTAGCCTCAGGCCACTCACCAAATTATTCATCATTGGAATTGAATGCTTAACAGACAATTGCATAAGTCTTTTAAGGCCTTGGGCTGTTCATCCATTCGTTCTGCATCACTTTGCCTTCAGTCCAGCTCCAGTGAACCACAGCATCACGCCGACCCCCGATTGATAACCACCATACGGCCGAGTCACATCTAGAGAACATACAGCTCCTAATTTAGACTAATACCTTATAATTCTGGATATAAAACCTTCCTACGGATGGGAACGTCAATGGCATGGAGGTCTGGATATCCTCACTCTGTTTGTGGATGTACACATCTCTCTTGAACCCTATCTGAATATGGATGCTCATGATCAATACTCTGCGGCATACGACACTGTTTTCTAACGAGGCACCAAAGGCTCAAATCAACCGAAGCTCTCAATAGAAACTAGCTATGTAACTAGGCGTGCTCATTGCCCAATACCTAGAATAGGCGTTGAGTTTGGATGGCGTTGACCTTTAGCCAACTATTCTGTAACATCGTTGATCCGTGGAGCCTTTGCCAGAACTGGATACAGATTGAAACAAGTCATGTGTTCTTTCAACACCTCCCTAATTGCGTCTACCTCTGCTGCTCCCAGCTTCTCGAGCGGCTGCAGGTCCTCGTCAGACTCAAAGTCACTGTATTCAATATCTTTCCCCCAAACCATGGCATCTATCAATAGGGTTTGCCACTCGATTAACCACGCAAGGTCTTGCCAATCATCTTGGTCCCAAATGGATGCTGCATTCAGTAGGGTCCACAAGAGGAGACCTACTGCGCTGGTTGTGATATCGGTGTAGCATCTCATGCCGGGTGGCGGAGGAGGGACATGGGGTGGCTGAAGTCCATCGAAACCGAAATCGGGTAGGCAAACACCATCTAAGTTTTGGAAAATCCTATGCTTCCAAGACGTCGCAGTGCCTTCGTCTGGGAGGAATGGGAACCCGTCCGAAATGTCTGGATGATCAGCCGCCCCAGCAGCGAGGGCCCAGATAAATTCTTCAGGGAACATATCCTCCTTGGGCACAACCAAGAACATTGCAACCTCGTGCAGGCCAAATCTTTCGTCGTGATTGAAATGAATCGCGCCGTCTCGTATCAAGGCCTCTTTTACTGGAGCGAATCCCCAGCCTCGATTATCGTTGCGGACCAGTGCATCCTCTTCCGTGATCCTCCACGTCACAGTCTTTCGCGGCAAACCGTGATCTGTGACAATACGAATCATCAACCCTTGAGACGTGTTGACGTTGCAGAACATTCCAACATGGAATGTCAACGTCTTGACGCGAGTCACGTGCACAATAGTCTTGATGACTTCCTCAAAGTTGACGTGTGACCAAAGCTCTGGCTGAAGTCGAACATGCTGAACTCGTGATTCCTTAATCATGGGGACCAAAGCCAAGGCTTCGAATGGCATAGGCATATGACGGTCGACTGTCGAGATGCTTATGTCTAAAGTATCGCAGATGGGATCAAGAAAGAATCCGGTGCAAGGCTCTGCGGGTGCCCATTCGGTAGGAAGATTATGCTCCAAGCGCCGGTTGATTTGGGTTCGAGTATAACGTCGGAGCCCCTCTGCTCGCGATTCCTGATTCACATATAGAATAACTGGCGAACCGGTCGGGAACCTCGTAAACCACATCCCAGGGCTTTTTATTTCGAGAAGGCAGATGACCCGTCGATTCTCAAGAGTGAGGCGCCAAATCTCACGGCGGAGCTCAAAGGGGAGGTCCTGGAACCTCGCCATTATTCTCTCGTTGGAGACGTCGGATGCGTTGTGAAATCTCTCTGAAAGGCGATGAAGGATGGTGAAAGTGATGGGTTGAGGGTCTGCATGCTGAATGTGCAGAGTTTTCTCCCCAGGCAAGCGAATGGGTTACAGTAGCAGCTAGCAGCTCAATAGTGGTTCGAGGTTGCTACCAACTGTCAGCCGCCAGCTGCTGCCAACTGCGTACCTACTAAGGTACTCCTCTAACGCTACCGACTTGGGCATGAGATAGGAGTTAAGTGAACATGAAACGATTTATTGAGGACGGGCTTCCATTGCTTTCTACACTTACCTTGCATCGTCTCTCCTTGTCACACCTGCAGTGAATCTCGCCATACTTCTAGTCTGTCTCCCATCTGATAGCCACAACGTTCCATGCCAAGGCGACGGTTAACAGGATTCCACTGTATATCTAGAGCATGAAATCCGCCTGTGATATAGTGCGACAATTATGAGTCTTGGTCTTGGTAACCATTCTCATCATATGAAAGTCTGATGTCCTCATGCCCCCTAACTGAGCATATCGCAGAGTCACGGCATTTGTGCTTGAGATACAGGTCTCCTCCCAAGCAGAGTCCTTTAAAAGGTCATACATATTCATTATGCGATACCGGCGTCAACTTTTTGTTTATCATGTCGAAATAAGTACCGTCTGGATCGCTTAGATTCTTATGGTTGTGAATTGCTCCCGGGCGGCGATGCCAAGTAAAGACAAACCCCGTGATATCTGCACCCTCTAACCCATCATTCAAAAGCAATATACTAATTTTTCTGTCAGACTATCACCACCTACAGAAGGTACATTACCACAATGGTGAAACGAACCTCGTAGATGAATGGGAGAAATTACACTCGTTTCTCAAACACAAAGAAACCAGGATCACCGAGCACTTAACCTAGAGCCTCCGTTGATGTGGGTTTAGAGCATCCCTCGTTAACTTCAAGATGAGCTTCAACCACTAGTTTGCCTATAGTACGGCTTCTGTATAGAAGGTTTGCAGAGGGAGGCAGAGGGTGAAGAAGATTAGGATCCAACCAATCCGCAACCGTCGCATCATACAAGAACGTTACCATCGCAGCGACTTTGGAAATAAATAGCCAATACTGTGTTCCACATGAGTAGTTTTTTTGGTTCACTGGCGATACGTATCATATTGGATATTTGATCGCTTCGGGAAAATACACGATGGGAAGTCATGAATATATCGATTTGATCGTGGACGAGCCGGAAAGAGTAGCATAACTGTGTCTATCATTTATCGCATCTTTTAAGCTGATGCATGAGACTTGATAGTTCTGATATTCCTGCTGGTAAACTTCCTGTCTTGAATGCACTGTCTTACTATACGTTTCTCATCTTAGCTATCCAGACCCTCCTCCTTTTCATCTTAAATTTGTCCTCTAGTGCTGTCACCATCATAGTGCTTCCATCTGCAACCTGAAATAACCGAGGATGGGAGATTTACATATATGGATTGCTAGAAGTTACTAGAATATGTGGCTGGTGCCTGACTTGCTCCAGGGTGTATAAGCCCAGCCCTGTTTACATGCAGGTGTCGGGGGTGGTGGAGATTTACACCCAATGACAATGCTCAACCCTCTTGATCCTTCATGGAAGCCTCAAGTTAATATGATTCGCTTGTAAACATTACCCCTCATGCTGGATAGCCTTCCAAACATTATTGTTGATGTTCTATTTCCCATCATCACAGTGACCTGATCATCAAAAATATCTGTCGTTTTGAGTTACCCTACCTCAAGTATTCCATCTCATCAGCACAAAATGGCTGCCGAGACCGAGATCGAGACCAAAACTTACGCAGATTACAATGTGGGATGGATCTGCGCTCTACCAAAAGAGCAGATAGCAGCGACGGCCATGCTGGACAGGAGACACGGCAACCTACCAAAGCCGGCAAACGACATCAACACTTACACTCTTGGCTCCATTGGCCACCACAACATCGTCATTGTAGGCCTACCTCTAGGAAAATACGGAACCATTTCGGCGGCAACGATCGTGACATCCATGATTAGAACTTTTCCAAACATAAAGATAGGCCTCATGGTTGGAATCGGAGGTGGCATCCCGTCGAATGAAGTGCGTCTCGGCGACGTCGTGGTCAGCACGCCGGGGGTCAGCACTCAGGCGTGGTGCAATGGGACCAAGGCAAGGCCATGCAAGAGGGCAGATTTGAGAGAACGGGGTCGCTGAACAATCCACCTAATTCCATATTGACCGCACTGAACAACTTGCAAACCAATCATGAGATGACAGGTTCAAAGATTCCAGACTACCTCGATGAAATGGCTCAGCAATACCCCAGATTGGCCAATGACTATGCGCGCTCTGAATCACTCCAGGATGTGCTATTCCAACCAGACTACCATCACGTGGCTGGACCCGGGACGGCCTGCCAGGCTTGTGACACGAGCAAGATCATAGAGAGGGAGCCCCAAGAGATGCAAGTCCATTACGGTCTCATAGCTTCCGGCAACCAAGTCATCAAGGACAGCATACTTCGGGATCGCCTTAATGAGCAGCTAGGCGGCAGGATTCTCTGTGTCGAAATGGAGGCCGCCGGGCT
Organism: Cladobotryum mycophilum; assembly: GCA_036429605.1. NCBI lineage: Eukaryota > Fungi > Ascomycota > Sordariomycetes > Hypocreales > Hypocreaceae > Cladobotryum > Cladobotryum mycophilum. The sequence goes on along the minus strand of JAVFKD010000016.1, from coordinate 3,770,682 downwards.
GATGGACAATTTCCCGTGCTTGGTGATTCGGGGCATATGCGGCTACGCCGATTCGCACAAGAACGACGCCTAGCAAAAGCACGCTGCTGCGGTGGCCGCGGCCTACGCAAAGGAGCTTCTTGGCTGTGTCCATCCAGTTGATGTGGCAGGAGAGCGCCCAATTAGGGAGGTGTTTCAGGAAAGTCGGTTACCTCATTCATTGGCGAGAGACTCACAAAAGTCGCTAACGGATATCCCTTTGAGCAGCTTCGGACGGTATAGACGATGCCTACAAAAAGATTGAGCATAGGGTCCGGACCTCCAAGCGTGAGCTGCAAGATCTTCGAGATGCCTTTGTTAGCGCTTTCTTCAGCCGTTGAGCAAAATGATCTTTTACTATATCCGACAATCTCTACTCTGTGTAGATCATATCTCTTGTATCTTGCTCTCTGATATGTATCTCATGACAGAATGAAAACAAAAAGAAACCTACATGGAAGCATATGGATAAGGAATAGACAGCTTATTACTATTGACAGGCTTATGCTGAATAAAAGAATACACAAAAATTAACTGTTAGCGTATGCATAACATATAATGACTGGTAGGAGTTGAGAGAATGTGGAGCATCGTGTGATTAACCCCCTATTAATCTTGTGAAACAATTGAGTCTTGATAAAGCAGTGACAGATTTACTTATAGAAAACAATCTAAATATCACGTATGAATGTGAAGTGGCCGACCCTCCATTGAATTCAGGGGCAATGGCTGGAGATATAGATATTATAAAATTCCCAGTCGACACAACTATTATTATGGAGACCAGAAGTAAGTTCATTCTGCAAACTGCATAGCCCAAAGTCCTCGAAGAGATGGAAACTTATTGAGCTTCAATATGCACCGTCAGCTTTATGTGTGGTGCAGATATTCGAGGAAAAGATAACAATGGCAGTAGAGCTCTTACTACATCAATTCAAAAGATGAGACGAAGCAACCTTTCACCGGATGCTTGTGAGGGGGCCAAGGTGGATGACTTATGAAGGAGTATACAGAAGAAGTGGTAAAGAATAGGAAGACGACTTGGGTTCCAAGACGTTGGATTATATTTGTATGGCTCCCAGTAGGAACTGACAATGAAGAGTCCGTCGGGCGTTTATAACATCAAGAGCTATGTCTCATCTCCAGCAGGCCTCACCCCTTTCCCCGTTTCAGACGACCATCCCGACCGACAATGTCTCACCGCAGTCTGCTCCGATGTAGCTTACTAGAAAGCAATATACAAGGCCAGATGGATGCTGCGTGACAAGTAGGAAGAGATAAACGCCAAAGACGCCTCCGCTAAATATGCTGCGCCCCCAACTGCCACGAAGAACAGACTAGTGGTGATGGTGTAGCCGTAGTTTAAGAATGGCGATTATGCTACGACTCATGTCCCATCGGATAAAAGGTTCATAACGTTAGATGCCGCGAAGAAAGAGCACAAGGGCGTTATGTTATTCACGTTAACCGCCTGTAGGAAGGACAAACAAGGCGCATGCCGCTCTTCGAGGAGCACCAACGTATGCTGCAGATGAAAGAAGCATCCGGAAATAGTCAGACTATCCATCTACCTTTTGAGCCAACGCAATTCAGGAGTCGTTGACGGCACAAAATTCTCTCCCAAGTGCCATTTATAGCTTGTGCTAGGCATATTGTAGTCACATCTAGTAACATAGTCCAAAGATCTATATCCCCTGAGTGAATTATGGCTTCATATCATGATCCATGTGAACTAGACCACATGATGCGGGTATTTATATCGAAATTGTCCCTATAGGGTAGTCTTGAGGCCTTACCGTTCCCCTTTTCCCTTTTCTTCCCACCCCAGTCAGCATGCTAAACTTCTCATCTACTCTAGGTTTGGGGGTAGAATTCGTATAATTAGTAGCCACAACAGGATAATTTATTAAATAAATAAAAACGAAATAAAACTCAATAGTTTGCATCCATCAACCATTACTACAGGCAAAAAAAGAAACCATTAAATGGTCGCTGCTCTCCCGCCGGGAATTGAACCCGGGTCCCAAGCGTGACAAGCTTGTATACTGACCACTATACTACGGAAGATGGAGTGACTTGTAAAGCCACTGTAGCGTGTGGATTGCTGACGATGCCAGGACGCAATGTCGGTTATATCTACAGGGTAGGGTGAGATCTTTTTTATATCACCAACGCTAAGACTGATCAAGCATAAAAACAGCAGCAAGTGGGGGCCATGTATATGCCCCACTAAAAAGTTTGGATAGCGCTTGGAACTTTACGTCTTTGGAATTTTACCATCGTCAAAGAATCATCACCCACCACCCTCACACAGTCAAGCCATGGCTGCAGCGACAACATTACCAGCCTTGTTGGCTTCCCTAACCCAGTCGCTATCCTTGGCGCAAGAGGGAACCTCCAAGATCTCGACAATTGAGCACCCCAAGGACGGCATCTCCCTCCTCGACGTCAAGAACGAGCTGCTACTGTCCTACCTCCAGAACCTCGTCTTCCTGATCCTCGTCAAGCTCCGAAACTCGAAATCTAGCGCCAAGGAGGACGAAGAGGAGGGCCTGGATGAGGCCGTGAGAGCAAAGCTGGTCGAGCTGCGGCTCTATCTGGAGAAGGGAGCTCGGCCCTTGGAGGAGAAGCTGCGGTTCTCAATTGAGAGGTTCCTAAGGACGGCAGAGGATGCGAAGCACAAGGCAAAGATGCTGGAGAAGAAGCTGGCGGGGGAGACAGCGATGACTCCGACGACCAGTCTGGATCGGAAGACGAGGACGAGGAAGACGTCAAAACTAGCCTGGCTCACAGACCGGGTAACCTGTCTGTCGCACCAAACATGGGCGGCATGGTCGACGACGTCACAGCCAAACCAACACACCGCGAGGACGAACTATCAGGCGTATACAGACCACCCAGACGCGAGCGCCAACTCATGGAGACCACCCAGCCCCGCGAAAAGGCCGCCCGCCGACCCATGCGCTCCCAAACCATGGACGAGTTCGTCGCCTCTGAGCTCTCGGGCGCCCCCATCGCCGAGCCCAGCATCGGCACCACCATCGTCCAGGGCGGCCGCCGCATGAAGACGGCCCAGGAGCGCAAGGACGAGACTGAGCGCAAGGAGTACGAGGAGATGAACTTTGTGCGCCTGCCCAAGGAGACCAAGAAGGACCTCGCCAAGAAGGCCAAGGCCGCCGGCCGCGGGCAGATGCAGTTTGGCGGCGAGGAGTGGCGCGACCTGGGCGAGGGCGTGGACCGCATCGACAGGTTGACCAAGCGCAAGGAAGGGGGCAAGTCGGGCGTGCGGGCCATGCTGGAGAAGAGCAGGAAGCGTGGGCACGATACCACGGATGGGCAGAGGGGGAGCGGACACCAGGAGATTGGTGAGAGGTTTAGTAAGAAGGTTAGGGTCATGGAGGGTGGACGACGAGACAGGGGGAGCAGAAGGTAATTTTATTTTATTTTTATTTTGTTTTAACAAAAAATTGAATGCGATACATTGGGACCTATACTGGCTGATGGCTATCTATAATGCCAAAAACATATTATTACTTGAAAATGTCTGATGGAGTCTAAAAGAAGAAATATCATTGCCATGATGCTGTAAATGCTCTCCCATATATGAAATTTGCTGTGCCCCTTGTAATGTCCCAAATGCCCCAGTTACATATGCGCCTGAACTCCCAATAAAATCACTAAAAGTAAAACCCTCGTCTTGAATCCAGAGTTATACCCGCAGCCAATACAATGCTTCACAATTTAATGCGCCCCTTCTCCACTTTCGACATCTCTAAATAGCTCTGGCTCTACACTGGCAGGGCACAACTCCTCCCATCTCATCACCTTGCCCTTATCCGTCGGAATCCCATCCCTGAGCTGTAGCGCGCCGGTTCTGCGCCGCTCGTCGAGTAGCGCCCTCGACCGGCCGTGCCACCACGTTTGATTCCACTGTAGTTCGCGTTGTTCTTTGTAAACCGAGTTGTGATGGATCATGATTGGTACGCTGCCAGTGCATATCTCCGTATACAAGGGCATCGCCTCCCATCTATTCGGCTCGCCATGACCCAGCCATTCGAGAGGTTCTGTAGGCAAGTCCTTCAGTATCGGCGCCTTGGCCTTGCACTCGTAGAAGCCCTGCTTGCCTACTTGTGGCTCAAGCGGCCGGTTCTGACGAATGTACCGCCCGTCTGTGAGGGCATTGGACGTTTGGTGGCCCAGCAACGACCAGTAGTCCAGAGCAATGCCGAACTCGAGGGGCTTCCCGGGGAGATATGTCTTGTTGACCATCTGATGCGTGAATCCCGGGTCGAGACGGTCCAGCACCGGCGCGTTCTGGACGTTTGTCGGAGGCGGGAGAGCGCCGGCTCGGTTGGGGATGACTTTATCTAAAAGGTCATCCAAACCATTCCTGTGATGGCGACGCATGACTTCTCGATGAAACTCTTGCTCGCCAAACATTTCGACAAAGATGCTCTGATCACTGCCATGGTAACAAAAATCGGAAGCCCCCGAGCCGTCGTCAAACCCAGCACCTTTCCGTTCAATACACTCCTCCAACTTGGCCTTGGCGCGCTCCAGTACACGCCGCATCTCGCCAACAGGTCCAATGAGGTATCCCGAGTTCAGATACCGAGTGCGAAAACTGCTCCACTGGTTCATCCCTATTAGAGTGTCCGTGTTGCCGCCGTAGAGGTCGTCCGGCAGCGGGGATTCCGGAACAGGGTAGCATGAAACGCTGTGAAGCAGATTGGGCGCACATCGTTTCCCGGCGCCAAACACAACCCTTGAGCTGATGCCTTCTTTGGAGTAGGCTCGACCCATACGATGAGCAACTCGCGCATTCTCCTCTGCGACGATGCCATTATACCGAGATAGCAGGATATCGAGAGGCAGCTGGAACCATATATCGTACGCATCTAGCATAAAGACAAGTTCGTCGTCGAATCCCGGCTGCTTGCGACGTTCGGCATCGTTGATGTACTCGAGGGTCCTCGTAATCTTGGCGAAATGAGAGCCCCCGCCCAGCAGACCACGGGAATCATCCTTGTCCTCCCAAGCTACAAGATGAGGATTGGGATAGCCTAGGATGGTCATGGTGAGCAACGTCTTGCAAAGGTTGACATTACTCTGCGTTGCCGGTAGAAGAATATGAATGTTTCTTGTTGCATCTCCTGATAGTTTCTCCTGTGTCGCGGACGATGAATCAGATCGTTGAACACCTGTCGGCCATGTTCCTCTTAGTATACTAGAACTATGTTGTCGGATAACCTTGATTGTTATGTCTGTCAGTACGGAACCGTCTAGTTCAAGTATATATATATGTTAATGAGATAGCAGCTCACGGATGCAATGAGAAGCAAAACCAGCGTAGAGAATAGAAATGCTACGCCCACAATGGACATGGGACGCCTCGAGCCGCTCACGAGAAGTGCCAACATGGCGAGGGAAGGACAAGCATCCAATGAAAATGAATTAGCTGGAATGGCAAATGAGTGAAGCCAAAGCACTAGACTAAGTAAACGAGAGTCGAGAAATCATTCAGACATGACGATGAATAACCAAGAGAGAGAGAGAGAGAGAGAGAGAACAAAGGATATTGGACTGAGGGAGATGCTTGTATAATATGAAGAAACACTTGGCTCTTGGAAAAGGGAAAAAAAGGCGGGATCAAACATCCTGGTTTGGGCGTTCTGGGCTAATTCGGTCGTCTTGCACAGACGCCACATTCAGAAGAAGCAATTTGGTGACTGTGTGTGCGTTGATCTCGAGCATTGGTTCCGAAATACCGAGTAGGAGATCAAGAATACGTAATGTTGATTGCAACGATAGTTTGCTGTGATTCCGTTGTGGGCCATCTCTGTGAACTCTTTTTTGGAACTGTTCAAATTCCTGGCCATTGTACTCCATGCCAGTCGAATCGATCTTGAGTCGACAGTCCCATTCTCCACGGCCATCCGCTCAAAGGCTTGTCCTCCAAGCTTGCCAAGACCTCATGCGCCCTTTATGCGCTCTGGCAACTGCACGTGTCGTTCTCCTGAGCTCAGAGCTATTGGACCGCTGCCCTTATCGTGACCCCTTGGCTCATGTGGCCGCGCGGTGCGGGTCGACGGCACGGAATAGAGGCTGAAGAACCGTGTCTCACCCCTGAAGCCCTCTGCAAGCCCTCTTGTTCAGCTAGTTCTCTTTTTTAGCCGCATCAATAGCCCTTCTCGAAACAATGGATTGCGTTGGAGAAGCACTGGACTTGAACCAATAGCCTTACGCCATGGATCATTTCATACTCTATTTTTACCCTGGTATGCCTAGGCATGACATGACCATTGAGCCAACAACAACTCTTGCACAAACAAGGGGGTTGACGTGAACCACCAATTACGTGCAGGCTTCGGAATCCGGCAAGCTAGATCCGGATGCGATCTGATAAGATTGCGATAAGATGTCGATAAGGAAATTTCGCAGGAAATTTCTCCAAAGCTCCCCCACCTCGTCATCAAAACCTCAACCCACCACCAAGACGACATACCTGCTTTGGCAACAGCAAAAAGGCATATTTACCCATAACACACTTACTATATCAAATCGCCAATTCGATCATAGCATAGCCAGAGAAAATACCAAGCCAATTGATCCCTTGTAGCAACCCGATAATCCAAAATCCTCAACATGTCCAAGCTAGATCCAATGGACCTGGTGGACGAACCCATCCCAGACAATGTTCCCACCACTACACACGATGACAACAACAACGACGACGACGACGACGAGGATCCCATCACCGCCAGCTACCAAGTCTTCCTAAACCCCGCCCTGCCCCTCGGCCGCCGCCTCCTCGTCCTCCAGCACCCCAACCGCACCGACAACGCACCCCGCCCGCCGCCCACCGAGATGCGCCTCAAGGCCGCCTCCGGCATGGTCGAGGTCGACATGCCTGTCGACAACACCAGCGCCTACGACCGCGAAAAGGGCCTGCGCTGGGGCCGCGCCCTGCAGACCTCCATGACGCTGAAGAATGGCGGGAGTCATGGCCTGGCCGGTGGGTTCGGGTTCGGCGCCGTGCAGCAGAGGGCGCCCGGGAGGAAGAAGGGCGATCAAGACGAGGATGACAATCTGGATTGGAACGAGGCTGTCAGGCAGGGCAAGGTTCTCAGCACACAGACGTTAGGAGGACAATATCCCGACGCAGATGAAGTCCAATACATGGTCGGCGTCTTCCAAGGCAGTACGTTTACAACCCCCCTCCCCCCTTCTTCACTCATCTCAAATCCTTTACACATCCGCTAACCAACTGCCAACAGAGGACCTTCACCTCACCCCCGTCTCCTCCCTCGTCCACCTCCGCCCACAACTCCACCACCTCGACGCCACCGCCCAACTCGAGCGCCAGGCCTCCGCCGCCGCATCCAAAGAAGCCGCCGCCCCCTCCGCCTCCTCCGCGCGCGCCATCCACATGTCCATCAAGACCACCTCGGACGGCGACGGCGTCTCCACCGAGACCATGGCCGACCGCCTGCGCGCCGTGCAGACCGAGCCCTGGCGCAAGATGCGCTACACGGATGAGAACGAGGAGACGGCCTGGGAGGTCTACAATGATAGCTTGTTCCTGAGACCGCAGACAGAAGGGGAGGACAAGGCAGACGATGACAAGGAGCTGGAGGAATTGGTCCCCGCGCTGGGCACAAAGTGGGAAGAAAAGCAATTCCTCGAAGCAGTCAGTGGCATCAAGAAGCCCGATCCCGTCCCAGAACCTCCTGCGCCAGTAGTAGTCATCAAACCGGAGCCCATCGCCGCTCCTCCACCACCCCAACCCGCAGCTGAAATGGCTCCTAGGCCAAAGGGTCGGCCAAGGGCTGGTGCCGCCGCAGCCATGGCAGCGAGAAGAGGAGGAAGAACGAGGCCAGCAGCTTCTTAGACAGTGATGATTTTCTTCCTCTGGACTAAAATGTTGCCTTTGCTACATTCCCTGGTTGTACTCCGTAAGCAAAGACGATTCGCATTGGGTTAGGCGCTTCGGTTTCTGGATTCAGCAATTCAAAGCATATATAAGAATGAACTCGTGCGCTGAAAATGTAATATTGAACTGCTCGTCTGTGATTACATGCTTTCAATTCGATTCTGCTTTTCTTGTCACTCCAAGAAGGATTCATATTATCCATCGCCGTTCTCCGCCGAGTTTCCCGCCAAAGGCCAATATGCGTAAACCCGCACAACAATGTCCATAACCTGATCCTCATTCCACATCTTTTCGCAAAGACGTGGATAGTAGTACAACTTGGAAAAATATATATAAATCGATGCTTTCCCGCGTATCCCTCACCCATGAGCAAATCAGTTTGCTAAACGCTTCTCCAACCGTCCCAACCTTGTCCCGTATCATAGCACATGCAGCCCCAAAGTAGCACAGAATCCCAACCTATCCAAGCTGCATAACATAGCGCTGTTTTTATGAACTTGGGCAACCCTTTACGACGACAGCATTTCCGCATCTAAACCGATTGAATGCAGGAAAAGGTTGACGCTTCCAAGTCGCTCAGCAGCCATGGCTGCCGGCAGCGTTTTCGACAAAGCAATGGTGCCGATAACACGGTCCTTGATGGCAAGAACGAGGCGAGTCTGCTGATCATTGCTGGCGCTGACTCCAATGGCAGCCAAAAGTTGCCAGACATAGACGTCTGACCCAGTGTTGATGCTACCGGGGAAGATGTATGGCAGCAAAGGTTCAAGTCTGCTAAACAAAATTTCATAGGTTTGATCCCTAGATGAGGAGTTAGTAATTGGAAAACATCATACTAAACAGCGGCACATACCATTTATCCCACTGTTCGGTATTTCCGCCGCCTGTCTGTTTCAGCAGCACGGCGCGGCTAAGAATCAAAGTGAGGATAGAGACTCCAACCCTTGTCTTGGCAATGAGATCAAAGTTGGAATTGGTCGCAATCAAGTTCAGGACGCCATCAACAATGTCCAGCCCAGTATCATTAAAGTATTGCATCAACGATGGCATTACAGTCGACATGAACAAATCAATATTCTCGCGCAATCTGGCGTTCAGAGTCGTCTCGTCATTGTCAACGGTCGCCTCTTGCACAACGTCCAATTGACCAAGATGATAGATAATCATAGTCAAAATCGTAGTGCGCTGCTCAAAACTGAGGTGGGGGAAGATGCGCGGAATGGCCTTCTTTCCCTTGGCGCAAGAGAGGAAAGCAATAAATGGGTGAGGAACTGTGGCTCCAATGGGCTCGTGTACCTTTAATTCCTGCCAAAGCTGAGCATTGAGCGCCTCCAGGCCAGCAGCCCACTCCCTGTGCTTCTCCTGGAGCTCCTCGTCTGGCTGATTTGTCAGGGGTGGTGGGATGAGTCGGACATGGTCCTCGAGTTTCATCAAGGTCATGTAAGCCTTTTCCGCATTCTTCAACATGGCCCTGCGATTAAGTCCGCTGGCTTCGGTCGGTGACTTCTTGCCATTGCTGGGACGGTGAGCATCAGACTCCGCGCGCTTGATGTTGAGAAGTGGCTTTGGGGTCTTGGCGTTGCTGAAGGATATCTTTCCCAAGCTGCCCGCGATTACCAACTGAGGGTTCTTGGGTTTGTTCTTGGCCGCCTCGACTGCTCTCTGCACCTGTTGCTCCATCCGCTGAATGTGGTTCTCCGCAGGTCTTCCATGGCGACGCATATTGCCATGTCGACCACCAGTTTGAAAGAGATATGTCTGAGCGAAATTGCTAAGGGGCTGGCTAGGATTTTGTCGCTGTCCAGCACGAATATGACTATAAACTTGATAGTAAAAGTCCTCAAAGAGCGATGCATCAGGCCCCGGCTCAGAGGGATTACCCGTGGCAGAGACAAGCTGCTGAAGCTGAATCCTTGTGATGAAATTTTTATCTTGGGGTGTCATCACGCCATTGTCCTTGGAAAGAAGCCAAATCTTATGATTGCGCTTTGCACGCTTTGTCTCCTGGTCCAAAAACGCAAGCTTCTCTTCCTCGGACAGTGGGTTAGCAGCTTGGGGATGTGCTTGCCCCTGGGGTATCTGCGGTACGGAACCCAATGAGCGGGAAAGCTGATGGCTGGCAGCCCCAAGCCTTGCAGCCTCACTCGACAGGCGGCCGGGATTCTGCAGGATCTGCATAGGCTGGACGGGGGGTACCTGTTGATGCTGCAAGTGCTGATACTGATCCTGTCCTGGTGGGGTAGGGATCTTTGCAGAAGACGCAGCAGGTTTCGATTGCATAGTCGGAGGTCGCTGGAGAATCGTAACGGGCTGAGCATGACCATGCTGGACCATAGGGGATGGGTGATTGGAGTAGCTAGGATGAGAGTGTTGATATGAAGCAGTCTCTGAAAACACCAGTTGAGGGGAAGGCTTCGCTCGCATCGCCGCCTCCACCTCCTCGAGGCTCATGATTTTGCGGCTAGTAGCCGAGCTCGACATTGCGGGCATGGAGGGCATAGCAGAAGGCCTCGGAGCAGAAGATGCAATCTTGGACGGGCCAATGCCCCAAATACTTTGATCGACATGGAGGTCTGGCAGAGGCTCAGAATCCTTGTACTTTTCATAACCGGTTCGAATAGGCTTTGGGATGGATTCTCCGTAGTAAGAAGCCGCCTGTGCGGGTACGGCCATGGGTTGACTCTGTGCAGCGCTCGATCTCGCGGTCGGACGTTGTCGGGTGAATCGAACATGCTCCTCTTCCATGGCATCTACGACTTTGGCAGTCTGGCCGAAGAAATCAAAGTCCTTCCCGACCTTGTTGGTACTGAAATCATCGCCGCCGCCTCCAAAGGTGTCGTCGTTGAAGACATCGTCAGTCTCGTCCAATTGGTCTCCGAGACCGTCATAGGTGTCTTCAAAGTTTAGTTCATCGCCATCCTCATATTGGCCTGAGAGGTTGGCGAAGGGGTCGTGGGCCTGGGAGAAACCAGGCGCGGCCGTGTTGTGACGGCCGCTGGTATCGAAGCCGAAAAAACCAGACATTATATATCAGGTCCGACGACGAAATAATGAATCGTACTATGCTAATACATGTGTTAGCCGGGCGATGGGCAAGGATCGATGCCGTAACAAGTTGTAAAGAAGGTGGATTTTTAACGGTCTGTGAAAGTGACAGCCCAATTCTGCCGAGAAGCATGCCAGCCGCCTTCAAACCATTCAGCCCCAACTCTAACCGGCCGTTTGGAAGTACCGTGGAAAGCGGGTAGGTTGAGCGTGCGCCAAATTCAGATTCTGCCCATGAATTTGCATAAAAGTATCGAGCAGTTGTAGTTGAAGCTCATAAAACGCTGCGTGTCAAGTTGGAGCCGCCGGTTGGAATCGAGTTCCGTGTGCCTCTTGCGATCCATTGGGCACATGTTTGGCGAGGTTGACGTTGTAACCCATGCCTGATATCAAGGTTCCCGCCCACTCACGCAACGCTGGCGCTTCCTCCAACCGCTCCCCACAAACGATAATGGATCCTGGGATATAAAACATAGGGGAAAGAAATGTACAGATTCAACATACCGCTAAGATGATAAGAGGTTCGTGAGGTAGGCAAAAGCGCACAAATCTATCATGTTGTCTTCCAGATGCGAGTCGAAAATATCGAAGATAGAGACCAAAGAGGGCACGGCACCGCAAGGCAAGGCAAGACAAGACAAGGCAAGACAGATGGAATAAAAAAAGCACAAGCCCAACAGCTCAAGTACCGGATGATCCAGAAAATCGAGTGTTGGGCAAGCAACTGGGTGCAGAATGAGAGGGCGAAAAGGGAAGCCTAGTGGAGAGACTTGCGAGAAGTGGTGAGAGAGAGAGAGAGAGAAACTGACGTCCTTGACGACACCCCACATCTGGCCAATTTCGACTCTGGATCAGCGAGAGGGGAGGAAAATCGCTAGTCACTCGGCGAGGAGCAGTCACGTGGTTGTGTCAATGGAAGGGAGGGCAGCCTTAATTGACGCCCGCTAAAGAATGCCACCCACCATGTATCTACAAGTAGGTAGCGGGCGCCTCTGTACTTGGTCAGAGGCACTCATTCACTGGGTCTCGATGCACCGTTCTTCCTTATTGACGAAAAGAAGAATAGGCTCTGAAACGCATTATAATGGATGACAATAGGATGGAAGGATTCAATATCCAAAATATGAATACTGATTGAATTTATTGTACGATCCAATCGCTGTCCAACTCGATCTGAGGCCATCAGAGACAAGGCCATGGTCCAAAAATAGAACCTGGGCTGGGTTAATGTACAATGACAATGTAAATGTAAATGTACTTTGCTTGTATCTGTACAAACAGTTTCGTATGCACAACCTGGCAGAAAGGCAGGGCAGCAGGCATCGACATCATTTGCATGCCAAGAGACATGCTGCCGAGAGTGCTGTACTTGTACATATTATATCTAATAGGCTATCTGCCAGAAATCGATCCTGGTTAGGCATGCAATTTCTACTTGTACCTCCTCCAGACAGCGACCCTGTCCATTGCCTTTTCATGGATTGCTTTTGAAACACAGGGATTTTTAAACAATTCTTTGCCTGCCTGCCTGCCTGCAGCATCGGTTACAGCAAGATCTTGTGTGCCATCTGATGGACTGACTTGTACTTGTAAGGAACCTGCCAACCCAACCTGTGCAAGGAATCGCATCCATTTCCCGTCCAAGTTGGTCGTGCAAGTCAGGTCGAATCAGGCCAAGCCAGGCCAGGCCAACAAGCCGTACGAGCCGAGCGCATAATACATACAAACCATACACGCCAAATACGAGGTCATAGTGTTTCTTGTTACGTCAGCTTCTTCGCGATCTTCTCCAAGGGGGTTGGGTTTTGTTTATCAGCTCTGAAACGCCCGAAACTTTCTGGCTTCCAAGTGGGTTCATGGACAGGTTCTAGATGCAGGCCATCCCTATGATTTGACGATACTAGCCGACCTCCTTTATGGAGTAATAAGTGTTCTAGAGGGAAGAGGACAAAGGGAAATATCTGATTATTCGTTATTGGTATTCCCCCTTCCCTTGGTGTGAATATGTCGCGTGCTCATACGAGCTGTTTCTGCTTCGGGCCCCCTTGCATCGCTTGTCGAAAGCCTAGGCCAGTCTTTTGTGCGTCAATCACTCACTGGCCTCATGTCTCCCTCCGTCCTCGGCTCTCACCTCCCGCCATCCCATCTCCCAAGGCTTCGCAGGTCATGGTAGTAGTAGCTGAAGGGTGGGCCTCCCTAATCGCCCAAGACAACCAAGGCTGAAGCAAACAACCCACTAAAATAAGGGTATTACAAGTTTCCAGTCGGTACAAACTCTACGCAATATTACTTGTAGCAACAACAGCAGCAATTAGTAGTAGTAGAAGTGGTGAGTGAACAAAGGGCTTAGCCAGGGGTGAAGCATTCCACACATTGAATCTCACTATAAGGGAACCTGAATCTATAGGCATGGTTCCCTTAATTCAGGGACCCGACATTCATCATTATCTTCTCCATCAGAGCTCCAGGGCTGTTCTACACTGCCGCATTGCACTGCATGCACCTAACAAGCTCTGCAAGCCTAGCCCAGGGCTCTGAATCGACCCCCCGCTCTTAGTGAGCTTGGTCCAGCACTCCACTGAAGAAGGGAGGGCTGTGCTAAATTCCCCGTAAAAACTCTCCAGGTACTGAGTACTTCTGCCAGTCTGTACAGGCACAAACAGATACGGGCACAGGTACCTACTGCCAAGGTACTACCTCCTCCTGCAGCTGGCCCTCTAATAGCAAGCATCCCGCCCATCATCATCATTCAAGTCGATTCGTGCTTTTCTAGACTTTCGGCGACTTCTCTTCAAACTCTGTCCTTTTCTTTTAAACCTCGCACTCTCAATTGCCTTCTTCTTCTTCTTCTTCTTCTCTTTATTTCTGCCTGTCCCTTGTACATTGTTTACAATACAGTGCACCGTTTCCTTTTCTTTTTGCCAACCTACGACCCTCCCTGTTATCCTTGACGGATACGGGTGATCCTCTTTTTTCTGTCCTCCTACCAACAGACGAGTTGCGTATCGGCCATGGGCATTTAAACATCTGACGACGACGACGACGACTTATCAGCATCCGCCGATCCCCCTTTCGACAATTTCCTTCTCTCTCACCGTATACTTTGCTATCTCGAAGACGGCCGGACTCTCCGCCTTCAACCATCATCATCATCACCAACTTTTCGCCCTGTCGTTGGTTGATCGATTGCACCTGTCCAAGGTGATCATCCTTCATGATGGCGACAGGTAATGCGCGCTACGTGCGCTACCTCGTCATCGCGTTCTTTGTAAGGAACCTCAGTGCCATTTAACAATGGTTTGTCGTATCAAAACGAATTCGGTGCTAACCGTCATCCCAGACACTTGTCCTCTTTTACTTCATTTCGAACTCCAAGTACGAGGGCGTTGATCTTCGAAAGGGTACCGGATCTTTCTATCCTCCCAACCAGCCAGAGAAACATCAGTCGCCGCCACCAACCAAGGAACAACCTACCAAGCAACAACCGACCAAGGATACTACCCATGGCGACACTACAAGCATCAAGAAGCCCTCAACAGGCAGTGCCGCGGAGTTCCCTCTTGCCATGAGTCCCTCTGATCCTGACTGGAATGCCATGGGCATTGCCAAAGGTCCTCGAATGAATGCAACTTTTGTTACCCTGGCCCGAAACAGTGACGTCTGGGACATTGCGGGCTCCATCCAACAGGTGGAGGATCGCTTCAACCGACGCTTCAACTACGATTGGGTCTTCCTAAACGATCAACCCTTTGATGAGACGTTCAAAAAGGTTACAACTTCGCTTGTTTCTGGCAAGACTCACTATGGCCTGATTCCCAAGGAGCATTGGTCATTCCCTGAATGGATTGACCAGGACAAGGCCAAGAAGGTTCGTGAGGACATGGCAGCCCGCAAGATCATCTACGGCGACTCAATCAGCTACCGTCACATGTGCCGATTCGAGTCTGGTTTCTTCTTCCGCCAACCCTTGATGATGAACTACGAATACTACTGGCGAGTGGAGCCCTCGGTCAAGCTTTTCTGCGATATCCACTACGACCCCTTCCGTCTCATGGCTGAGCAGGGAAAGAAATACAGCTTTGTGCTGAGTTTGTATGAGTACCCGGCCACCATTGAGACTCTTTGGGATAGCACCAAGAAGTTTATGAAGAACCACCCGGAGCACATTGCGGCGGACAACGCGATGAAGTTTCTGAGTGACGATGGCGGCGATACATACAACAACTGTCATTTCGTGAGTTACCCTCACACCCTATTTGTCTGTCTGATTTGACTAACGTGGAATATGTAGTGGTCCAACTTTGAAATTGGTAGCCTGGAGTGGCTCCGAAGCAAGGCCTACACTGACTTCTTCGAGTCCCTGGACCACGATGGCGGCTTCTTCTACGAACGATGGGGAGATGCTCCAGTACACTCCATCGCTGCGGGTCTCATGCTTAAGAAGTCTGAGATTCAATTCTTCGATGACATTGCCTATTGGCACGTTCCCTTCACGCACTGCCCCACTAGCGAGAAGCGGCGACTTGACCTACGCTGTCACTGCGACCCCAAGGAGAACTTTGACTGGAAGGGTTACTCTTGTAAGTGATTTGATGTTGGAGATGTCTGTGACAGAAGACTAACATGGCACGTTTAGGCACTTCAAAATTCTTTGACGTGAATGGCATGTCAAAGCCTGAGGGCTGGGAGAACCAAAAGGGTTAGGCTTGGAGGAACATGGAATAGGGGGAAACATAAAGAGGGTAATGAGACGAGTATTGTTTAACTACTGGTTTGGACTTCCCATTCTTAGCTGCATTGATGGGTGAAACGGGGAACATGGCATGAACTTTACAATGTGGGTGGTATAAAGGGCGTCCGTCGGCTTTGACTTGAATTTGGAAAATTATTGCTCATGTAAATGTACTGAAAATTGAAGAGGTGCCTTGGGTTTCTAGGTCATCCATCTCATGAATTGTAATGTGTTTCGTATAGTATAGTATTCCGCGACCAGTGCAGAATAACCTTTTTGTTTCATTTTGAGCTTTTCAACATCATCCCCCATAAAGTCTATCGAGGCTTTCTCTTGATTCATCATGAGCGTTGTATTTTTGCTTTGTTTCAGTTCAACACATCCCTATTAACCAACAGTCGCCTTCTTAGGCTTCTTGGTTCCGTATTTACTTCGACTTGTCGTTCGGGTCGCAACACCGCCCTGCATCATTATATCAGTAAACCATATCTCATGTTTATCAATCCCACGCACCCAACACTCAGAAGAAAAAAACTTACCAGATCCAAAGCCCCTCTCACCAAGTGATATCTCACACCAGGACAATCCTGCGCCCTCCCGCCCCTCACCAGCACGACGCTGTGCTGCTGGATGTTGTGCCCCTCGCCAGGGATGTAGGCCGTCACCACGGCGCCGGAGCTGAGCTTCACACGGGCCGTCTTCCGCTCCCCCGAGTTGGGCTTCTTGGGGCGCACGACGCCGACGCGGAGGCAGACGCCCTTGAGCGCCGGGCAGTGGGTGTTGGACAGGGCGGGGGAGACGGCGTGGCGAGCGCGCTTGCCCTTGCGGATGCCGCGCAGGACCTGGTTGAGGGTTGCTTGCGGGGCGGGCGTGGTTGAGAAGAAGGCGGCGGCGGCGACGCGGGAGAGGAGGAAGGATGATGATGATGATGATGGCGAGGCGTGGAAGATGGATTGGGGTTTCGGGGTGGCTGATGAGAGGGCCGTGAGGGATCTCCTCGTGGGAGGGGACCACAGGTGTCGAAGTATTGAGCCGACCATATTTGAGCGGGCCTCAATTCCGTTTTTCGTTTTTTTTTTGTCAATCCGTTGTTTTGAGCCTCCAACTCCTCCAAGCCGCATCATTACCAACCATTGACAAACTTGCCCCAAAATCCTTGTCGGAAACGGTTAAAGATCACATGACCTACAACCTCGGATGCCAAGATCTGCCGCATTCCGGGGGGGTTCGAAGACCTTACATAATCCTTTATCATTTGTCAGATAACAAACCAGCCCCCACCATCAATCACATGCATGCAAGATTTCCGCTTTCCGCTAAGAATACAATGAGCGGAAAAACCACGGATCTGCCCCCCCGCCAGAGGGGGAGGGAGGATATCCTCGGCTGAGCCGCCACATTTTCATGCTCCACCCACCAAGACAAGTTGGTGGTGGGATATTTTGCGACGACAGCAAGTCGGGTCGTATTGTATGTAACAGAGTATTACTACATTGATCATAACTCAGCTGCATTTACGTGGCGCTTATCATAGCCTCTTTCTTTTTCTTCCCTTTATATAATCCTTCTTGTTCCGTATCGTTGTCCTTCTCAGGTTGAATTCTTCGTCTCCCCCCTTTTTTGTTCTTTATACACCCCAATTGGTCTTTTATACATACACAGGAACAAGAACAACAACAAGATATCACAAATGTCTTCATCATTCACAAGGGTGTTGCGCCCCGCCATGCGTGGTGGCCGGACCATCGCTCAAAAGGTTACTGCCTCTGGTGTTGCTCGTCCGATGCCCCGAACAAGCCTGTAAGATATCTTCCGTTGAATACTGGTTATCTATGAAGCAGTCGCATCTAGGAAACAAGAGAACCATACAAAATCAAGTATCGCATCCTCATAACTGACAATGCCCTCTCAAGACCCATCCGCCACCTCTCCACCACCGCCGCCCTCCGCAACTCCTCCCCCATCGACATCTCCGAGATCCCCCCACGCCCATAACCCACCTCTCCGAGACCGAGGCCGCCATGACGGAGACAGTCTCCCGCTTCGCCCAGGAGGTCGTGCTCCCGCGCGCTCGCGAGATGGACGAGGCCGAGAACATGGACCCCGTCATCGTGGAGCAGCTCTTTGAGCAGGGGCTCATGGGCGTGGAGATCCCCGAGGAGTACGGCGGCGCGGGCATGAACTTCACCTCGGCCATCATCGCCATCGAGGAGCTCGCCCGCGCCGACCCCTCGGTCAGCGTCATGTGCGACGTCCACAACACCCTCTGCAACACCGCCATCCTCAAGTGGGGCTCAGACGCCATCAAGAAGAAGTGGCTCCCCAAGCTCGCCACCGACACCGTCGCCTCCTTCTGCCTCTCCGAGCCCGTCTCCGGGTCCGACGCCTTCGCCATGGCCACCCGCGCCACCGAGTCCGCCGACGGCTTCACCATCAACGGCAGCAAGATGTGGATCACAAACTCCATGGAGGCCGGCTTCTTCATCGTCTTCGCCAACCTCGACCCCTCCAAGGGGTACAAGGGCATCACCGCCTTCATCGTCGAAAAGGGCACAGAGGGCTTCTCCATCGCCAAGAAGGAGAAGAAGCTCGGCATCCGCGCCAGCAGCACCTGCGTCCTCAACTTTGACGACGTCTTCATCCCCAAGGAGAACCTCCTCGGCGACCGCGGCCAGGGCTACAAGTACGCCATCAGCATCCTCAACGAGGGCCGCATCGGCATCGCCGCCCAGATGACCGGCCTCGCCCTCGGCGCCTTCGAGAACGCCGTCAAGTACGTCTGGAACGACCGCAGGCAGTTCGGCTCCCTCGTCGGCGAGTTCCAGGGCATGCAGCACCAGATCGCCCAGTCCTACACCGAGATCGCCGCCGCCCGCGCCCTCGTCTACAACGCCTCCCGCAAGAAGGAGGCCGGCGAGGACTTTATCCGCGACGCCGCCATGGCCAAGCTGTTCGCCTCCCAGGTCGCCGGCAGGGTCAGCGGTCTGGCCGTCGAGTGGATGGGCGGCATGGGTTTCGTCCGCGAGGGTCTGGCCGAGAAGTTTTGGCGTGATAGCAAGATTGGTGCCATCTACGAGGGTACCAGCAACATTCAGTATGTTTCCTTTCCCCTTTGGTATTATTCTCATGAAATATTCCAGAACTAACAAGGTCTAACCAGGTTGAACACTATTGCCAAGCTCCTGCAAAAGGAATACACCAACTAAAAATCTCATGAAATAAAGGGGTAAATAAAAAAAGATGGGAAACAGGAACAAGGATGTAAATACCCTGATATAGACTCGAATCCGCATGAAAAGAAGAAGAAGAAAAAAGTTTCAACACAATCACCAAGGTCTACCATCAACACCCAAGAACCAGTAAAAAGTTTTTATCATATCCTCGCCGTAGCATCACATCTATTAAGTAGGTATACTTGCCTCTCACGCTATCAAAAGCCCTTCGCTACTCTCGCAAACAATAAACTCCCCAAAAGATTTTGCTTTTCAATGTCGCTGCTTGGGAGAAAAAATTGCACAAGAGGCAAACCCTAGAGAGTGAAGAGTGAAAAATATTCCTCTCTCCCAAAAAGAAATCAACAATAGGTTCACCAGTCTTTTGTTTTTGTAAACGACCACCAGCCGCCGACCGTTAGGATCGCATCAAGCGCTATACACAAGTCTTTATTGCCTCTTGCTACGGTGTGGAGTATCATGTCGTATTCATCTCATCATACTCATTAATCCAAGTCAGCTGTATAGGAGAATCCGCGGAACTCTTCTTGCATCGCTTGGGATAGAACTAGACGCATGTTAGTCACATAGTTCTTTGGAAGAAAAAGCTTCTGTACATACCAGACTGCACTGGAGTCAAAACGGGTGTAACGCTCGTAAACTCCGAGTCAAAGTTGCTCGTATCCGTAGCGCTCTTAATTGATGGAAGGAATGGCGGTTGCACCCTCTTGTGGTAAATGTCGTCCCAGTTGATGTTGCGGAAGAAGGGCTGGCTCATGATTTCCTGGGCATCCGTGGGTCCACTTCCCAGACGCTGATCGGGCTCTCGGGTAAGAAGCTTCTGGAGAATAGACACAGAGTCCCTAGGCATATGGATGGGGTAAAGGGGCTCATCGGCGAGAATAGCGTCGTAGATTTCATCTTCATCTTCTCCTCTGAACGGGGATTGCTGCAAAAGCATCTGATATATCAAGACGCCAAAGGCCCACCAGTCCACAGCCCGACCATACTTCTTATCTAACAAGATCTATGCTTTATTAGTACCGCTCCCCTATGCATCAATACACACAATCATACCTCGGGAGCCATAAACTCGGGGGTTCCGCAGAACGTGCTTGTCGTTGAGCCATACCACATGTCTTCCTTGCAAAGACCGTAGTCAGCAATCTTGATGTGTCCATCTAGCGTCAACATGATGTTGTCGAGCTTCAAGTCACGATAAATGACACCGTTCTCATGGAAGTACTTCAACGCCAGGCAAACCTCGGCTGCGTAGAACCTGAATGATGTTAGTTATAGTCACAGAATTGCAACAAAGGGGGGGGGGACATACTGGGCCCGCTTAGTTCCGAACTGTCCACGTTGAATGTGAAGCATCAGATCGCCACCGCTAATGTACTCCATAACAAAGTAGACACGCGTCTCTGTCTGGAAGCAGGCATGCAGGTTGGTCAAAAAGGGATGCCTCTCCCTGTTTGCTATCAGGAACACTCGCTTCTCAGACCGAATGCTTTCTACTTCATCATTCTCAATAATGAACTCCTTCTTAAGCACTTTGATGGCGAACAATCTTCTCGATCGCTTCGTCTCAGCAAGCATAACCTTTCCAAAGTTTCCTTTTCCAAGAACTGCAAGGAAGTTGAAGTGATCGAGACCGATCCGCTGACCGGTTCCCGGATCTGTAGCCGAAGGAAGTGCCTTCCTCTGTGCCTGTGCACCTCCTGTTGGTTGCCTCTGGGGAGCGGGGGGTTCGGGAGATTGAGGCTTGACAACCGGTGCTGGTGGCTGGTACTGTGGTTGCTGCTGTTGGACCAGGAGCGGCGATTGGGGCTGTTGCTGAACCGGCGGCCGCGCTTGTGCAGGCGGCTGAGCAGGATAGCCCTGGTTGACATTGGCATAATCCGCTGGGTTGTATTTATGGTGCTGCTGTGGAGGCGCGCCATATTGTCCGCCTTGCTGGGCATACGGATCTGGCTGTTGTGGCAGGTCATATCCGGGTCGCCCGTAGTCCGACGGCCTCTGACTCGTGTTGATGGCCGTTCCAGACATGGCCACAGAAGCTGCCGCCGCCGCCGTAAGGTCTGAAGGCGTACGTTCCGGGTGAGTTGGCCGCTGTGGTGAGGCTTGGTTGGCATACATGAGTCTAGCCGCCTCCGCGGCGTCGGTAGAGGGGGTTGCAAGCGGTGGAAGAGCACCAGTGCTCGCGCTCGAGTACGATGGAGATGGAGAGTGTGTAGTGGTTGGGCTCATCTTTGATGTACTAGACCTCAGAGTCTTGTCCGAAAGAGAGGTGGACTTTTGTTGCCTCTGCTTCTGAACCCGAATACCTTCAAGAATTTGGTTTGCCACCGCCATAGACATACCACAAAAGTCTGGCACCAAATGTACACAATGAGCGTGTGATGTAAGGCCACATTCTATCGAAATATCAGCAATTGACACTTTACTCGAAGCAACGATGAAAGACAATCTTTACCTGTGCATTTTCTGCAGTTCTTTTTGCCAAAAGGCAAGATATAACCACAATGACAACACCAATTGGCCGTCATATTCGAGAACGGCTGGAATCGATGAGGAATGCGATGATTGATCTTCTCTTCTTCCGGATCCGTCTCAGCGTTGCTCTTACTTATACACTTGGTAACCACGCTGGAATAGCATTTGGTGTGACAAGTGTACTTGCAGTCCTCGCACTGCATGCCAGCCGAGTATTTGAGGAAGTCTCCACAGAGCGCACAACGCATAATGTTGTAGAACTGGTGCTGGACAAATTTGTGTCCGTACATCTCGTGGACTTCCTCCTTGCGCTGTCGAACGGCGCCCTTGCGTCCCAATCCGAGGTCGACCTGTCGCTTGTCCCTGTTTTGCTTTACAAAGCTCATTTGAAGCTGAATCTGCCCCGTAGGCTCAAGATTGAACCAGCCATCAATCGGACCCGTCACAACCTGAGGCTGCGGACCCGGATCGCCGTATGGTGCTCCCTGTGGTGGAGCTTGACCACCAGGGGACTGGAGACCGCCCGCAAACTGTCCTTGCGTCGGACTCATGGGATACTGGCCAGGCGAGCCGGGGTTGCCCATTCTGTCGGCGGAAACCCAACCAGAACTATTCATCTCGGCTTCGATTCTCTTACGACGCATTTCCTCGACGATATCTGATATTCTTACCCAAAGCATACCGATTGGCATGGGGTGCTCCCCGGGTTTATCGTAGGCTGTAAGCTCGATTTCGTTGGCCTTGTCGACCTCAATGGTGTGATATTCAGCATCCCATCGGTCATTCCGAGACGCTTTCGTTCGAGCCATTACGGTATCCTCAACCTTGACGGCGACGAAGGTCTCGGGGCCTCGCGTGAATCTTCCAGTTGCGGCATGGTCCACATCTTTGATGCCCATGACTCGAATGGAGAGCTGGCCGCTAAGAGGTTTGCGAAGGTTCGGTGTGTTGATTGAGTCATCTGGGAGCGTATTAGTACAAGCCTAGAATCCACAGGTCATTGCATCTTACCGTCCGGACTATCGGCGGTTTCCATATCAATATGCAGTTCTTCGTATCTCTTCAATGCCTGCTTCAAGAGCACGATCTTCTGCTTGCTCTCAACCCTACGAGCAGCTGCATCCGCCTTGCTCTTTCGATCACCCTCCATGCCGTAGAGCTGCACCATTTTCTCAACGCCTTTGAGATACTGCTCCTCGACGTTGAGCTTGAATTGGATTTGGGAGAGCATAAGTTGGATTCGTGGGCCAAGATAGGGGGTATCATATTTGATCAAGTCTGCGGTCTAGGTTAGGTATATTGAACCGGTGTACGCAGGAGGAGGGGGGAGGAGGGGAAGCTCTGGTTAGCCAGCATACCTAGCTTAGTGAAATTGGGGCGATTCTTGGTTGTTGCCGACGCAGGGTCTGGCTCGGCATAAGGATGGCGAGGCGGCATCAGATCGCTCGCGGGGCCAGCCTGACCCTGCGACCCATACGAGGTTCTATCTCCCCAGCCAGAAGAGTCCTTGGGCGGCGGCGCAGGAGGACCACCTCCCTCGCCGCCACCACCACCAAGGGACATGCCATCGACGCCCTGACCGAGTTTTCGCATCTGAATATCTCTAAGTCTCTCTTCGAAAAACTGGAGATTCCTGCGTCCATCGCGCATCTGAGAATCGAGTCGGGATCGGACGGCCTCATTGTTGGTCTGAGAACGCATAGAATTAGCAGCGTGGATCAGAGCCTTCTCCCGCTCAATCTTCTTGTGGATATTCTGAATGGCCTCATCGTCGTTCATCGCGAGTGCGGGGAGCGCGATGCGTACGCGCAAGACGGAAGGGGGAAGAAGAAGAGCAAGCGGTTCTAGGAGCTGGCCCGCAGAGAAAGGAGAGAGAGAAGAAGAAGGGGGAGGAGAAGAAGGAGAAGAAGAAGAATAAAGAGAGTGGTGGTATATATAAATGACTGCTTGTCGTAATGTTGGTGGTGAGAAAGGAAGAAGAGGCCAAGAGCCTTTCTCGGTATGGGAGGTGTGTGATATTTTGCTGCTGTTGGCGGCGGCGGTGGTGGTGAATGTCGTCAGTGAAGGGGGGGTTGCCTGGCCGTGGCGGGGTTTATGTGTTTTGCATTGGGGGGGGGGGATGGAATGGAAGTGACAGGACGAGTTCAGGTCCACGGGTGTGATGTGCGCGGGTTCAAGGCTAGCAGGAGGTACGCCATGGACCATTGACCATTCATTGACTTGTAGTAAGTACTCAGGTATGTATTCCAGGTTCCTACGCCCTGTCAGGAGCCAACTGGCCACTTTGTTTATTTTTTTCAACTTGTTCCAGTGTTTTTTTTTCAGCGGTGATGGCCACTGAGCCCTACCTGCTGTAGCCTGCTAGCAATGTCTCTGAATTTCAGAGCATTAATAACAGAGTAAACGCTGCTGTCCGGGATACCCTCTACTGGACACTTCAGCACGGGTTATTACTCACGGGCCAAGCCGCGCGATGTCCAGGTTGCAGCACCAGCAGCAGGCGAGCACAGGGCTTTTTTTCCCTTGCTCCACATCTGCAGAAGCCCAGATACAGGTCGCCGAGAAGTTGAATGTCGGTAGGATTTTATGAAGCCTGCTGGAACATTACATTAATCACAAGGTACCCGACTGAACAATTACCCATCTACAGGACTCAAAAGGTACAAGGGGATAGGACTTGTGCAAGGTCACTCACTCACTGTCACTCTGTCAAGGCATTCTAAACATCCATCCTCACTGTCGCATCCCTATCAATGGTAGTGGCTGTTCTGGCTGCCCATCATCTGATGATTCCATGTGGATGGAATCGCAACCCAAAGTGGCATTTAGCTTGTGGCTAGACTGCTGTAGCTCCTCAAGCCGTTCCGAGATAAGGCAAGAATTGGCCCCAACTAAGCAGGTTGTCTCGTCTCGTCCTACAGGCGACAAGTAATTACCTACCTAGTACTTAGTTCTACAGCCTACCTAGAAATACAAGTTCACAGCAATAAAAGATGAGTGGTGCATCAGTAGATCCATGGATTCACACCACTTGACCGCTCAAATAAGGGTACAATGTAGGTCTTTCACAATTCAACATTATTTTCCAAAACTTGCAGCATGAGTAACGCTCATTTCTGCAGCTCTCCCATTCTGTATCTCAGGTACATGTAAAGGTCAAGTACGATATAGGAGGAAGAGGAGGAGCTTCGAGCTTCTGTGCCAATCGTCTTGGGCAGCGATTCCGTCCTTCTCCACTCTCGAATTCTACTCCGTGCTAAGTCTACAAGTACAAGTAATTAATAAATCCTTATTTATCTCGTATTCTCGATAAGCATTTTTAGAGCTAACCTCGACACCAACTGAGATAGTATTCCCACTTCTCATGTATGTATCTATCCATTATGAAAAGAGAAGTGCAATAAATAAGTATATATATAAAAAAACAAAAACAAAAACAATAGATACATTCGTCATAGGGCTGTCCAGAAAAATAATAAGCATTCATCCATGCATACTCATTTAAACATGGTTTGGAATCAGTTCCGTGGCGTTTCATCCTTCAACTGTCACAAACAACGTTTGGCGGGGAGGCTTGTGATGTGACTGCGCCTCCAACCGTTCCTCGGCTCCAAGCGAACAAGTCCTAGCTCAAAGTCCTACATCTGGTCTTCATCTACAATCCCATACAAGGTTTTTTTTTTTGTCTCACCCCTCCCCCCCTCCCGGGGGATCATGTAGTAAGCCTGTAGTAGATCTTGCATATGCCAATAGACGGTCTGGTTGGTGCCAAGTGTCCGTCCCATCTATCATCATGATAATATTATTCAGCCGAAGCTGAAGCCTCCATGTCATACAATTTAAAAGTCCTTATAGTACCCAAAGCAACCATTCTTGTTCTATATAGTATAGCAATAACATAACAATAGCCATTCCAATTCCCTTCCTATTCGCAGCTATATTCCAAGTAATGTCCTACAATCGTACACGAAAGACCTCAGTCCCCTTACAACCCGTGAGCTCCTTGGTTCACGTCCGGGACAGGGGGTGTTGAGCCCCATTAAGATTCCTTCATTGTATATCCCTGGAAAATGTATATCGCGGTTCTAATAAGTACATTGGAGTAGAATTGTTACAGTGTCGGCATCGTTACACACACGCACACACAACGCTCATCATCACCTCCGCCCAAGGAACGCTATGCTTCCCACTATAAACGCCCCCGTCAGGGCTCCTTCGAGCGCCAGTATTGACGCATCCTTCATTCGGAATTCGAGTTTCTTCTCGCTAAAGAGTTCGCGGTACACGTAAATGACGTATGGCTTCCATTTTTCCGTGTCCATGACAATCTCTTGCCATGTGCCATCCGGGGGGTTGCTGCGACGTATTCAATGTCCACTTCGGGCTCTGGCGCAACTGCGTCGACTGCATGGGCCATCTTGTCCAGGCTGGCCTTGACCTGAGCCAACTCGCTCGTGACTTTTTCTAGGTTTCGCTTCTCCTCTTCCACGACACCCTTGACGAGCCTCTTTCGCTTCCATGGCTCGGCAAAGAACTGCAGAATGACAAAGAGCAGAAAGTTCATGCCCATGAGACCCCATGTACCCCACGTGCTGGCTCTCCTGATTCTGTCACTCCAAATCTGCTCCTCGTGATATCTTTTGAGTATCCCATTGTTGAGCTTCTGACTCAAATTTTGCTCGTCAGCTTCCGACTCGGTAAGAGCCTCCTGCGCCGCAATGACCTCGCCCTCGAGCACATGGTCTGCCCTGTACAGTTCCGTGAAGCGCTCAAGATCGATTGGCGACCAGCTATCCTTTCGTGCCAGAAGCGTGGTGACCTCTCGCTGAGTAGTGGCCCGCTTGGTGTTTGACGTCTTGTAGGCTAGACGGGCAGAGCGTACCCGGGACTGAGCCTCGGCTAAGGCTTTCTCCATGGCTTCGTTTTCGGCTTTGATGGATTCAATGCCGGTATAACCGGTGATGTCATTGAGAGTCTGCGTTGCATTAAAAGCCCGGTTTTGAACGTGGTCCATGAGAACGCCAAACTTCTGATTTAAGGCGCTTCGTCGGCCGTCCGCTACCGAGGGCAGCTCATGAAGAGTTTTGCGTAGTTTGGAGAGCAGAAAATCGGCATTGGGGATTTTCAAGGTAGATTTTGTCGAATTGGTGGGCTTTTCAGGTTCCTTTGGGGGCGGCTGTGAGGAGTAGGAGCGTGATGGGGAGGCAATGGCTTGAATGTGGCATCGTAGACATGTCGTCGTCTTGAAGAGGGTGGCAGTGGCAGATCGGGACTTTTCGCTGGGCAAAGAATGACGACTCAGAGCGGCCAGGTCCAGCCCTAACCTGCCATGTCTCCAAACGGCACGAGCCGCTGGACGGCCAAACGGCTGCATCTCTTAACAGCGCGCAGGGCTGAAGCCTCGCACTGCGATGGTTATGGAAACGAAGTTCCAGCCCACCAGCGGATGATTTGGAGAGCAGTGGTGGTTGAAGGTTGGGCCGGTGCGGAACAAGTAGGCCAGGCCTAGTACATACATACAATGAGTGTACTTGAGCCCTTGGCTAAAAGGCTCCGGTCGGTTCAGTCAGGTTACCACCAACCCTTTGTTCTGATTCTGCCCCGGTCTGACAATGCCCAGAAGTCTCTGATTGACTGACCGCCTTCGCAAAAATTCGCGCTCCGGCTACTGGATCGGCCTGCTGTGGAACCCTTCAAAGTGCCCTGAAGAGGCGTCCGTTAGCGGCGTCCTTTTGGTCCCTGCAGAGGGGCATTGGGTGTTACGGAGGGTCCATTGTAGTGGGACCGGCGGGGTGTTTCGGGTGCCATCCCCAGTGATTTCTGCCGCCCAACGGACCTGGAACCACCAAAAATGACGACACAGCAGTCCATTGAATCAAGACAGTCTGATGCAGTTTTGCTTTGACTCGCTCAAAAGATTGGAACAAGAATCTCAGATCTGCGTGCTACTTACTTAGTTGGATGAACTAGTAGTATCAGCATTTAGCTGCAAGGAGTTGTTGAGTTTTTTCTTTCTCACTCATCTGCCTGTATCGATAACCCCCAATTGAGTTTCTTCCCAAAGTCTTACCAGAAGGGAAGTTGCCCCTCCATCTTCATCAACATTCCAATTGCCCCTCCAACATTCAATCTTCTCTTTGTTAGAACCTTCATCCGGCCATTGTTTGAATAGACCCCCTAATTTGCATACCAATTATCATTTACACTAGCCATCATCATGGGTTCAGTACCGGATGAGACACCGGCCCTGGCCACCGACCCTAAATTCATCTTCTTCACCGACTTCGATGGCACCATCACCACAGCAGACTCCAACGACTTCATGACTGATACCATTGGTTATGGAGGCGAAAAGCGTCGCGGTGGAAACACCGATGTCCTTTACGGTCGTGTAAACTTCCGTGATTCTTTCCGTGGGATGATGGACAGCATCACCGCTCCCTTCAATGAGTGCATCGACCTCCTCCTTGCCAACATCAAGCTCGACCCTGGTTTCCAGGACTTTTACAACTGGTCTCAGGAGCACAACATCCCTATTGTCATTCTCAGTGGTGGTATGGAGCCAATCATTCGTGCTTTGTTGGACAAGATGCTTGGTTCTGGCTGGAACATCCAGATTGTGAGCAACGACGTCCGCGCCCGTGAGGGCAAGACTATCAACGAGAAGGGTGGATGGAGAATTGAGTTCCACGACGACAGCATTCACGGTCATGACAAGTCGATTGAAATCCGAAAGTACTCCAGCCTGCCAAACCGGCCAACTATGTTCTACGCTGGTGATGGTGTTTCAGACCTGTCCGCAGCCAAGGAGACCGATCTCCTCTTTGCAAAGGAAGGCAAGGGTGAGTTCATAGATCCTCACTAGAATCTACGCAACAAATGACAATGCTAATATGACATCCTAGATCTGGTCACTTGGTGCGAGAATGAAAAGGTTCCTTTTGTCACTTTCCACGATTGGACAAGCATCACCCAGACCGTCAAGGACATTGCTGCTGGCAAGCTCACCGTCCAAGATGCTGCCAAGGGTCGACTCTAAATGATATAATACGAATATTTACAGATTTAGGGCATCGACAGGCACAAAGTACATTGCTTGTTCCAAAGAGGTCCCCGAAACGGATTGAACACAGGGTATATACATGCATACAAAGTGATCTACAAAGACGAGAGATCATGTTGGACGAATATCAGGATAGACAGTACACCAGAATCACAACGACTGGAAACGAATACTAGATTTTCTTTTTTATTATTATTATTGCTCATACATCTACATCATCTTCAATAAATCTCCTTGCGATTATTCTGTCCTCTTATCCTCCGTCGGGATTCCATACCAGCACAACAGCATAACCACAAACAGGAAAATGACAATCGGGTGAAGAACCCAAGTACCAACAGCCTGAGCCAACAAACCCGTCACAAACGGTGCCACTGCACCACCCAGACTCCCACAAGCACTAATAGTTCCCATTCCGCTCAACGCCTCCCTCCTAGACATGCATCGCAGGAAAACTGCTGCAGAACAAGGATAGATTGGCCCCAGAAGCAGGCCCACGATAGACACGGCAACGGCGTTGCCCACAATGTTGGGCACCCACCACACCAATATTTGGAATGCAATGGCGCCCAGAACGAGCAGGTAAACAAACATTTTCTCCCCAAACTTTTGAGATGGTCCGGTGAGAAGGAAACGACCGATGGTGATGCCGGCCCAGAAACCAGCAGAGACGTAACCCACGGACGAAGGGTCACCACCGCGGGCGTGGATGAGGAAAGAAATGACCCAGCCGGAGATGGAGACTTCGGCGCCTTGATAAGCAAAGATGAATGTCGATCCTAAGAGGACGACACGCAGCTTCATAGCTGAGAACATGCCCACAAGGATGTTATCGCTAGACGATGTCTCTCTTTCTCGTGCCGCCGGACCTTGTTCCTTTTCATACCGCCAGAACGCCCAGACGCACATTCCAAAGGTCATGAAGCCAATACCCAGAGTGAGGATATAATATCTGCTCCAAACCGCATGCGCAACAGTAACCATGGCTGTTGCAATGAGCGGCCCAGTCGTACCTCCAAGTCCATAACTCCCATGCAGCAATCCCAGCATGAACGTTCCATTCTGCAAGCCGCCACAGAAGATGTTGGCCATGGCAACATTGATGGCGATACCGAATCCCACAAAGAAGAATGCCGCAATGACCACACCAAACGGCGCGCCTGCGACGAGGGGAATGTATGCGCATGCCATGAGGAATTGACCCAAACCCAAGAGCTTGGCACGACCTAGTTTGGCTCGGAGGCTGTCCAAGAAGACAGCCGCGAAAACGAAACCGAGGGCTTGGCCTACAAAGATGAGAGAGACGACGGCATAGCCAACGTTGTAGTATCTGAGTTTCGTGTTATTCAAGCTTGGAATAGGAAAATGCTCCTAGGAGTGACTTACTCTTCCATGTAGGGAATCAAAGCTCCCGCTGCACTATCACTCAGAGCATTGCCGAAATTGACTAAACAGACAGCCAAGAGACGGAAGCGATTCATGAATGGATCCCAGACACTAGGGACCACTTCTGCGACCTCAAGGGATGGATCAGGGCTAGACGGCCTGCTTCTCTCGAGGTCTTCATCTTGGGGTTGAGGAGTAATAACTTCTATTGATGGTGTGTCATTGCGCGGTAGCCTTTGAAGTTCAATTGAGTCTTCTTGTTGGGGGGCTCCTGGGTAGGTCCTGGGTACGGCTCTGGCCGGAGCTGTGAGAGGTGTGATGGCTTCATCCGCTGGGCCGGATTGGACCTCGATGAGGTTCCGCAGAAATACTGCGTCCATGTTGAAGGTTCAATAATACTTGGTAATCGGTTGTTCTCATTCAAGGTATGTATGAAATATTCCTTTTTTTTACAGTAATTATAACTATAGTTATTCTTGCGTGGAAGGATGGAGAGAGAGCAGCAACATCAAAGGTGAGACGAGCTAAGGGCAGTTAAATATCCTGCACCACTTCGGTTTTCCGGTCAGGTGTTCACGAAGCCCGATAGGCACGATGGATGGAATGACTCTTTGGAGAAACCATGGATAATATGGCCCAACGACTTCATGCAAGCCACAACTAAATAAAACGGGGTCCGAAGACGGTGTGGTGGTGTATTAATAATGCGGGTCGACGATATCGGTCAATATTCTGACTACCTATTGAACGGACCAACTCACGATACCCTGAACACGAACGCTCCATGTGCGAGATTGCTTTGAGTAACTCCGGTGCGTCCATTTATTTGGAAATGCGCCACCTGGTACGAATCCAAAATTCATTGAATCACACCAGGTTGCAATTCAACCTTTACTATATCTAGGAAACGGAGGAGGGGACTTTAAACACTAGAACACTAAACATGGTCGACAGATTCGTTTCTACAATTTTGCCTATTTTCTAGTGTTGCTCTAGACCTTTTTTTTTTAAAAAAAAAATTATTTTTAATATTTTTTCTTTTCGTTTCTATATCCTTCTACTTCTCCGCGTATCAAGTCCACTTACACGACAACAGATCAAAGATAAACACGCACTCCATTGTGGAGGCCAGGTCGAAACGCGATATGCCAATCGGAGAGCATGTAATATTTTCTCGCGATCTTCCGAGGCAACAATAGGACTGTTTCGAGACTTTTCATGGGGAAGAGATCCACGGAGGCACGCCGCCACCAATCATGAATTAAGGTTGCCGCGGCTCGCCAAGGCTTCATCAATAAAGTCTCAACTTTCTGGCTCATCGTGACCTCAACACCCGGGGGGCATGTTCAGGGATAGGTGAAGACCTGGTGAAGGCCTTCCTTGCGTACTCCGTAGAAAAATTACAGCTTGCTTTGTTCAGACGCGTTTATGTTTTGAGCCGAAGTTCTTGGGTGATGTCGGACTTGTCTTTTGGTGGCAACTGGTCTCTAGAACCAGATTTGGCGACGATGGCTTCAAGGGGGTCCAAACAAAATACTTGGGCTGTCTTTCTCTGTGAACAGATGATAGCATTCTCAGAGCATATCATTACATTGCAATCTACAAGAGTACAAACTCACTACTACCTACATTATTACTACACTCTTCTTTTTCCAACCACTCAACGTCAACGTGGGTCAGCTAATTCACACACTCCTTAGCCTGCCGCTGCTTGGGTACAGCTCTACCATTGCTGGCGTAGTATCCTGTACATATATACAGAGTATGGCAGGCAAATGTATACAAGTAGGGTCTCAACTTTTCGGCGCCCTCATGACCTCCTACTGAGGCCTGTCGTGCTGAGGTGAAACCCTGGCAAGGATTATCTACGTAGAAAGTTGTTTTTACTGCCGCACATTTTGCTTTTGGGACAAGAGTATTAGACACCAAAACCCCTTGGCGTGCACAATTATGTCTAGGTCAACAATCACGAATCGCTTCAGGGGGTGAGGAGAGAGAAGGGGGAGGGGGGAAGGTATATAAGTTGATGATTTTGCTCCGTCTTTGAGCAGATCATAATATTCTCAACTCAGATCACCATACACAAAAATACAAACTCACTACTACTACCTAACCAAATCATTATACTCTCACCTTCTAATAACTATTCAACGCCAACATGGTTCAACTGTCCCACCTCCTTCTTCTTAGCTTCCCACTGCTTGGGTACAGCTCTGCCATACCCTCTCTCGCCGGAGAGGACCTCAAGCTCCATGAAGGCGAAGCCGGCAGTCCCATCACCGACATGGCGACTACCCTCGGCAATGCACACACCCTGACTCCCCGGGGCGAATGCAGAACCTACGCCGATTGTCGCATTTGCGGTTTTTACGAACGCTGTTGTCTCCAAAATGGCTTTGGAACTATCTGTGATTGCGGAACCACGGGCAGAGAGGACCGTTGCAAGTAAATGCTCCCACCCACCCAAATAAGAAAAGGGGAGGGGGGCACTCTGAGGCCTCAGAGTGGAGAAGGGTTATGGTGGGATATTGGATGGCGACAAGTCAGCTGTTGGTTCGTGTTTAGGGGGAGGTTGGATCGCAGGTGGCTTCGAGGGGAAATCAGAGGTCATTACGAGTTTGCGTTATGGGGGAGGGAGTAAAGTAAAGCTGCTGAGTGATTGAGTTACCATTCTTGCGCGTTTACACTTTATCAATAGTTATGTATGAGAGTCTAGCTCCGGTAGTAATTCTAAACCGCTGTCGCTCAAATGTCAAGCCCTCCCATCCCGAGAGAGAGAGAGAGAGAGAGAGAGAGAGAGGACATCAAACGGATGTAACTTAAGATGCGTTATACGCAAGCTGGGAGAGCATCTACTCTTTTCTCGCAAACTTTCAATGGTCATGAACCGCAATGCTTTTTGAGACGCTGTCATGGGGATCATATCTAGCGAGACCTCATCCACCCAAATCACGGATGAAAGTTGCCGTAATTTCTGCCAAGGCTTCATCAAATAAGTCTCAACTTTCCGATCATCGTGACCTCATCTGGGTCTGCTCTGGGGTAGGCGAGGCCTAGTGAAATACCATCTAGGTAGGAAACTGCTTTATTTCTGGCATTTCTTTTGGCTTTTGGCTTGACCACATCCACAATCTACCAAACTACAGGCTATATAAACTCACTTACAAAAGTACCACAACGCCAACACGATTCGCCTCTTCCACTTCCTCTTCCTTGGCTTCCCACTGCTTGAGTACAGCTCTATCATCCCCTGGAAAAAGGCCTTAAAACTCCATAGGGACGAAGCCGGCCGATCTTACCACCATTAGTATAGCAACCGATTCCAAAAGCCCCCCCTCTACTTGGAGTCCTCGGGACGAGAAATGCAGGACGTACCAAGACTGTCCTTTGTGCGGCGTCTACGAACGCTGCTGTCTTGGGGTTATCGATGGAGGTTTTTTATGAGTGCGGAACCACGGGCAGATCAGATCGTTGCATGTAAATGCTGCCCGTCCGCCCGCTGGTACGGGTGTATCGGTTTACCAAGAGGGGATCCAAGATTGTTCAACCGCAATATCTGGATCCTGGCGGTTGCATTCACGGTCTCTCGGAAACCTACGAACCATGTCGTATCTGAGCTGGGCCCCGATTGTCAGGAGGATTTTTTTTGTTAGGGCGAATTTATTAAAGTATCTATAATAAACTTGCTCTGCTCTAAACGCTCACGTCCATTGATGTATTATCACATCTATATTATTAGCTATTAAATGTATCTATAAGCAACCCTCTCCAGCATACACTAAGCTGTTATGTTGTGATGTTTAACATCATTTAGTAAAATGTTCTATAGAAATAGTAAAGATGTCCTTGCCTTGTACTCCCGTTTATCCCAACTGTTTTTACATTCACCCTTTTTGCCTCGTTGAAGCTGTGCAAAAGCTGGTTACCTATGGTGACGTGTCCATCCACTCTTCCTCGTCGCTGTAAGCAGTACCAACACCATGGTGACTAATGGAATATTCCGTTGCAATATCAGTCACCCCGTCAAAGGAGTTGTAGGGCACACCTAGATACTGTCGTACCAGATCAACTGCAAATCCTTGTTCTAGGCCATCGTTGACAAACTTCTCGCCGAAATGGGCCACAAACGGGGTCCAGATAAGGCTCTGCGGGAGCAAAAGTCGGATAACCCCTCGATGGCTCTGTTTCCTTGCACTTGTGGCAGCCTCATATAAAGCCGTCCGGCCTTTGGAGCATATCGCGTTAGGATTTGCCCCCTTGTCAAGGAGGAGTCGGACTATATACTCATTGTCGCTCGAGGCAGCGTGAAATAAAGCAGTCCAACCATTTTCATCGATGGCATCAATATCGACGCTCGCATGTGCAAGAAGAATCTTGACAACCTCTTCGCACCCGAAGTCTGCTGCATACATCAACGCCGAGACGCCTTCATGAGTCTTGGCGTTCACATTTACGTCAGTCCGCCCAAGCAGCATCTGCATTATCGAAATATGGCCAAAGCATGCGGCCGCGATAAAAGGCGTCCAGTCCAGTTCCGTGGGCGTGTCGGCCTGGATGCTCTCGAGCCCGAGCAGATATCTCGCTATATCTTCCCGATTATTATCAGCCGTCTGGTACAGCGCCGTCATGCCCCAATCGCCCCCTAGGTTAACGAATGCTTCATCTCGATTTATAAACGCTTGCACCACGCCCATGTGCCCAGCTGCCGCTGCTGCGGACAGTGCATAGCCAATCGAGTCAGGCGAGTAAGTGGTGTCCTCGCGATAGAGTAGCAGCTTGACAAGGGATTCGTTTCCTCTGACTGCTGCGTGAAGCAAGGCGGTTTCCTCTAGCTCGTCCGGGGCATCATCCTTCAAGTCTTCCCTCTGAAGCAGTAGTCTGACAACGGCTTCGTGCCCTTCCTGTACGGCAGCCACGAGAATCGAGCCGAACTTTGCCGGTGGAAGACCCCGAGACTGCTTGTCGAGGATGACATCATTTCGCCGGTCGAGAAACATCTGCACAATGCGTGCGTTGCCAAGCTTCGCCGCCACGAACACAGGCAAACAATGATTAGCATCTCTCACATTGACATCGACATCGGGCTGGTCGATCAAAAGCTCTGCAATTTCCTCGTGGTTGCCCTCCACCGCTAGATGAAGCGCCGTACAGCCAAACCTGTTCTGCGCATTGAGGAGCATCCCTTTCTTGAGTATAGTCTCCTGCGGACCCGCGTTTTGCTGGATGATGGATCGCAACAGGTGCATCTCCCCATTCTTGGCGAGGAGATGCAGAAGCGTGCTTCCTCTTGAATCTGTGCCGCGAAGTTGTCGAAACGTAAAGTGGCTAGCAAGCGAGGGATACGCGCGCAAGAGCGAGTACTTATCATGTGGCCTGAGATATTGAGCAATGTATAAAAGGACATCAAGTGGGATGATTGTACGGGGAAGCATTTTTTTTGGGGGGGGCGGTGGGTGTCTTGTTTCACTATACGATGGATTGTATTTGATTGAACAAATGATTTTTGGATGAAATGATTATGTCGTTCCAATGTTTGACGCGTTGACGGGATATTCGGTTGGATCAGCTGTGAGTGTCTACGCGCTAAAAGATGCCGTTTAATTTCTACGCCTGTTTGACGTCAAGGATACCTGCTACCCCCTGACTCACACAAGTGTTTCTCCAGCTCAATTATACATATAGGTAGCTTCAAGTTGTGCCCAGACAGCTAGATGGCCGTCTACTTTAAGATTATCGTTCATAACAACCCCATATCGAGTTTGATTAGGTCCCAAGGAATATACCACATTCCTCATGAATCAGAACCCTGATCTCATCTCTATCAAACACAATATATGTATATATATACATAACATGTTGTTAATCCAGACTCTTCAGACTCTAGACCACTCTCTCGCTTCTAAACTAACCTTCATATTCAGTAAACAAGCCCTTCTTTCAATAACTACTCTCCACCAGAAGAAACGAAACATGCATAGTGTCAAGGCTGTCTTATGCCAGCCATGTATACTTCACAACAAAAGAGGCATTCAAGGGTTATCTTTGCTGTCTTCTAAATGGCCAATTCTCAGCCATCTCATGTCTGCAATTCCGGTAGCGGTCCTACATCGCTGTCGCCCAAAACGGCAAGTCCGCATCTACATATCTATAAAGAAATCGAGCTTTAAAAAGAGGAGTCTTACCCATTCCTGTCTAGCGCATTTGCCCCTCCATGACCCCACCATCGGCTTACACTCCACCAAAATTTGTTTTTGAGATTTCTTCCAAATACTCCAACCAAGAATCCTTCGAGTCGAGGCGCACACCAGAATACTCAGGCAACCATGGGTCGACCGAAGCGCAACGTTCTCGCTGCGGCGCAAGAAGCAATGACCCCTCCTGATGATCTCGAACCTAACCAGACCGTCGTACGTGTCGTAAAACCAGAAGGAAACAACCTGTACGCCTGTGAGCTGCCAAACAAGAAACCCGTTGTTCTCGAGTTGGCGCAGCGATTCCGCAATACCATCTGGATCAAGCGAGGCGGCTTTGTCGTGGCTGAGGGATATCCCGTTGGTAGCACAGACAGTAGGGCAGCCGGGGAGATTGTAAACATCGTGCGCGACGAGAAGCTGTGGCGGAAACAAGCCTACTGGTATAGATTTCGACATTGAGTCCAGACCTGGCCACGATACTGACGAGTATTCTAGGCCCAAGGAGTTTTCCAAGAGCGCATACGATGACAGCGACGAGGACGACTCCAACGTCGGCAAGATGCCACCGAGCGACGACGAAGAGGACTGAGACATGTCTTTATAAGGAGGCTTAACAGTCTGCACGTCCATCATTTATTCTTGGTCCACGCAGTCCCGGCCGGTTTCGAAGCTTTGCTCTTCGGCTTCCACGCCAATGCCAAAACAACAGTAATGGCCGAGACGCCAACTACGACAGTCGAGCTGATCTCGGTGCTGGGGAAGACGTTCCAAGCCCACTCCTGAGCAAGCCACAAGGGAACCACAATGGCCAGGTTGCTTGAGGCTCGCCACAGCAGGTACGGCGTCGCCCATGCGAGATAAGCATAGAATTGGTAGTGGAGAGACCTGGCGAATAAAAGACCAACGGCGTTGGCGGAGAGGATGGCGAACATGACATAGTCGGGCGTAACGACTCGATTAGACACTTGGCGTTCTTGTTGCTCGGTGAAGGGTGACATGCCCCGTATAATGTATGGTAGAATGCTCAGGAGGTTCCGCTCAGAAGGCTGCAACCACTTTGAGATGAGAATCAACAGAAAAAGGACATGGCCAGCGAGTAGAGCCACTGAGAAACCACGGCTGAGGAACAATTCTTCGCCCAGCATGCGCCAATTGACTGTCCACTCAAACTTGAACTGTCTCGAAAGCTCGAAAGCCCGTCCCAAGTATCCTCTCCAATTGGTGGAAATGAAGGGAATGGCAATGACGAGCTGTACTTGGGCCATCAGCAATGCCAATCGTAAACTGCCCTTGAAACCCCGTCCAAGAAACAGGATGACAGCTACAGCCGGGAGCACGAGGAGAAGCGACATCTTGATTCCAAGGCCAATGGTGTATGCCAAGCTACCAAAGGTCCATGCTCTCCGCTGGAAGCAGAATATGGCGAGCCACAGGAAGAAGGCGGCGAAGCAGTCGTTGAAGCATCGGAGGACAAATACGCTATGGAGTCGTTTCGAGAGGATGAGGAGGGGGAAGACGTATGGGGGGACCTAAATCGTTAATCAGCAATGTTTCCAGGGTTTACGCAGGTGACTGAGGCCTACCTTGGCTTTCCAGTAGCAGAGCATGACCAGACTCAGCGTCGCCATGTACAAGACACCAAAGATTTGCTGCGCCAGAAGAATATCCTTGCCCTTGTTGGTCAGGTAGTAGAGCCCAGTGTAGATGTATACGTGAGCCGCCGGGTAGACCAACGGGCCAGTGCCTCCCTTGATGACCGTGTAGTCTCGCTCGCCATGGACGAA
This sequence comes from Cladobotryum mycophilum, assembly GCA_036429605.1. Lineage (NCBI taxonomy): Eukaryota > Fungi > Ascomycota > Sordariomycetes > Hypocreales > Hypocreaceae > Cladobotryum > Cladobotryum mycophilum. Next base: position 3,732,819 of record JAVFKD010000016.1, on the reverse strand, counting down.
TTGCTGAACCTGCTCCATGTATGCGACCCAATCGATCTCGGTATCTGTTGAATTGTTTCGTTAGCCAGAAACAAACAGCTTTTTTCTTCTTTTTCTTTTTCTCTTTCTTTTCTTGGTCTGGGGAGCTTATGATGTCACTTACAGGGGATTTTCCAGATAATCAATGCGCACAGCACAGCGTCCACGAACCAGAGCGATAAGGGGATAAGCTTGGACAGAGCATGGCGACCGTTGATGAAATCCAGGTAGAATTTCTTGAGCAATACAGATAGCGAGGGTTCTGAATCCGTCGCCATGTTGATTTTTTTACCGCCTGAAGCCCTGTCGAGCTCCCTGGCGGGTGAATCGATTGATTGATTGTTTGATCTGATGTTGGTGTTGAGTTGGTGAGATTGAATTTCCGACGTGGAGCTTTTGGCTCCCTCCAAACCTACAAGTATTTATACAGGTACTTACCCAGGTAGGCTCGTGCCCACGCGAAATGTTGACTTACACATGGCAATTTCTTTGGGTGATGAGCTCCACACTTACAAGACAGCCGCCCTGGAGGCTGCAGGACCCAACAAACCTCTGCACGAACTGCCGATCAGCTGCATAGAAACCCTGATGAATCCGGTTGGACACGGTATTCGCAATAACAGCAACAAAATGAGGTGTTGCATGTTTAGTGATCATTCATCAAAACACGTGTATCTAATTAATCCCATACAAAAAAAGAAAAAGAAAAAGAAAAAGAAAGAGAAAGAAAAAAAGGAAGAAGAAAAAAACTGGTTACAGCTTTGGCTGCCCCTCCAGATGTTCGCCGCTCCTCTTGCGATGGATCTCATTCACCAGTTCGACCACCCTCTCCGCACAGCCATACGCCCCCTGATAGCCCCAACCGCCGTGTCCGTAATTATGGACAATCGACGTCCCGTCATCTAGAGCTTCCTCCTCGAGCCTCATGCCGCCCTTTCTGTACGGTCGCAGCCCGACGTTGTGGCTTATGATGTTCAGGCCTTCGATGCCCTTGCCGTCTGTGAGCTGTGGCCAGGCCCGGACGGCTCGTGTCAGAATGCGAGTCGCAACGTTGGGATCGGGGAGTGCGTTCCAGTTGCCAATGTCGTAGGTCCCGCCGACGATGGTACCTCCGCCGGCGGCGCGCTCCATCATGTAGAGCAGCTCTTCGGGCTCGTCGTCGGTGCCGGAGGAGACAATCATGGGATGACACGAGTTTCCCACGAGTACCGTTTGCCCACGTGCCGGTGCCATCGCCGTGTCTTCAACACCGCCCAGCCTGAGGGACCCCAGAGCCGTCGCATTCACAATGATGTTGGCCGGCTGGCCTGTGTGGCTCAGTCCCTTGGCGTCACGGATATGCTTCAAAACGACACGCTTAAAGACGACTCCGTTTTTCAGACATTGGCCGACGAGCCAGGCGAGGAAGATGTTTGTGTTGATGCACAGGCTCGTAAACTCGCACCCAGAGTCTTGCCCTGGGATCATCTCATCTTGGCTCAGCTCGCGGTAGTCTGTGAGCAAAGACTTGTACCACGGATCCTTTGCGAATAATGGATCAATGGGGTGTCCGCTTCTAGTATCTAGGTCCTTGTGTCGTCTATAGACACGCGACTCTGCGTAGGCTTGTCAGTGATGTTGAGCCCAGTAGGATGAGCCGAATAGAAAAACGCACTCTGAAAATGGATGCCTGCTTCGGGTACCTCTTCAGTCAATCGCTTGAGTTCCGGCCACGTACGACGTTCCCATCTGCCATCCTTCTCATCCATTGCCATGCTAATTATCACTTGCTGTAAGTCCAAACTCGTGGATCAGATATATAAAAATAATGACGCAAGGCGACGCACGGCAAGAAATTGGCTCCAGCCCATGGTGATGCATATTCGATGTCCTTATCACCAGGCATGTGCTTTGCGACCACTGTGATCTTGTTGGCCTTGCTCTTGGATAGGAGGAGAGCCGAGGTGAGGCCAATTACACCAGCCCTTTGATAACCGTCAGAAAAGATTTCATCACGATGTTACCCGAATTGAAGAACTCACCCCGCCACCACAATTGTGTTGCTCATCCTGATGACCGTTGTAGCTGGATCCTTCAAATAGGTAGGTGTCTTGAACACTGCACTCTGGATGTCTCAAAGATGACCTTTGTCCAATGATCAAGACTTTGTTTTTCAGAAACAATACGAGGCAATTGATGGTGAGAAACTATAATGGCGGCTGGGTCTCAGACATGAAGAGTTTAGCTCCACCAATAGGACGTTCTCTCATATGGGCACAGATGACTACATGGCCTGCGTATGGTGGATTGTATTAGTATCCCATTCAATATTACACTTGTTAGAAGGGGACTTACTTTGAGTGTCGCAATTCCTGCATATTTAAATGGAAACATAGTAAATGCAACGTCTTTCCTTTGAAGAAACCGTGTGTAATGTGGACAGACTCTCAACAACTCTTATGTGTTTTACTATAGGGTAGTTTGATTTGAACCCAGCATTGTATCATCATCAAGATCGAAAACGGCTTATCCGTAATCGTATTCGGTGGTTTGTATCCGAGTAAACAAACCCATGCACTTTTTCGTCTTATTAGGGGGGATTTCTCACTGCCAACCCTCCCTTTGATCTCGGGGTGAGAACCTATCCCGGATCAGCTCAATTGTTTGCACTGCCACTGGACAAGCACAAGTAGATACATGCATGGTAAAGCTTTCTGGGACTAATAACTATTTACATCAAATTTCTATTTTTTTTTCAGGGGTTCATGACCAATTAGACGCCTCTCAATCTACGGGGTAATTATTGGGGCATCTGTCCATTCTCTCCAATCTCCAACCTGCCCCGCCAAGGGTCGAGCAGAGACATAAAATGAGTGACCCCCGGCCGGTAATTGATGATTTAAAACTTGGACTTTGATTGAGAACTTTCCAATCTCATACATTTGCATCGCCAAGGGGTTGAGTTTACTTCAACTCACGTGCATCATGACCAAATACGAATTTGGCGGTCCGTATGTTGCGCCCTCCCCTCATTGGAACTTCATCCCTGAATATCCCCACCGCTGACATGTTTTGACATTGTACAGTCCGGGTGCTGCCGCCATCGTCTTTGGGCTCCCCGTGCTCGTCAACTTCTTCTACTTTACGTGCAACGACCTAACCGGCTGTCCTGCGCCTGGTCTCTTGGACCCCAAAAACCTCTCCCTCGAGGGTCTCAAGGCCCAGGTCCCGTGGCCCAAGGATGGCATCTGGGGCTTTGCTAGCTGGGAGGCCAGCGGCTGGTTGGCCGCCTACTATTTGGTCAGCTTGATTCTCTATCGCGTGCTTCCTGCCCAAGAGGTGTACGGAACGAAGCTGCGCACGTTTGACCGCCCATTAAAGTATAGATTCAACGGTAAGGCGTTTGGATTGCTTTCATTTTTTCCCTTTTTTTTTTTTTTTTTTTTTTTTTTGCCAAGGACCTGATACTAACATAACATTCTCACAGCCTTCAGCAGCTCCATTGTTCAATTGATTGCTGGCGCTGTCGGCACATATGTCTATGGCGCAGACTTCCCCGTCTGGAAATTCATTGACGAGAATTACTTGCAGCTTTTGACTGCCAACATCATTCTCTCCTACGCCATCTCGGTATGGGTCTACGTTGGCAGCTTCAGCGTCAAGCCGGGTGATGCGGAGATGCGAGAGCTCGCCAAGGGGGCGCCACTGGTAACATCATTTACGACTTTTACATCGGCCGTGAGCTCAACCCTCGCGTCACCATTCCTCTGATTGGCGAGGTTGACGTCAAGGCGTGGTTGGAGATGCGTCCCGGTTTGACTGGCTGGATCCTGCTTAATCTGTCCTTTGTCGCGAAGCAGTATCGCCTATACGGCTACGTATCCGATAGCATCATCTTCATCACCACCGTTCAGGCCTATTACGTCCTCGAAGGCCAGTACTCCGAGTCCGGCATCTTGGGCATGATGGACATTGTGACCGATGGCCTGGGTTTCATGCTGAGCTTTGGCGACATTGTCTGGGTGCCCTTCATCTACACCACTCAAACCCGCTATCTCTCCGTCTACCCCGTCCAGCTCGGCTACGGAGGCCTCGCTGCCGTGAGCGCCGTCTTCTCCGTCGGCGTGTACATCTTCCGCGCGTCAAACTCCCAAAAGTACGTCTTTCGCACGACGCCCGACGACCCCAGCGTCAAGGGCATGTCGTATATCCAGACGAAGCGAGGCACGCGTCTACTCACAGCCGGATGGTGGGGGCTGGCGCGTCACATCAACTACTTTGGCGACTGGCTGCAGGCCACGCCCTTCAGTCTGCCAACTGGCATTGCTGGCTATCTCATCCTCCCGGCGGGCGGTGTCGCTGCTGTCGGTGCCGGCGCTGTAACCATGCTGGACGGCCGACAGGTTATCCAGGGCGATGCGAGGGGCTGGGGCATGGCGTATACCTATTTCTACGCCGTGTACTTTGCCACCCTCCTCATCCACCGTGAGCAGAGAGATGATGCTGCTTGTGCCGAGAAGTATGGCGAGGACTGGAAGAAGTACAAGAAGCTTGTTCGATGGAGGATCCTTCCGGGCATTTATTAGACGACTGAATATGTGGGTGGCGGGAAGTAGAGGGGAAGCTACAACATAAAAAGAGGGTTTCCGGTGACGATGAACGGGAGGGATTGCTACTCAACATTTGGCTTATTAGAGATCTAGATGAGGTGTCGAATATATGTAGTATGAAAATATCAATCTCATAACCTACATCACAAAGGTCAAAACTTGCTGAGGTGTTGGGAGTAATCCTGCTCTTTATTTGTTCATGTTGCATATGGACTCTTGAATAACACTCGTTCGAGGTGGATAGAAGCTGAGGCGCATTCACTGACTCTCATCACTTTGATGACCTCCCGCCATGGGGGTCCTGTCGTCCAGCTCCTGGGCAGTGGCACTGACAGGTAAATCATCTACCATAGCAGCAATTAGAGCAATACCCGTCTTTAGTATTGTCACTTACAACAATTGATAAAAATACATGCAACAGAATGATCATGTATTCCAGCTCGACGATAATCACCCGAATGGACATCAATGCTTGAGTCAGGGATGAATGACTCTTCGGTCAGTGAGTGTTTTGGTGACACTTACATAACACTGGACCGCGGGGTACAAAACAGCGCGGGGCACTTCAGGTACCTGGCAGGCCTTGATTTTTCAATTGAGTTTCATGGTGGGGTTCTGATCTGAGCTTCTTCGTCCTCCACGTCCGTCCTTTGAAGCACAGCATCTCCAACAACGACAACGACAACGACAACGACAATGCCTCAATCCGCCCTCCTCCTTGGCTCTGGCTACGTTGCTACCCCTACCGTCGAAGTCCTCGCTAACGCTAGTGTGCACGTCACTGTTGCTTCCCGTACCCTGGCCTCTGCCCAGAAGCTTGCCGGCAGCTTCCCCAAACACCAAGGCCGTCAGCCTCGACGTCAATGATACGGCCGCTCTCGAAGCCGCGGTAGCCCAGCACGATGACACAATCCTTGTTCGCCTAGGATGACCCTAATGTCACATTATTTGCATTCCGGCGGGCCTCAAAATGGGTTGAATGAAGTTCTTGCACGTTCAAACAGTTATAGCTTGTTGATACATATGAATAATCACACTCGAATGACTGCTCTGTCCAAATCTATCGCCATACTCCTCTACTCTCCAGTTATGCCGATTAACAACAGCAAGAGCCCGAACCTTAACAGTGGCATTCTCGACCAAATGAATCAATGCCTTGATTAGACTTTTTTGGTCATTGATTGAGCCCATGTTACATTTATCGACGCGATCGGGGATGATCCATATTATTTTGGCTGGACCAAACATACTTAGCACCCTGAGGAATACCTTTTGAAGAAGTCTATTGGTCTTGTCGCCGTGTTCAATGTTTTGTGCCTTGTGATTCTGCTCTGTCGCTCCATTCGCTGCCCGATATCCCTGACCTGTCACCAGAAGCTCTGCGTACTGCGCCTCATTTTGCATCGCCTCACGAGCTGGTCGTCATCATGAATATTTCAGTGGAGAACTCTCAAGCATCTGTAAGAATATGCCGGGTTCATCAAAGCCGTACCAGGTTTCGTCTCACCTGGATCTTAGGGACTCGAGTCAAAGGTATTGGCCCTCGAGAAACAGACCTTGGGACTGGAGCAGAAGCATTGGCTCCTCCTCCCGCCTGCACAAGACGGTGAAGGCAATGTGAAGGAAACCAATGAAGCAACAGAGGAGCCCAGTGTATGAAATCATGTCCCACATTGGAATGTGAAAGCTGAGAATATTTTCTAGAAGCCACAGGATGCTCCGAAGGAGGACCAGAAAACACATGACGAGGATATACATTTCCCTTTCCTCTCTTATAATTATTATAGAACATCACAGCTTACGCGGCAACAAATTGAGTTTAACCCACATTCCCGGGTCAAAATAATTAAAACCATCACAAATCCTGCCACTGGTGAACGTGCTGAGCGTCAAGCGGACGCTACACAGTCCAGGCCAGATGAGAACGGCAAATATGTCTTCACCCTAAAGAAGACAACGAAGACAGACAAGTAAAGGAAAGTCTGAAAATTCTTCTAGATGTCATCCCGGGTAGATTTTTCGGCGATGATCGACTGGACAAGTACTTCAAAGTGCGAGACTTATACCTAGAGGAGGCGACGATTCAGTTTGAGGATCTATGAACCATATTCTCCCTAGGAACCTTGGTGTACGGTAAGCCTTTTCAGAACCAAGAACAGGTTTTTCTTGTTCGAGACAATAAACCAGAACTCGGCGAAGGAACACAGCAGTTGCTGCCTGGGAAGCTTTCTTGGACGTACGATTGGGTTGGTGAAGGGTTTCGGAGAACTTGCTTTACGCTTGTATTTAAGCAATTCGAGGGAAATATATCCCTCACAGCTTTGCCTTACTTCTCCTTTGCGTTAAAACGCGCAGAGGATGAAGCCGTCGTGTAGATGTTGATCCATCGCGGTATAATGTTCCAAAAACTGTGTACCGTCAAGGATGGATCACGGCTATTCGATTACGAAGGCGATTTCATCTTCGGGAAGAAAGGGTTCACTGGACTAGCAAAAGACAATGATGTAGGTTGGGACACTCAAGTTTGGACTGGCTGCATTCTAACCTTATCAATAGGATGATGATGATTCTTCGAGGATGTCCGGGCAGGACTATAAACGCATACTATTCGGACGCCGCCTGACAGCGGAACCTACCATAGTGACGCCTTCATCCTATGTAAGTCGCTCGATGACCTCCATGCTTGTGTGACACTAACTTGCTGCTGTATATAAGCAGTAGGATCGTGGTCGCTATGCGTCCTACTCCCTGTACAGGCTCCCAGTTGCCTGTAATGGAAATCCGGATCCAACTTCGGATGATACTGATTGCATCTGCTCCGATTGCCAGGACAACACAACAAGGGCCTGACCGCCAAGTACAGGATCAAGTTCGACGCGTCCGAGGCCTGGAAGAGTGAAGTCTAGGAAGACGAGCAATACATGCTCTCTGTCCTCCTGGCGTGCTCGGGTACGTCTTCAAGGATAAGCAGTGGGCGCAGCTGCAGGTCGACTTTATCAAGGAAATTCCACACAGTGATCCGAATAACGCTTGGAGTAACCGACTGCAGCTTGCCGATCGGGGCACCAAAGACATGCTCTTTGATCTCGTGTGAAGTCACATTTCGTCGATAACAAAGTCGGCAGGTAGACCAGAACGTATGGATCTCGAGGTAGACGACATCATACTGGGCAAGGGAAAAGGACTAGTCATTCTCCTATATGGTATAATTTCTAGTCTCCCTCCCCTTGAGAGCCGAGGGAGAAGTGTGTCTGCATCAATAGATTGGAATGCACTTGTTTCGGGTACATGGAGCTTCTCCCCATTGCCAGCTTGCGAATGAAGCAAACTTGCTAACACTCTCAGTGTTCCTTCGAGTTCTTGAGCACTACCAAGGGATCATGTTCCTCACGACCAACCAGATTACTCATTTCGACGTAGCGATTCTCTCTCGGATTCATGTCTCCATCTAGTACCAGAGCCTAAGTCGGCTGCAGATGGAGCAGATCTTCAAGGGCTTTCTTCAGCCCCTTGATGAGAAGCGTCTCATTGATGGCTATAGAGATATCCTGGACTGGCTCAAGGAAGAGGTCTACAGCATTGGATTCGATGACCGCCAGATCCGGAATATCGTCACCATGGCTCTAGGCTCGGCCCGCGCCGAGAAAAAGTACAAGCAGGGTGACGGCAAGCTGACCAAGAAACATTTGAAGTCTGTCGTCAGCAATGTGGGCTCATTTAAGAGGGATTTTATGGTCCAATACGGTCGTTATATCGGCGGGCATGAGAAGTTGATCAAGTGAGATGGGAAGCTTGGCTGGATGAAGCTGTTCGGTCTGGCAATAGTCTGAACGACTGAGTCTGGTTCTTTGGTTGTATCGAGACAATTCTCGAACATCTGATGTACTGGGGTATTGTAGAGGGCCATCTTCTAATAAAAGAAAAATTCATGCAAGACTGGAGAATATTGGGAGACAAATGACGATGCTGATGCCTCAAGGGTTCAAAAGGGCGTGTTCAGCTCAGGGATAAGAGAGTGACTCGTGAGACCCTTGGATGCGATGAGAATAAAGACTGGATCTCGGTGATGGAGATCCTTGACCTACTGCCTGATGACGTAGAGCTAAGAAACAGAGAGAGATGAGTGGTGGAATAAAGGACAAGAATAATAGCCTTGTCCATCGACGTTTGAGCTTCGGGTCGTCGCGCTGTAGGTCATGATGAATTGGTGGAATCTTGATTGCCAAGGGTATCGACAGGTAAGGAGTACGGAAGCATCCTGGAGGTACCATGAGGCTCCTCCTCCTCCCCTGCTCTCAAGTTCTGTTGCTGGGTCTACCAGCCACAGCTTCGCCAACGCATCATCATGCATCCACCGCAGCCCTATGCGAGATTGCGATGCATATTACCCAATCTTTCCGCCCACCAGGAGACATGGTGTACTCCATATATGCATGGCGATCCGTGTAATTCATACAGACCTCTAAATAGTCTGTTGAAAGTCATACGAGTATTCGCTCAAACATCAGAAGCGCCTATTGCGCTGGCACGGCTTTCCATGTCTGCCCAACAGACTCACTCTCTCAAGAAAGAAAGAAAGAAAGAAAGAAGAGGGAGCAAGGTTTCCTCCACACCACTCCACTCCACTCCATTCGTCTTGTCTCTCTGCATGGATTTCCCAGATTGACTACCCCCGCATCTCCTTATCGGCAAATTGGGAACGCCTTTACGTAAAACATGTCGTCCCTCCCCCCGCCTCGTCAGAGGCACAAAGAAAAGTGGCGTTAAGCCTTTTGGTGGTAACAGGTGAAATCACAAATCAGGCTGAGAGGTATGAGACATGGACGATGCTTTGTGAGTCAAAAAGACAAAAAACTTCTGCCCCCGTTTTCTTCTGAAGGAAAAGCGGGACAGGGTAGCTTTGGAACGTCTATAGTGAATAACTAATAAGAGGCATTTTGTTGGTCATTGGAAAAGAAAAGAAAAAGAAAAAAACACACACAGATAATAATGAAGTTGTTAATCCTAAGCCGTGTTGTTATAAGCGTTGTTTCGCAATTATGGATGCCCAAGTCATCGCAATGCTACAACAACAACAACAAGCTACTTCAGAGACTCAGAGTCTTACTCTGTTTCGTGAGTTCCACTTCTTCTCTCACTCTCTCTCTCTCTCAGGCCAGTTTTGCCCGCTATCACACTGATGTGGTGTTGCTTGGAGTCTCATAACCCCACCATCAGACTCAATCTATTAACCTTCTCAAGGTCACCACCAGTTTCGTCAACGTGACAGGGATTGGCCCGCCAATCATTGCCAAGTCAGGCGTATGTTTCCTTTTTCTGCTCAACTCTACACTTGGCTTGAGCTGAGTCAAACTAATTGTGCAATAGTTTGGCGTATCAACGGGTTTCAACATCGGCAATGGATATGACAAGGTGGTGTTGTTGTTCAACGCCGTAGGCGAGTAGATGATAGGAAGTCTTCTTCTTTGCAAAACCCGAGCACAGGGTCCATGCTTATTGGTTACCCTTGCAAGCAAGACAAGGGCACTACATGATCACTAATCCCGCTCCAAGACCCTTGCTGCATCTGTGCTGCTTAACGCACTGACTGACTTGAATCTTTGGATGGAGCCAAACGCCGAGAAGCGGTACGGAGATTATGTTCCGTTCTCGATCATGTCCGTCGTCGCGTCTTGGGGGGTTTAGACGTGGAACTATAATAGTAGCAGTAGGCATAACATGCCAACATTTCTTCCTTTATTGTACTAGATGATGCATATTCCGTTGGAATTCCTCCCTTCGGCCGAGAGAAAACTATGCACCCCCCCTCCCTTGTCCCATGTAGGTGAAACCATCCTCGATTGGCAGTTGAGCGGCAGTCCCCGCATCTCCCTCCCTAGTTGCGGAAAGGCGTAGGGAGGCACATTGACCAAGAACCATGTGACTGTGACATGGCATGGCATGGAACAAGGTCTCGCGACTAAAAAGTAGACAGCGGACGACGAGGGTGGATCATGAAAATGCCGTAAAATGCCGTGAAGAGACAAGACTCGGCAACTTATTCTTCGACCGATGTGACTTGGCAAAAGAAACAAAGATCCACAAACCTTCTCTCGTCTGAGCAGGTTTAAACTCTTTGGTAGAAAGTGTGGAGAAGGACTAAATTGTGACAAGCCAGCGTTTCGTGCTTGTCAGAATGCATTGAGTCGACCTTGTTCACTTACTTTGTACATGGACAAGCATCACAAACCATGTCGTGTCGCGATAACAGCCCGCCTCCTCCATCCTCTCACCCCTGAAAGAGAGCACAGAATCTAACCGACGTCTGCCTCACCCTCCTTTCCCAGTATCTCGCTTAAACAAGATCGAGATTACAAAGCATAATCCTTCACACTTGTATGCAAATCCAACCACATATAGCTAGCCTTGCGCCATCATCACGATGTGACGCCCGCAAGCAAATGTCTCCATCAACAGCAGATTCGTCACAGCAAATCGCCACACCACAAACAACAACAACCACGACAACAGCAACACCGTCCTCGGACACCATCCACGGACACTACGCCGATAGCTTCGTTTTTTCTTTCTCTTGACCGCCTGTTCTTACGCGTTATTCCCGCATCAGATGCCCAACGTAAACCGGGAACTAAACTCGTTAAGCTACGGCAGTGCCGAAGGGGAGTGCCGAGACAAATAGGCTATTCCATGATATAGCTTGGAACGCTAATGCGCGGGCCGCACACGGCTCTTGGGACTGCTTAATCCAACCAGAACATCTACCAGAACACATACGGTATCGATGATCCGAGACACAACGTTGGCCAGGACTTTTGTAGCTCTCTTTTCCTCGATCCAATCAGGGCTTCCTACAGGTACGGTATGTTCAGCTACTATGGTCCATGATATCACAGAGCATCAATGTCTCATGAAGCAAGAATGGGATGATCTAGACTTTGCTATACCCCTCTTCTAAATCCGATCGGATCATCTACAACTCATTCGATTCGCATGATCTTGGCTTCATACGACGATCTAGATGGGGTGAGATTTGTCATTTGTTTCATAAGCGAATCGGTCCATGCGTTCGGCTCTCTGCTGGTTGCAAATAGAAGGGTAGGTATCCATATATCTATTTAGTTCACATTACATCAAATATTAGCCTATAAAAGGTCTGCTATATATATACATGGTTCGTCCCCAGTTCCCTCTATATCAAGACTTCCATCCCATCTCGGAAAGATCTTTTGCTCTCATCCAGTAGAGATTCTGTCCGGGAACGTTCAACAGCTATACCCGCTCCATCTCTCTCTCCTGAGCTTTGATTCTTCTTCTTCTCCCTCGCAATGAAACGCGTCGTCGTTGTAGGGGCTGGCCCCTGTGGCCTCACGGCCCTCAAGGAGATGCTCGACGGTGGCCACGACGCCATCCTCCTCGAACGCTCCGACAGGCTGGGCGGCCTCTTCTCCACCTCCCAGGCCTACCCGAACCTACATCTCACCATCTCCAACTGGGCCATGGCCTTTTCCGACTTCCCCGACCCGCAGAGGCTGTGCTACTCCTCCGGCGAGGAGTACCTGTTCTACCTCCAGAGCTACGCCAAGCACTTCGACCTCGAGAAGCATATTAGGTACAGCTCCGAGGTTGTCAACGCATCCTTGGATGACGTTGACGGGAAATGGACCATACAGGTCAAGCAGCTGGCGGAAGAAGGAGAGCCAACGATTAGCATGGAGGCTGACTCCCTCGTCGTATCCACCGGTGCCAATCATGTGCCGTACGACATGCCCGAGGGACTAAAGGGGTACGACGGCAAGGTCATCTACTCAAACGATTACGGCGCCGAGTTGAAGCGCGAAGTGGGCGAGAAGAAGCTCAAGGTCCTGGTCATTGGCGCCGGCGAGAGCGGTGCAGATGTCTCCGCCGAGCTCGGCCACCTGTCGCCAGGAAACGTCTCCGTCTGGCTCCGCCGAACCCCCTGCTTCGGCCCCCGCTACCTCAATAAGCGTCGCGAGATGGACCAGGTGCAGGCCAACAAGAAGAAGGACTTCCCCGTCAACGGCTTCCTCGAGGCCGCGACCACCAACCGCATCAGCTCGGCGCAGAACGTCTACACCTACGGCTTCTGGCGGAGGATCCTCTGGCGCCTGCCCATCCTCCACAAGACGCTCTCGGAGATCTGCCTGGAGTGCACCAAGTCCACCGTCCTCAGGAACGACCAGGCCACGTACGTGACCAAGAACCAGATGATGTGCGAGGCCATCCAGGACGGAAACGTCGATCTCGTCGTCTGCCCCAGCATCTCCTCCAGCGGAAAGACCATCGCGTTCCAGAAGGCCGACGGCACGACCGAGAAGCGCGAGTTCGACGCCGTCGTTCTCTGCACCGGCTACCGCACCGAGTTCCCCTGGATCAAGCTCCCCAGCAACATGCCCCCCGTCTCGCCCAACCCCCGCGCCTGGTACCTCCACTGCTTCCCCGAGGGGGTCGGCCACCGCCTCTTCTTCGTTGGCTACGCCCGGCCTCACCAGGGTGGCTTCCCCGCCATGGCCGAAATGGTCGCCCGATTGGCTGCCCTGGTCATCAAGGGGAGAGGCAATTGCCGTCCGACTACGCCGACCAAGCGCGCCGCGACGAGGAGGACTCGCGCGAGTACTACTTCCTTAGCCCCAACCTGCTCACCCTCGTCGACTGGAACTCTTACTTGGAGAGCGTAGCCCGACGAGTGGGCTGCGAGCCCAAACTCCCCTTTTCCTGCGTGCTGCTCTACAACCTCCACATGCTGTCCGTCCTGCTCCTGGGCATCCAGGCCTTTAACTCGAGCCTCGTCCCATTCACCCTCCTCCAGACCCTCGCCTTCTGGGCCGGCTCTGCATTCCTCTCCCTGACCATCCACAACGGCCTCCTATTCAGATGGTACTTTTACCCCCAGTGGGCGGTGTGGTACCGCCTCCGCGGTCCCAATGCCAAGCCCTGGCTCTTCGAGGACATGAAGGCGAGGACGAGCATTATAAAGAGGACCACCATAACCCGCGGCTTCATGTGGCTTGTTGTGTGGTCTATCCCGACATACTATGCCCAGCGCCTGATCTCCCCCTGGTATACCTGCCCCATGTCATCCTGACGGCCTTGGGCATTCGGTTCCCCGCCGCGTGGGGTGGCCTGCTGCGTCCCAAGCTTCACGTCTTACATAACTGCATGTGGCGTTTCTCTGACCTTTTCTTGCCATGAAAGGATTTTGGTCAGGCTCTTTTTTCTTCTCCTTTTTCTTTTCAAGGGGGTGGTTGATTGCGTTATCAAAGATTGCCAGACAAGGGACTCGGGACTGTCTCCTATACGACGAAAGGTGTCTCCTCCCGATATGCGAAATTTTGCTTTTCAGTTGACGATTTGCTATCTGTTTATGATAACGGATATGAAGGTTGTGACGCTGTGAGAGGGAGGGCGGGGGCGGGGGCAAAGGATGCTGTGCTTGGGATTATCGAGACATTGATCATGATGGAGGACATTTCTGAAATGATTTGAATAAGCATGGTTTTCCCCTTTTGTTTGATGAACCATTTAGGTGCTGCCTTTTTATGGTAGCTTGAGTGTGCAGGCTTGATTGGATGTAATTATACTCACCGATCATCGTTCATAGCATAAATACAACCAAGTAAATGAGTAAACTCGAGAGTGTCAAGGCTGAACAGTCGGGTTTCTATAATTCCAATACAATTGTAGCGTATCTCGGTTTCTCGGGGTTGTAGTTGTATCGCAGAAACAGAATACTTGGAGGTTTACTGTCAGACCTGGGTAGTAGAAAGGGAAGGGAAGTCGCCTGGAGAAAGGGTCCATATAGGAGTACGCAATACGTTCATAGTCGAGCCATAAAATAGTCCCTATTGTATCCGTAATTACGACTGTTTCTGGACATTACGTTCAGCCTGCTATGCTCTGCTCTATCTTTATAGCAGGACTATCACAAAGAGTCTACAAAGTCGAGCCGTAGCACAAGGAAGAGAACCAAGAATTTTGTTGATCTGTAACCCTTTTTTCTACTAAACCGAGACTTGTGCAGCCCCTTTATTGCTTTTAACCAGCCACTGGACAAACGCCGTGACATGCAGTTAGCATCGGTCTCCTGATGTTTACGCAGATGTTGATGGGCAAAGCCGACAAATGTTCAAGCAGCATGTTCTTTCTAACCTACTATACAACATGAGGATCAAAAATATAACCGAAACGCAAGCCCTACAAGACTACTCAGAGACTGCCCCCAGCTGTATACTCATGGATATTTACCTACCCTTACTACAACAACCAGAATCTCTGATATTTCACACACAAGGGAAATCTCTAAGAATTAAACATAAGGCTGCACTCCCCTCGCGACTCCAGCTATATAGCATAGGAAACTACTCAAATGAACGAGGAATCTTACAGTTGGCAGCTCATGCAACAAAGGCTAATTGAGACGTTCACCTCCCTACTACTCTTTGGCTACTTAACCTTTGCTTACAGGTTGATTTTATCATTGGTTACTTTCAAATAAGTAGGAGAATGTTAAACAGCTACCAAGACTGAGATGTGATTCTAAATCAATGAAATTAAGAGGGAATGTCATCGATATCTAATTCATATGGGCTTAGCATAATCTCTCCAGTATGTAAACACTAGATATTGTATAACAAAGCTTGCCCGTAATATCGAAACACCAAATCACATTGCCAAAGTGAAGAGGACCCCTTTCTTTCATATAAGGATGCTAGCAACCCACAGTTACCTCATTATCCGTGTTAAGAAAAATACCATCCATCATTAAATCAAACCACAACTACAGGATTGGGCAAGCACAAGGCGTTTGACATGGCACTCACCCATTTGCTATCCACGAATACATCACCACGTCTCTCCGCAAAACGTGTCCTTTGTCTCGCAAATACTGCCTTGCAACGCGGCAGATTATGCGAGGCACGGTCGTGGCAGCCTTCGGTAACGTTGCTCACTTCTCGCTCCGGCCATGCACCCGTCCGACCATACACGTGTTGCAAGTATTACCAATCAAGACACATACGGCAAGCGACCTTTGGGTTGAATCAACTACTTCAAGGTTATGAGTACGAGTAAGCTCAATTGTATGTTTGTCTGTCAGACATGTCACCTCTAAACGACTGCATATGTGAGACGGGGGAGCATCTCTTTGGGGTTGGCCGGACTACGATTCTTAGATCCGCCCATAGAATCCATGTCCCTACTCAACGGGCGGTGACCACTATATTTATTTCTAGAAGCAAAGTCAGTAGCATCCAGCCTCCAAGCACCGTCAAGTTACTATTTAGAATGCCATATCTTTAGGTTATTGTGGCGTGGGTATTCTAGACAGTTGAGGCGACCCTGAACGAAATTACCCATCCCATCCACGTGGGAGCCTAGCAACGGCCCTTGTGCCCCCAGCCTAGGAGAGATAACGTTTGCTCTCTAGAGAAATTGGACACAGAAGCTGCAGATGAAGAGGCTTGGGACAGATGCATTGCGCAATATGGGGTCTTAGGCCGTCCAACGGCGGGTGATTGGCGCATCCGCCATTCAATGTAATGCGATAGGCTCAACGCGGAGATGAAGTGAAAACGGGTAGCGATAGCTGCAGTAGGACCCTATTAGAGTGGCCTGGAGCTTTCCAAGCAGGGGACGGAGCAATGTCGCTTGTTGGGCGAATTTCCCCTGGAAATTGGTTCCACGGCGTCAAGATGACGGAACGCTGCATAATGGCACTTGAAGTTAGGCATTCGATCGCGTTCGCAATTACTGTTTTCTTTTGCGGAGTGATGACTTCAAGTATTGACCGAGCATGGTGAATCAGCGGCTCTAGCTGCATGTTACACGCCAACCAAGAATGGCAATGAGCTCGCAAAGTTGTTTTCTCTGCATGCACATGTGCTTCAGCTTGGAGGGGGGATTCGGGTGATGGTGAACTCAAGAGGGGGATGCAAAGAAGAAATAATGCCTAATTGGCCCGTAAAACGTAACCGAGTCACTCAAGTGGCGCCCCACGAATACCAACCAGGAACGACACGACACAAGGAGGTCAAAACGTGTCGCACCACGACAGACGAAGGACACAGACAAAGACACACAAACACTGCACGTTGACTTGTCGCGGGCAGACGAGTCGCACGGCCAACGAGCTCGTCCGTTCAAGCATCATCCGTAAGGAGCCTTGCTTGTCTCGTCCCGCCTTGGCTGTGGAGCACAAAGCCCGCAACCAGTAGAGCTGCAGGGCCCATCAAGACATGGGATGATGAAGCCAGTTTTTTGCTTCAAGAATTCGCCTCAATGACGTATCCAAGTCCACTTGTTCGGGGAAAAAGCATGTGTTTTGAGAATTTAGAGTCGTCGGACCCCACGATGGCGTTGGAGAATGTCTTGGTAGGCCTGTAAGCAATCCGTCCCAATGACGACAGTGATGCAAAGGAGAGAGCTCTCCCGCCTCTCGCCTCCTTTACATCCCATCCCCCTTGTCAAGGAAGCATGTTCCCAACGCTATCGTCCAATAGTGTGAATGATGCGACGTACTGTGCGGACACGGAGAGAACCTGTTTTTCTTCTTCTTCTTTTTCCTTCTCGCCCACGGGGTGGTGGGACACTTGGGAGTCTGTGTGCGGCAATCAATGCTGTGTGGGCCGGATCAGCGCAGTTCTGGTCGGCAACGAACCATCCATCCATCGAGTAGCTCGTTGGCAAACGCAAACTATCAAACCGTTTGTTAAGCATGAATGTCTGATGGTGTGCAGATGTGTTTGTGTTGGACAAGGCCTGCTGAGAGAAAAAGGCGTTATGAATTGCCTATTTCATTTAGCATGGTTTTGCGTTTGTAGATTGCGGTATCCGTTCTGGAATCGCTTGTAGCAGAGGCCAGCTGAGGAATACGAAGTCTACTGCGGGGACAATAAATGGTTCATCGACGATACGAAGACCTTTGCATGGATACATTGGCTCCAGGAGGTCTTGACTAAAAGTGCGTGCAGCAGGGCGTGCCGTAGCCTGCAGGGAGGTGCAGAAGATGGTCAGGGATAGCCATGCTTACGATTTTTGCGAATGGACCTCAAACACTTATTCCGAGGAGGCGTATCAGTTGCAATAAAATGATGCAAAAGCGGCGTCAACCTCATGATGAGAGAATGATCCGCGTATGTTGCACGATTGACTGCACATGTATCGATAGTACTTGAACAAGCAATTCTCTGTTTCAGTACATGGATTCGGACTTGAGCGGCGAGGTAATTATGGCGAACAGCAATGCGGGACAGCCGGGAGGAGCCATCCATCCAAGAGCCCAACGATGCGGCTCGGCCGCCCGAGTGTGGGCTCCAGTGGAGTTGGGATCGAGACAGGTGGTGATCCAGAGGGGGAATCTGAATCAGGGTCAGCCAAAGCCAGTCGAATGACGGTGCAGGCACTGTCTCAAAGATTACCTAGCCGTAGGCATTGCTGCGAGCCTATGTATAAATGTGTTGGCAACCCTAAAGAAAGGAAAGCAAAGCAAAGTAAAGCAAAGCAACTGACGGTTTCATGTGAAGGGCGAATGGGTGGAATAGAAGCCAGGATTTGTTGCTTTGAGCATCTCACTCTCGGACCCCGCGCATGCCCCTAAAGCAAAGCAAGCAGAGCAGAGTAGTAGTAGAGCAGTAGAAGGAGAGTGAAGCAAAAAGAGCCCGTCTGTTAGACGATCATCTATCGCGGCTAGTGGGGGGCTTGGAACTAAAAGAAGGGCTTGAAGGCGTGAAGTCTTGAAGAGGGTTGGACACTTGGACACTCTGAGGCTTGGAGAGTGAGGGAAGAGGGGCGGCGGCGTACGCCTCTGTAGTGTGGCTGGAGTGGCAAGCCTCACTGATTACGGATTGGAGAAGGCAGCAACAAACGGGTTTGATTAGCTCGCTTCAACTTAACAAACGCACATCTCGACACCTCTTTTCAAAGGGATGAGGCTGATTGGAGACGCTTTGAGTGGCCAGTCTTGGAAAAACGAACGCCTGGTGGCTGTTCAGATGACCCATCCCTTCAGGTCGGGGCCAGCTTTTGCAATCTCTCAGAGACATCCAATGAAATTTCTCATATGAACGAACTCCCTTGAACACGCAGACGCACTATCTATTTGGTAGATAAAGATAGGTAACCTGCAATGTAAGCCACCCCGTGATTTGACGGTAACTGCGCCGCAGCTTAAAAAAGTAAAGATACTAAGTAAGGTTGATGCCAGATGCGGTTGATGCCGGCTACTGCTGGTTGCGGTACGACGTTGAGAGCCAGTCATGCTATTGTTAGACTAGCAGAGGTCATTGGACGTTTGACTGGACAGTTTAAGGGAGAGAGACAGGTAGAGAGAGGCAGGCAAGTAGGGTCGGCCGGTCAGATTAAATCGAAAATAGAAGCCCCGAAAGAACCCCTGTCTCGGCCTTGATTGCATGTATGTACGTATGTACCTTTATCCATGATGATTTGATGGATCCCTATTCGGGCTGCATTCAGTCAGTCAGTTAGTATTAGTGTAACAACAGAATCAAGGTTGTATGCCGACGCTGGCAAACGGGTCTAATCAGCCACGAGTGCTGCAAGACGGCAGGTAGGGCAGGCATTGAATCCACAGGCCACTCTTGTACTTGTAATTGCACTCCACTGTAAAATGCCACTGTGATGCAGCACCTTCAAGCCCTAGAGGGGCAAACAGGATCAACTGTAGCCAGTAAGAGTAGACTGATAGGGCAATGCTTCAGGCTGTTAGTGACCAGTTGGGCCCTCCCTTGTCTACATCCCTGCCCAGTGGTACCTGGTGGGACAAGGACCCCCCGTACCAGAGACCTTGAGCTACCAGGGAGCCAAACGGGAATAATCCATTGAAAAGCAGGGGTCTCCCAGTATACGAGGAGCCAGGCACAGGTAGAACCAGGACAATGACGCTGACAACCTGGAAGGGCAAGGCGATGGATGATGCCAGTCATTCCGATGGATGTTTTGCTGCTGCCGCCGCTCAACAAACGGCATCACAGACAAGATCATCCAACTGCATGTATGTATGTAGTGGGCAAGGTACATAAGCATAAGGTACTAAGTATGTGCGAGACACGCATTCAACGGGCTCATCAGCTGCGGCAGCGCCACTTGCCGGATAACGGTATTTGCCTGGATCCATTGTAGAACCATTAGCGAGTCGTAAACTCCGTAAGGTACCTACTTGGGTCGAGAGTGGTAAACGTCTTTCTTGCTACATACCTACCTAGTACCTACCGAGGTGGGTGGTCTCCTCTGCCAAGCGCACTGTATACCTTGTATCGCTACCTTTTGCACAGCATTGCCAAGCGTACCACGCTGTAGCAGTGAAATTAGTAGTGCCCCAGACGGGCAGCCCTTGTTTGTCTATCCTGTCATTGTTCATCGCCTTTTCCCGAGCTGCCGGACTAGGATTGGGAGCCCTGGAGCCCTGAAGTCTTGGAGCTGTGACCCGACTCCAATTTTTCTCTCTCTCTCTCTCTCTCTCTCTCTCCATCTCTCTCCAACGCTAGCACTACTCAAGAGGCCACTACAGACCGCTAAGGCCCCCTCTTCAAGGGCCCTGATCTCTCACTAACAGTGTCAAGCGCCAGTGGAGGTGCCATCATTCAGTAGGCCCAGTACCACAACCCACCACAGTCCACTGAAATATTACCCACTACCCGCCGCCCTTTGCCTGCGATTCAGTGATTCCCATTTTTCACCCCGGCATCTTCGCTTCGCTTCAGTCTGGCAAATCTTCCTACTCTCTTTTGTTCTCTTTTTCTCATCACAAAGCCCTGGAATACAAAGTAATAAGTCGCATTTTTATGTCTCAAGCAAGGGCTCTCTCTTCTCCAGAATTAATTACTTCAAAGAGACCAATCTCGTATTCCGTCGATACCTTATATATCCCGTCGTCATCATACGGTCGCGCAATCACCTTTTGAGGCCCTGGCACTGCAGCAAGCAAGCACCTGTTCCAATCACAACGAAGCGTTCCCTTGGCCAATCCACGCCGCCCAATTTTGTTCGGTTCACTGGCCTGCGGAGTATTCTCACGATAATCTTCAGATTTTGTATAGAGACGCGCATGTCGTTGTGACCGGTCGTTACTTCATGCGCGTCTGCTGTCTCTTCATCACTCTTATCTAAGACTTAGATCACCACCATGCTGTCTCACGGCTCGCCTGATCTCGATCAAAGAAGCAAGTACGCACTCAGCAAGACGACTCGCACGTAGCGGCCAAACGCCACTGCGGCCCACCACCACTGACGAAATGGCCCTGTGGCTCTTTCGACTCAAGGGCTCCCGCAAACGCTCCAGCAGCGGTGCTGCCCTGTCTGACCCCGACAATGCTCCTCCACCACCAAGAGCCATGACTGAAGGAATTGTGAAGAGGACTGGATCCAAGAGAAAGCAAGTTGCCGCGCCATTACCATCGCCACTGCCGTTGCCACTGCCATTGGCGCCGCCCCGGCGAGCACGCACATATAGCTTCTCCCCTGATCGCCGAGATTCGATTCGCGTCGACCGACGGGATCAAGATGAAGCCACAAACGAAAATGCACAACCCCCTGCTTCGGACAGGGTTCCGACTCTGCACCACAAGCGAAGCAGTAATCATCCCATGAGAAGGAAAAGCAGTAAGAGGAGGAGGGAGGATCATAACAGGGAGGCCGAGATCAAGGCAATGACCAACTTTGTACCCATAAGAGCAGCTACCTATGCTTGGACTCCCACCCAACCCCCGAAGCATATTCACAAGAGGGTAAGGACTATGGGGGCTGAGCCTGCGTGGGAGCATCCAACTTCCGATCTCTCATTGCCACTCCACAGCTCGATTAACTCTACTCTCTCATCAGAGTCTGAGCTTGTATCGTACAGAGTTTCAGCTCTCGACGCCCTTGCGCCAAGGCCAACCTTGCGATATGCCGCATCACGAATTCTAAACTCACGCGCCTCTGTTCCTACACGATCAGGCTCTCAGAAACGATCGTTGGCGGGTCGTGAGCCCATCCCTGAGGAAACGCTCAAGGCACATAAACGCATTGATGACCTTGCAGATGGCTTCGATGCTAGCGAACTACGAGAACTCATGGAGCGGGATGCTAGGAGGCGGGAAAGACAGCAACAACATGAACGAGAGAAAATGGAGCGAAGATTGGCCCGCAAAGCAGAGAAGCAGAAGCTCAAAGAGGTAGAGGCTCGGCAAGCAGGAACACCTCCCCCGAAAACCTGGAACGAGGTGTCATGGGTCGAGAATTGGCTGGTCTAGGTATCGACCCACCGTCCACCGTGGTGACATCTTCCAAACAGCGAGACTCTCCCGAGCCCATGTCTGGTGTTGACGAGGATTCTCTCAAGAAGTCTTCTGAGGGATCTCCCAAACAGCCGCTAGAGGCGTTTCACCCAGTGGATGAATCCACATCGGTTCCGGAGGTACGACCATCAACGGAGGAACAATCACAGACCGTTGCCGAGGTTGCCGAGCACGAAGAGCAAATTGCGGATCTACCAACTAGTTCCAAACTGGAGGGCGCTTTGAGGTCGAAGAAGTCCATGTCAAAGTCAACGCTGGGTTCAGACAAGGAAAAGGCTGGCTCGGCAAACGACGATGACGCGACAACGCGCAAGGATTCTGTTGCTAGCAGCAAGACAAATCGAATGTCCTTGATGGCTCTCCTCAAATGGGGCATGAGAAACCGCCGGAATTCAAGCGACCCATCATCCTTCTCCAATACTTCTCGCGAAGAAATGCAAGCTGCTGCCGCTCAGGCAAGAGCTCAAGCAGATGATGATTCGGCTCCGCCAACGCCAACCGGAAATTACCTCAGCAAACCGGGCTCAGGGACGCCTAGACGCATGCACTCTCGCTTTAGAGAAGATCTCCCCGAGCTTCCACTCAATGCTCAGCTCCAGCCTCCAGAGGCACAGTCGCCTCTCCCGATCGTTGCAGAGCATAAACCACCCGAGACAGCTTCGACAGCTCTTCCCCCCGGCGGGCAGGATATGCCAATGGCGGCCCATCGGTCAGTTGAGGGTCTGCCTCCCATCACCACATCCGTGGAGAAAATGTTCCCTGTCCAGCCCACCGAGCCTCACTTGTCTGTGTCTCTCGCATCTGTCGATTCGGAGGGGTCCTGGTTGTCGGGTAGGATGAGCAGTCAACGATCAACTAATCGCGAGGCTGCTCGAGCTAAGCGGCGAAATCAGGAACAATCTGCCGAATCTCCAGGTGGCAGCACACGGGAAGATTATGCCATTGCCGAAGACGAATATATGGCGCGCCTGAGCCCCGAGCCCCCCGCATCTGGCTCTAATATTCATCCATCTGGCGAAGGACGACCCAGCAGTGACGAAGATGAAGTAATGAAAGAGAACGATGTCAAATGGGGCGCTGTTGGTGCTCAGCCACAGTTTATTCAAGTTCATAGGCAGGGTAGGGATACCTTCCACAGCCGTTCGGGTCTTCTTGACATTGATTCTGTGGATGAAGAGGAAGTTGATACCCCCGTCTCCCCTGTGAGTGATGACAAGGTTGACTTGCAGCACGCTAGGAGCGTGCCTGTAGGCCACGCCCGCAATTACAGCGCCGGGAGTGCAAAACTCTTGGAGATTACGCCTTCACGATTGTCGGTGGATGATAAGGGGAAGAGCCGAGAGAAATTAAACAGCTCTCAGGTTCGGTTGTGATGGCAATCCATGTGAATATTGATACAGATCGAAATGAGTCACCACCAAAAACAACCATTAATGATGAGATCAATTCATCTCGTTTTATCCAACTATCGACAGTACACAGACTGCGATCAAGACACTTACGAACACTTTCTTTTGTCATGAAGCTGACCTCAGTCACTCTTTTGATACATTTTCTTGGGCATTGTCTACCAAACAAGGCAAAAAAAAGCACACCCGGCCTTTTGAAATCCAAAAGGACAAAAAAATTGAAAAGATAAAATTTGGGACTCTTGAAATCGAATTGACGGTACCACGGACTCGCCATCACGACCAGAGATAAAATATGAGACACTTCAACTCACTCGCTCGCAACTACTTGTACAATACGGTTTTAATGAAGTTGGCAGGCGTTGGATTGCTTCATTGATGTTAATCACTATTCTTAAGCACATATACCAGATTTGATACCCGCCTTATTGAAGGAGCTCTAGGCTCTTTTAGGATGTCTTTCTTTGTTTTTATGGGGAGGGGCAATTGCATGGCCGGTATGGCTGGCTGGCGAAGGAATGGTCATGAACCGGGAGTATTTGGGGTTGTTGACAACGGTTCTCATCTCGAGCGGAAGCCAGAATCATCTTCTTGGACCCTTTGGTATCTATCGGCCGTTGAACCAAGCGCCACGTCTCTCATAACCTTGGCAAATATATTTGCTGGCGTGGTCATCAGGTTCGTGGTGCAACGAGGGTCCAAGATGCATCTGGCGAGACACTAGGGACATATATGGAACCGTTTGATTGGGCTTTTTTTCTTTTTTCTTTTTCTTTTTTCTTTTTCTTTTTTCTTTTTCTTTTTTCTTTTTCTTTTTTCTTTTTCATTTCTTGCATCCAAAACACACATAGAGGCTTTGTTTTGCAGGTGATTTGGCAAACGCCTGCATGGCACGCATTTGTTTAGTGGGATTGGCATCCAGGCTGTGATGTTTCTGGAGCTTATTGGACGGCATTGGAGGGAGATGTATATTCTTGCGAATTAGTTGTGTATATGATGATGGGAAGAGAGGAAGATGAATTGAGATTTTTGAAAGGTTCAAGCATGCATGCAGGTTAAGTTACTATCATCTCCACGATGTAATGTATACACTGATGATGATAGGTAATAGCTCTACTAGTTGCAGCCCAAGCTCCATGGCTGTGAGTGAAACACTCAGCCAGGCATCTTCGCCTGCAATATTATCTCAGCGCGCATGGCCACTTATTACTCATACACCCACCCTCTGAGCTCCGATCCCCTCACTTCCTTACATTGACCAGCTGCCCATAAAAGCGTATGAAGCCTGGCCTCGTCAGTTTAGAAAGACACCATGATTTCTACCACTTGTCTCTTTCAACCTGCTTCTTTACTTGCTCGCTGAGTCCTACCACTGAATCGATTCTTTTATTCTACTCTCGTAGCCATGGTTGTGCACATAATCGATTCGTAAGTTGGGTTAATAGTTTTTTTTTTTGTCGGTACTAATAATTGGATTGAATTATCTTAGCATTGACGAATTTGATTCGGCTATTAAGTCGAACAGCAAGGTCGCAGTCGATTGCTGGGCGACCTGGTGCGGGCCAAGCCGGTTCAGCTCGCCATCTTTTGACAAGTCCGCCTCCCCCTTTCACCCCTAATACACATACATTTGTCTCTTGATTCACTAACAACGAGCGTACTATCGTAATACAGACAATCAGAGGCAGGTGGATTCAAGGATAAGATTTACTTTATCAGGGTTGACACGGATCAGGTGGACGATATAGTCGAGAAGCTTGGGATTCGCGCCATGCCGGCTTTTTTCTTCTATAGTGGTGGTGAAAAGATGAGTGAATTTAGTGGGGCGAGTGAGGAATTGTTGATTCAGAATTTAAACCGACTTGTCGGTTGAGGGATGCGCGAAAAGATTATGGCTACCTACCTACCTATCTACCTAACCTAGCTGGCTGGCTGTCTTGTAGCATAAGAACGGGGAATAGATGCTGTTGTCGTCCTCGAGCTTGGAATGGCATCCAAGGACTATTCTCCCAGGGATGGCTGCCGGATAGATAGGTAGATGCATGTGAATCTTGGGACATGTATGTGCAGACACACACAATGCTGAAGCTCCATAGCGCATCTTATCTCAGCCTGCATTAGCACCCCGACTTTAAACGCGCCCACTTACTCATCCACTCCCCTTCCGATCCCCTCACCTTCTTACATTAACAATCTGCCAATAAAGGCGTGTCAATTCTGTCGTTGGCAATCTTAGAAAGACACCATGATTTCTACTACCCGCTTGTTTCGGCCTGTTTCATTGCTTGCCCGCCGAAGCGTCGCAACCAATCGATTCTTTCATCCCACTCCCGCAGCCATGGTGGTGAAGGAAATCAAATCGTAAGTTATTTCTCCCCTACACTCCGATGAACCCTTATCCATGCTTGTAAATCTTCTCGATACTGATACTTGCTCTTTAAATGACCCTCAGCCTGGAGGAATTCCATTCCATTATCAAGGCAAACGACAAGGTCGTGCTCGATTGCTACGCGACCTGGTGCGGACCATGCCGGATTATCTCACCAGTCTTTGAAAAGTCGGCCTCCCTCTTGCCTCTTCCCCCTCTGAAACCTATCCACGCATTTTTCTTCTTCTTTTTCTTTCTTTTTTTTTTTTTAGTCTCTTGATTCACTAACATGGTGGAATGGACGTGTTTGCGGTATTACAGATTATCAGAGTCCGAGGAATTCCAGGACAAGGCTCAATTCTACAAGTTTGACGTGGACGAGATACCCAAACTGGCCGAGGAGCTTGGGGTTCGTGCTATGCCGACTTTTTACTTTTTTAATGGTGGTAACAAGGTTGGTGACATGGTTGGGGCAGATCCTAGGGGGTTGGCGGCTCATTTAACGAAATATGTCGGTTGAGAGATGTTGAACAGCTTGGATGGAACTGATGTGTCCAGATCATGGCCACATAGCACAGCTGTCTTGTTATAGCGTAAGAATAGATGCATACTATATGGGCCTCAAACTATTATATTTTCTTCCTTTTCAGATCGTTGACATCATAGAGAGACAAGAAGCTCCACAGTGATCGAAGAAGCAAACTACTATTAGATTACTTATTCACTCAGCCAGACATCTCAGCTACAGTATTATCTCATCTCGCATTACTGTATCACCTTGACGCCCACGAACTCACCCACCCCTCCGATCCCCTTACCTCCCTACATTGACAAGTGCCGTCTATAAAAGCATATCAATCTGACCTTGGCAATTGCAAAAGACATCATGTCTTACCACAACCTTATCTATTTCGACCTGCCTTGATACTTGCCTAGCAAAAGAGTATAGTCAACAAATCGATTCTTTCATTCTACACAACCGCAGCCATGGGTGTTCACATTATCAAATCGTGAGTTCTCCCTCCCTACGCACTAATAAAGAGAGCGTATTATCGCAATACAGAAATTCAAATGATGATGAATTCAAGGATATTTACTTTATCAAATTTGATACGGATGAGGTGGCCGACCCGGCGGAGAGGCTTGGCGTTCGTGCTTACCCGACTTACCAGTTCTACCGTGGCGGCGAACAGGTTGGTGAATTGATCGAGGGATCCCCCCAAAGGTTGACTCAGAATTTAACACAACTTGCCACTTGAGGGGATGTTGGTTGTGAAAGGTTATTCATGGCCAGGTACATAGTACACATAGCCACGTAGGTAGCTAGTCCCCGTACCATGAGAATAAGATGCTATGTCGTCCTCAAGCTTGTAATATACTTTTGGGAGTTGAAGTTGTGCACCCCCTATTATACATATGATGGTGGAAAGGGGGAGGCAAGGATGATGTGTTGGGGATTGATTGACACAGATGTTCGAGCATGTGCCGAGTCGTGACGTAGAGGAGATGCAAAGTGAATCTTGGAGATGTACACCTTACACGATGCTACGTGATGACGAACAGCGCAGCGCGGATCACAGTACTCACTTGGCCATGCATTCTCAGCTGCAACATCATGTCCAGCTTCCATGCCACTTACTGACTCATCCCACCCGCTGATCCTCTCGCTTCCCACCTTGCCTACACTGACAATCTGTCTATAAAAAGCTGAGGGATCCTGGCCTAGACAAAGTCCGGGAGTTACCGTATTTTCTATGGCTCGTCGATTCCGGCCTGCTTCTTTTACTTACTCATCACCGAATCGATTCCTTTATTCCACCCTCGCAGCCATGGTTGTGCACAAGATCAAGTCGTACGTTCCTCTTCTACATATAATCAATCATATCTCGGTACTAATATTCGTCTAAACAATTGGTAGCGCCGAGGAATTCGAGTCGGTCATCAAGTCAAACGACAAGGTCGTACTCGATTGCTACGCGGAATGGTGTGGGCCATGCAGGAACATTTCGCCATATCTTGACAAGTCTGCCTCTCCATCTCCCCCTTTCACTTACTTTTTCTCGTTTCTTAGTATACTGACAAAAGATTGGGTATTGTCGTTTATACAGTCTGTCGGAGGCGGTGACATACAAAGACCAGGTTCACTTCATCAAGCTCGATACGGATGAGCTGCAAGACCTGAGCCAGAAGCTCGGAATTCGCGCCATGCCGACTTTCTTCTTCTTCTTCAAGAGCGGTGAGATGGTTGATCAAGTGGTTGGCGCGCGTACCTCAGACTTGAAGAACGGCTTAACAAAATTGGTCGGTTGAAGGATTCCGTGAAAGAGCCCGTATGGGTACGCAGAGGCTATAGCTAGCTGTCTTGTATAGCATAAGAATAGATGCTGTATCGTCCTCAAGCTTGGAATGATGATATCCAAGGACCAGTTAGGTCTCCCAGAGATGGCTGCCAGATACGATTGCTATCTACTTACCTAGTACTATGTTTCCATTCTCTCATCGCTGAAAATCATGTAGAGGGGTCAACCGTGGTGTTTTGCCTCATGGCTGTTGGTGAATGCTTCATATATTATTTTCACTTTCCGACTGTCACCAATCATTAGGTCCCTCGGTCCTTTTCTTCTTTTTTACCGTCGCCATCTTCGTCGTCTTTTTTCAGTCTTATGTTTTGGATATCCTTGTTGCATGTTAAGTAATCCATATGAAGCAAATCATCAACACTGGGGAGAGATGTGTTTCATTGGGGGTCACGTGACGGTACATACTTTCAACTTGTTTGTTTCTGCAGCAACGCGCCTAACCTGTTTACCGAATTTCAATCGAGAAATCATCGAGGGGCACGCCTAGATATGTCGTCAAAGTTGTCGCAAAAACGTTACCTGACAAAAGCTTGACTGCGCAACGGCGCCAGATATCCATCAACATGGCGTACAACCCGAGAATGAGCATCATCCCTACAAATCAGCAGCAGCAATCCCGATCGCGCAAGAAAGAGGACGATGCCGATGCGTTTATGCGACTCCCTGATCGGGAAATCGTGGGGTGCATCACCGACATTGGCATCAACTTCACCGTCGCCGACCTGCAAAAGCCCAACCCGTCGCATGTACAGACAATCTTCGAATGGTTTGCCGATATCCTTCTCAACTCCACCCGCGAGACCGTTGAGCCGCCGATGCGCGCAGCCGCCGAGGATGTGTGCGGTGAGTTCCCCGATGTCATACCGCCTGACACGCGCAACTTGATGGGGTTTTACGTGTCCCTGCGGAGGCTGCTGGTCGAGTGCGGTATCCATGATTTCGGCTTCAACGACCTGTACAAGCCGACGTACGAGCGTCTGGTCAAGATCTTCAGCTACCTCATCAACTTTGTGCGCTTCCGAGAGTCGCAGACGAGTGTAATTGATCTGCACTACCACAAGGCCGAGTCAACCAAGTCTAGGATAGAGACTCTATACGCTGAGAATCAGGAAAACGAGTCGAGGCTGGTGGATATGAAACATAATCGGAGAGCAATGGAGGCTCAGGTGCGGGAGAAGACGATGCGGAATGAGGACTTGAAGAAACGCCTCTTGGAATTGCGGCGGAATCAAGAAAAGGTCGCAGCCCGCCTGGAGGAGGCCAAACAAAAAAAGGGCGATATGACAACCGCGTTGGAGCAAAAAACACAAGAGAAGCTTACACTGAAGCAAGAGAGCGCCAAGTTACGGCCATATGTGCTTCAGAGTGCCTCAAACCTCCAAGATAGCTTGGCCGAGCTCCGCGAGATTCTAAACAACGACAAGGCGCACATCGACTCCCTGGATCGACGGGCGAGAGCCTTGCAGACCTCTGCCGATTCATTCACCGTTGTATCCGGAGATGTGGCATCATGCATCAAGATTTTGGAAGAAATATCCATCGAGTTGGCAAAGGAGGACGAAGAAATGGCCAAGAACACCAAGCAGCGTGAGGCGCTGTCCGAAAGGGGGAACAATGCCCGCGAGGTGGAGAGGGCAGAGGTGATGCTCAAACGACAGCTGTCCAAGTGGACCGAGCGGACAGAAAGGCTACGCGAGCAGAGCAACCAAAAGGCTCAGGAGGCCAAGGATAAGATGCACGAGCTGCGGGCTATGCATAAGAAGCTCACCGAGGAGAATACCGACAAGGGCAAGGAGATGGAAATTCGGAGGGTGAGGATTGAGCAAACTGAGAAGAAGGTATGTTCGACTTGTCCTCTTTTTTCTTTCTTTTTTTCTTTCTTTCTCTCCTTCTTTTACAGCTGTGCAATTTGATACTAACTAGTGGTAGATGCTCGATCTCAAAGAAAACATTGAGAATGAAGTTCACGCGGCGTATGATGAGTACCTGAAAATGGAAGCTCATATCAAGCTGTACATTACCGAGATGGAGCAAACGATTGGTTAAATCGGCCTCCCTTTTGATGTACAACTTTGATATGAGATTTAGTTAATGTGCCTACCATGTACGCTTACTGTTATGGCTTATGATGAACGGAAATGAAGCAGAGATACCACTGTCTGGCGTTGGAGGTTGGGAGGCAATACCTGTCGGTTCCCTATTTGGCTCAAATGGTTACAATTATGGATATTAGAGCATTGAAATTACATGTCACATCTCCTGTGGCAGACTACCCTCACTTTCATGTTATTCTTCCTTTGGCGCTTCAAACTCGAACCAGCGATTCAACACCCTTCGAATCGGCACTATTCGCCCTTTCCACATCCCGTCCCCTCCCATAGAGCTGCCACTCAAGAGCGGGACATTTTCATTTAGAAACTCATCCAATACCTCGTAGCCCAGCGCCCCTCTGGGTTCCACGATGGCAGGCCTGAAGGAGGTCCTCGCGGCGGCCTCGATGAGCGCTGCGGCGGTGGTGCCGAGCCCCTGAGCGGACCACTCGCTCCCGTCGCGATGGAGCTCGAGGAAGCCATAGACGAGTAGGTTGGGAAGGTGGGTGTTGCGGTGCTTGTGGTTTGGCGGGGGCTGGATCTTGGAGTCTGAGGGAGAGAAGGTGGTGAGGTAGGCGCGGAGGTGGGTGACTGTCGGGATGAAGGCGAGGCGTATGTGTCGGGAGACGGCGATTTGGAGGAGGGAGGCGTGGAGGAGGGGGTGGGATGGCTGGTCTTGCTGGGGTGGTCCCTCGGTGTCTTCCGGATCATCCGGGGGTTAAAGGAGAGACCGTGTCTAACGTCCTGGATGAGGGCGTCGATAAAGACTTGTTTGGGCCAGCCGATGAGGATCGTGGTGGGATAGCATTGGTAGGTGACAATGTAGGAGAGGAGCTCTGAGGGGGTGGATGGTGAGAGGACGATGGGTCGCGAGGAGGGCATTGTTAGGATGCCGAGTCTAACGTATGACATGTGATGTTTGCATAAAGTAGGTTTCCAGAGATGGCTATATCGTATGTGTCTCCTTGCTGTTGTCGATATGAGACTGAAAGTATTCAAAAGGTTGTCATTGAGCCTGTGATGAGAGAGGCATGTTCATGGATAGCTTCCCCACATACCACTCTCGCAATTGGAGAATGCTGGACCTGTTTTGCTGTTAATAAAATAAAATAAAATGGTAGAAATATTAAGGATTCATTGATTCAAGATGAACTTTTTGGGGGAAATGTAGAACGGCATAAACACCTTGCATCTGTCGTGTAATTGAAAGCTCCATCATAGCAGTGGTGATGTCTGATTGGCAGATTTGGGTGGTGAGGGAGCTTAGCGGCAGTACCACCACCACCCACAATCCCACCGCACGTCATCCCTCCATCCACCTCCAGCTTCAACCCCCACGCGACCAACCAGGTGTCTTGTACAGCTTCAAGCGAAGGCCGCATAGGCATAGACAAGCACCCCGGATCACCAACAATGGAGTCCATATCTAGGATCTCGGGTCTCCTCGAGGCTGGTAAGTAGTAGCTACCTATTGCCAAAGCTTTCGCTGTCCTCATTGCTTGAAGCTAAATCAGGTGCACCGTCTCAGCCAGGGAACTCACCCTCGATGCCGCCCAAGCTACGCGCAGCGTTCGCCCTACCTCTAGACTCCTCGACCGCAACCAGATGCGCAAGCTCCTAGATAGTCGCAACGAGAGAGAGGTCCTCGAGGGACTGCGTCGAGTTATTGCTGTAGGTTATGGGTCACGATGAATTGCTCCCACCACCACCCCCGCCAAATGGCTGACTCGGCGTAGATGATGTACCGCAATCAAAAGACGCTGCCCTTTTTCTCTTCCGTCGTCAAGAATGTTGCCTCTCCAAACCTCGAAATCAAGAAGCTGGTCTACATCTACCTCATCCACCATGCCGAACAGGAACCCGACCTCGCCCTCCTCTCCATCAACACGATCCAAAAGTCTCTCTCCGATACGAACCCGCAGGTGCGAGCGCTGGCCCTGAAGACCATGTCCGGAATACGTGTCGACGTCATTAGCCAAATCGTCTCTCTGGCCATCAAGAAGGGCGTCGCCGATATGAGTCCCCTGGTGCGCAAAGCGGCCGCGCTGGCGATTCCAAAATGCTACCGCCTAGACCCGAGCCAGTCTCCTCTGCTGCTGGAATGCTTGTCGACGCTGCTGGGCGACAAGCAGTATTACGTTGCCGGTGCAGCGGTGTCTGCCTTCATGGAGATGTGCCCGGAAAGGATAGATTTGATACACAAGCACTACCGCAGCTTGATCAAGAAGGTTGTCGACATGGATGAGTGGAGCCAGCTGGCCACTTTGAAGTTGATGACATTCTATGCACGGAAATGCTTCCCTCGGCGAGCCCAAACTACGGAAGTCGATAATACCCCATCGAGTCAGACGCAGACGCAGACGAAGCAGACAAATATTGATGACTTTTATAGCGAGTCATCGTCATCCACAGCCAAACCACAGCGTCCGACGTCTCTAGATTCCGACTTGACGCTTCTCCTGAATGCCATCAGGCCCTTGTTACAGAGTCGGAACTCGGGAGTTGTGGTGGCAGTCGCAAGATGCTATGTTGACATTGGGACTCCAGAGTATGTCAAGCATGCAATCGGTCCCCTGGTAGCGCTTATGCGAGGAGCCCAGGACATACAGCAGATTGCCCTATACAATATTGTTTCTGTGTGTCTAATACGCCCATTTGATTTCGTCAAGTACGCAAGCCACTTCCTAGTCAGGGCCACCGATCCTGCACCCGTCTGGGAATTGAAGCTTGAAGTATTGGCCATAATCTTTCCTCACAGTCCCATTCACGTCAAAAGTCTCATATTAAAGGAACTCGAGCATTTTTCACAAGGATCAAACAAAACCCTGGTGCGAGAAGCTGTTCGGGCCATTGGTCGCTGCGCACAGTCCGATGCGACCACGGCACCAAGATGCCTCAAGTTGCTCTTGGGCCAAATCACAAGCCTGGACGGAACTCTAGCCGCCGAGTCACTGACTGTTATTCGACATTTGATCCAGCAAGATGAAGCGGGACACGTAGGGACTGTCGTGCGACTGGCCAAGAATCTGGACTCGGCAACTGACCCCCAGGCGAGAGCGACCATCATTTGGCTGGTCGGTGAGTTCTCTGGTCTGAATGGAGAGGACAATATTGCCCCGGACGTGTTGCGCATTTTACTCAAAGACTTTGCGAGCGAGTCTGAGGCGGCAAAGCGACAAATCTTACTTCTCGCTGCCAAGGTCTATCTTCATCACCTCAACCGACAGCCTGAGCAAGAGGAGAATAAGCCATTCGAAGAAGATCCTCCGCTGGAGCCCGAGAAGCACCCGATTGAGCGACTCTGGGACTACGTGCTGCTGCTAGTTAGATACGATACGTCATACGACCTTCGGGACCGGGCGCGAATGTATCGTTCTCTGCTTACAGTTCCCCAACTAGCTACCCTGATGCTGCTTGCACCAAAACCAGCTCCCCAAGCCCCAAGTCCATCCGAATCTAGAAAGGGATTTTTACTTGGATCTTCCACGCTAGTTTTGGCAGGAGGCGGCGGAGTTCACGGCTTGAGGGGATACGAGAGTCTTCCTAACTGGGTTGAAGCCGGCATGGAACCGGATCCCAGACTGCGCGAACCGGAAAAGGATAGCGCTAGCTCGAGGTATGAGACTGGAGAAAGAACCGTTGTGCCTGCGGGTGAAAAGCTCGATGATCTTGTCAGGGCGGCGCCTAGCAAGTCAAATGGCTTGAGTGAGGGCGTTGGAGCCAAGACCTTGGACGATTGGCTCGCCGAGGAGGAAGAGGAAAGCGAGGAGAGTGAAGAAGAGGAGGAAGAGGAAGAAGAGTCTGAGGAGGAAGAGACGGACGAGGAAGAAGATGAAGAGGAGGAGGAAAGTGATGATGACGGTGAAACCGATAGACTGGTCAAGTCGGAAGATTAATGAGACCATAAAAGGAGCATCATATTGCAGACGGCAATGTGCAATAATAGACATTGGATTTATGACTACGTATGTATGATGACGGGTTCATGGCATGGACGATAACGAGAGTGCTTGATATTGAATGTTCTAATGCAAATATTTCCAGCAAAACGCCAATCTAACCCATATGCAAAATAGCCATCAGACAGGATATCTACCCCCTAAAAATAAAATAAAAACGCGAAAGAATCTATGCTTCAATACTTCAAGCTTTTTCGGTCTTGGTCCCATCACTGGACGAGCCCGCCTCCTCGCGCACAGGGCTTTCTTGGTTATTCCTCTTGCCCTGGCCGTTGCGCATCTGTGGGAAGAGAAAACCAGGGTGGAAGATGGTGAGGAGGAACGAGCCGATGAGAACGAGGGAGCTGTCGAGGACGAGGAAGCTGGGCTCGTCTTGCATGATTTTGTTGCCCCAGCCGCCGGCCATTTCAGCGATACTAGATTTCTGTTAGATGTGGGGTTTCAAGGTATGGTGAAGTGAATGGAGTGGTTGGCCTCAACTTACCGATAGATGCAACGGACAAAGATGGCGAGGTAAGCCCCCGAGACGGCATACCCAAACTTGCGAAAGTTGGCG
Source organism: Cladobotryum mycophilum (assembly GCA_036429605.1). NCBI lineage: Eukaryota > Fungi > Ascomycota > Sordariomycetes > Hypocreales > Hypocreaceae > Cladobotryum > Cladobotryum mycophilum. The sequence goes on along the minus strand of JAVFKD010000016.1, from coordinate 3,698,161 downwards.
TCGTTCCAGGTCCTCAGGGCCTGGGTGCCCTGGGCCTCGCTCGAGGCCATCCACTTCTTGACCTTGACAAAGTAATCCAAGCTCAGGACGCCAAAGACGAGCAGCACGGCGACCTGCAGCGCCACACCAGCGATGATGGCGTGGTTCCCGCCCTGCTGCAGCTTCCTGTTGGTCTTGCCCGCGGCCGCCGCGATGCCGCCGCCCACGGCCTGGACGATGAGGCAGGTCAGGTCGGCGGGGAGGAAGATGACGGGGTACCAGCGGGGCCGAAGGCGGGAGATGGAGGGGTTGAGGTTGAGGGCGACGTGCTTGAGGGTGAGGTAGATGGAGACGCAGATGAAGGTCGGGGCGAGGATGATGGCGGTGATTTGGAGGTCGAAGGCGCCCTGGTCCCAGGGGTTGTTGTTCATGAGGGCGCGGCCGATGTAGCCGGCTGACTCTAATATCAAGCCTATGGAGAGGCCAATGCAATAGGTATACGTCTTCTTCCAGATGCCCAACACCAAAGACGTTATGGCCAGCAAGCCAAAGCAGATGGCGAAGAAGATGCCGGAGCCCAGGTTGGGATAGTACCCCAGGACGGTGTCAGAGACGCGGCAAAAGGCTGTGACGGAGGTGCAGTCATCGTAGCCGACGTGCGTGGTGTTGTCGCCGGACATGGCTGGTGGTTTTTGTTTTGGTGTAACTCGGGGGGGGGGGGTACCGTCTTGTGAAACTGCCCAGTTGAGGATGAAGTATGTAATGTAATATAATGTAATGTATGAATGTGAATGTGAATGCACTCTGTAATGTAATGTTTGATGTTTTTTCTAGAAATCTTCTTTCGTCTCTTTTTTCTTTTCGGTTTTGGGGTGGGAATCGATTTTGTCTCGGGAAGGGTGAGTTCCGATGTTTCGTATCGAAATGAGACCAGGGATTTGGGATTGGGGGGGGCGAATAATATGAATGAATGGATGGATGGATGACTGCGCCAACACTTCTTATCTCAAATCCTCATGTACTCTTTCTCTCTTTCTATACCCCAGCTTAGCCAAGCCCTTTTTTTTTTTAATTCCCCAATAGCCCAAGGACGGATGAAGGACAGAAAAGGAATGGGGGGTATCAATCAAATCTCTTGGCAAAGACAGACAGACAGAAGAATCTAATAAATGAAAAAAAGAGAAGAACGAATAGGAAATGGAAGAGGTAGAATAAAGATGTGATGGATTTCACTCTAAACGTAAGCTTCGGGGCCTAGGCATCTTTAAGAACTCCGAAGGATGGGGGGAGCCAACACACACACCAGACACCAGACACACACCACAGGCTCACTCAGTATCATCTCCCCCATCCTATCCCATCCCACTCACACGTGCGTGCGTGCGTGCGTGTTGTCTAAACTACCACTACCTAACATATGATAGGATTAAGCACAAAGATCCCCCATAAATCATGTCAGCCTCTTTTTTTCCATTGGGGGGGGAGTGTAACCATCCATTTCGGACACTACGCCCGCCCTCTTCATCGGGGGGGGCCATTGCATTGGTTTCCTACATACAGTAAGTACAGTAGCAGGAAGATATAATGTGGCCCCGGCGGCTGAAATCAAAAAAAAAGGGAAGCGGAAGAGCTCGTTGCCGAGAAGAAAAAAGAAAAGAAGAAGAAAAAATTGGGGCAAAAAGTGAATTATTAATCGTTTTTCTGATCATGTCATGCTGCCGCCGCTGATGGACGTTTGCCTAATTGGGAATGTATGGGCGCGCAATGTGGGTGGGATGCTTATATCTGCTAGATATAGGTAGTCTACTGTAGGTACTTGGTAGGTAGGTAGGCAATGTAGGGGGTAATAACTCTATTTCATCATGATTCTTTGATTTCATGACCCCCCTGTTGGATGCAAGTCAAGCAAGAACCTGTGCTGTGCTGTGCTGTGCTGTGTGTTTCTTGCATGTCTTCATCGTCAATGCCCATATTCACATGTCTACTTAACTTGAAGGATTTCCTCATAGCGCGCGCGCGCAAGTTGACACCATCATCGTATTGTATATCGTATATCGTATAGTTACGCGTATTTCCAGAAGCCATGGATGCATTTTATCAAGCCTCACCGAGCGCCACCCGTTTCGAAGCCACAGATCGAATCCAATACTTTTTGTACTACTTTACTTTTGTACTTTACTCTACTGTACAGGTAGGTACTTTACTTTACTTTATTTTACATAAACATGACGGGCGGACACCTTTGCTAGCTCTACCTATTATCCAGTCCACTGTTCTATCCCACCAAGTCTCCGAACAAGCCGAAGAGCAAACCAGCTCGAACAAGACAAGGTGAAAACCCAACAAAGCAGTCCATTGTTAAAAAAAAATAAAAATAAAAATAAAAATAAAAAAATAAAAAAGCACAGCCCAAAGAAATGGAATTCAAAAACACGCATACGGAGGTAGATTCCCACCGGCATTCGGCTCCGGGCTAATCAATTCCTCCACCTCCCCTTCTTTCACTTCTTCTTGTTCCCGGCCGAAGCAAAAGGCACACCTCCTTTTTTCGGAACGTGTTTCCATTGGACGCCTTATTTGAAATACGTTGAATGAAGCTGTAGAATTTGAACTCGTACCCTGTGCTTGGGTTACAATGGGGCTCGGGTTGGAGATACGGCTTTGGGCCCCAATTCCGGTTCCAATGTTAATGTCAATGTCAATGTACCCCATACGGGCCATACCCAATCTGATGTTTCGGGTCGCTTATCAGATTGCATCCATTTGATCCTCTATTGCGTATCGTATCGTATCGTATCTCCTCCACGCATGCATCCCAAATGTAGCTAAAAAGAGGTATCCAACAATTTTACTCTTTTCTTTCTCATGCTAACAATAATAACCCTTACCCGGTTACAAACTTACCTTTGGCTTTTTGTCTTGTTTCTTTCTCTTTTCTTTTCTTTTCTTTTCTTTTCTTTTTCCCCTCTCTTCTCTTCTCTTCTCTTCTCTTCTCTTCTCTTCTCTCTTCCCCCTTCTACTCCTTACCACCAAGATATCTATACACCACCGAAAAGTCTCGCCCCTCGCAGTCCTCCCTCTTGGACGCCTCGTCATACACATTATACGCCGTATCAGCAAGCTCCATCCGCGCGCCCGCTTCCTTAGCCGCCACCATGGCCAGCCTGAGATCCTTCTTCATGAGGGCTATCCCGAACCCGCCGCGGTAGTCCCTGCTCGCCGGCGCGTTCTCGACCACGCCCGCCACGGGGTTGTTGACCTCGCTGGGCCAGCACTTGCCCGTGCTCACGTTGAGGACGTTGGCCAGCTTCTTGGGGTCGAGGCCCCATTTCATGCCCAGGTTCATGGCCTCGGCCGTGGCGATGTTGTTGAGCGCGAGGAGGTAGTTGTTGGCCAGCTTGGCCGACAGCCCGGCGCCCTGGTCGCCGCAGTGCAGGACCTTGCGACCCATGTGCAGCAGCGTGGGCTCGACTCTGGGAACGATGCCGGAGACGGCGCCGAGCATGAATGTCAGGGTGCCGGCCGTGGCACCGACCACGCCCCCGGACATGGGCGCGTCGACAAAGGTGCCTTGTCCCGCGTCGGCGACGGCCTTGGCGACTTGGCGGGACGTAGAGGGGTCGATGGTAGAGCAGTCGATGTATACGCGGTCTTTCTTGGGTAGGTCCCGGACTAGAATAGATTCGTAGACGCCTTTTACATGCTGCGGCTCGGGTAGGACGGTGATGACAGTGTCCTAGGTTTTCGCCATTGCTTGTCAGTGAAATGATGTTATAACAACGAATTCTAGGACATGAATTCGAGTAGGTATGTGTGAAATACATTCAGAAGTAGTTTGTTCGTCAGCGAAAAGAAATTAGGAAGCTAGACTTCCAAACTACATAACAAAATTTGGAACATCATAAACATGTAGAGAAGAAGAAGCAAAAGGAAAGAAAGAAAAATGGTATTCCAGTGCTTGGTCTTTTTCACTTACAGCATCCTTGGAGGCATCCAGCGCACTCGCAGCGAGCTCAACCTCGGCTCCGTTGGCGCCATTGCCCTTCATCTCCGCCTGCAATCCCTTCATGGACTCGGGGTTGATGTCGAAAATGGAGACCTTGTCGGACGGGGTGAGCTTCGATTGGAGGTTCTTGGCCATTTGGTAGCCCTGTTTGTTTGGTGAAATACATGTTAGCCATCATTTGACGCGACTGGGAGCTCATAATCAAAGACAGAAAAGAGAGAGAGGCAGAGCTCACCATTTGACCAAGGCCGATAAAGGCATAATTATCAAGCCTCCTCTGCGAGCTCGCAAACCCCCTCCTCTGCACCAAGCTTCCTAAACGCGTAGCTGCGACTCTCATAATGGGCAATGGATTATTCTCTTTTTACATTCAAAACTCCATCTCAAAAAAAGAGAAAGAAGAAAGGGAACAAGAACAAAGTCAGAAAGAAGAAGAAGAAGAAGAAGCAGAGAGCCAAAAGATTGGGAGGGACGGGTCGTCGTCCCGAGACCTTTGTGTGGGGTGTGGGGGAGGGATGATGCTCTCTCTCCCCCGCCAAAGCCGCTCATTGCCGAAGGTTCATGGTTTTTTATTGGTGAGAGGCTTAACCTTGGTAAACATGAGCACCAGCACCAGGAGAGTGTAAGGATCAAAGGAAGAGAGGTCAAGATTTTCTTGCGTGGGGTCCATTTCATGCAAGGTCCATGGGCGGTGTAATGAAAGAAGCTGAAATGGATCTAAAAATGATTAAACATGACGATCTCATTCATATCCAATTTCTCCATTCCAGGAGTTTTATCCATTGCAGCAGCAGCAGTAGCAGTAGTAGCAGTAGTAGTCCAACAGTCAAAGACACCCTCTCTCACTACCTCACTTACACCAATACAACATCCCATGATTATATGTTGTTTTTATTATTTCTGTCCAATTACGCTACCATTTTCCCTTCCCTCCCTCCCTTCCCTCGCCTCGACTCCTTTGCAATCATTACAGCAGGATAGAAAAAAGAAAGAAAGAAAAATCCCCCCCAGAGCTGAAGAGCCCACACATTAGCAACGGATTCATTTTTTTTACGCACGACCAGACATGCAGTCATATTCCGCGTCGTAACAAATTCAAAAAAAAACAGGCAATACATTTCAAAAGGAGAGCAAAAAAGAAAAGAAAAGAAAAGAAAGAAAAAAACATCAAGTAGTAGTGAACGTGAGAGTGTGTGAGAGTTGGTTATAACGTGTAAATAAAAAGAGAATCGAGAGAGACAGATAATTTTTATACGGCATGGGAATAAAGGGGGTATGTCCAACAAAAACCGTGATAATAAAAAAAGAACAAGTGTGGTTGGTGGTGTTGTCCGAAAAAGATTGGCATGGGTATTCATCTCACCAGGGGAAGAATATCCGGGAGAGAAAAAATGACAAAAAAACAATAAATAAAAAAAAACATAAAAACGATAGCCGCGCCTGTCCCAACCTTCTCATCCGACCCTCCCATAAACCACCAGAAAAGCTATGTCCCACGCCAGATTTCACCTCCCTATGATAGATAGATTCCTTTTCCCCTACTACAGGAAGTTTACTAGCCAAGGAACCAGTGCCCTATCATGCTCGTTAGTCTCATGCCTCATGCTACACCAACATCCCCCCCTCGGGGAGTAAAAGAAAGAAAGAAGAAAAAGAAGAAAAAACTTACCCAACTGCAACTGTAGCGCCAATTCCAAACAGAGCTCGCTTCTGAACTCTCCCTTTCCGCACTTCTACTGTTGTCTTCGCCTTCTTTGCCCTTGGCTCTTCTACCTCGTCCTCGAGCTTATTCTCCTTGCCCTCCGTGCCGTTCTTCTTATCCTCATCATCACCAACAGTAATGTCATCAGCCTTGCGCTTGCTCTTCTTGGACAGCGCGTCAATATCCTCGAGAGCTTCCGTCTCAGCCTCTGTCCCGACTAGTGTCTCTTCTGTTTCTAGCTTCTGCTGTTTTACCATATCCCCAGCAGTGGCCATCATCTCGGCAATCTCCTCCGCCGTCGGTGGCGCACCAGCAAACAGTGGAGGCCCATCTTCAGTTTTGGCTGGAATTGTCTCCACCGCAGTAGTTTCCTTGGGCACCTCTTCCTTAACGACAGGGGCCTCAAAGATGGGCACCCTGACAATAGGCGCCTCAATGATAGGTACCTCAAATTTGATCTCCTCTTTCTTGGACTCAAGGACCACCGCAGGCTCAAACTCAATCGACTTGAGGACGGTTTCTTCCTCCTTCTTGTTCTTCTTCTTCTCTTCCTTGACTTCACCGTTCAGAACTGCAGCAGTCTCCTTGGTCTCCTCAAGAATGGCCACGGGCTTGGTTCGCGTGGTGCGCTTGCGAGGGGAAACGGGTGCGCGTCGTGGAGTAGTTGTCGGCTTGGTTGGGCTCGCTGATCGACGAGTGCTGCGTCGGGTCGGCGTAGGGGGATCAGCTGAGTAGGCGCCCTGATTCTCTCAAACCTGGGCGGTGCAGAAATGGTCTTGGGCGAAGCATCAGCCGGCTGTGTGGTGGAAATCCTGGCGGGATCGAGCAAAGCCTGAATCCAGATGACAATGTTGTATTCTTCGGCCAGTGCGAGCGCAGCTTCGGGCGGGATCCAAATGTTGCCTGCCGTCTCCTCGGGGCTCGTGGTCGCCTGCGCCTTGATGTACTTGCGCTCCACTTCCTCGTCGAGCGCATCGGCGTACGGGAAAGTAGCTTTGAACATGCCAGTGGCTGAGATGTAGCCGTCGAAGCTTCGGCGCATCAAGAAATAACTGTTGGGGCTCGACTTGAAGATTCCAGAGACGATGCCCTTTGGCATGGGCGCACGGAGATGCGCATAGTCGAAGAAGCCCAGGTTGGTGATTTCAGTCTCATCGCTGCCAACCATTTTTGGGGTCAGCTTTGTCTGGCCAAGGCGTCGGCGCGCGACAAGTTCCGAATCTGCATTATTTGTAAGTTCTTGCGCATTGTATCAAAAAGAAGGAAGCGGCATCATCGTACACTGCGGAACATCCTGAATAAGGTATGGATTGTGCTTCTGGGGAAGCGTTCGTGTCACAGCTGGGGCCATGGTGTTTTGTGGATTTCAGGACAAAGAAGGAAGTCGTCGCGGCGCAAAGCGTGTTGTTCCACTGTCCCGAAGAGAAAAAAGTTGATTGGCGATTAGAGAAGCTATGACGGTAACGTGATGAATGGCGCGTGCGAAGAGTTATAAAATCGAAGTCTGCATGTTGTCAGTCTGATGATGTTCTGCAAGTTGCGCGCGGCAAGAAAATATCGAAGAGAGGTCGCATACAAGGATCGATTAATGGTGATGGGCGCGTGTCAGGCGAACCTAGCACGATTACGGCCTCAACTAAAATAAAATAAAAATTAAGATGAACGCTACCAAGGTCGGTGGAAGAAGAAGAGAGAGTTCGCTATGGCCAACGAAAGAGGCAAAATTGCCACTGTGAGAGAGGGAGAGGGAACAAATAAACTGTGCGCCCTCAAAGCAGAGAGAGTAAGTAAGTAGCAGGAGAGGAAAAGGGTGGTGGTGGTGAGATGGAAAGATTGCAGGTGGTTTCGCGATGGAAGGGTGTGGTGCGAAATGCCAGTAAAGGTACCAAGACAGAGTCGCGCAAATTGCACAGGCTGCTTGTGTTCTGGGGTACCTCCGTAGTCCCACGCTGCCTGTACTGTAATAAATGATGCCCACACTTTTGGGAAGGGACCGTCTACTCCGTGCAGGTACCTACTAGGTATACCTAAACGCACCAAGTCGTCGAGGAGGATCGGTTGAGGCGCCAGGCAGTTCCTGTGTCCACCCATTCACCCTATGCCTGTCAAGAAAAGACCCTCTGCCTATTCCTAGACTGGCAAGGTCGGACAAAGTACCTACCTAGTACCTGTAGAAAGCGTCGGAACCCCAGAAATGAGCAGGCTTTCAATTAACACGGCGCGATAGCCAGGTACAAGCTCGTCTAGTCTAGGTTCCATATATCCACCATGTATCACGCTAGTACTTGGCAATATTACCTTACCCCTTTCGACAATTTGGGAGGGGGAATGGGGGCCGGGGTGTCCCATAGCCTATAGGGTCGTCAGGATTTGTGGCCCCTCGCCCTAATAACCAACCAGTCAACGCCAATGCTGTCAGTCTCGTTTTGTTTTGGTTCCTTCAGAGACAAGAGAGCCCAAACCCAGTCAGTCACTTCAGGGCTACACAGATCCAGCGAGACCCGTTCCCGTTCATGCAGATACGCAGATACAGACAAGAGGGGGATGGGAAGGGAAGGGAAGGGAGGGGAGGGACATGCGGCCCATATGCCAGATGCCCGATGATTCATCATTTAATACAGGTACTAGACCCAGGCACAAAAAGCTGTCATTAGTTACCCTGCACTTCTCGAAACATGATCCACGAGGGGGTTTAAAAACAAGGACTACACGCGTGCAAACATGCTCCACTAACGCCCAGATGTTTCCAATAATATTGCAGGTAATTATAACAAAGGGCAATTCTACCTCCAGCTGAGGTTCCACGCCGACGAATCGAAGACCTCCAAGTAAGCAAATGGCAGCTGCTGCGGGCTGTCCCAAAGGGAGGATGGAGGGAGTGGTGACAATGCAAGTGCCGTCCTTTTTTCCCACCAACAGCCAATGTGTGCTTGGGCTTCTCCACCATGGTCTCCCACGTGTCTCATTCAGGGGAAGTCCCTTATTGTTGCAGCCAAAAATATTTTCCCCAGACTTGAGCTTTTTTTTATAGTATAGGGTAGCTTTGCAAACCGTGTTTCGATTGCGGCGGTCAACGACTTGTTCCCTTTATTTCTTTCTTGCCTAGTACATGCTATGTTGTAAATGAGGCTCTTGGCAGATTTATGAACAAGTCAATGTTTATTATTGAAAACCATCTTCATGTTGTTGCACTAACACTGTCATCAAATTGTGCCCATGTTGTGTTGTTTCTCACTGGACAGCATAGCCTTAGCAGGACAGCCCCCAAAGACAGTAGGATAGGAAGGATTTATTAGTGCTAGGCATACAACGACTCTAGGACTTGTGAAGATGAAGGAAAAACAAGGGGAAAATACTCAATAAACGCGTAAACAGTCCACTGGATTGTACTGCCTACCTGTACTCGGCCGTGTTTCAAAGTCCTCGACTTGCTCCTAACAACGGCCCGTTTGTCCTGTACGGGTCTTTCGCAGTGTAACGCCATCTCAGCACCAGGGCAGAATGGCAACACTTTTTCCACCTAGCTCTCTGCCTGCCTGCCTGCCTGCCTGCCTTCTCTCTCCCACGATTTGCCTCAAAAAATCATCAAAACGCCCCCTAGGCTAATCTGATCAACCCCAAGCCCCCGAGCTTCCCTCTCAGAGATGGGAGTCCTGCAGAGCTCCCAATGGGCCTCACATTAACAGCTGGGCGCAGCCTTGTCATCCAATCACACAACCTTGTGCCATCGAGCATGACCCCACTAGCGACCTTGGTTGCCCCTCCATCTATCGACCCTTGGCTTTGCCGCCTTTCACCAAACTTGACCGACTTCCAACACAACGAAGCTTCTTCCTCCTTCTATCCAAACTTTTTTCTATATCTCCTAAAATTTTCTCGCGTGTGCATTCTTCTCCCTCCCACTAATAAGGAATATCAAGGATCTCGACTGTCCCACCGATACCATGGCTTCCCACGACGATGACACTATGCCCGAGGAGACTCAGGGCTACAAGCTCAATCAGCCCAAGCAGAGCTTGGCTGTGTACGAACAGATGGGTAGGTGTTTTGTTTTTGGCTATAAAATCTTTTTTTTGAAAACCCTCAAGGTCGATGGACGAGCTTTAAAGGGACCTATGAAGGCTACTGGTAGCTCTGTTGCAAAGCTTGACCAAGACGCAAGCTTGCTGTATTGGCCCCAGAGCTTATCGAAGAGGGGGTCCCTTGATGGCGTCTCCGTAGCTCTTATAACCCCTTTCAACCCCCTCCCCCCAAACAAACAAACTTGATATAATCGACTCCGGTTTTCCCATTGCTGACACTGCCCAAGATGCCGAGGACGAGTCCCTCCAGCGATACAAGCAGTCCCTCGGCCTCAGCGGCAATAACCTCTCCGACCCCAACGACAAGCGAGTCTGCATCATCCTGGCCCTCACGATGGAGGCCGAGGGCCGCCCCCCGTCACTATTGACCTTTCCGCCCCCGGAAGCGAGACTACCCTAAAGGACAAGCCCTTCAAGATCAAGGAGGGCGCCAAGTTCACCATGAAGGCCGATTTCAAGGTTCAGCACGAGATCCTCAGCGGTCTGCACTACGTCCAGGTCGTCAAGCGCAAGGGCGTCAAGGTTTCCAAGGACTCGGAGATGATTGTGAGTAGGAGGAAAAAAAGAAGAAAAAGAAAAAGAAAACCTGGGCATTTTGACACGTTGGGGGGGGAGGGGAGGTCATGGGATGTTGTTTTGTTTTGTTTGAGGACTGACACGTTTGAATAGGGAAGTTATGCGCCAAACATCGACTCGCAGCCCATCTACACCAAGAAGTGTAAGTTTTCCCAACGGCGCGCCCTATACAAGTACACGAAAAAACACGTTACTAACGGCCCGTTTTTTTCTTCTTAAAAATATTAGTCCAAGAAGAAGAAGCTCCTTCTGGAATGCTCTTCCGCGGCCACTACAACGCCACCTCTAGCTTCGTCGACGACGACAAGAAGAAGCACCTCCAGTTCGAGTGGAGCTTCGACATCGCCAAGGATTGGGAGTAAGGGGAGGAAACCTGGTCCCACCCCCACCGAGGACGGAGAGGAGGAAGAGGGAGAGGGAGAGGGAGAGAGAGAGAGAGAGAGACTATTTGAATATTTCCATTCATAACCCGGAGCCAAATTTTTGTGTGTCATGAGTTACGAGATACCTGATCTATAAAAAACCCAAAATGCAGGAAACTGGCTGGCAGTTCCTAATGCAAGAAATATAGCAAATCTTGAACTATATTCTACTTGAGTATTGGGAGGGGGGCACAAGATGAAGTGATGTGTACGTTGGTCAACGTGCTAAATAGATTATGCGACTCTATTCATTTCTCGCATAGTAGACTCGTATCGTAAAAGCCATCAGATAGACTACATGCATATTGTCATGAATTTCTTAATCATCTACAAAAAGTAGTCTGGCAAGGAATTGCCATCTGCCGTCTTATCAGCTCCTGGCTGCATATCCTTGTGCTGGTCATTCTCCGGCGCCGCGGCAAAGACGTTGAAGAACCTCTCCCCGTGGTTATCGACCTCTAGCACACTGGCCATGTTGCCGCACCGATAACAGTAATTGGGCGCGCTCCAAACCGTGCTCAGCCTGTCCTCGTAGAGGACCTGGTAGCCCTCCTGGCAGAGCTGGTGCGCACGGAGAATGTGCGACATGTTGTTTACCGCCAGGAACTTTTTAACCACCTGCGCGCCAAACGTATAACCTGCGCCTCGCGGCGAGAGGGAGAATTCGTCTCGGTCGGGGTCTGGGTCGGACCAGACTAGGTCGGCCATGGGCCCCTCGTGGGGGATCTCTCGAAATCGGTCTATAATCTTGATTTGATCAATGGAATGTATTGAAGGTGAGAGGCCTGTGAAGAAGAGAAGACGTTAGTCCAGAATGTCGACGGAAGATGGGAAGGGGTGATGGGTTAGTTTGTACCTCCATGAACACAGAAAATTTGGTTGTCAATGACAACGCTCAACGTCAAAAAGTCAAACATGTCTGTAAAGTAGTGCCACACATTGGCATTTCCGTATTTGCGCGAGCATTCGGTATAGAACCCGTACGACTGGGTAACGCCTCGCGACTCGTGATTTCCTCGAATCAAGTGGACGCGCTCGGGGTATCGAAGTTTTAGACACACAAGCAGCGATATCGTCTCCACGCTGAACATGCCACGATCAACATAGTCGCCTGTTTGCCCAGCTTGTCAATATTTGTCATCATGGAGAGTTGCGAGCTGTCTTCTTTTTTCGAGAGGGAGAGAGAGAGAGAGAGTGGGGTCCCTACCTAAGAAAAGATAGTTGGTGTCAGGGCAGTAGCCGCCGATGCGAAAGATCTCGATAAGGTCGTAAAACTGGCCGTGGATGTCGCCTACGACGGTTATGGGGGCCTTGACGTGGACGACGTTGCTCTCGCGCATGAGGAGCTCCTTTGTTTTGGCGCATATTGCTTCGATGACCGACTCGGCTAGGAGTTCCTTTTTGTAGAGGCGCGAGATGCACTCGTCCAAGTCGACCGACGCTGTTTGTTCCGAAATGGCTGTATTAGAAATCCGAAACTATTTATGCGATGCGGCGGGGAGGAAGAGGAGGGCCAGCTCACATGGTAAACTCGGCATGATGTCCCTCTTATTGTGAAAAAAGCAAAACCTTTTTCAAAGTCGAACAATAATTTTTGTTTTGTTTCGAGAGACAAGAAAAATTGCACCGGGGGTTGCACGCCGACTTTGCGTTCAAGTCATCAAGGCAGACGAGGAGGAGGAGGACTGTGTGTCTGCGCCGTGCGATGGTGATATTTGGAGGGGCACTTGACCGGATGTATCGACATGATCAAAAGGTAGGCGCCCGTTTTTAATTCACCAAGGACGCTGAGGCGAGACGACAATCGCTCATGCGGCCCGCTTAGAAGGGGGGATTGACGATCCAAGGTTATGGCGATGGCGACGGGGAGCTGCTGAAGCTTGGCTCGTGAAGGGAGTTGCTGTTTGTGGCCATTGGATGGGAGGTTGTTGAGACGGACAGGCAGCTTTCGCAATGGAGGTGCTTTGGAAATTGGTAAAAGGTGGGAGGTGGGGTGGGGGTTCCGTTTCTTACAGTGGCTAGCGGCCCCCCCAGGCTGCCGATGCCTACAGCTTATCTATAGGTGCCTACTACGCAGGAGCAAGAAAACACACGACCCAGCCCAATAGAGTAGAGGTCATCCATGCATGGTAGGATATCTATCTCATCCATGGATGTATTCAATAGACAATAAAATGAATAAATCGATAAAATGAGGAATAAACAAAAGAAATCAGAGATTGGATTATAAAAGAGCCATGAGCAGAAAAATAGAAATAAGCAGCCACAAGAGACATCGTCAGTGATATATCAGGAATGAGAAGAACCATTAGATATACATCTGCCCACTATATTCAGCGTTTCAGTCTTTATTTTCCGTAGATACATGGCAAGGGCGTAACCATGCATCAAGTGTTTATAAGCCGTAGATGCGGGCTATCTGATTCTTTTGTTGAAAGAGATGTTGCTCTATACTATTCTAGTCTCTCTACCCACCTGTCTGCATAGAGCATTTGCTAGGATGCATATTTGGCAGCATTAAACCGTTTCTTCGTTTCTTGCGCCACAAGACATGACCAAGGTTAGTATTACTATGTAAATACATGCATGCGCTCCATAGTTGTACGAAACAAGCCACATTGATTCTCAAACACGTTTGTGTACCAAAGCTGAATGGAAACAAACAAAAATGACCCAGCTCTGATAAGTCGTCTTGACCGCCAACTGCCTATAATAAGCTTACTGCTATTGTGCTAAAATGTCGTTATTGAACCCGTTCAGCCCATCTTGTCATTGTTCCATTTTTGATCATCAGATTTCTGCTTGCCTGCGCATGTTGCGTACATACCTACGTACTTGCATTGGCGGTATCAAGACCTTCTCTCTTTCTCTCTCTCTCTCTCTCTCTCTCTCTCTCTCTCTCTCTCCCTCTCTCCCTTGAAACGATATGGGTATTTAACAATTTCCACCCAACAACAACAACAACCTCAAAACAACAGTTACTCTCTTCAAATATTGTATCCTTCCTTCATCATCTGCATATCTATTGCCTACCAACAAACTTTCAAGTTCAAATTCTCTCATCAGCGGCTTAAACCTTAAGGCGCGCCGTACGCTTTGGGAGTCAAAGCTGTCGGTCGGCTAAGATTCGGATCTCCATCGACGCCCCCCAATATAAACAACCTTTGGTCTGTGCGCTACTTCACGTGGCTGGGTCGACATCTCAACGCGCCTCGCTCACAACCTGTTTGTCCTTGGACGAAGCTGACCAGTCGCCTTGCGAGAATCCATTTTTTAAACTAAAAACTTGCCGAATCACCGAGGAGCTCAAGAACCCTCAAGCTCGTGGATGAGATACTATTCACTCTAGTTGACCCGGCCTGGGGAGGGGGTTTCTTGGGGGACAATTGCTGTTCAGGCTTTGTATCCCAACTACTACTATAGGTAGGCCTCATCGTCCGTTTGCGACCGGCCCCGTTTCATGCTGCATCTTGGCGAGTTCAACAGCCCGTTGGGGTACTGACATCTTATCCCGATTCAAGACACGACAACGGATTTTCCTTGTGTCCTGGGCTAGGATTGGTTTGGCCTGTTCATTCTTCTTCAACTACCTGGCGTCCTGTCTTCTCAGCGCCCTCAAACTGTCACACACACAACGCCATCCGTCCGTCATTTCTTATCGGCTGATGGTTCTTATCCACTCGTAATCTAACACTCATTGACCCTCCCGAATGTTTGGAAATGTCAGAACCGGCGTCTAGTCATGCCTCTCGGCCGGAGGAACCGCAGTGCTATAACTGCGGAACCAAGGGTCACTGGGCCGTTGCTTGTCCGGAGCCTACAAGAGCCACTCCAGCGTAAGGCTATAACCCCTTTCTCATTGATCCTATCATGAGATAAATGGCATCTTGCCATCCCGTACTTGAACTGACTGATTTACGCCTTATAGTGGCCTTGCCGCTTGGAAAAATTCTTCCAATGCCTCACATGGCGGCAACAAGAATCAGCATGGCGGCTCTAGGAGATCCAGTAAAGGTCCTATAATTACCAAATATGCGCCTCCTCCGTCTATGGGTCGTGGTGCAGCTCAATATCCACCGCCGCCTGGGCATCACCAGCCTCCTGGTCAGTCCTATCCAGGACCGAATCCTACGTATCAGCCAACCTATCCTCATTATCCTCCACCCTCACATTACCCTTCTGGTTATCCTCAGCCAGCGTATCCTCCTCAATATCCCCAGCATCCTCCTCAGCATCCTCCTCAGCATCCTCCTCAGCATTCTCAGCATTCTCAACACCCCCCGCAACCCCCTCCGCAGCACTATCCTCCTCCCGCACACTATGGGGCACCTCACGTTGCACCACCCAGCTATCCAAACCATCCTCCCGGACCTCCGGCGCCACCGCCGCCGGTGCCGTATACCCCTGGGTATGGATCGTACCCCCCGCTCGACCCCCGGATGCGATCGGCTACGTGCCGCAGCCCACCTACCACCAACCATATCCCCAGCCTTCTTCGTATGGACCGCCTCCGGCGCCATACCCATCGACTGGTGGACCAGCGCCGTTCGGCCCGCCAGGCGTGCCTGCTCATAAACCTGCACCTACCACGCAGTCTGCAAATCAACTTGTTCACCACTCTCTTCCTCCAAAACCGCCACGGGCTCGGAATTCCCATTCCGAATCCCATCGTGATCATAGGCATAAGCGCAAACATGATCGCCACAACCGAAATCGAGAGAATAAGGAGAATCGAGATAACCGGGAGAAGAAAGACCAACCATCTCACAAGCGACATCCTAACAAGAAGAATCAACATGGCAATGCTAATCAAGTTACTTCTCGGAGTGAACAGTTGCAGAAGGCTACTGTAAGTGTACAGAAGAAGGAAGAGGCTTCTGTGGACGTACAATCCGAACAAGCACCATCATCTCCAAAAGATGACAGTACCAACCAAGAACCCCAGGAATTACAAATCCATCCGCAGAGTGAATCAGATGTGAAAGAGGAAACTGCCCCGCAGATTGAAAAGGACGAGAAATATGAGGAATGGGACTGGGAACGGGATGCTATTTTTAACGATCCTGAACCAGTACATGCTCCCGATGAAGTTGGTGTTCCTCTTTCGGAAACCTACAATGAAGATATTCTGCTACCGAGGAAATGGGATGCGGAATGTATAAACTCGAAATTCGTCACACCCGACAATCTCGAAGAGTTCAAGAAGTCGATCCGAGAATCACCACACTGGCATCTAATTAAACTTGACCCAGCATTTGTGCGAGATGGGAAATTTCCTAGCGGCGATCTCATTCCTGCGCACAACCTAGCTGGGAAAGAGCCCAAATCTCCAGCCGAAAGCACAAAAATTCCCGACGAGGAGCACTTGCAAAGAGGATATAAGCGCAGAGACTATGAATCCGAGGAAGAAGAACGTCACCATAAGAAGTCGAAAGTGGAAAACTCGCCAGACGAGGGAGATAGGGGCTTGGGAGATGAGGGTGATCTAGATGACCTGTGGAGAGCGCTGCAGGAACGAGAGCTGCCAACAAGACGTCACCACGATGAGGAAGAAAGCGAGCAGCAGTTGCCCGAACTAAGATCTCGGTCCCGTTCAAGAGAGCGATATAGGAGGTCAAATGGATCTAGAGGGTCGAGAAACTCATCGGTTTCAAGTCGATCATCTGATTTGAACTCTCTTGAGGCAGAACTACTTGGACGGCCATCAAAAAGATCGCCCAGTGACGTAGATGCGCGTCAACGGCCATCAAAACCGAAGCGCCGTCGTCGACAAAATGCAGATTCGGCCTATAGGTAAGATCTATCCGTCTCTGAAACAGAAACCTACTAACTTCCCTCAAGTCGGCGATGGTAATTACTGGCTTTGCCAGCCTCCCATTTACTCACCCATCCTATAGATTTGCTTCTACATCCCCTTTTCTTTGTGTTGGTCTGGATACTGGAACCCGATTGGGGTTCATGGCCAGTTGGGGATGATATAGGCGCTCTCGCCCCCCTTTTGACTGATTGGCGTTTCTTATTGTGATTTCAGAACGGCGGAACCGGCTTGCTTGATGGGGCTAGCCATTGCCTTTTGCTCAGCCGATGCCTATTTTCTTTGGCTCTTTATGATTGTCATGACAAAATTTGCATGGGGCGGCGTTTTGCTAGAATTCACGAGGTATGCGTGAATAGTTTCAAATAATTCTTTCTTCCTTTCCATATTCATTCATACTCTTCCAAACTTCTCTCCATTTTTGCCCGTGGTATGCTTGATCCTAGCCGTTGCTCCTCGTTTCTCAGCAGAGTGAGCTCTCATTCCCGGCTGCAGTTCCTGATGGCCCTACGACTTTCCCCTCCTTACTCCAGGGCTGTTCTGCCCTCCTCGCATACCAAGAGGCGCGACCCATCTTTTCTCGATCGAAGAAGACTACTATTTTTTCTGATCTTGTCTTGGAAATCACACGCGTCAATGGCTATATTGATCCGCCGACGACTGCCCTCGTCGGAGCGTTGACAGCCGAGCTCAAAGCTCTTCCCTGTACACAAGACCATATGTTCTTTTTCTCCATAACCTTTCGTTACCACTTGTGACCCGCTGGCACGGGCAGTATTTGAGTTCCTTTCTACTTAATAACTCTTATCCATTTTTTCACATACAATTCTCAAAGTAGGATGAAACTATTTTCCGTCCCTATTAGTGAGCCCCCCGTATGACTACAAGGTGCTACAGAGACTGAGGCTTGCCTTTGTTGATGATGATAGTACTGTTTATTGCATTGTGTTGAGTCCAAATATGGTCATACGTAACCATAATCATGCCCTGAATATCAATAATTGCGCGTTTGGGTCAGTCCCGCACTGCGGAGGACTTGATTCACACTAACCGCCCGAAGATGATGCACAGACGGCTGTCTGGCTTATTGAAGAGGCGCGCAAGCAAATATGATTACTGAGGACAAACTTTCATGTCTTGCTACCTGGACATTGATTGTAGTCGGACTATGCTATGCTGGGCGAAGCCATTTATCGTCGATGGATGGGCAAACGGGGGCGTCGATGTTCCGCCGAGGCATCAGGGGAGATGTATTGTTGTTTTCGTCATTCAGGTTACGACTAACTACTCTTCGGCGTCGGTTGATTAGGTTTATAACACGGCAGAAGGTTGCTGCCGAGATTATGTGTGCTAATAGTGACAAGTGATCAACTATTTCGTGTTGCTGTATAGAGCATAGAGTTGGGCGTACTGGGTTTGCGACGCAAACTGGGATATATAAGAAGTGAATTTATTGACAAATATAACATTTATTGCTCGATTTACGTTGTTGTGTATCTACCCTTACTTGCTGATCAGTTTGATTGATATGATATTTTGTCGGTGAGCTATCCTAGTAATTGAGGCTGCCGTCAACAGATCCTGAACGAACCAATACACACGAAACAAATCATTGATGAATCGTTTGCACCAACAAAAAAATAGTGTACTCAGTAAGAAACACATAAAGAAATCGTAAAAAAAGACAAAAAGAAAATGCCCACAATCAGAATCGAACTGATGACCTTGTCATGTCAAGTTTTTACTAGTGACACGCTATACCACTTAGCCATGCGGGCGGCTGAGCTTATTGTTGAATGCCAGACAAGATAATTCAACCTACCAACCTACTGCCACAAAGTCCAGACATTGCAAGTAATCGGGCAACGACGACGACCAGTAACCATTTTCGTGTATTGAATGCTATGTGATGCTGTGATATCAAGGCTTGGTCAGATTCTATAGTATCTGGATCTACACCTATTATCTAGCATTTACTTGGTAAGCTACGGTATGGCTACGGTATCGCTCCAGACATGCAATAGTCCCCCCGCATCCCCATAGCCTGTTCAAGTGATAGAGACACATTGGATGCCATTCATCATCAAACACTTCTTGCTTTAGGCTCGCAACACGCTCTCACGACAACACTCTGTACACTCATCAAGATAAAAACTGCTCATAAAAAAACCCCCCATCCCATCCTCC
Source organism: Cladobotryum mycophilum (assembly GCA_036429605.1). Lineage (NCBI taxonomy): Eukaryota > Fungi > Ascomycota > Sordariomycetes > Hypocreales > Hypocreaceae > Cladobotryum > Cladobotryum mycophilum. The sequence continues at coordinate 3,679,392 of JAVFKD010000016.1, read as the reverse complement.
AAACCATGAAAAAGCAAAGGCTAAAATAGATTTTTCATTATACACATCATGTCCGGCGTCATTACCAATTACAACCTTTTTTTCGCCTCCCCTTCTGCTGCAACTCTCTCCTCGAACAATCATTATGCTACGCTAAATCTGTGAAGACAAGAGATATCTACCATGAAGCATGAAAAAAGGCTTCAAATGGAAAAGGAGAAAAGAAAAAAGAAAGAAAGAAAGATCCAGAAAGGGTAATCGATGATAAGAAAAGGAAAGGGGAAAAAAAAAAAGAAGAAGCGCTTATACGATGAGGTAGTCAAACCCCATTCCTTGCAGGCCTTTAAGCCAGTTGGTTGCAGTCTCGCCATTGGCGCGGTGGTTGGCATCTTGCATTTCCCAGGTAGCTTTGAGCATCTCAATAGCCGTGAAAATGTACCCCCAGGGGCAAATCTCCCATATGCCCAGGAGACGCTTCATTGCCCAGGTGCGCCTCTCGGCATCTCGCGTCTCCGCGCCAGCAATAAAGGTTGGCCACGAGGTCGCCTTGAAATAGGGATCGGCCTCGCTTATTTGACCGAGATTGGTAAGAATATCACCGACGAGGAATTCCGTGTCTACTGGCCGGACAGACCGCACGAGGGGGAGCGCCTGCAGGATGTACAGGCAGACAGCTGAACGATGGGCAGACGCAATGTGCATGCGGCTGTCAATGTCGCTTACGTTGTGGTTTCGCTGCAGCCTTTGCGCCCACTCTGGTATGTCAAAGGCAAGGGCCTCGTCGATGAGGGCCAGAGCCTTGTCAGCTGCCGACAGAGACCAGTCAGTGCAGGGAGCTTCGTACGAGAGCTGAGAAGCCTTGAGGATGATGTGAAGGATTTCTGGGGGGCAGGAGAGGTAGCTGTTGGCCTCGACTCGCTTCATGACTGGCATCAACTCGAACGCATACCGGGCAATGTTGGCTGCAAGGCTTCCCGAGGCTAGTGTCGACCCTAGAATGTGATATCTGTGGGGTTAGTGAAGCGAAAAGTTGTCAGTCCCGTGCCACACATATTCCTGTTTTATGTTTCTCTTCACTTCTCTTCTTTTCTCTTTGGCGGCCGACCATGGTCGGGCATGTAACGTGTACCAATGAATTATCAACTTACATGAAGCAGTCCGCAATGACACAATCGCGCAACATCAGGTTCGAGTCGCTTCTGCCGCCCTCCGGTGTGCTCGTGAGAAGGGCTAGAATGCTGCTAGCACCCTGGAGGTGGGCCCTCCAGCTCTTCCCCTCACTCTTATCAAGGTCAATTAGGTCAAACTTGATGAAGAAATGTGTAGCGGCCAGCGCCACCTCACTCCCGGCAGGGTCCAGGGTGTCAAGCACCTCTTGCAGGTGGCCCATGGCCTTTTGCTTGGCAGTGAGGGCATCGATGAGAGCTTGGCGAGAGACAAGGTCCTTTGATCGCAACTGAGCAAGGTAGCCGCCGGGGTCAGTCAGTCCTGTGGGGATGGCAGTGATGGGGCGGAAGATGTTGGACCAGTGTATGGCGGAGGTGGCGACGAGGATCTGAAGAAGCAAGGGGTGCCTATTAGTCAAAGGTATCAATTCCCGAAATGGGTTCGCTCCTGGCGCATCTCTTGCGACCAGGTCTTTGCAGACACGATCAGCGACTACATGAATCAAGGTGCATTAGTGCCAAGGTCCTTTTTTATCTTTTTTCGGTAACCGAGTCCGTCCCACATAGCAAGTGGTAGGGTACTAGGTAGGCATGTAGAGAGATACTTACAGTGAGAGAGATAATATCTTGAGTTGCGATCAAGATCCTGGAACAGAGGATCCGTCAGGGCTGCAAGTGCCGGCGGCTTCCAAAACTGGGGGGTCATCGGCTCTGCTGCTGTTGCTGTTGCTGCTACTGCTGCTGTTGCTAGTGCATCTTGGCCCGTGTCCGAGGTGGCCGACTTCGCAACAGCCGCGTCGTCCCTATTGTCGGTTTGTGGCGGAGAAGGATAACGAGCGAGGGCCTGATGGACACCGCCTGGGACGGAGCTGGCATCACTGACAAATATGCCATGGCTCTCGTGACCAGGGCCGCCGGGACTGGGGCCAGAGGTGGCAGCAGAATCTGGAAAAGCTGGGAAATAGCCCGTCACCTCGTAGGCCCCAGGCGCAGAATTATTAGCCGTAATAGCGGCGGCGGCGGCAGCAGCAGCAGCAACAGCAGTAGCAGTAAGATCTGGCGGACAGCAGCCGATGGGAGTTCTCAGACCCGGAGTGGGAATGGGATTTCTCTGTGCATCAGTCGCCTGTGTCCAGACAAAAACCTTGCCATACCCAAGGCACTCCTGCCCCGAGATCGCGCATTTGTGGCAGCCAGGCCACGAGCGATCGCAGCGCAGTCGTCGACGGCGGCAGTTGTGACAGGATTTGCTGTTGCTTGGCATACGCTGTGGTTGAGGTGGAGGAGGTGATGATGAGACAAGCGGAGGCGTGGGAAGGAATGCAAAGGGAAGATGCTGTCAGTCAGTTTTCTATTCTGTGTGTCTCGCGGTTTGACGTTCTGTCTGTCTCTCTGCGTGTCTCTCTTTCTAATAGTAATATCTGTCTGCCGGAGTATGATGATGAGACACCACCAGTTGGGGGCGAGCGACTGGGGTTGAGTCGACGAGACTGAGACCGAGACTGAGACTGAGCGGCGGCCGTCGTCACGTTTGTCGTAACATCAGGATGATGATCTCCTCCCAAGGCTAGCAGTATCTTGATGAAATGGATGGATGGATGGGTGGGTGGGTGGATGGATGTCCTTTACGATTTAGTGTGTGTGTGAGTGTGAGTGCGTGCGTACGTATGCGTGTCGGTCTCTCTCTTTGTCTCTGTCTCTTTCCGGAGCAGGTGGGCACTGCCGGCATGTGTTCGTTCGTTCGTTCGTTTGTTTGTTTGTTTTTGTGCAGGTATGGTTATGGTAAGCAGACCTACCCGGTGTACTTTGGGAGGGGCAGAAGGAAAAGTGCAAGGCTTACGGATTAATTAGATGATGCCTGAATGTCAATAATGAGGCTCGTGATCCATCCAATCCACGATGTGGTAATAATGAGCTGGAGCTGTATGTGCAGCAGCGTACAGTGGCGACCCAATCACTAAGACGGGGCCTACCCCCTGTGAGAGTGACCTGTAGGAACCTGGAAGAACCTGTAGCAACCTGTAGCAGCCTGTAGCAGGTCCTTGTGGTGACTCGTGGTGGTGTTAGTGGCTTAAAAAAGTGACAAAGCCACCAGACCAGACCTCAGTCCCGCCATCCGTCAGGATTGGATTGTTCAAAAACCCAAGGATGGATTCCATGGATGGATGCAGCCCATGCAGGGTTCGTTCTGCACTTGCATTCACCAACCACGGCTTCTCACAGCTGCCCAACGGTCCCACGCCACGCCACCAACTCATTAATCTTAGATGGATGCCAACCTCTTCGTCCCTCGTAACGTCTTCTATTGATTAGTCCTACCTAAATGGGAAAGCTGTCGACATGTTGTGCGTCCGATCCGCGGCGAGACTCGTCCTGGACCTGCAGCACCTCGGATTCCTGGGTCAGGACCAGAAAAGCTTGACCCTATCGTCTGCTGGAGCCTGTCCATCCAGAGGCCATGCAAGTGCCCAAAATGGAAATGGAGGGACCTATGGCGCATAAATTCGAAGACGGTCTGGATGAAGACGAGAGGCCCATCATGTCCTAATGACTGGGGAACCCATCCGGTGGTGGCCAGGGGGAGGGGATGGGAGGGGAGGGGGAGAGGAGACCAGCAGCATTAGGGGCAACTTGCAGACGAGGGCGGATAACACTGGATTCTGGCATCGCGAAATCAAGGAAAAATTCGATAGCGATGAGCTGTCGTCAAGGACTGTCTTCAGACACCAGAGTTGCAAATGCAAAATCTGAAACTGCATCAAAGTCTTGGTTTGTCCGGCAAAGCCGTTGAGCAGAACCACATATATCGACGACCTAAATATCACACCGATAACTTTCGCCGCGTCTGGGCCAATGGGTCAATATTCGAGTATTCCCACCTTTATCGCATTCTCCCCCACCAACTCAACAGTGTTGATTCTGGAACGAGGTCCATGACACATAGAATCCTAGCTCTGATTCTATATTTGCGCCCTCCAAAAGTGGTGGCCCACGTGCACATCCTCGCTACTCCTGTCTTTTCTTTCTCGGCACTCTTCCGGCCGTGAATGGGGCGGAAACCCTGGTCTAAGCTCTGCAGCTACCTTTATCAACTTCCCAAGTTTGGAAACCTCAAGACAACATCTGCGTTTCTCACCGCTGTGGCTCGAGTCAACATGGGGTGGGAGTGAAGACGAAATGTCTTGGAGACTATCCGTTGAACTCAATCTGAGGATACGATCACGGACGGGGTCGCACGAGATGGCAATAATCCACCGGCATGGCGTGCGGCCCAATACAACTTGCAATGTTAGATTGGGCCGGCAGGGTGAGAAGAAAAAAACTTTTTTTGATACGGCCCGTGTGTCGATAGGAGATGATGTATAGACGCTGGCCGCAAGTATAAATTCATCAGGGTATGAAGCTGTCAGAGTTTGAAGCATTTAGGGTTCGAAGCCAGCACGCTATATGAGGCCCTTGATCAAACCAACTGGCTCTACTTCATTCGGGGCCTTCTTTATCGTCTCTACATAGCTACCGAGATTTTCTTCCATCCATTTTTAAAGACAGGCTCAAGACGCACAATGTCCGAGTCGGAGAAGATATCTCCATCCACAAATGTTGTGGCCATCACGGAAGCCTCTGAGGACCTTCCTCATGTCACCGATGTAGACAAGCTTGGGCGACAGCGTCCTGAAGTCTTTTCTTCAGCATGGATGGAGGTGGCCTTTGTCATTTCTGTCCTGTTCTCTCTCGGCATGGCGGTACGTCCTCATATACACCCTTCCCGGCCTTCTGCATCTTGCGTACCTGATACCTAGACATGCTCATGGCATCTCTTGTGACATTATTGACTGATACTTTGGCAGGACTTCATCATTAGCGGGTTCCAGGTTGTTTTGCCCATGTTGATTGAGCCGCTGAATATCCCCCTGAAGCTCAGACTTGGCCATCCAACGTCTTGACCCTCGTGGCTGGTTCGTTCCTATTTCCCCTGGGCCGTGTGGCAGACATGTACGGAGGCTATTTGGTCTTCAACGGTGGTCTAATTTGGTTCACGATATGGACCATTGTGGCGGGCTTCAGTCCCAACTTTATCATGCTCGTGGTATGCCGAGCCTTACAGGGACTTGGCGCTGCAGCCTTTATGCCTGCGGGCATTTCTCTTCTCGGTAAGATTTACCGGCCGGGGCCCCGGAAGAATTTCATTTTCAGTCTGTACGGAGCGATGGCACCGCTTGGATTTTTTGCTGGTATCATTGTCGGTGGAATGGCACAGCATTTGTTGTCTTGGCGATGGTACTTTTTTATTGGCGGTATCATCGCTGCCGTCTTCTGCGTCGGCTCGATCTTGACTGCTCCAAAGGACTATGCTGAAACAAGGGAAATGGGTGTCAAGATGGACTGGTACGGAGTCTGCACCACTGTGCCTGGCTTGATGCTGGTAATTTATGCCATTACTGACAGCGCAAACGCACCTGGAGGCTGGATCTCCCCTCGAATCCTCACTACCCTCATCCTTGGACTCATCTTTCTTGGCGCTGCCGTTTATGTCGAAGGATGGGTCGCAGAAGCCCCACTCATCCCGGCAGATATCTTCCAGGTCAAGTACATCAAGCGGATGCTCTTGTGTCTGTTCCTCACCTGGGGCTGTTTCAGTATCTACTTGTTTTATTCCAACTTCTAGTAAGTCCCTCCCGTGATCGTTTGTTCTTCAGTCGACTAACGTGTGATGAACAGCATTGAACTCGTACTCGGCAAGTCGCCATTACTAACATCCGTATATTTTGCTCCCTGGGCTGGTGGCGGTGTCGTGCTCGCAATCACGAGCGGTGTCATTCTTCACGTCATTCCTGGGAGAATTCTCCTTGTCATCTGTGGAGTCACGCAAGTCATTGCCGTGCTAATGTTTGCCCTTATGCCGGATCATCCAAACTATTGGGCATGGATCTTTACAGCTATGCTTGCTGAGGCTACCTGCAATGATATCTTGTGGACCGTGAGCAACGTCTTCTTGACGACAAGTCTACCGAAGCGTCGCCAGGGTCTCGCCGGAGCCTTGATTAGTGTCACCTTGTTTTTGGGAGGTGCTTTCTTCTTGGCCATTGTTGATGTGGCAAAGGCTCAGTTTATTGCGAGCGGGATGGATCTGAAACATCAGTACAAATACGTCTTTTGGATCGGTGTGGGAATTGCGGGCCTTGCTCTGCTGGTTTGCTTCTTCATCAATCTCGACAAAGCAGACGGGGACTACACAGTCGACGAAAAAGAACAGCAGAACAGGGAGGGGAGCGCTACAGATGTTGAGCCTGTGTCTGAGAATGTCAGTCAAACAAACGTGGCCAAGGTGGGGGCAGGGCAGGGTGTAATTGTTCAAGTCTCGGAGGAGAGGGGAAGCCAAGATGTGGCGAAACACAATGCCTGATTAAGGGGCCGACAGATTCGTCATTGGGAATAGTGGGGATGTCTTGGGACTGGAAAATTTCGGACTTTTAATCATGTTTAGCGAGGAGTTTGGGGGTATTTGTGTGCTTTTCATTCAAGACTCATGATTCACGATATAATGGTGGGGTGAGGTACGCATGACTCAAAAAATTGATACGATAATATTGCAATATTCATTATTTTCCCCTTCTTCAGCTTGATATACATAGTTTATTAATGTGACAACGGGTAAAATATGGAGACTGACAAGACAATAGCTCGCTGTCTGTCTTGATAAGGAATGAATATCATCTTAGGCACGGAGTAGAGGGCGTCATGAAGATGGGCGGAGTACCTGATTTACTTATAGGGATGGTTTGTGCTCAGGCTTTCATCAAAAGCTCAGCCGCCCGCATGGCTAAGTGGTATAGCGTGTCACTAGTAAAAACTTGACATGACAAGGTCATCAGTTCGATTCTGATTGTGGGCATTTTCTTTTTGTCTTTTTTACGACTTTTGATCTCATTTTATTTTTACGACTTTATGTTTCTTATTGTGCCATGAAGTCTAATTCATCGTCATGCTGAAAGAAACCTCCCGGCTGCCGAAGCTCATTTCATTCATTCTAGTCTCTTTACTATGAGATCATTGGCGGGAGTGGGGAGTGGCGTGTTCAAGTTATGAGCCAACCAGCGTTGCCGTGAGTCGTTCTCCGTTGAGGAGGATGCTGCTGGCGAAATCATCTTCTTAGCATTTAAATTGACACTGCCTATGCAATAAATGACCTCCTGTTAACTAACTGAGTAGTAGCATGAATACTATCATCAGTCTTGAAGCTCTTGGTGTGGCGTGAAAAGATTATCGTCGTGTCGTACCGGCGCGGGGCATGCCGATCAACATTTGACATTCTGTGTAAAAGAAGATGTCGCGTATAAATTGTCCAAGAAAAGAAGAAAAAAGAAGAAGAAAAAGCTTAGGTTGGTATTACCAGAGCTTGATTACAGCAAAAACTTTAATATTTATTCTTATTTAACTTGACCTTTTATTTTTGCCCTCAAGATTCTGTTTTTCTACTAGGTGCAGCCCTCCTTACTACCCTAGAGGTGCAGCCACAGTTTATATGCATCGTGGTTTGCTACTGAAGACTTGCATTTGTATACACAATCAGTTCTTCCACACTATAATTCCCTGTGCATAGAGGCCAGAGATTATACCGACACCTCTGTTCACGTCCCTAACTGCTGTGCAGCCGGTGGGAAATTCTGTGCTGACATATAGGTCCTTTCTGCCACCTTCTTCTGTCCACTCGGATACCCACGAGCTTGCGGATTGCGCCTTGCATAGCTCCGAATCGCCCCCTCGGAACGGCAAATGTGTCGGGTCTTTGCCCATTTCTGTAGAGAAACTACGTGGGGGTGTCCTGCCATGAGGAGGACGCCGTTTTCATCCACAGAGAGGTTATCGACTAGAAAGGGGACTCTAATCATTGCCCGATAGGTGAGGTCTCGCGTGCTGGGGCTCATCTCGAATAGGTAGACGGCTGGTTTTGTCGTGGATGCGACTGCGACCGTGGTGACATTCAGGAGTTCGACCCCGTTGGCGAAAGGCACCCTCGCAACTGTTCGTACCGCATCGGTGCGCAGATCGATGTGGACGACGGTTCCACCTGGCACTGCGCCGTAGTCTTCCAAAGCTCGGAGGAAGCTATGCTTGGGGTGGAGGAAGTGATGATCGTTTGTCACGTAGAGCTCGTTCTCGTTGATGAGGACCAGTGAGTTTGGGCTATGCAGTAGCGGGTGCTTGATATATCGCTGGTGTACTGCTCGTGGCGCGCTTGCCGAGTTCTTTGAGAGCTGGAAGTTGAAGATGTCGATGCGCAGCCCGTCCTTCAAATGGTTTATCGCGAAAAGTGTGGATGAAGATTCATGATATGTCACACCCAATGGATGAAACTCGCTTTCCTCATAACCGACAAATTCGATCCTGACGAGAGATTCCGGCTTGCCCTCTGTTGGTGCATAGTTATACAGCCACAAGCCGCCTTTCTCGATCGGCCCTGAATAATTAAGATTCTAAGGTAGACTGTTAATTCTAGCGGGACTAGATATAGATTGGCAAAAGTTGCAGACTTGCCATCACTGTGTTCCATTTCTCTCTACCAGGGTCGCAGCTCAGGATGGCGGCGCCCGCTTGCTCGACTAGCCATGCATCTTCGCAGTTTCGGATAGTATCGGTGAATTTGATCTCATAATTGCCAAGCTTATTGATGTGCTGTAGTCGATGCGGTGCATTTGAATAGAACAGGGAAAGCATCTGAGACCGGTCATAAAGGAAGAAGAAGAGAAAGGGAATGATGGAGAGCGTCTAGGTTAGGTTGGTTAGTGGTTGCTTAGCAAGGCGTGTGGCGGTGGAACCGCAATGGCATGATGAGCCGATGAATTGGAGCTTGCTTACAATTAGTGACGACGTTCTCGCCATCTTTGCTACTGAACTCGTCTTGGGGATAGGAGAGACCTCGGGTGGTTTTGTTGGAAAAATGAGGCTTTAGTGTTGAGATGCTGAATGTATATTTTGCTCGCATATAGAGTGACAGATCCTGCTGCCCAGAAAAGTGAGAGACAGCCAAACACCCCGCAGAGAGGGTGAGATTCGTTACGAATGATGCAGAAGGCATTCTTATCTTATACCTAACGAAATGTCCGAGGTGCCCGTGCATTGGAGACACTACGTACGGGTGGCTTGCTCCCGATTCAGTAGCACCTCGGGTAAGCCGAGCTTGTGTCTGGGCTTGCAACCTTGACAATATGGAGGAGAATCATCAATGGCATGAGACGTGAGATGTAGACATGGCGCTTCGTTCAGGTAGCGCGGCCGTTTTGAGACACGACACGACATCACACACCCACGCTATAGCGGTCCGGGTCTTTTGACCGTCCAGTCTGGGGTATTGGAAGATACAAACTGGCATGTTAGAACCTTTGTTATAGTAGAGGGATCACCGAATATGCGTCAATATCCAAGTAAGCGGAGTCCAAAGGAGATGCAATGGAGAGAGGACGGGGGACTGCTCACGACGGAAATGGGAGAAAGACTTCGAGGTAGAATGCTCCCCCCTTCCCCACATGTACTCATTGCTGACTGTGGAGCAAACGTTTTTACTAACATCCATGGATGGCTTATTATTTCTTACTTAAGATTTAAGATCCGTTCGTGGAGATGAAAAAAATGATACAGTGTTAGCCTTGAACATTGAGCCACTTTTGAACCCTCCTCCTCGTTTATTTATGTAAGATCGTATTCCATGTGGTGTGATGTCACCAACGTCTCCATGGCATGACCCTAACCCTTTAATTGAATCTACCGAGAACCTTAGCCAGCGGCACATCCCGTCCGTACCGGACGGCGATTTCCAGATTTGGTAGCGGTCAACAAGATCTGTCCGGTGCGAATAAAGGAAGTGATGAGAAATGAATGTTTTTACTCTTAAAGAAGGTAAATTGGCCTTTCATACAGGTAGAGACTTGTTCTGTGGGCATATTACCGCCTTGTGTCATGCGAGGCTACTCACGTGATGTGGTGTAACACTGACCGGTCATCAACCTGGCGATCGCCCGTGTAATGAAGTGAGAAAATGGTGACCCGTGAACAGTGGGAAAAAAGAAAAAAAAAGCCAATCAAATAATGGAGTCGACCACGTCTCAGCCGAAACCTACAAGCAAACAGTGCTGGGGATGTCTTCGCCGGAGAAAGGAATGCGACGGCGCTCTCCCCACGTGCAACACCTGCCGCAGGGCGGATATCGTTTGTCCAGGTTACAGGAACGTGAAGCCGCTCACTTGGCTCCGGACGGGCAAAGTGTCTAGGCTAGAAGGGTCAAAGATACTAAACTCTAGCGAATCTGCGACATCGACGCCGAAATTTGTCTCTGTCTCTAAACCTCTGAGCCCACCAGCCTCAGACGTTGGCTCGATTGGCCTTGGAGCAAATGACGATGAAGAAATTAACGCCCGCATTGAACAAGTCCGCCAGGTAGTTACTCAGGCTGTTACCACTACGACGTTGGAACCTCGGTCATCTAGGAGACAGAGGCCGAAGCAATCGCGTTTACCATCTGGCAAAGCATCTACCCATCACACTCTGGTTGCCCGTCGCCAACATGACGGTACAAGCCTGCATCGTCCCCTCTGGTATGGGGATCGGGATACGATAGGCTATTTAGACATTTGTAAGCCATATTGCCCATCCGTTCCGTTGAGCCCCTGACAAATTCGCTCATCAACCTGAGATGGTTGCAGGTAATTATATGAGCTGCCTCGACTTGAACAGCAGACAGGTTCTGCCAAGCAATGTAGAGCCAAGCCCTCCTGTTACCTTTTCGGATTGGCAGCTCATGAGGCCATGTACGCAGCAGGCGCTCAAGGCGATCACCGTTGGGTTCCGAATAATACGGGAGTCTCATGCTCACGGTGTCGATGTCGCGCTGACTGACTCGGGGCCTGTATCTGGCCTGTGGGCGAAGTTCTATCACCATATTGGCAGGGCGCTGTTTGGAGTAAACGACGACATTGCGATATTGCGTGACATTATCGGCCTTGAGAGTATAGTAATGAGCATTTGGTTACTTATCATTGCAGAGGTATTCTGGCCTTTATCTGACCGTTTCTCCATCTTTCGAGCAGTTGTTGACAGATTCCCCCTAGGGCTGGTTCTCGGACTCACTATCATGGCGTCCCCATGCTGTCGGGTTTTGGCGCCTGTTGGAATCGCATGGAGGTCTTGGTAGAGTGGCGGCACACTCGCCCTCACTTGGATTGCCGTTGCGCGACTGCCTCGTGTTAGTGTTTCCCTCGTTATAATAGACACTCGGTGCTCAAGCATGAGCTAATCCATCCGTGGTATTCATGCAGCTTCACCACGGCATTCAATACCACAAGTCCTAGCCATGACCTGATCGCAGAAGCCTCCAGGGTCGACCTGAATGACGCCTATCTGATCTATAGAGTACAGATTCACCTAATGTTCTATTGCCCCCCAGCCCTGTTCCTCGACATCATTCGCATCAGTCGCCTCCGGCTGGAGCTGGCGACAAACGATTCTTCATGTTCCGATGGGGAGCCATCAAGTTTCTGCCATCTCCTTGGGAGCATCGACTCATACTCGATGCACACCATGCTAATGTGTTGGCCTCGGACCGACGATTTATTCTTCACCATTGCGCAGATCTTCCGGTCTGCAGTCGCTGTCTATGGTAACTTAACCGTACCTTGCATCTACAGTGCATGTGATTGCCAAAAGTTAAGGGAGTTCCACCGAGACAATCTCTTTCACCTGATTCGAACCGTCGTCAACTATCCCGTTCACGCAGTCAGCATTTTCTGGCCGCTGGTGGTGGCTGGCGTTGCTGCCCGGACTGGAGACGAGAGAGGCCTGATAGGTGAGCATATCTTGAGTATAGTGCATGGCATTTACAATCATGGCACGGGCCCGATCGTCGCGCTGGCGGTGTTGAGGAAGTTTTGGGAGTCTGGAAAGACGGAATGGGATGAGTGCTTTGACAGGCCATACTCAATCATGGCGTAGCTGTATAGATGTGAAGCTTCATCTTTTATTCCTCATTCTAACACTTTTTTCCTTTTGCATCATTACGATATTACTATCGCCTGAGCTATTATATCACAAAGGGTTATGCTCGCATTGCTGATAGATCATGCTGAAGGAAACATTGCTATAGAGTCACGAGCTGAATTGTTTCTGCGTCCTAATAAATTATATATTCATTCTCTAACAGCGATAAATAACCAGGCGAATCTTGTGTTGCTTGTCATCCTTCGCTGCCATGCCATTTAGCCTGTTTGCCTTCACATGCTGAGGAGCTGAAACCAATATTGGGGCTGAGGTGTTGGGCCCGACAGACGAACATCTTCTCCCCACTTTACACACATGCATACCAGTTCACTCAGACAATATGTCACTATTCAAATGGAGTCCTTGGGCCACTTCAAATCCTTCAAACACATTTAACTATGTACCCATAGACGTATCGCAAAGGACGTTTCGCTTGATCCGGCTGCTCCCACCAAAGCCATCCCTCATACCAGGCACCTCTGGCACGCTTCGTATTGAGATCATCGAGACGGATGTTGGTTCGCCCATACCTTATGATGCCCTTTCATACGTATGGGATGTCCCGCCACACATTAAGAAGCCAAATCGACGAATTATCGTGGAAACGAAAGATGGCCGGCGGGAACTGCTGATCTATCGGTCGTTGGAGATGGCGCTGCTTCATCTTGCAGCCAACAACATTACGCATCGCCCTCTCTTTATCGACCAGATCAGCATCAACCAGAAGAACAAGCCCGAAAAAAATCACCAAGTCGGCTTGATGCGAGAAATCTACGCAAAATGTGTCCAGGTCATCGTTTGGCTAGGCCCGCCCACTCGCAGCTCGGAACAATACTTTAACTTTGTCGATGAGATTTGTTGTGAAGGTGTGCTGGGCCGAGTCATGGGGCCGCGGGTAGGGCAGTTTATCCATGTCTTTGACGCTGTCATGGACTCTTCTCTAGAGGTGAATGAGGAACAGAGGGAGGATCGCGATGATCTCTTGGACACGATTCGGCGATTTGGTCATCGCTTCCCTTTAGACGGCTATGCAGACGTGCTTGACCGCACATGGTTTAATCGTCTGTGGACTATTCAAGAAGCCTGCCTGGCCCCTGCGGTCGTCTTCGTCTGCGGTAACCAGTCCCTTTGCTTCGACTGCTTCCGTGCCGGGTCGCTGTTCTACAACATTTACAATACGCACTGGATACGAGGGAGGACCGAATACACATCGCAGAGTGAGTATCGGAAACGCAGTGCCATCTTCGAAAAGACGGCTGGGTTCATCCGAATCTTCCAGGAGCGCAAGGCCATTCATCAATCTCAGAGGCGACAAGGTCTGTATGATATCGTGCTCAAGTACAATGTCAACAATGAAGAAAAAAGATTGGGGCTAGTCTGCCTCACGATCGAATCTTTGGCTTGTTGGGGCTTACGGCGCCTGATGACCACCTACGGCAGCGAGTCAATGTGGACTATGAGAAGGACGTTATTGAAGTATATGCAGAAGTGGCTGCTCTTCTGATGGAGGAGAACGTTGACACTCTACTCTTTTCTCAGCTTCCAAAGATGACGGTATCTTCGCAAGAGGAGGGCAGCAAACTTCCCTCATGGGCCCCGGATTGGGCGATGAATCTGACGACACCAATAGGATATTCGTCTCTAAAAGAGCCCGTGTTTGCTGCTGGGGGCCCCAAGGACGGACGCCGACTTCAATTTGACAAAGGCTCGCAGCGATTGACAGTCCGAGGGGTTCTCATTGACAAGATTCTGCAGATCGGAAACCGCACGCTTCAGGCGCAGTCTGAGCCGCAAATCACGGAACAGATTGACTATCGCTCAGCAAAGCTCTTCTTTGATGAAGTAACAGAACTTGTGAGACAGGGAGCTGGCACTCGCAACGAGGGAGAACTGTCGGCCGCAGATGAAGCAGTAGAGAGTCGGCGAGCTCTGCGGCTCTGCGATTCAGGTCTTTCCTACAAGCATTTCGTGGAAAATCTCGGAGATCCTGCTGGGATCGAAAGACTCGGGGCTCTTCAAAATGCCATCGCTGAATTGGGACAGCGACTCATTCGGTCTGATGAGATTGTCGCCTCGTATCACATCACCCGCATCTACCAAACCATCGGTATCACACCTTGGTATTTCCTACCCTTTTCACAAACGGACGCCTATCGCAGATGCGCTATCGATCCTGTTTCTGCGGGGAAGATTATCTATCAAGGTCTTTCGGACTTTATCGAGGACGTGGTTGGACTCTGCGTTGCCTCGGCGAGGGTTTATTTCGCGGCATTTCACATCAAATTTCGACGGCGCTTCAGCAAGGTTAATGTCCGTGTCTCCCAAGAGCGCGGCGAGCAGGTTGGGCTCGATCCAAACGTCTCCTTTGGGCCCGACATGAGCGCCTTTATTGGAAACTTGCTGAGGAACAAGGGCCGGAAGCTGTATAGAACAGGGACTGGGTTCTTGGGCGTGGGACCGGTACAGATGAAGGAGGGGGATTCGGTGGCAGTGTTTCATGGAGGGACGGTACCGCATCTCTTGCGACCAATGGAGGATGGTAATGATGAGATATGGGAATATTTGGGAGAGGTTTACTGTGATGGAATAATGGAGGGCGAGGCGCTGCAGGCCGGAATTGGAGTAGAGCAGGACTTTGTTTTGTGTTGAGATTGGTTGCATAAACTGGAACATGGAAGCAATGGTTATGGAGCCGGGTAATTAAACTAGCTGTATTCACACGCATAGTAGGATATATTAGTGCACGAATGGAAGGATTAATATGCTGCCTACAACACTACCCATCGAATTCCTGTGTGGCATGGGATCACAGCCGCAAGAGCAGGCCTCTAGAAGAATCGAAACACCTTTAGAGTTATCACCTCTACGAACTAGGAGGGACAACCTTCCCCATTTTTAGAATATTATTAAAAAGATGACGATTGACACGGCATATGAACACGTACTATTTGTCAGGATGTAGCGTCGCGCTCTTTGACAGAGCTGTTCTGGCACACCATCAACACAACTAGCTGACCTGCCCAAGGCTACGTACCGCATTGGTCCTGTGTCTCCTGACATAGGGATTAGTTTGGTAGTCGCTCTAAGGATGCTACTCCCAAACGGGATTCATCAGCATTCTTCTCATCCTTAGTCCATAAACGCCTATTCGCAGTTATCTAGTATCTCCAACTTTTATCTCCTGTACGACACCCGCTTGTGAGACTGATACGAGAAACCCTTATGTTTAACTGTGACCGAATCTGAGTTCTCCAATTAGTGAGCAAAGATATGAACTACTATTTACTCATCTTTCAATGGCCCTTAGATGCTGAGCCAGCCGACCGGCTACCATGGATCTTTGTGAATGGCTTCAGCGGTATCAGATATTAGGGGCTGTGGAAGCTAACAAGGGACGAAGCTGATTCGCCATTTATATGGAGACTTAAGGACAGGTGAATCAACATGCGTCTGTCGGAGCCTATGGATAGCCAATCTATGGCCCGTAGACTGCATTAGGCTCTGAATCAAAGATGGAAGCTGATCGACCCCGCGTCGAGGTGTTGTGCCTTATGGCTATCTAATGCACAAGATGTAGTAGGAATATTCACTTTGAAGTTTTGAATACTCATTATTGGATCTGTAATTTATTCTCAAATCTTCATCATGCCATATTTCGTCTTCATATCAACATGCTGTGCCAAGCCTGTCTGAAAATCTTCGACCGACCTTTCCCTATTGAAGACCTCCAATATCACTCTCCTTGCTCACAACTTGGAACGTCTGCCGACGATGGATGCTTCTTTTGTGGGTATATGGTCGACATGTGGCATAACAAAGGAGACTACCTCCATATGACATTGAAGGATGATGTGAACCACCACCCTAAGGGCATCTCGGTATTTTTCGTCTATGTTTTCTAGGAGTCCCCCCACTGGGCGCAAACGTTATTTCGCTTCCTTGACCTCCAGCTCCTAAATGGTGAGTTGAATATTCCATGCGAAGACTTAATTTCGCATGGACTAAAAAAGCATTAGATGATCCTGACTCCTTACCAACAGATGACTCGCACATTACTGAGAATTGGGATTCTAGTATGGTTCTAGCAAAGAAATGACTACATAAATGTTTGGAGGGTCACGAAAAGTGCTAACTTGCTACGTTGGGTAACAACCCAATCCCGGATCGCCTACTTGATGTCTGAAAATAGGATGATAAGATTCGGTTACTACTCCATCCCTAAGCTGAGATCCAAGCTCCTTATGCGACACTGAGCCATTGCTGGGGCAGTTCCAAGGTGTTGAGATTGACATCAGAAACCTCCCAAGTTCTCCAAGGCATCAAAAATACACTGGTAAATAAGTGCGATTACGTATTTCAGCCATAAGGTATGTTAGAGAATAACATAGTGAGATTGTATATAAATATATCCGTATATAAGCCAGTTAAGATATCCAACACTTTGAATAGACAGGTTACTCGCTATTACATTTAAACCCCACTCCTCGAGAGCTTAATACCTTTGTTGGCACTGCTGAATATAGTCGCGGTAACGATAAACAGCGGCGAAGACATTAGGCTGTCCAAGTGCACAAGGTATTCTCCACGAGACAACGCCTATCAGCTCGTTGTTAGCGACCAAAGGTCCACCACTATCACCCTGACAAGCTCCCTCCCCGCGTGCCTTGATCGTACACACCTGGGTGTTGTCTGTGTCGCGATGCCATTGCTTGCACTCAGCGGGAGACATGACCATGACCCCAAGGAACTTCAAAACACTCGACACACCACTATTAACACTTGTCTTTCCCCAGCCCGATACAATAGCCTACGTGGGTCCTATTGCATA
Source organism: Cladobotryum mycophilum (assembly GCA_036429605.1). NCBI lineage: Eukaryota > Fungi > Ascomycota > Sordariomycetes > Hypocreales > Hypocreaceae > Cladobotryum > Cladobotryum mycophilum. The sequence continues at coordinate 3,662,391 of JAVFKD010000016.1, read as the reverse complement.
ATCACTACTTGCAAGCGCAATCGGCTTCTGAGAAGCGTTAAAGGGTATTGGCGCTGTCAATGTGAGGACACAAGCGTCGCTTTTAAGATTGTACATGCTGAATCCAGGATGGCATTGTATGCAGTTTACACGGTGCGCCTGCCCAGAGTATACACTGTTGGACAGCGCTGCCGCCTAACCAAACAAATCAATTTCGGGGGTGGATTTGACTGTTTGACTTGTTCTTGAATCCGAATCTCGACTTTTGACTTTGTAAATATGTTGCCGCTTTTATAACTGTCTACTCAGGCACTACGCAGGTAATGCTCAGGCCAGCTCACTTATGACTCAGGAAGCTAATGTACTTGAACCTTTACCTATAAATTACCAGCTCTTTCCTTGCGTTTATAAACATAAAAACCTTTTCTCATCGTCCCTCTCTACATCTTCTCATCAATACGTGCCTATCTTTGTTACTTGCTCTTCATAGTTGGTTTCCCATTCAGACCAACTTTCCATCATGAAGCAAAGGCATGAAAAGAATAAAAAACGCGGAAGACTTGCACAAGATCACGACAAACTGGTACAAAAGGCCATAAACAGAGGTCTAACGTTAGATCGATCCAAGATCAGCCCGCACAAGGTTCACAGAACGCTGAGGCCAAAAAGCCAGAAGAGTTATAGCTATGAAATGGAAAGGTGGAAAGCGTACGTATTCATTTACACACGTTGAATTTTAATTCTAAATAGCTATAAGGTTCCTGAAGGAGTTTCCGGACTCGGACCCGCGGGACATGCAGACTCTCAAGCAATATGCCGAATACCTTGGCCTTTCTATGACAGGCAAATTAGACAAGAACGCACAGATGCCAACTACTTCAAGCGTTCGGAATAAACTACGACAATTTTGTAACGCCTGGGAACGCGATTTTCGACAGAGTATCCCCCAGGAAGTGAGGCTATCCATGTCCCCTGTAAGTTCGGCAATATTCTGCAATTTCGGTGTCTGTTTCTGATATAGATAGTACGTCGAGGGCGAATTAGCTAAGAAAATTGGGCTGTTTACGGGGAAGAAAAGCCACAAGGAAAAATCCTTTTTCACAGTTGAAAGCTACGGGCGTATGCAAATCTACCACTGGGCGCATGACACATATGATTATGTGCACGATGGATACCGGGTCGACAATACTAACTTACTCAACGGTCATTGCTTTACATCCGCCAGACTACAAGAAATATGCCAAGCGAAGTATCAGGTGATTGCCTGCCTCCTCCATGTTTCTTGTTAGATGATTAGGTTTTATATGACTAACTAACGCGAGATCAGGATCTTAAACTTATGTTGTCGTGGAACGAGGATCGACCAGAATTTCGATTAAGCCTGACAAGAGAGATTTGCAAAGGAAATGATATAAATCAGTGAGTGATAGATATCATTGTTATCGACAAGTCACAGTGTAGCTTACATATGTTCAGACCAGAGCATACATTTGCCGAGTGGTTAACGGACTCTGAGGGACTCCCACCGCCACTTTTCGCACAGCCCATATTGCATTGGCTTGCTAATATCATCTCGTCAGGCGTATCCGCCGAGCTGAGAACGGTAGATGACGCTTTAAAAATGCGACCACCAGCCCATTCAAGATTCCGGGTCATAGAATGGCAGGAAGAAATGAAACAGACGCCGGTTTTCCCAACTTGGACTCGAGATGGCCAAGAAAAAGCGTCGCGAAACCCTACTTCATGGGGCTCGCAAGCATCTTCTTGGGCTAACCGTGCGGGTTTCCCGAATGGAGTTCCATTGCATGCTCTTCGCCGTGAAGCTCTTATAAAGTGTAACGGTAAGAAGCATAAATGTCTTGGCTTTGAATTAACTAACCAGGGCTGCTATAGATCATGGATACTCTCTACCACAAGTTTTGAAATTTGCCTCTCAGAACAATACAAATGTTCTTGTCAATCATTATCTCGGTAACATATCGACGATTGACGGAGCTGCCAACTTTTTGGGAATGCAGCACAGAACCGATTTGGCAGAAGATTTCCGCTCTGCCACAATGAAATGGAATCCGAATTTGCAATCGGCTCTGTCTATGATGGACTTAGAAAAGCTTGAAAAGAATCCGGATTACCAAGAAGTCTGCCGTACGATCGATGAGCTTACTCGGAAGATTGCCACAACGTCATCCGAAAGTATCCGGACAGATCTACAGACCCAACGCAGTGTGGTCTATGAAGAACGAAGAGCGATTCAGAGGAAAACGCTAAAGCAGATCCAGACCAGCCAGCCAATCACTTATAATACTAATGGTACACTATATGAGCGGCACCAAGGCGGACTTGTCCGTATCCAACATGTGTTACCGGAAGAGCGAGTTCGCCTTGCTAAGACTATGGCGAAAAGAGCACCCCCAAGAAGCCCGGATTGGATATCTGCGCTTCAGGATCTTATTACACTTCGTACAAGCGATCACAGTGTGGCTTACCAAGTCATGTTACGGCCAGCTCAGGGGCGCTGCCCAGTTTTCTCATGCTCTCAAGTAATGAAAAGGTAGGTTTAAAGAACTAAGGTGGAACTGCCATCTTATAGATGCTAATATATAATACCAGTATACCCATCAGTAAGCGATGGAAGCACGTCTACGAATGCTATAAGGAATACATAAAAAGCTCCACCGGGTTTGCCCAATTTTGTTTTCACTGCAGTGAGTGGGTGGCTAGTAAAGACGAGTGGCAGGCTCACTGCCAAGCTCATATCAACCAGAGGGATGTCCCCTGGCGTTGTGACCCAGTTACATTTCGCCATGCCACCGCTTGCGCCGGGTACTGCCCTGTCTGTCTTGGAAATGCACACTTCCCTGCTTACAAGCGGCTAAAACAGTATCCTGATAGAGCTGTTTGGAAGAAACATATTTCTCACTGCATATCAGTTTATATTCATCAGCTGACAAAGACATCAGAATATCTCCACTGTCCTCATTGGCTTTGTGATTTCACATCCAACTCTAAGGATGAACTGTGGTATCATCTTGGCGATATTCACAGCATTCCCAAGGCACAGAAAAATCTTGACATCCATGAAAGTCCGTCAAAGCCATTAGACACTCAAAGGTCATATGTGTTTCACTACAAAGTCACCGGCCACATCAGCGATGCGTTGTCGGGCTATTCTGCTATCCAGTGTGACGACAAGCCTACGCCTATTTCATCTTACACTTGCTCACTAGATGGCCATAACACAGAATGTGTTGAGTTTAGTAGGGACACTCAATCTAACTACGACACTTCCGACACATTGGCTTCGGCAAATGAGCATGATTGGCCTATCACCCTCTCACCAGGCAGAACCGGCACAGTGTCGATTGAACAAATGGACCCCATGTTGTTTTCGACGATGGAAAAGGTGTCAGTTGACACCCCGATGGATAAGCCACTGTCTGAAATATCCGAGGACGTCCACCCGGAAAACACCTATGAAGTCCAAAGTCTACTTGCGAAATGGAAGAATCGGCGCACTGAGTTGTTTCTCGTTAAGTGGAGGGAAGGAGGCACTAGCTGGCAACCTAAAGATGATATTATGGACGATAAGCTTATCAATGACTTTAAGGAAACATATAAGGGTTTTAAAGATGGTATAGAAGTCATTGGGACTCGTAAAAGGCGCGGGAAAGTAGAGTACCATTTGCGTTTCCAGGATTATGTTGGCGCAAACAAGGATTCTAGTTGGTGGGTGCCCGAGAAGTCAATGCACCCAGACGCTCGCAAGGCAAATAAAAGGTTAGCAAAACGAAAAGCTTAGATAAGTAGTTATTATTATTACTCTAACTGGCTATCCTATTTTTTCAGGGGCCTTAGTCCCCGTACAGTAACAAAAAACAAGGAAACCCGCGTGCTGAGAGGTAAGCAGTTTAACAATCGGAATTTAGCAAATGTTTATTATTTTAGATTATCGTATTGTTATTACTGCCCCTCTATGCTATTGATTTCTGATATAAAACAACAAAAGATAATATCCCTACTTTTTGTATTTGCTTTATAAGCCGGCCTGTTGCCGAAGATTGTCTAAGGCAGGCGATATTTTATCAACTTCTGCAAATAACATACATACTAGACTTTGGAAATGACTTGCAACATTAGAACACTCTAGTATTTTGGCCTCAAGGGCTTTCTGCTGATTCTGCAGTCGTTGGTTCTTCTCCTCTATTACTCTTCGGTGCTCCATTTCCGTCTCTAAAGCGCTCGTTGAATGCCAAAGTCGTAGAGATAGTTCATTGTTCTCATCTTTCAGTTGCTCAATCACAACACTAAAGCTTATTTCTGGGGTTGATAGTTGCTAGAGTTGTAAGTCAGCGAGTGTGCTGGCTTAGCTTACATAACGTACCGAGACAGAAGGATCGTATGTTGCGGACGCTTCAAATGTCCTACCAACCTCCCGACAGAGCAGACGATAGGTACTTATAGAATGGTCGCTGAGGTTCTTAGAGAATATTGGTTCAAAAATCAGCTCCTTCCCAGAGAGTATTCTCCAAGAATATGGATCCTTGTCTCTTGGGTTTAGTCTAACTTCTGAGGGAGCTATTTCAATCCTTAACTTCTCACCTGCAAAGGTCAGTCTCATAATACTGCATTGTTTAGAGAACATACGAATATGTTTAGATAAGGCTTCTCGACACTCATCTCTTGCCTGCCGGCGATCTATATTGCTCCGCCGTTGTGCAGTCACTCTCTCATTAGACTGCATATTAATAAACGTCTAAGAATTATAATTCAGTTCTATAATGTTATTGTAGTTTTTAGTGCAGAGTTAAAAAGAGATTTAGTCTATTCGCTAAAGTTATCATATAACTTAGTTAATTGGATTGTGTTAGGTAAATAATGGCTTAAGGCAGTTTCTGGCTGCTTTTATTAGCTTTAGTAGTTAACAATTGCCTTTACATAATCAATAATAAATATACTTATTAATTAGCTAATATTATAAATACCTACTTGTATAATATTATACTACTCTAAGCCAAAAACTACCATATATTATAATAAAAGCAAACTTAACGTAAACCTAAAACTCTATAAATATTAATTACATACTACGCTATAATCAGGAATTTTCTGTATATTATACTATTACAATGAGTAATTCCAGCCTTTTTCGATTCCCCGCAGAGTTAATTAATCATATTACAAGCTTCTTAGACCCTCACTCACACGTATCCTTTCATAGAGTCTATATGGCTAGTACAAGATCCCAACAGCACTTGCCTTCATCTCGCTCTTATGAATGGATTTGGCACTTGCTGTTTAAAAATACAACTTGGTTTAACGAGGTTGCGCGCGTTAAAAGCGCTGGAAACACTCTACTTTCTCCTACGCTTCTTGGAGATTTAAAAACCATTTCTTCTCGTAGAAAAAAGCACTGGATAAATCTAGCTATAATCGTTAGGGATCACAGCGGCGATTTAAGGTTCCATAAAAAAACGTTCTTTGAGTCACTAGTGGATTATGACAGCTATGATCAAACCAAAGAAGTAATAACGTTTAAAAAATCTCAAATTAGATTATACATCGGTGATGTTACTCGGTGTCCAGAGCACTTAGAGATGCAAAACCCGGCTAGCTTATTTTGTTTAAAAAGGGGCAAACTATCACTCTATGCAATCAGTCGCGATGAGAATACGATTTTTAAGATACCACGTAATTGCATTCAAGGTATCGAAGGGGTTAGAAAAGAAAAGAAGAAAAATATCGCGGAAAGATGTATAGTAAAGTTTGTATCTGTAGATAATATTCCTGAGTATATTGCAATCATAAGTCCTGACGCACAAACAAATGTTGTTAGCGTGTACGGTAAAGACGAGTTCGGAAGACGGTGCCTCAAGGGCTGGAAGCTAGAAAGTGAAGAATAATATAATATTTAAGATATACTATCTTTTAAAAGACTTAAAACGAAATAGATCTCTCCTCAATCACATATGGCTCTAAGCTGAGTGCGGAGTTTTCTGGTATAGAAGCACCCAGTGAATCCAGTCTGTTAAGCTTCTGCTCAACGTACCATTCCTTAATATCCATGCGATCATTGAAAACAGCTACCTCATGAGAGAGAGATGTTATTTGCTCTGTCGGATAAAACCGACCGCTAATGCATAGCTCTGTGACTGAGATATCTGCATCGAAAAGAGTCCAGTAACGTTGATAATCTTGCTCGTGTTGCAAAGCTGCTGGTAGGGTTTCAGGATTAAAATCTTCGGAGCTTTCCGTACCTTCTGCAAGCTCATAAACAGATCCCCGGCAGATGACATATCCAGGGTAATGATTCTCCAGTGTATAGATCTTGCGTACCTCCAACACATTCGTCCACGTACCCGTTTGCCCTGGCAGGGGTCCTCTAAGGCTAAGGCAGTCGCCAATCTCAATGCGTTCGGCTCCAAAGAAGCACCCGCGATAGCTATTAATTTCCTTGTCCTGGCGGGTCCAGAGGGAAGTATGACAGCTAATCATCATTGCAGCCATTTTTGATGCTCCGAGGTTCATGAGCTCCAACATCTTAGTGCTAGTCCCGGCGTCTCTAAATAAATCGTCAAAGCGCACCTTACCCTCCGGAATAATACCATTGGGTGGTAGGCTACGGCAACGAAATGGAAGCAAATTGTTTTCATTCATAAACACAATTTGGTCCTTCTGTTGAAACAGTGTCTGGTAACCGAGGGGCAGCAACCTATATGTACTGTTTTTGGGAGGGGCTTGAATCACGGCAAGCCGCAATCCAGTTGTGTCCCGATACCAAACCATCTCTCCGGCTCTAAAGAGAAGTGATGCTTTTAGAGTCCACATAGAAGGCGGATCCGTGATTGTAATTACTGGTACGGCAACACTCTCACGAGCAGCGGTCGTTAGACAGCGTTTAGAGCCTCGACCACCAGTGTTCACCCGGGCCTTTCGCTTGGTACGTGCCATCATTTGGCTAATTTTTAGACAGCAGGTGGATTCGGTGATTAAAATGAACTAGATATAAAAAAGATAGCAGGGAGTTATAGTTGTGTTAGGGAGAAACTTCGGAGATAAATAGTTAAGTCCTTACCTATTTATAAAGGGTACTAGGTACAAACAAAGAGAAAGCAAACGATTAAAACAGCTTAAAATGTCCAATATCACTTTCAGGCTACAAATAAGCGAAGGTAAATGCAAAAGTGAGCCAGAAATGGCTAGATATATTCAAGCTTATATTTGGTCGAGTATTTAAATCTATGATAATTTCACAGTAGCCAAGGGCTATTACTTTTTTAATTGTTTTTTTATCATGAATACTTATATTCTTGCTATTGTGGCCTTTTTACAACTTGGGTTGCCTACCTTAGCACAAGACGTCCTTACAAGTGGAACTGGATTTGGCACCTACTACTATGATATTGAGAAGACTGAGGCATGTGGTGCTAACTTTACCTTTCAAAACATGGGCGTGGTGGAATGCAACAATGCGGCTTTGTCATTGAACCAGATTAATTCCAACTATATCGTCGCAATGAATCACACTGAGCTTGCAGGCAACTTCGCCAAATATTGTGGGAAAAGAGTTAGAGTTTCTGTAAACGGAATAACATATAACCAGCCACTCTTTATTGGCGACGGCTGTGAGCGGTGTGGTACAGGGCCCTCGAGTAATAATAAGTGGAACGCCGTTGGCGCACCGGGATTAGACTTCAGTTATTCGGTACTAAGCGAGTTATCGTCTTCTGCCTGTCATGCCGGACACATTGAGATCAGCTGGGAGATAATCAATGAGACTTTGTATGGCTTTGACATGAACGCCGCGGGCGAGATACTAGGCCCACGACCGATCATGGCACGGAATTATCTTAGTGAGCGACCAGAGGATGACTCAATCTTGCTTTAATAGAATTTTAGAATATATTAATAAACTTATACAGTGTGGTTGTTGTCTTTAGTCTACCTCAATATTTTCAATTCCAGTTTGACGTCGCTGTGCCGGTTCAAGCTCTGATGGTAGATTTTCTTTACATTGAGGGCACTTATGTATTGTTGGTTGGGACATGGCTCGAGCCGCTAACTCCTTACCCCATTCCTTCCAACATGCATTGCAAAACGCATGACCTAAACGAATTAGAATATAAATTTCTAAGTTTTGTAATTTAACTTACCACACTTCGTAAACATCAACCGCCTATTTTGGACTTCTTGTCCAGATAACTCGCATAAAATGCAGTTTTCCCAATGGTATTGCATTATTAATTCGTCTGGTGAGTAATATGGAACACAATAGGCACATATAATCTAAAGAAATTAGTATATATATCATAGTATTAACCAGGGCATACTTACACTCCCTTTAACGCGATGCTTAGGCCCAGGAGATAGTGCATTGCCGCATAGACAGTTGTAATGATTTGTTGTGAGGTCGATTACTATTTTACGCTTTTTCGTTGCTTGATACTCGACTTTCCCCTGGCCATACACAGCAAAGCCACTTGTTGATGAACGCTTTTTAGATAGTCGAGCCTTATTCCTTTTCTGACCATCAGACTCAAATGTGGTGTTTTTGACGGCTTGGTAGACTCTCTGACGGCCACTGTTAGAGCCGCTTTCCGGCAAGGACTTTTTGGACATTTGATGTCGTACTTGGTGTTGTCCATTGGCCAGGAGGCCGATTCGGGTGGTAGGGTGTACCATTGGTGTCGAAGGAACATACATTCCTCGCTCCTGAGCTACGCCTCTCGTAGGAGATTGGTCTGAGTCCATCATGGAATCGAAAAATTTTCAAACGTCTGAATGTAAGGATGCAATAAGTTACTTAGGATAGCGGGATCGCGCCTTCTTAAATACCCTACCACCTGGAGCCAAAAACATCTCTAACTACAAACTTAATAGACTAAGGAGCGGGAGGAAATAACAACAGCATATTATTTTCCAGGCAAGCTACACGATACAAACGAATATGGTCAAAATCATAAACTAAATATAGTATTTATGAAAAGTTATTCTAATGTTAAATCGATACACTCGATTTCAAGCCGAAGTGGCTCTACCCGCACAAGCTTTGATTCTAATCTTTCCTTACACCATGAACAATTAATAACAGGGAACTCACGGGTTTTTCCAGCGTGTTCAAGATCCCATATCCGTATCAGTCTTAGCCAACAAGTTCCACAGATAACATGACCTGACTGCATTAGAGCATACACCCTTATGTATCAAGGAGACTCACCACATTTAGTGTAATAAAGGTTGTCCATATCATAGCAAATCGGGCATTCCTTTGTGTTATACTGAGTCACTAATTGGGATTGAGGGGCTTTTAAGGCGCAATCATCGCATAATAACTAGGTTAATAGTAAATACAAAAAAGATCAAGAAACCTAAAATAAGTGACTTACTTTACTATTGTTTATCATGCGTTTTAGAGGCTTATCAGGAAGCTGCTTATGGCATTGGCATCGTTGGTGGTCAGGAGTGACCTCAAACGTAACCCTATGAATTTTAGCCGTTTGCAGCATAATCCGGGTTTGAAAGTCGGCAGTGAGGTCGATTATAACATTGGCTTGCTCAGATGTTCGCTGTAAAACATATGCTGACTCATTGGTAGCAAGGGCTATAACAAGTCTACGCCTGTCTCTTGCTGTATTCCTTTCAATATGATTCAATTCAGTCGGCTGCTGGCTGCTAGTCAGCGCAGCATCCCGACCAAACAAAGCAAATGAGGCATTGGGATTTGACTGTTTGATCGTATTAAGAGGGTAGATTTGATTGATTTGGCTCGATTTGATTTGATTTGATAGATTTGAATCAATTGAATGTGAAGCTATTCCGGAGCCCCAAAAGGTTGTATTAGTCTTTAATCTATAATTCTGGTACAAAAAAGGGATCTCTAAGCGTAACTGCTCCTCGCCTTAGCCAGTTCTTTAAGCATTGCGCCTTTTCAAGCGTTGAGGCCCTCATTGAAAGTCGTTGAGACGATAGTGTAAGCTTTGCTAAGCTAAATGCCCTCTCACAGTCCGAAGCCATCGCAGGAATTGCCAATATATCCAAGGCAAGCTTACTGAGTATTGGAAACGATTCCCTTTGAGATATCCACCAAGGAATTGGATCAACTCGTTGTGTAAGCTTAAGATGATAGTATCTCTCAAGCTCAGAGCCCTCATCTTGCCGTACAGTCGTACAGTTGAGCCAATCATCGTAAAGACTATCAAGACTTGGTGGTTGGGAAAAGAGGGTATCGTGAAGGCTTGGAGCTTGTATGATAGGATCAGGATCAGGATGTTGCTGATACCAACGCTCACAGTATGCAGCAAGACCTTTCTTTGCATCACGAAGCCATACAAGCTGTTCCTCACTATTCCAACGATCTTCAAGCCATCGAATACCTAGGTTAGGCTGTAAGATAACTGCAGCAGCAAAGAGAGGTGATTCTCCAAGCTTTGTATAATATAAATTAAGCTTTTGCCAAGCGTTCAGAATAGAAAGCCGAAGATACGATCTTGAATCATCAACAAGGCCTTGTATCCGTTCCCCCTGTATTAGATATTCCTTTCTTGTATGCTCTGGAAGCTTATTTATCGGATTTGATCGTGAGGTTCGTTGTCTTGGCTGATCGTAACAAGGCTGTTGGCTTCGTGTTGTTCGGGTACGATTTGTAGTCTGTATTTGACTCTGAGTCTCTTCGATTTCCTCATCAGTAGGGGGTAAAGAACACTTTCCAATGCTCAAGATGTGTAAGAAGGAACTCAATGCCTGTCATGATCTCCCAAATCCTGCCGTGACTATCTCCCTTGCCCCAACCTTGGCAACGCATCGTTTGACTCCAAAGGGGCTTAAGGATATCTTTAATCTCTATCAAAAGCCGCCAATCTTCAATCGTAAGAATATCCTCGTCAGGGATACGCTTTTGTCGGTCTGTTTCAAGTTGGTTCTGCCCTAGGAAGCCTTGGATTTGCTGTTGCTTTTCTATAGCGCGTTCAATCATTAGATATGTTGAATTCCACCGTGTCTCGTTATTGAGAAGCAGTTCAACTTCACGGGGTGACGCGTTATGTAACAAAAAGTCGTTATGATCATGTTCTTCGGGAACAATCTTCTTGAATTGGGCGGACCGTTGAGGCGAGGCTCTAATGAACCTAACGATATTGTGTAGCTTGCCAATTGGGCCTTTCTTTCTCCAATGATTAAGCTCATTATCAAGGTTATCTGTAATCGTATGAACCTGTGACTCTTGCTCAAAGGATTCACTATTCTCCCCGTACAAATAAGCACGAGCAACAAGGTTGAGTATATGGCCATAGCATCGCATTCGCCGTTCTGATATCTCTACTGAGGTCATCGTAGGATCTAGGATATTGAAAAGGTGTTGAAGACACGTATCGTTATTTGAGGCGTTATCCGAGACGATCGTTCCAAGTCGAGTAGATATTCCCCAGTCTTCAACTATCGTATGAAGAGTATTAGCAAGGTGTATACCTGTATGGGATCCAGGCTGCTCTCGTAAAGCAAGGAGACGTTGTTGTTGATGACCATTTTGGTCGAGAAAGTGACCTGTAACCGCCATTATTGCAAGTCGATTTGGTGAAGTCCATAGATCAAAGCCAAGGTGGATTTGTGAAAGAGCGTTATGAAGTCCCTGTTTTATTATCTCTTTCTTTGATAGAAAGAGGGTATCAACACATTGACGTTGACTTGTTCGACTCCAAGAGATTTGACTTGAAAGCGACGAATTGAACTCAAGGAAGACCTTCCGAATATACGAATTATCGAAGATAGAAAAGGGTTGGTCTGTATCAACAATAAAACCAGCAAGAAGCTCGTGAATCTTCAATAACTGGGTCTTTGAGAGAGGTGTAGTATGAAATCGTTGTCGTTTACGAGGATGAAGGCTAGGGTCTTCGGATTCGGAACCAGTAGATAGATCAGTTAGATCAGATTCTATGATACGATGCTTTTTTCGAAGATGATCGGTTGCGGAGGTTGTTGCTGAGGCTTTGAAGGGCAATCCGAGGGTATATTGTTCATCACAACGTCGGCAGATCCAAAAGACCTCTCCAAGCTTGTCATCTTGAAGGAGCTCTTGAACAAAGATCCCCTCATTTTTAATCCAGCTTGTACGGCCTCTTGAGCTTTTACGAGATAGATATCGCTCAGGGATAAAACGTCGCCCTCGCCATCTCGCGATCGGTAGGTTTTCGAGTGTGTTTTGACCGGCAGGAGCGGAATCGGAATTGGAAGCAGTTTCATTTGTAGCAGCGATTTGCGAGTGTATACTAACAGGGCGGGAAGCTTGAAAGATAGTGAGACTCATTGGAGTTATAATAGAATAACGAAGTTGTGATATAATAGAAAAGTCATAATTGTGATAAAAATAGCAATGTAAGATTAAATTCGTGGTGTTTTCGCGTTCGAGGAAGAATTTAGTATTAGTCGTTATTGCTATTTTATTACCGGATAATATATTTTCCGGTCTATAAAATACCCTATATATTTGATCAAATCTATCAAATCTTGACCTATCTTTATTTATTTATTTGATAGTTGGGAATAGCTTCATTTGTTTGACTATTTGATAGATTTGTTTATTAGATTTGGTCGGGATGCTGCCCTGCTGCTAGTTACGTTCATGTTAACCGTTTAGCTGCTTAACAATAAAATGAATAACGTGACAGTCCGCTATCCGTTAGCTGAGGCTAGAGATTTATCGTTTAATCGCGATAAACCATTTAATAAAAAAATGTAATTATACAGATAATATAAACCATAAGGCTTTAACGGCTGAAGGGTAAAATAACTGCTATATATAGGGTTGTAACAATTAAGTAGCTTATTAAAGAAGTAAAATCTAGCTCCTCTAAATCCAAAACCAGACTAATTCTAACTTAGATATTGTACTAAAGAATAGGTCTTTACAGCCTATTACATATCAGTCATTTCAAGCTTCGACTCAAATTAATAGTAAAGCATTCTTTTGTTGCATTGTAAAGGCTATATTGTAAGGTTAATTCTTATTAACAGGACATTGAGGAGTACTATACACGTCACCCCTGTACCACAGAACAATATCAACCAGAGTCCAAAGGCCAAACCCGCCCATTGTAAAGAGCTTTAGAAATGCTAAAAGCCAGTGATGAGCGTAAAATTGATCTAGGCCAATAGGGCCAAAAAAACAGCATATCTTATTGCAATAAGGTTTTGTCGATGACATATTGAGTACGATTGACTCAACTCATTTTTCACTTGGATGTCTAAGATTAAATTAGATACATTATGTCTGGTGTATATTCTAATAAATACCTTTAGCCAGCTGAAGATATGCAGTGCATAGCAAGAGGATAAACAGGTAAAGAAACAAAACAGGACTTAGCCTACGACAATGAACCGCAGCTTTATTATTATAATAATAAATTAAGCAATATGTAATAGAATGTAAGGTAGGCACCCACATGCTTAATAGAAAACACTTAGAAAAGGGATTTTAATAATAACATTAGAGACTTGTGGACTGGGCTCTTAGATCCTATTAATATTACCAATAGATAAGAGCCTTAGTTTGTTTTATAGATTTACTAGCTTAATTTCATAATGTAAAGTCTATATAGCCTTTATAGTAAAGCTTAACTACTAGTAAACCTAGTTTATTATAATTTCCTATAATATTAACATTTTATAGCCAATTATATTATTCTATTTTAATTATAAATTCCTTTAAGGGCAGGTATATTATTGGCTGCGTTCTCTTCGCTTAAAACAGTCTTATATCATTAAACGTGAATATATTTAAACAATGGCAAATATAGGCTCTGGTAAATTTGTGCTCTAGTACATCCAGGCCATGGTTTATAGTATATTAAATGCTGTACTATGCTGTTATAGTTAGTAGCGTGGTCCATAATTTGCTTATTACTCTTAGCGTAGTTTTTTGACCCTTAGCCTTATATTTAGCTATTTCTTTTATACAGCAGAGGCCGAAATGAATGTCGCCGTTGTTCAATGCAAAAAGATTCTCCGCACGGGCCAGTCATGTGGCGCATTGTGGCTGATACTGTGCGCAGCTACGAATAGGTTGTACCCTTGGGATGAGGACCATAACAGGAGCCTGAAACGGCTTTGACGCTACACCAGGCGATAAGCGTTGACACCTAATTACTAAGGCAACAAAGCTTGTGGTCGCAATCTGGCTCTGAGCGTCCGAGTCTTAATGGCTACATTTTGACAAAGCCACAGTAGGCTCATTGCCAACAGTGTCGATGGCGCCGCGACTTGCGCTCTCCCAGCATGATCAGATCAATGCTATGATTCAGAGCAACTTACCGACTAATAAAATAGCTACGGCCGCCGATTGCTCCGACCGCACCGTTCAACGAAAGCGATTGAAACGACAATGCCTCCCAACGACGGAAGCACCCGCAACCCCGTCAAGCCCCTCGACCCGTGTCGGCCGACGTAGTAACATAACACCTGTTATGCAAGAGATCCTACGTAAGCAGCTCTTGAAAGAGCCGGATCTATTTCGATGCGAGATGATCACCTTCCTCTACGAGAAATCTGGAGTCGAAGTGTCTCCTTCCACCATCAGTCGGACTTTGAAGGCTATGGGATGGTCCCGGAAAACTGCCCGTCGTGTAGCTCAGCAACGAGATGACGAACTACGGGATCTGTATCTGCATAAGGTTTCACAGTATGAGGCTAACCAACTGGTTTTCATTGACGAGTCTGGTTGTGATAAGAAAACTGGCCAGCGCCGCATGGGATGGGCTCCACGGGGAAAGACTCCAGTAAAGGTTAACAGACTCAACCGTGACAAAAGATATCAGATTCTCCCAGCGTATACGGTAGATGGCATTCTGCTTGCGCGTATCTACACGGGATCAACAGATGCGCCATGGTTTGAGGACTTCATTAAGCAGCTGCTACACCATTGCGACAGATGGCCAGCGCCCCGATCGGTCCTTGTTATGGACAATGCCTCTTGGCATAACAAGCAGAGGCTTGAAGAGCTATGTGCTGAGGCGGGAGTAAGACTGCTCTTCCTACCGCCGTATTCCCCAGACTTCAATCCGATCGAAGAGTTCTTTTCGGAGTTAAAGGCGTACATCAAGAAGCATTGGAATGAATATAAGGGTTTTATCAAGGCAGACTTTAAAGCTTTCCTTAGGATGTGTGTCGAGGTCGTGGGCTCGCGAAAGGCAAGTGCCAGAGGTCATTTTCGCCATGCCGGACTCTCAGTCAAGGAACCTCCTGAGTAAATATAAATAGTACATAGCATGCGATAGAGAAACGTACAAAAGAGAAATATGTAACAGGGGAATATGCAGCTTTATCATTTAGGTGGAAAATACACGCGCACTCTATTCTATTGTACATCATTATCTTTAAGCTTCTCTACCCATATCTTAACATCCTCAACCCACGATCGGGCAATGCCTGGCATGATGCCTGCTTTGGCATCTTTAATAAAAAGCTCAACATTCTGATCGGCATGTATGTGCTTGAGATCGAGACCTAGCCCTAGTGTGATTGCAGCTAGCTTTCGGAAGCATGCTTTCCAGGTTTCATTGCTAACCCGAGCGCAATGCCACACGCAATACCGCCTTATTGCGTCATCTCTCGGCTCTGGAATGCACAGGTCAATCTTGCATGACGATGGTGACACTACATTGTGGCCGCCAGGACATAGCGCAGATTGCTCGCTCGAGGCTTGGTTGGAAGGCCCGGGCAAGATGTTAGTAATCTGGATCGGACAGTCCCCTGAAGCTCGCTTCCGCTTCTTGCTTGCTGCAGTCTCTTTACGTTCTGCATCTTTCGCATCCTTGTCATATATTAAATCACGGATATGTGCTGGCATATCCCTCTGATCATCAAACTTATGACCGTCCTCAGAATACGCGACAAGCTTTTGCATGACTTCGCCATCCGCGCGGAAATGCCTTTTCTGGTCCGGGTCGCGCCAGCATTGCGTTCCTGTGCATGGGGGCCCAGTGCAACGCATGATGGCATAGACTTTGCTCCAATGATTTATCCGACCGGCAGCCTCGTCTTCTTCCTGCTCGGCTGCGAGTTCAGCATGCTGTCTTCCCGTAGCCCCTCGCCTGGTGCTCTGCCGCGTCTGCACAGCGGCTGACTTACCCGCAGCCTTGCATATGAACGCTATGTCGATCTGCAGCTTCTTCCCCCGCGAAACAGAGGACTCCAGGCTCTCAGCTGCTTCTCTACGACCTCCCAATCAATATTAAATTCGCCAAAACGCTTCGATAGATTTCGCTCGGCCCGGTCCGAGACGGATACGACGATACTGGTCTCCTCGGGTTCATAGCATTTATTCCGTGGTGTTTTCTGCTCGAGGCGCTCTTCAACCACTTGCTTCAAGGTTCTGTTCCAGAACGCACCAGGCGCTAGCACAAGATCTTGCTCGCGCTCTGGGTTGTATGTGAGCTTCGTTAGTCTTCCTCCTTTGTTTAAGAGCAACTTCCATTCAATAGAGTAATGGATGCAAGTAGGTGGGGATTCATCATATGGTAGATCTTTGTCCCAATCGCTTAACTGAAGTAATGGAAGCCCTGGCCCGCCACTCCGCTGCTGGCTCTGATCGTCTGGGCTAGCGCTGCAGCTGTCAAGCCTGGGAGTACGATAGTCAAGCGCGATATCGTCAAAAATGGCTGTGTCATACTGTGTGTTATCCATAGTGGCAAGCATGTGACTTGAGATTGTGCATAAGACGAATCCAGGTAGCCATGAGACATTTAAAGGACTGGCGAATCAAACAGGACGCGTGTCCCCTGGGTGCCTGAAATTTCGTACCGACTATTTTTCCGTGCATCCGCTCTCTTACGCAGAATGACTAAGCATACTGCATCTTGCCTCTGAAATATACTTTCAGCTAAACATAGCCTTCCCCGCAAGATCCAGCCTAACTTCAACACCGCGCTAGACACGGACCGAATCCCGCCCAGCGTCAGACGGATCCTTCACTAAAGTGGTCTTGACCAAGATAGTGTAACACCACTATATTGGAATTTCATTCTTTCTGCAAAGGCGCCTCTAGTCTGATCTATATCCCTGTCTTCCGAGATTATCTGGCACTAAACTCACCCCACAGTTGTTCGTGCCATGAAAATCGGCCAGTCATTTACCAGAGCATTGCAACGACTATGGGTATCAGACACTCTTGTAAAAGGTGGTGGGAAAGGCTTAAGAGGGGTTCAAAGACGGTTAAGGTATCAAACAACTTACCCGACACCAGCGCAACTTCGCCAGGCAATCTGCCACAAGATATTACCGACGATGGTACTGATGAGTCCCCCTTTGCCTCACCGGCAACACCTCCTACCGAGATTGAGGCAGGAGTTCATGCCACTTCAAATAATCTTACAGCCGGAGATGTACTTCAGACATCCCAGCCAGTAGCAGGTAATATAGCTGTGGCTGTTACGGAAGATCTGGTTACCACTTGCTCTTTGTGGGATGAAGCATACGATGCTCTTAGAGACAGCGAGCCTGATCTCATTGCCCAGTACGAGGATCTTTTGTCTCGAGCACTTATTAGTGGTGAGTTTCTGAACCAGCCTGAGTTATGTTATTTAAATTAACTTAAAGAACAATTAGTTCAAGCAACGAAACCAACAAGCCCGACCGACATTGAAGATATCAATAAAGTTGAGAATCAGATCCCTGCGCAGGACGTGACTGCGCGTCGAGAGAAACTCAAGACAATAGCAGAGCTCGGCCTAAAGCATGTAAAGAACAAGGAAGTCAGCGTGACATTATTAGGACACGATATTAACCTGGAGAATGTCATGGCCAATGTGGCGGGGGTTGTGGAATGGGCCGAAGAATACGTCAAGGATGCGATTAAGGACCTTCCTTACGCGCCCCTTGTTATGGCAGGCGTCTCTCTGATCCTTCCGCTTCTCAAAAATCCGGTTGCCGCCAAAGAGGCCAATCGTGAAGGGTTCACATACGTCACCTCTAGGATACGTTACTACGGGGAGATGGAATCACTTCTGTTGCCCAAGTACATGAAGGATGGCGTCACGGCCAACCTTACCGAGGATGTTATCGAACTATATAAACTCATTATTGGCTTTCAGGTGCAGAGCGTTATCCGCTATTACCGCGGCCGTACCAAGAACTTCTTTAGGGGGACTGTGAATTACGATGACTGGGCCAATAAAGTAGACAATATCAAGCGTCATGAGAAGGAACTCGGGTCGAAGTTTAAGGAGGTTATGAATGCCACAAGCCTACAAAAGCTAGAGAAGCTCGCTCAGAATGCGGATGAGTCGCGCGAGACGCTTAGTGCCATTCTCAACGAAGTGAAGGAACTTACCGATATCGCTCGAGAAAGGCTAAGTCTGGCACAAAGGGTGGATCGATATCTGTCAAATGCCGATGATCACGCCTGTATAAAAGCTTTAAGGGCAACAAATCCTTTCGATGATAAGACTCGTATTGAGGAGGACAAGGGCGATCTCCTTGAAGGCTCGTGTTCCTGGGTTATCAATCATCCTGATTTTCAAAAACTCCGTGGCGGCGGGAGTAACGCACAAGTTCGGTTGCTCTGGATCAGAGGAGATCCAGGCAAAGGCAAGACGATGTTAGTCTGTGGAATTATCAACAAATTGAGCGGATCCATTGAGCAGACCGACAACATCGCGTTCTTCTTCTGCCAGGAGGTGGATGACCGCATTAATAATGCCACAGCGGTATTGCGAGGGCTGATTTCTATGCTTATTAAGCAGAGACCTTTACTCATCTCCCATGTCAAAAAACGCTATGATGACGATGGAGAGAAGTGTTTTGAAGGCCCTAACGCATGGGTAGCGTTGTCGAAGACGTTTACAAATATTTGCGATGACCCAAGCCTACAAAATACCTATTTGCTTATTGATGCGCTAGATGAATGTACTAAGGACTTGGACAAGCTTCTTGGTCTAATTGTCAAGAAGTCATCAGGATATTCGCGCATCAAGTGGATTCTCTCTAGCCGCAACCGGCCAGACATTGAAAAGGGGCTTAATGAGGCTACACAACAGGTACAACTGCGTCTTGAGCTGAATGAAGAATCGGTTTCGGCATCCATTATACAATACGTTCATTCGAAGGTAGAATGGCTGGCAAAGCGAAACAAATATAACGATGGTACGCGAAAAGCTGTTCAGCAGTCTCTATTATTAGATGCAAATGGCACCTTTCTTTGGGTCGCATTGGTCTGCAAGGAACTCCTCAAGGTATCGGCATGGGAAGTTAAACAAGTATTGGCGACATTTCCACCTGGACTCGATGACTTCTATCAGCGGATGATGCGTCAGATTTGTGATTCAAGGCATGCCGAGCTTTGCAAAAGCATACTAGCTGTCGTCTCGGTCGTACGCCGACCTATTTCATTAAGCGAGCTTGAGACTTTGGTGGAGATGCCTGATGAAAGTGTCGGTAAAGATAAAGTTTTAGAAGAAATAATAGCCTATTGCGGTTCTTTTCTAACACTTCAAAACCGTACAATCTCGTTTATTCACCAATCGGCTAAGGACTTTTTACTTAACAAGGCTTCTAGCGAAATCTTCCCTTCTGGACATAAAAAGGTACATTATGACATTTTCTCACGATCCCTACGAGCCCTATCTGCAACACTACGACGCGATATATACAGTCTAGGCGCTCCTGGATATCACATCGACCAAGTCCGACAACCCGATCCAGATCCCCTAGTCGCAGTACAGTACTCATGCGTCTACTGGATTGACCATCTCCACGCCTGTAGCCCTAGCGAGAACACAAAGAATGACCTGAAAGAGGGTGGCTTAATTGATAAATTTCTGCGCCATCATTTTCTCCACTGGCTAGAGGCTTTGAGTCTTCTACATGGCATGTCAAAAGGCATGCATTCAATAACAGGGCTCAGAGATCTACTTAGAGTTAGTTTCTATTCAACTGAATTAATGTCTGATATAGACTAACCAGAGCAGGAACAAGCGCCTAAAAGTCAAGTATTGAGTTTAATACAAGATGCTTGGCGATTTATTTTTCGAAATAGTTGGGTGATCGAGCACACGCCACTTCAAGCATACGTATCTGCACTTATTTTTAGCCCTGAGCAGAGTAAAATACGAACAATATTCAGGAATGAAGAGCCGTCATGGATACTATTAAAACCAATTGTAGAAGCAGACTGGAACGCCTGTCTGCAGACTCTCGAGGGCCATAATGGCTCGGTACTGTCGGTTGTCTTCTCACCTGATGGCCAGCGGCTCGCCTCAGGTTCAGACGATAAGACAGTCAGACTCTGGGATGCAACCTCAGGCGCCTGTCTGCAGACTCTCGAGGGCCATAATGGCTCGGTACTGTCGGTTGTCTTCTCACCTGATGGCCAGCGGCTCGCCTCAGGTTCAGACGATAAGACAGTCAGACTCTGGGATGCAACCTCAGGCGCCTGTCTGCAGACTCTCGAGGGCCATAATGACTGGGTACGGTCGGTTGTCTTCTCACCTGATGGCCAGCGGCTCGCCTCAGGTTCAGACGATAACACAGTCAGACTCTGGGATGCAACCTCAGGCGCCTGTCTGCAGACTCTCGAGGGCCATAATGGCTCGGTACTGTCGGTTGTCTTCTCACCTGATGGCCAGCGGCTCGCCTCAGGTTCGGGCGATAACACAGTCAGACTCTGGGATGCAACCTCAGGCGCCTGTCTGCAGACTCTCGAGGGCCATAATGACTGGGTACGGTCGGTTGTCTTCTCACCTGATGGCCAGCGGCTCGCCTCAGGTTCAGACGATAACACAGTCAGACTCTGGGATGCAACCTCAGGCGCCTGTCTGCAGACTCTCGAGGGCCATAATGGCTGGGTACGGTCGGTTGTCTTCTCACCTGATGGCCAGCGGCTCGCCTCAGGTTCAGACGATAACACAGTCAGACTCTGGGATGCAACCTCAGGCGCCTGTCTGCAGACTCTCGAGGGCCATAATGGCTCGGTACTGTCGGTTGTCTTCTCACCTGATGGCCAGCGGCTCGCCTCAGGTTCAGACGATAAGACAGTCAGACTCTGGGATGCAACCTCAGGCGCCTGTCTGCAGACTCTCGAGGGCCATAATGGCTCGGTACTGTCGGTTGTCTTCTCACCTGATGGCCAGCGGCTCGCCTCAGGTTCAGGCGATAACACAGTCAGACTCTGGGATGCAACCTCAGGCGCCTGTCTGCAGACTCTCGAGGGCCATAATGGCTGGGTACGGTCGGTTGTCTTCTCACCTGATGGCCAGCGGCTCGCCTCAGGTTCAGACGATAACACAGTCAGACTCTGGGATGCAACCTCAGGCGCCTGTCTGCAGACTCTCGAGGGCCATAATGACTCGGTACTGTCGGTTGTCTTCTCACCTGATGGCCAGCGGCTCGCCTCAGGTTCAGACGATAAGACAGTCAGACTCTGGGATGCAACCTCAGGCGCCTGTCTGCAGACTCTCGAGGGCCATAATGGCTGGGTACGGTCGGTTGTCTTCTCACCTGATGGCCAGCGGCTCGCCTCAGGTTCAGACGATAAGACAGTCAGACTCTGGGATGCAACCTCAGGCGCCTGTCTGCAGACTCTCGAGGGCCATAATGACTGGGTACTGTCGGTTGTCTTCTCACCTGATGGCCAGCGGCTCGCCTCAGGTTCAGGCGATAATACAGTCAGACTCTGGGATGCAACCTCAGGCGCCTGTCTGCAGACTCTCGAGGGCCATAATGACTCGGTACTGTCGGTTGTCTTCTCACCTGATGGCCAGCGGCTCGCCTCAGGTTCGGACGATAAGACAGTCAGACTCTGGGATGCAACCTCAGGCGCCTGTCTGCAGACTCTCGAGGGCCATAATGACTGGGTACGGTCGGTTGTCTTCTCACCTGATGGCCAGCGGCTCGCCTCAAGTTCGGACGATAAGACAGTCAGACTCTGGGATGCAACCTCAGGCGCCTGTCTGCAGACTCTCGAGGGCCATAATGACTGGGTACGGTCGGTTGTCTTCTCACCTGATGGCCAGCGGCTCGCCTCAGGTTCAGACGATAAGACAGTCAGACTCTGGGATGCAACCTCAGGCGCCTGTTTGCAGACTGTTAATGTTGGTCGGTCTATAGAATACCTGAAATTTGATCCAACAGATAACTCGCGTCTTATTACTGAGATTGGTATTCTAAGAATTGATACGTCTGTCATTGAGGTATCAGCTGAAGTATCTTTACGAGATGCGGATATCTGTGGCTATGGCATAAGCTCTGACGGTACATGGATCACAAAAGACAATGAGCCTCTGATTTGGTTGCCTCCAGAGTATCGATCGGATGTATCGGCTGTGTTCGGATCTATGGTCACCATTGGGTGCAGGTCAGGTCGGGTATTAATAATGCGGTTTTCACCATCTGGGCCAGACTTGTATAGCTAAAAGCGGAATCTGTTTCCTCTCTTGTATAATGTCTTCTAGGCAAGCCCTTTCTACATATTTATATCATGCTTGATTTAATTTTTTATAACTCTGTAACTTAAAGGGGCCTGGGGGCAGTAATTGCTTTATACTATACTGAGTCGCCACCGTACATCTTTGATTTTACATCATATACATAGTCACGTAATAGTCATACAGTAGTGTCGCAGTAATCACTTCCCTCTGATTGGTCGCCTGGGGAGCCTTGGTTCGGGTCGTGATAGTACAATACAATACAATTTATTAACGCCTGGCGGTGTCATGAGCACAATTTGTGAAGCTAGCCAGCCGGTGTTTATCCGGTAGATCGGCGATCAAAGTCACGAGAGTCAGCGAGACCGCTGCCACTAACGAACTGCAATATCATGGATTGAGGTCAGAGATCAAGATCAAGCAGTAAGATCGCTGCTATGTAATAGCTAGAAAGCTGTTATAAAGTAGATGGTGATTTCCTGAGGAAAAATACTCCTCAGAGATCAATAGAACTGATCATCGCCCTTTTGAAAGCAGCTAGTTAGCTGTTCTCGAGTCTTGTAATCTCTCTCACTCAGATCATTCTAGCACTTCGCTATCCCCTTCACGTTTGCCGTGATCCGGTTGTGACAGGCGGCTAAGCCGAAAGGGCAGTTTTAGCCAGTGTACATGTTCGTACTCTATCAAGTTATAGCAACTATTATATGTAAGGCAGTATATAAGCCCATCCTAAGTAATACTGGGCTGGTAAAGGAGTCAATTATGACCTACCTAAAGGTTACGTGCTTGTATTTTATTATAATGTGATGGTTAGTGCCATGTTGGAACAGTACTTCGTGCTAAGTTATGCCGCGCACTGTATAAGCCACAAGCCCCACTAGATGGTCCATGCGGAAAGAAGTTTAATACACAAAATGCAGACACTCATTTCGGCCTCTACTGTACTTAAATCTTTACTTATGTTTTTTATTATTAAACTAAGTTAATTATAAACTAAATAAAGCATATATTTGCTGTTATAAAATAAACCTTTATATTATTCTAAGACTACTTTAGCTATACATTTTCTAAATTAATATTTATATTTATTTCTTTTATTTTAATAACCTTTTTATTATTATTATGTTTACCTTTCAAGGAGACAATGTATTAGACTCTTTAAAGCTACAGCCTCTTGCTTACTCTATTTTTATTATTACTATTATTATTTTTATGTTTACTGTGCTTTTAGTAAGTATTTTTAATTTCTTAATCCTATATTTTTAGCCACTTGTATTAATACTGCCTTACTCTTCGACACCTTAACTAACACTAAACCTAATAGTTTGAGCGTTTCAAAGATGTTTATATTACACACGCTATAATTAAAGATAAAGTTACCAGTACATATTCGCCTAACCCTATTTTCGGCGATCCTGGTGCTAGTGATAAAAAGGATTTCACCTCCGCTAACCGTAAGGTTTACACCGAAACTCCTTCCTCCCAATTCTCTCGCTATCCTTTTCCATTTCACGATAGCTTGTATAATCTGCTTTGCGCTCTGGCTTTCGCCGGCGTACAGGCTAATATAGTAGCTCGGTTCAGCTCGTCACATATTATCGCTCGTCTGCTATCTCCTGTCGCTTCTGTCCTTGCAGCTCCGCTTTCCGCCGCCTGGGTACATTTGCTTATAACCCCTGAGTCTTCTCAACACTTTGGGCATCGCCTTCCCTCTTTTAGTCACTCCCTTAAAGCTACCTGGAAACCGATTGTTATTCACTGGACTGCTACGGAAGCCACTACACTTCTCCCTCAAGGGGTGGCATATTTATTAAGTACCAACATACTTAATGATCACTCTGAGGAGATGTTTGATATTATATGCATTACAAGGGCTATTTTCAATAACGTAGCAGTTTTCCTATGCAGGGTTACCCTGCATGTCTTCCTTGTTATTCCAACAAAATTCATTCTTATTCGCCTTCAAGCCTCTCTGCTCCCTGCCGAGCAGAACACCATTATACCCTTTGAGCGCTTAGTCCCTAGTAAAGGGAGACCCATCCTCGTCAGTGAACTTGGGTACCCTACCATTTCTGATGCCTGGAATAAGTTATCATGGACTCGCTGGAGCTACCTGGTTCGTCTTTCTGGTATTACATTCCTTGCCTCCGAGGCTGTTATATTCTTCTTCGCCTTCTTGCTTACAGCGCAGATATATTGGTTCCAGTTGCTACCAATGAAATAATTAGCAATAAGGCTACTTATACTACTAGTTATATCACTAGCAATTAAATACATTAATTTATATATGTACATATATATTGTGTTAAGACCTATAATACTAAGACAATGGTGACTGACTGTGTATTACTCTCTTAAAGTAAAAAATTGCCTTACCAAACTGAATGCTACATGTATACTACTGAGCCTGTTGGCTGTACAAAGGCTTGAAATAGCTCCTTGCTATGTCTCTTTCCGTGCGTGTAATGACACTCCCAGATATCATGTAAAAGCTCTCCTACAGTAGATGGCGGCATGCCTACTAGCATAAGCTTTTTGCGAGAGTGTGGAAGACAGATTTGGTACAATAAGGCTGACACGTCTTTATATCCATCGTGTGTTCTTTGTTGTCTGGTAAGGGTTCCAACATCTAGCTTAACTTGAGATAAAGCGTTTTTGTTAGAGGCCAGTGAGAATATGTGGTTGACTCCAAGTTTCCAGAGGTCTCTTAACTGAAGTTGAATCTCAACTTCATGGCTCCCAAGGAGGGGCAAGGTATTCATGGGAGGTCTTGCGAGGTATACCGCAATATTAAATTTCGAAATCAGGATACCTCCCTGAATTAAGTCATGAGGACGGAAATAACGGTCGAATCCCAGTGGCAGTGGCATTAAAACCACTCGCAAAGGATCGTCGTCTTTAGATGCTTTTCTCCCGTGCCAGATCTCTCTTACGCCATCGCCAAAGATCTCGAGTACAATGTCTGCTGTACACCCGTTCTTTTTGGTGTGTGAGAGGGCATTTTCCCAGCCTGATCGTGGCTTAAAAATACTTCCCCATATGCGAGCCGAACGAATTTCGTGTTTCTTTTTGTCTGATAGAAGCCAAAGCTGGGGGCAGGCAAGGACCGCTGAGGATGCAGAAAGAGGGTCAAGCTCCTGTGTAATAGCTAGCCTAATTTCCGCAGGCAAAGATCTAGCCCCGGTAACCATGTTGGCGCACTCAGTATAAGTAAATAGTAAAATTAATTTTAACAAATCTTAGGGGAAAGAATAACATAGACATGGCTAAGTTCTTAAATACTAAAACTCCAATGATTATTTTTGTATGGCAGTAATAAAGGGTAGGGATCCAAAAATGGCTTTTACTACCTTAACAAGCTCGCCGGCGCGGGAGTGGCGCAGTGGTAATAGCGCTTGGTGACCTATCTCGAAAGGTCGTGGGTTCGAATCCTGCCTCCCTCACACTAAGGATAAGTTTTGCTTTGGCTGTGGCAAATTAGCTTATCCTTAGATTACCCGAAGCCTGATTGTTAGAAAGGCAGCACTAGAAGCAGGATTGGTTCCCCTGCTTCTTCACCAATAGCAGAGCTTATACGAGGTAGGCTCTGCATGGAAAAACAATATCCCGCAGTACTAACAAGGATCCTTGCAGAAGGGCTATGCCTAAGAAAGGGCTATGCCTGGTAAGGAATTTGAAGGTCAAGGGAAAAACTAGTTGTGTGTGCCCTTAGGGGCCAGGGCAAAGGGGTATACATAAAGCGTGGGAATAGGAGTAAGGAAGCTGTATATTTAGAAAAACACCATTACTTGTACTGCCAGCTTGAAGGCTGGCCAGCTAGCTGCTATATTAGTACTCTTAGAGTCTAGATAGTTAGGTAGCCGCTTCATAGGCCTCCGGCCTCCATAAGCGTAATGAATGAAAAAAAAAAAAGCTCGCCGGCACTGATCCTTACTAGCGTAATAGGCCAAGTGTATCCCAGTACAAGGAAGCTTATTTTCCTAACTAGGAACCGGAAAAACAAACAGCCGGGACGGCCAGTAGAATAAAAGATATTAATTATACTTTATATAATAGAATAATTAACTTTTATTTGCATAATTTAATTAATTTATTCATTCTTTAGATTATATAATTAAATACTTAATTATTATTACTCTTTAATTTTAAAACTATAATAACTTTAAAATATTTAATCCCTTTTTATAGAATATTAGTTTATATATATAAAAACTTATTATCATTATTATTAATTTTTATTTACTTAAATACTATTCTATTTTAGGAAATTTTATTCTCGCTTGTTTAAAAATTTGTCAAGTCTTAACAACATAAGCGACATTTCATCAAACTTTTTCTCCAATAAATCCATCCGATCCTCGATTGATTCTATAGAACCAGAAGAACAGTGACTTCTTTGTGATCCTATAGAAGAAATACTGGTATGAGACTGATGCCTTCCCTGTAGAATTTGAGGTTTAGTCTGTGGAGTTTTAGTTATACGTCTCTCAAAATATCCATTTTTTGAATAAGGGTCTGTAGACCCGCCCCCGTCATTAGCTTGCGCCTAAGGTCTCTATCTTCTATAACTAAGTTATTTTCGTATATATCCTTTGGCGCAACTTTCCATGGTGGTGATATGTTATCCCTTTTACAACATTTATCATACTGACTTGTTGTCCACTGCTTGCCTTTTCGCTTAGTAAGAGTAGAGTAATTTAAAATCCCCTTTTGTCCATTTCTAAATTCGACCCCTGCACATGAGTTTGGATTCTTAGAATTTACTAAAGTATTCTTCAAACTCATGCTCGAATCTGTAACCCAAAGCATTTTTCTAATTGTCTCTTTTATTGTTGCAGTTTGATGATCTGCAATATTCAGACTTCCTTTCGTCTCCAGATACGTTACTGCCTCATCATCAAGCCCTTCTTCACTTGCTCGCCTTAGCTTTCTTATCCAACACTGGCCATTCCATGACTCTAGTATTACTTCAGGGCTACGACGATTACGAGCTCCAATTATTCTTCTGCCATCTTCTAGGTCCATTACTTGCCACGGATAGTCCATCTTGCTCTCTAGGCTGGGTGCTCCTGATGTATTTTCTTTACCCCCTGCACATCACCCCCTGCACACCACCCCCATGCACACCACCCCCATGCACACCACTCCCCTGCACATTACCCCCTGCGCAGCCAAAAAATCATCAGGGGTCGGAGCTTTCCAGTCAGTGGGATAGTAAAATCTGTTTATCCATAGGTCTATGTCATCTTTTATCTTTGTTATTTTTTCTCGGATTTGCTGGTCTTGAGGGTTTTGCTTAAGAGCAATATAAAGCGGTATAATATTAGCATAGTTTGTTTGAAAATAATCGTACTTAATTCGCAAATCGTATCTTTCGGAAGATATATGGCCGTTTTCCGTTCGTTGATTAAAATGCTGGTTATTAAAGTGTTCCAAACTAGATATAGCCTTTTGATCTTGCGGGTCCGATGCTAATGCGTTAATAAAAGGCGTTGCTTGCATATAAAGCTGTTTAACATCTTGCGGGGGCTCAGGAGGTTTATCCTCTTGAAGTATAGGATGATCGCCACCATCGCTATCCATGTCTGTATCACCGTCATGGCTCCATTCAAAACGCCCACTCCAATGATCCATTAACGACAGTTCTAAATCATGAACTCCGAATTTTTCCGCAGCATTACGGAGAGCTAGATTAAAATTTAGAAATATAAATGTAGAGATATAAAGCAGTTACTTACCCCTAAGTGCGTCTGGAGCCCTTTTGTGATCTATAACTTTGGGATGTACTAAGCAGGCTTTTTCACTCCACGTATCCCGTATATCATTTACTGGAATATTATCCGGTAGGTTCTCAAGGCCTAAAATATTCTTATACTCTTTGCTATCGCAATTTATAATACGATCAATTTCGGCTTTTCCTGAATCTTGACGCTGTTCTGTAAGAGTAGCCATAACTTGATTCCAGTCGTCTTGCCCATTCCACTGATCCATAGCTTTTCTTATCCAGCTTTGTAAATGAAAATGATCAGCAGCATCCTGAAGTTCTATATTTTAATTAGATTAGTAAGTATTATATTTTAATTTTATTATAACTTACGTTTATAAACCGTATTTGCAGTTTCGGTATTTATTACTTTTGGATGTGATAAACATGATGAAAATGCCCAAGCTAAAACGATTTTACTTTCATCTTGAAGATCTTCCGCTGAAAGATTTTCAATATTAAGAATTTTCTTATAATCCTTAGGTGGGCATTGTATAATACGTGTTATCTCATTTATTCGTTTATTCTCTAAGTCATTCATGGACTTATTCCAGGTACCAGTACCATCCCAGTTAGACATTAAGATTAAGTGCTCTTGCGAAACAGAGAGGTCTTCACCCGCTTGCATAACTCCTATTTTATTATTAGTACAGAAAAGTAAAAAAGAATATAAGATTTCCCGTACTCTGAAATGCTTCAGATGCTCTTTGAACAGTTGTTACTTTAGGATTTATTTGACATGCAAGACTTTCCCAAGCAATTGCTATAGCTTCTTTTGTTGCATTTGTTGGTATTTTTAAAATAGTATAAGAGTCTTTTTCATTACAGTTCATAATATAATCAATCAGATCCTTAATCTTAGGATCTTGATTGCTTTCCTCTGGATTCGGGGTAGGATAATGAGCTGACATTTTAATCTATTAAAGTATTTAATACTAAGAATATATTTTATAATCAAAAGGAATATAGAATACTATTTATATATATATTTCTAACAGTACATTTAAGCTTTTATTAATATGTGTTTACGTTATTAAACAGCCAGTTTTAGGCATTTAATTATAGTATATGATATCGCCTTAATGTAGCTATTTTACTACACTTAAGCTCCAAAATCGTCCATTCATACATAAAGAAAATAATAGTAGCAAATAATAACCATAAGCCTATAATAATAGTAACTACTTTTGAAACAGTAGACCAAGATCCATATTGAACCGTATAAATGTTAAGAAGAGTTGAACCTAAACCCATTAAGGAATGTGTAACAATGGGCCTAGTATAATTGATATAATTAGTAATAATAAGATAATAAAATAACATAAACTTACAAGAAAATCTGTCGACTAACCCAGATATAGTTAGATCGATATATCCACCAAAGGTAAAATAAGCCACAGCTAGAGAGAGAGCAGAAAATTGACCCAATACAAATAAATGGAATTCTATGAGTTACACTTTGAATGTGTTTGCCAATACTTCCAGTTTGATCTAGAATATGGGACTTTTCTATGGCTCCATAAGCTGATGGAAATACAATGTAACCAGCTAAAAGAGTCCATGTAAATACACTGGTATAAATTATATGTTGGATCTTAACATTATTAGCCTCAGTTAGCATTTGATGATAATTAAGGTAGTAGTGGTTAGAATGTTTTAGTTTCATTTGTTTATTAGCCATTTTAATTAATAGCTATAATAGTTAATAAATGTAACATCTTTATATAAGCGTTTTTTAAAAGATCCTATTTTGGATGAAGTTTTTTTTGTATTTAATACCTGCCTTTCGTACTATGTATAATAGTTATAGTTAATAACAATGGAGCAAAACCCCAGGCCTTCGTCTAGTGTTTATTCAACCGATACTAGACCAAGTCCTCCGTCTAGTGTATACTCAGATTCATTTGAATTAGAAAGCCTTCTTCATCGAATATCATTGCAAACAAATCAACAACAAGTCTATACAATACAAGCCCTTGAACACGAAAAGGCCACAAAACACAACGAATGGTCTTTATTTCAAGCAAAATGCAATACAATCTATGATACTCTATGCAAGACAAGCGAGGTTAGCATGCAATTAAAAGACATTCAGCAACGTACCGAGCAAATAATGGAAAAACAAAAGAAAGTCTGGCTTGCAAACTGTACGGCTATTTAAATTAAAAGGTCTTGAAAATAAAAATATAGTATTTAAGTGCTAGAATATTAAGGTCTTAAGACAGTATAAAGTTTTACTAAATATATTTAAAAAATAATAAAGTCCGGGGACAGTACTGTCCAGATTAGAAGGTAATTTATTAGACATACCAGTCCTGGGACAGTAAGGTCCTAGGATGGCAAAGTCCTCAGACCGTACTGTACACATCACAAGGTAATTTATTAGACATACCAGTCCTGGGACAGTAAGGTCCTGGGATGGCAGGGTCCTGGGACAACATGGTCTAGATTAGAAGGTGATTTATTAAACATACTAGTCCTGGGACAGTCAGGTCCTGGGATAGTAAAGTCCTGGGAGAACAGGGTCCTAGGATAGCAAGGTCCCGGGACAACAAGATCCCGGGACAACAAGGTCCTGGGATAGCAAGGTCCCGGGACAACAAGGTCCTGGGATAGCAGGGTCCTGGGACAACATGGTCTAGATTAGAAGGTGATTTATTAAACATACTAGTCCTGGGACAGTATGACCCTGGGACAGCAAGGTCCTGGGATAACAAGGTCTAGATTAGACGGTGATTTATTAAACATACTAGTCCTGGGACAACAAGATCCTGGGACTACAAGTTCTAGATCAGAAGATTTATTAAACATACTAGTCCTAGGACAATAAGATCTAAGATATTTATTTACCTAAGGTATACTAGTCCCAGGACAAGTATACCTAGTTATTACATAGGCCAATGTTAGTTAAGAGAAAATAATATATTTTCAGTAGCCATATACTGTTTTATAAATTTATTAAAGCTAGGAGTTAACGATGTGCGTCTATAAGACCCTTGATATAAATATTACTCGTTATTGTCTCTGCCTCTTATGTTTCTTACCGCTTTCGTCTACCATTTTCCTCTTGCCATGTTCTACATAACATTGTGGCACAGTTACATTCTGATGCTCCGCTAAGCCAAAGCAGGCATCAAGCTGCTGTGCATTAATGAGCCAGTCAAGAGTAAAAGGAGACCCGCTAATGTGACAATCCCCAACTGGACCTTCCCTCAGGGTAATACTAAATGGAACCTGCCTCCCAGAAACGTGGAATTTGATCATTCTTCGGTAATGTAACTGTTCTCCAACAGAGAATTGATCTTGTAAGTTGTTGATGAGACACTCAGCTCCAATTCCAAATGTCGCAGATTTCTTATTAAGGCGATCCATAAGTGTCTTGAATCCCGGTGTATCTTGGGGAAGCCGACAAATTATATAGCCCACGCACTCGTAGACTCCGTTTATTAATCGTGGTCGTTGAGCCAACTCTAGTATGAATAACTCTGCCCGTATGCAATGAGCAAGCCTTATCACGTCAGGCGATTTATGTATTGAATCTCTAGCAATTTGGCCTAAGTAGTCTAGGTCCGTGACATTGTCCAGACTGGGCTCTTTCCCATTGAACTCAACGTTAAATCGGAAGAATTCACCACTTTCACCGATCTTTTGATGATCCAATGCTTTCTTACAGGCCTGGTCAGATTCTTTCTCATTCTGGGTAAGGAGCAGTTGAGCTAGCCTGGCAACAGACGAATGCTCCAATAGTGTATTTGACACACGTAGCTGAGGTTTCCCCTGCTTTGAGCTACGTGTTGATAGAGATACAACCAAACTAGATCGAGGCGTAAGTGGGAATAATGCAGCTGCTTCTTGGATAGCGATGACTACGGGGTTGTTATGCGTAAGGCCACCATCTTGAACATATCCAATGCCTTCTATATGCTGCGGCGTGAAATAACTTAAATGTGTTAGAATCAAAAGCTAGAATTGGCCAAGTATCTTACAAAGGTGCGGCTGTGCCACCTCTTAAACTATGCATATCATCAGTTATCATCGCTTAATAAAATAGTAACGAGGAACCTTACAACTGCCACAGCGGAATTTTACTAATGCCTTGTTTCGATTCGAGAATTCCGTAGTCTTGGGATCTGCTGGTAAGCTTAGTTTTGTTCGGTCTGGGCTTCAATTCTCCCACCTAGGTTATTGGTGCGCCTGCCAACGCCATTATAGTTCGTAACAATATACGTACTTGCATCCCCAGTAGTAATAGGCATGCCTATATACTGTCCCATCTCACTCGCCGCTGAGTGATCTATGATACTTCTTTTGGACCCAAAGAGTTTCTGTAAAGTTGACTCTAATCTTTTGGCGGGATACCGGCTGTCGAGCATGAGTGAGAGTAGCAGCTGCCAGAAGTCATGTATAGGAGCAAGCCATGCAAGCGGTAGCTGGGATACATTCCGGGGTTTGAAGACCAACTTGGCTAAGACTTCTGAAGATGCAATGCAGTCTTCCACCGACCAACCATTAATACACAGACCGAACGCACTTATAGCGCCTAAGCAAGTATTATTTTAAGTAAATAGTGTTTCAGAAAATCATTGATTGCCTACCAGAGCTAGTGCCAAATATAACATCAAAATTATGCTGTACAGGGTACGGCAGTCCAACACAGGTTTGTATTTCCTGGAGGAATGACAGCGGTATGCGAGCTCGTGTTCCTCCTCCATCAATGCTTAGGACTCGAATTGTTGCTGTATTGGGCTTCACTCGGATTTTAAATCCTATAGTGTCTCCATGGCATAGAAGACAGGTCTCGAGTGTGAATTTATAACCACTTTGGCATCCAAAAATCCTCACACATGTTTGACAGATGGAATGCCCACAGGGTAATCTGTACATTGGCCGCCTCATAAGGCAACTAAAGCATGTAGCATCAGATTGCAGAGGAAGCCAGTACGCTTCAAAGCAGGCTAGACGCTCTCTGTGTAAGACTCTAGAAGACTTACCGGACGTTTGGAAATGCTCAAACTGCTTGACCATCTCTTGTTCTACTAGCGCCGCAAACCCAGAGGGTAAAACAAGATGACTGGATCCATCAGGAGACAAGACTGCCTCGCGGCATACCGATAGGCATGGTTGTCGATAAAATGCGCCGAATACAACCTGAGGCGAAAATGCTTCACATTGGTAAGTTAAATAGGCGTGTTTCTACTCAGCCGGCTGCGACTCACCATGCATGCCAGGGGGGTAATGATCCAATAAGATGCTAGAAGCTATTGTTGGCACCGCAAAACCCTTAAGCGCCTCCATGGATTTGACCGATTGAAGAAAATTACAAAGATGAAAGTGTATATCGGTAGCCACCGGGTTAGATATGCGTGACGCATGCAAAAAATCGAATGGTTCCGCCTGCTGGTCCACTTTACTTGAGGCATATGTCAGGAAGTGCACAAGGTGTGTTGCAGAATATAAGGTTCTCTCATTTGCACGCACTCGTCGCACGTGACTGACTGATATTGCCAGTTCGTTCATGAACCGATCCCATTTCCGGAAGTCGTAGCTTCTGCCACGCCGCAGCCGCCATCGTGTAGTTGGAGTAACAAGACAAATCTTTGCGAAACGGCTATATAAGCTTATACTTGTTTTTGTTCGTATAATTCCTTTAATATCCTCTAGTATATGCGCATCCCCTTCATCTTCCGCCACCAATATGAGATGGGGTAAGGCTCGGCTGTTTGAGGGCTCTCCTTGGCCAAGCCAGTGAGCCAGCTGACAAGCTACACCAGTAGTGCCGCCAAGATCGTCGATGAATAAACAGACAACATCCACAAATGGGAATATTAGGCGATGCAACATGTGATCCACCACGTCTGAGATTCTACTTAAATCAGAATTGGTGGACAGTACACACTCATTCACATCGTGGCAAATCTGTGGCGCCAACTGGCCTTGTAGTTTGTCATGAATTGGAATGTCACACTCTGTTATAAAAACGGGATGTGTCGCAAACTGATTTGATGAGGCCTGATACATGTGAACATCTCCGGGGCCCCGCTGGTCACTTTCCTTCGTGTATTCTACGCCGAGCTGCTGTAGCGCTGCAGCTTTGCAGCGGTTTCCCACCAAGAATATCAGACTAGGTGTATCAACACTGGGCTCGTGGATGGATTCAAGCAGCCGTGTAGGACGGTCTGTAACTTATAGGTGTATGGCATAATCTCGCTCAATCAAGCGTGCCCAGGCGGTATGCTTACAAGACATTGTGTTTACTATTTGGGCATAAATTCTTCTTCCGTTGTGCCTTGCCACATGAAGTGTGCCAGTTTATATTGTTCTGGATGCAGAATCGGCGTCAGCCTAAAGTGGCTTCACCAAATTATATTCTTTTTGTATTTTACATCTTGGTGACTCCATCAACGTAGCCTATCAAGTCTCCCAACCTGCTCTCCTTCTGGAATAGCGTCACCATGGCTTTCAAGCTAAACTTTCGTGTCACCTGTCAAATTTGCAAAAGGGTTCGGACCAGATCTTACTACACTTTCGGTTGGCGAAATATGATTCTCCTTCTGTTAGGCGATAATTGTGTTATGATGGATGACATTTGCTCGCGATGTCGGCGACAACGGTCGAAATACAATGCGAACGTCATTTATGAACACCACCACTATTATCATCAGCAAAACCAACCTCCAGTATATCGAGCAGAACTATCTGCGAGTCCAGTGTTGCGACCAGGGGAAGAGGACAAAGTTGGAGTACCCAACCAGTAGGGATGTACCTAAAAAGACATGGATGGCGAGGTAGTGCAGGGGTATGTGCATAACCCCGCAAAAATAAATGAACATACGGAGTACATTTCTGCAAAAGCCAAAAGCGGCTGAGACCATAGCGAATAAGCAAGTGTCTGGGAATAACTATTCCTTGCAGTCAATTAACGTAAGCCTCAGGGCAAGTCTTTCATGCAGTGGCATTTGCAGCCATGGCTTAAGCATCTCCGGCGCGGTGTTTACATGAGGCAAGAGGACATTCTGGATCTGGTGTTGTTGATGAGGCTATGGGATAACGAGTTAACTTACATGCTCGAGTTTAATCACTTTCTGGAACTTTACACACACAATTGTTTAGGTCAAGCCTGGGATCAGTGGCTAAGGTCCGATCGTCATTGTGGTGGATTGGAAATCGAGGAATCGCAACTAGAACGTCTTGGTTAAACTCTGTAGCTTGTTTTCGCTAGTATCGTTGATCCTCCGATTAAATGCCCTTCTAGTCAGGTGTACTATCATGATAAGTCTCAGGTGGTGTATATTTGTATCTCGAATTTTCAGCAAGGTAGAGAATGTTATCTGTACTCTTTATGCTCTAGGGAAGAAAGCAACGCTGCTGAAATACACAGGGTTGGTAGACGCCATGGTCCAGCAAGGTG
Organism: Cladobotryum mycophilum; assembly: GCA_036429605.1. NCBI lineage: Eukaryota > Fungi > Ascomycota > Sordariomycetes > Hypocreales > Hypocreaceae > Cladobotryum > Cladobotryum mycophilum. The sequence goes on along the minus strand of JAVFKD010000016.1, from coordinate 3,626,837 downwards.
GTCAAAACACAGGATTATGGAAGAATCTAAAAGAACATTTAATTTACAATAAACAGCTTTTCCAGCAGAAAAGCTACTTCTCATTGGTTATTCGTTCCGAACCTTATTCCGGCCGAACTGTACAACTTTCTTTATTAATTCCAATTGCATAAGCTTGTGTATCTGTATACGAACACAACTAACATAACCGTAGATTTTTGTCTTTTATCTGACACATTTAAGCGTTTATGAACTAGGTCGCTTTAGTACACTCTAGCCTTTCCTGGAGGGCTGAAGGCTAGAACATGACCCTGTTTGGTTTAGTGCCTTTAAAGGCAAATACGGAAGGTATGGATCAAATCTAATATCTTTATTACTTCAAAGAGAATTATGCAAACTATAATATTACTATTTTAAAAAGCCACATAATTGCCATGCATTCAGAATCAAATTTTAAAACTCATATCAATTTGTCTTATTTTTTTGTGTATACTGTGAGCAAGACCTAGCATACTTGTATACACATTTAATTCTGTGGCCAGATTATTACCTCTCCCCAGTGCCGAGCCAGGCGCCCTGTCTCCCAAGCAGTAAAGAAACTGAGGTACCGCACTATAGGCTTTGTTGATTAGCGAGACAGGCTACCTGACTTGGCACCAGAGGGAGGGCTAGGACAGGCCGGGAAAATCAAAGCCAAAGCACCCCAACTCAACACCCGTGAGAATTGGCCTAAGTACTCGGGCGCGTATTGGAAGGCGGCATTCCACAAAAGAATCTCCACCGTAAGCTAAGCGCTTTGGCGCTTTGCCATGTCTTGGTGTGCTGAGGCCCGGCAGGCACTTGTGGTTGGGTAATGACTTCATTTGAGTCCGTGCCGTCCACACTTCGAGTTGAAGTAGCGTCCTGAGAAGTGCTTTCGTTGTCTAAGAAGACAGAATTCATAGCCAGAAACTCGCGATCAACTCTGTCCCATTCAGCATCGGCATCAAGCCCAGCGGCCTCAAACCTAGCTGGTGTATACTCGGATATAATAGTATCGTAAGATGATAAGTCAACAGTATCCCCATCAGAATCGTCGTTCTGCCAAATCGATGTGATAGGCATCGAGTTGTTTTGCTCTTCGCATCCGCTCAAGGCAGTGTCCATGTCAGTGACCCAGGGGTCCCCGCACCCACTCTCTTCCACTTGAGCGTCGTTCTGGTCAGCGTTTGGCTCGTCCGCCGGGTCATTGATGTACTCCTTCCGGCCCGAACCTGGGCTTATCAAGGCTGCGGGTTGTTCCTCGGTAGTGATGCGGGGAAAGCCTTCTTTGCGGCCTCCGCCAGTGACCTCCTTAAAGGAAGCCACACCAACAATGATTTCGCTGCTGCAACGACCTAAATCGCCCCCTCTCTCGACAACGATGTGGACGTGTCGACTAGTGTGACTTCACTCATTTCGTTGGTGAAGTCGTCAAGGCTTTCCGTGTCCGAGTCGCTAGGTGTAGGGAGGTTGTCTACCTTCCCCATCCCAATTTCCTTGTTGAACTCCAGTCAAAAGTTAGAGTTGAAAGTTCACAAGCTAAAAAGCATTTACATACCAGTCTAGTCAGGTCTGGAAGTGTCTCTCCCTCAGGTATATGACAATCCACTTTATAGACATGATGAGTTGGGTCAAAGTAGAAGGCACCAGAGATCACCCGGGCCTTCCGTCCCAAACCACAGCCCTTACTCAGGAGACTGGGGCCTCGTTTACGAGCCGCTTCCTTCTCCTTCTTGCTGTGGGTTCTCCGTGAACGTCTCGGGGCCATGGTACACGGTAGATTAATGAGATTGTGCAAGTTCGGCCGATAAGCTTAAGCGAAATCTGGGCGTGTTCTTGTTCATAACTAATAACCCTTTCTTTCATGTATCCAAATAGAAGCCATAATCGGCTCCTTCGGCTTGGCCTTTGGCATCCTACGCGCAGTATCCATTTCTGCCGTTCACACGGCTCACCCCAATAACCCATCCCATTCATTCTATTTGTATCATTCACACCATCTCAGCAACCCTGGTACCTTCCATCTCGTCCGCCATCCCACCCTCCATTCTCTAGCTCACACCATCTCAGCAACCCTGGTACCCTCCCTTTCATAGCTCACACCATCTCAGTGACCCTGGTACCCTCCATCTTGTCCGCTATCCTACCCTCCCTTTCATAGCTCACACCATCTCAGTGACCCTGGTACCCTCCATCTTGTCCGCTATCCTACCCTCCCTTTCATAGCTCACACCATCTCAGTGACCCTGGTACCCTCCATCTTGTCCACTATCCTACCCTCCCTTTCATAGCTCACACCATCTCAGCGACCCTGGTACCCTCCATCTCGTCCACCATCCCACCTTTTCTTCTAGCGTTCACGCTACCTCTAGAACCCCTTGTCATTGTCTCATATCACATCCGTACGCCGCGTAAGTCAGCCAATTTCAGCTGACACGAAATCTCACAATCAAGCTCCAGAAGATGCTCCAATACTGATACGCGTTAGGTTCGCCAAGTACAACCATTTGTTAGGGTTTAACGACCAGGATTGTCTATATGTCTAAGACACCATTTAGCCTCGAGGAAGTAGTATCCGTGGGTAAAGTAATATTATCTACTTGCTTTTACTTGTACTTTCATGACTTCACCGTGCTTAGTTATTTTTACGTAGACACATGATTGATGTTGCAAGGCGAACATTTTGAGAGGTATGATTGACTTGTATTATCGCGCTGATCCGTCAACAAGTTCACGGAATGGTACTTTACTTGGTGCCTAATGCAAAAGATGTTCCGAGTATTCATCCACCGTCTGAAACCAATTCCACCTCAGCCCGCTGGCTGTCAGGGCCATCGTCATAACCAACACTGAAGGATTGCCCCCTTAACCTTAAGTGGAAGTCATCACCCAGGTTTTTGCCAGCCAGTATTGATGAGCTCAATTCTGCTGTTGGCGTCAAGTAATGCCTTCGTTATGCCATTGACATGATACTCGATAATGGGCAGCAGTGGTTCGAAAGCTTCCGTGAGCGCCTTGTAATACTCGATCTCCTGCCTCAACCTCCCATTCTCTCGAGTGAGTTCAACGATTCTATCCCCGATCGAGATTGGAGCCTTTTTCGCCTGGATTGATTCTGCTGTCATGTCGCAGGCGGTAGAGAGGCCGCCGGCGCTTTTCACCTGGACGTCGATGAGTGTTGGAGATGGTGGCCGGCCAGCGAGGGAATTCCGCCATCGACGGAAGCTGAACTTTGGGGAGTCCATATTCAATGGGAAATAGGATAATTGACGACTCATGATGAAACACAATGTTGGTGCGAGCAATTTGTATTTGGCAGCTTTAGACAGCTAAATTTGGCTACGACTGCAGGCGACGCTACCGAAAGGGCTCGAGGCCAACATCCAACAACATCCCACCAAGAATTTCAAGTCCAACTTCAGTCACAATTATCCACTATGCCATCCTTCCCTTGCCAGGCCTCATGAGCCGCGGCATAGGCACCCTCGCTTTGTTGCGATGTCGCAGAAAGTGCACTGTTTGCGTATTGTCCCATGGCCGTCTGGCTGTAACATGGTGTTGGTCCTGTCGAAATTTGCTCGGTGTTTCCAGGCCTCGCTTGCGCAAGGTCGTGTTCTAGGCTTGCGATCAGATTTCTTTGAGTAATAACAATTTGGTGCTGCATGCGGGCGGTTGCGGCTGTCTCGCTTGCCATCCTGTCTTGTTCGAAGATTGCATCGCGCAACTGTTGGTTCTCATTCTGCAGCTCCGAGAGTGTACGTTGGAACCCCTGGATCTCGAGGCGCTGCCGATCCATGTCCTGCGACTGTTTCTGCAGGCATTCTCTCAGTTGGTGGCTTGCCATGCTGTATTGGTTGATGACAGCGGCGCAAATCTGGATGAGATGAGGGCTGGGTGGAAGAATTGGAATGGTCGCCATGGTTTAGTTACTCTGCTGAACTTGACAAGAATGACCCAACAGCAAATGATGCTTTATTTACCGTCTCTTATAGGAGAAGGCGGGGGCGGGGGGACGTCTATTTTCTCTGCTGTTGGAAAGCAGTTTATGGCTAATACCTCCCGTTCTGGTGATGGTTTGGGCATAAGAGATCCTTGGTCTTCTATAAAGTATTTATATAGGCGCCAAATTCTGGCTTTCTTTTCTTTCAACCGTGCATTGTGTTCAACACCGAGACCAATTTGTCGATATGACTGCCCAGCTTTCTCAGAACGATATTGTCCCTTCCCATCGTCTGCAGCAGGCGCAGCAGATGCATCCCCAACACCCTCGGCTGCAGCAGCCCCAGCAGTTGCAACCACCACAGCACCCGCAACAACAGCAGCTGCAGCCTCATCAGCTGCAATATCCCCAATTGCAACATCACCAGTTGCAACCACCACAGCATCCGCAACACCACCACCACCACCAGCAACAGCCTCAGCAGTTTCAATATCCACAGCTGCAGCCTCAGCAATTGCAATATCCGCAATTGCAACTGCAGCAGCCGTCTCAGCAACCGTCTCAGCAACCGTCTCAGCAGCAGCAGCAGCAGCAGCCTCCTATGTCTCACCTCAACGTTCAGCAATATCTTCAAACTATTCCACAGCAACATCAACAGCCTAATGCCGCGGATCTCTCGCAACTCAGCTACCCCCCAACGTCAAACTTTGAACCACCAGCAAGCTCAGGCTTCCAGGAAGTTAACCATTCCCTAAGCAATGACACCGCATACTAATCCCTCAACAGGAATCAACAAGCCCTGCAGTCAAACCAATCTCATTCGATGTATACTCCTAGCCTGTTCAGTATGGAAGACCTGGAAGGGGAGGGCAACAAACCAGCTGGCACTCAACCTACCATGTCTAATCACGCAGACAACGACAACCTCAATGCGGCCGCCTCTCACAGCCAAGGTACACCCATGCAGAAAACTGAATACCATAATCATCCGTCGAGCTCCAAGAATCGAGCTCCATCACACGTCGCTAAGGCAGTCTACCATGCACCAGGGGGCAAGTCAATGTCTGAAAGAATGGAATATGGTGATTCGAGTACTCTCGTGCCGCTCGTGGAATCAATTCGTGACAGGGTCCTTGGCCTAGAGGATGAGATTGGCAAGGTTAAAAGGATGACAGGTGACACCAGAAATGAGGTCGCGCTCCTCAAAGTTCAGATACAAACCCTTCAGACTTCGATGGGGAATTTCGAAACTACCGTGTCTGCAATGTAAGGCTTCTTGAACACTCTCGGCGGAATAGGGCTAACAGTGATTTCTAGGTTAAAGCATCCATTGCAACAGCTGCACTCGTTATTTTCGCTGTACGTTTCGCACACCCCAAGTCCAACTTTGACTAACAAGTCCTTTACTAGGTTCGGGGTTATAGTCAACAGTCCCAATGCAGAGGACCGAGTAGCGAGTTTAAGGGAGCTGTTTGATGAAGGTAGGTCTAATGGTCAACCTCACTCTCAGACCAAGACTCAGAATTGCTTCGAGGATGGGCAATGAATGTTACGGGCGGACTAACGTTCATTCATCTGCCCCCGGGGGCTTGTCTTTTTTTGGGCGTTCTTCTCTTTCATGCTTCCGTAAATGTTGCCGATGTAACCCTTACGTCTCTGGGCGTGCCTTCAGTGAGTGGGGGGCAATTTTATCACCTAGCTATAACGTAGTATCTTTATGCAAGTACTTTTTTTGTCTTTCATTCAAGTGTATTATTTGATGTGAATTGTAATGCCTGTCCGTTATCGATACTCCAACGCATCCCAGAGTGTTATGGTACACAGTGTGCTGCATGCATCCAATACTGAGTATCTAGTTATGGGTATTATGGGATTTTTTTCTGGGGGAATCTTGGCCAACCTAAGCTTGCAGCAGTACCCTGTCTCGTGGAAAAAAATGGCTGAGGAAATCTCATTATTTTATATGACCTCATGGCCCAACGTTCATAAAAGTTTTGGCATCGGTTACATTTCAGTACATTACAGTATCAGCTTCTTTCTCTTCACCCTATGATGCCTCTTCGACGCCGTCGTCCGTTTGCGCAAGGCGGAATCATGGAAGTGACTGCAAAGGCTTCCATTGCCGGTTACGTAAATCGCGAACCAGGGGCTGATTATGTCAGGGTTCGTGAAATCAAGCAAGGGACAGCATGGGTTGGAGAGCACCGAACCCAGAGCAGCCGCCAATTGGCTATTGTGCAAATGATAGCCGGCGGAGCCTTGACGGACTTCAGGTTCCTTGCTAAAATTTCACATCCTAATATTGCACGCCTCATAGCACTCTACCACAGGGACGATGTCTTCCACGTTGTTTACGAATATGTGGACCTCGACCTTTTTGACATTTGTACTCTTTCGGAACCAGAAATCTCCGAAATAATGTCGCAGGTAAGGGTTCCAGTTACACATCTTGAAAGCAATACCAAAGGCTGAAATTTTGCATGGAGCTATTATCAGGTTTTTGCAGGCTTCTGGAATTGTCTACTCGCTTTCGCATCGACTCTGTCCGTGTCACATCATCTGGAGTTGCTAAAATTGGTAGGTAGTCTCTAGTAACTCGATTGGTGAGCTTGCACTAACTCCTTCCGCTGTTTACCAGTGCTAGATTGGAACTACGAGCCACTTGTGGATTCTGTTGTCCAGGACGCGCTTTGTACAGATGCGGTAAGCAGCTTGTTATACGGGATAATGCAGAGGCTGGGATCAGACAGAAAGGTCTGGACACCAGATGCATTTGCTTTTCTGGAGCTCCTTGACCAAGGACTTTTACCGCCAACGACAGTACGCATCTACTTCCCTGTCACCTTGTGAATTTTGCTCACACACAACAGGATCCATTTTTGGCAAATTCACGGCCCATACGGGAAGCAGCTCAGTTTGCTGTTCGGAGAAAACTAGCCACATCCTGAAAGGGCTACAGTTTTTCATTTGTGCCACTGACTGTGTACCTAGTACTAAGGTACCAAGCCCCTTTGACTGGGTGAGCAGGACGATAACTATTACTCACGGCGTTCGAGTGGTTCTGAGTTGTTCACTTTATCTTAAATTAGACAAAAAGCACCTCCGTCGTGTATTTTTCGGTATTCTTTGGGGAATTAGGCAAACAGTAAAAGCATTAGCATCATGATTAAGTCTACTCCGTACTGTTTCTACTATCACAGAATCGCATCAAAGCGTCGTCACGTTCTAAGTACCTAGGTACATATGGACACACCGTTTCTGTACATGTAAAACGCACATTCATCTCCACCCTTTGTACGTACTCTAGGTAAGGCCACATTTTTGTAAGAAAATAAGGCATATGCCTGGTATTGGCAAAGAAAGTGGATCTGTTGTAGATTCGTAGCGTGGGGTACCTAATAGTCACATGACTCCCGGGGAATGTACCCGTGTGTCTCCACAAAGACGTCTTGTCTCACCTCCCACATCAACTCACCTCAAGGTCAAACACATACAACCAACTCATTTTAAGCCACCCACCCATCGTCGTACGCCTTTTGCGCTTTCCTATGCGACGACGAGAATGGTGCTTTGGCAGCGTCTGCAAAGAACCAACAGCTCTGCTACCTACCGTTCACACTTATTGCCTTGGTGCGTGGATCATGTCTTGGTGTGCTAATATTGATCTCTAGCGCCAACAGCGCTCGTGTCTCACAGCTTGATGCGACCATTCTTGATCCCATGAACTGACGTTGAGCCATTGCCCACGCCTTCTGTGTCCATCCCCCGATGTGATCAATAGATCTCTTAACACGTTCATCAACAATTGATTAGACTTTTCCCCGTTACTCTCGCTCTTGAGGGCAGCTCGATGAGCTCAGCCTCGACATAATGAGATTAAATCATCACCATTGCACTTACTTTACTGATACGTTTCTTACGACAGCGTTACGGTCAACGAGGTACATTTTGTTAGCTAAAGGAACCTTACAATGAGCTTCCCCCTTTCTTACTCCCCTACTTCGCAGTTCTAGACCAAAAGCACAGAGTGTGACTAACTCTTCGTTTGTTGGCCGGATCTGCAAGGGTGTCATTATGCCTGGAACTGAGAAAGGCGACTAAGGAAGATGATGGTTGTGTACGGATGTGGCGACAATTCGAGGAAGAAAGGAACCAACAAATGGCACATTCCTTCATGAGGTGGCTTCTATCACGTCTGCCCACATCGAACCATTGCATATGCTCACTCTCCGTCTCTTATCGCTTACGTTACAGGTAGGTCGGCATGCCCCGCGCAAACTCTGTTCATTCTACATCCCGATATATTATGTCAAACATCAATCAGTCACGGCATACGTTTTGTGTGGCAACCGCATTTTACATTTATTAATGCTACTACTTTGTCCTCCCAGTAACACATCAGACGTGAGTCGACCTTCGCTGTACGCTGGATTTCAGCCAACTTCATTGACCGGACATTTTGCTCTTCCCATCCGTTCGCATTATGGATGATAACGAGCCTTTCTCTTTCACTGGTAGAAGACGAGATGAGTGGTTTAACGCTGGGCTCATCTCTCGGACATCTCAGAGTGATAGCCATGGCGGCATCAGTCCCTCTTCGCCGTTTTATAACATGCCCACCCCTCACAAATCTCCCACCGAAAGTTACACCCACACTGAACTCAACGCCATGGGCCGAATTATATACAACCAACGTTCGTCAAACCGTTCTCACGGATCTTCTTCAACCCCTCCCCAACAATTGAGCCTTGTAGGAAGGACCAGATCACTACTGCCTTTGCCCCCAGCTCCTGGGGAAGCGGCAACTTCATCTCTCTGGGAACGAAGAGGGTCTGATCCTACTGTGCCGGAGGGTTACGGACAACATGCGGGAGCTGCCCAACAACAAGCGGCCACTGTCACTGACTCGGCAGGTCGAGAAGACGAACGTGCGAACGCAGCGATTGGACTGTTGAAGCTATCCACCCCGGCCGAAATGCTTGTGGAAAACGATGACTGCTGTGGCGATAAAGGTTCAATGACAAGCACGTCTCTTCCGATTGTAGCCACCACCTCCGCGAACTGTAGTTACTGCCTCCAATCCAATGCAGTAATCACACCGCTCTTCCAAAAGACTTCCTTGGATAACACTAGGATCAATGCAGAGATGGTACCTGCAAAGATGCCTGGATCCTGGCCGTCGGAGATGCTATTACTCCCAACTCAGCCGGTAAGTCAACACTTATCCTCTCGCGAGCATATCATTGACATATATACCTAGTCTCAATCACCCGGTTCCATTTGTCCTACGCAGACGGCTACTCCTTCGCCACAGAACCTGGTTTTCTCTGAAGCTTTTGGAGTTGCGCAGAATGAAGAATCTTTACAAAGGATGAACTACGAATTGCATAAACTTCGACAACAATATGAAAGGGTAATTGCTCGAATGGGGGAGGCCAACGGCCATACTGATACATGGTTGAGTGAACGGTTCGATGCCTTGGTTTCTGCATTTATGCTTCTCTTTATTGGTAGGAAGTTAGATGCTCTTGATGTTGGTGGTCACGGTGATCCGATGTAGCTACGCCATACGAGATAGGAGTTAACTACTTACTTTTATACTGGCTGTCTTAATGCTCTGATACATCAAAGTGCAGGAGATTTCTGATAGTACCGTACCAAACCCACCCATCTATCTTTAGAAGAATAGTTCAACATTATTTGTTTTTTGAGAATTAACGAACATTAGTCAATTATCAGCTCACAACTTTATAAGAGTCTTGTAACGTTCGTGTTAAATATATTAAATGGAAGTAACATGATATTAAAGTAATATATACTAAGATAAAGGCATTCTAGCATGAGGATCAAGGCTTAAAAAGATTTCAAAATCTCTGTCCATATCTCTGTCTCCTTTGAACAAAAAGTTATCAATCATAAGCAATTCCTGTGAAAGAGAGTTATGGATCAGTCTTAAACAGAGTGCCTTTGCCTTTTCAAGATAGTACATCAAGGGGTCCTCGGGATTCTGAAGTCTTTCTTTTAGGTTGTTGAATTGCTCATTCTCCCCTTGCTCATTATTTGGAGCCAGTGCACATAACAACACATACTTCATATCCCCTTGCTCATTCCAAAGATTACAGACATCCCACCAGAATTTGCACTTCCTCCGTTGCCTCAACATACGATGGCGGACCTGCGATGGATTTGCACCTCGACTTCTGATTTGTGAATCTAGGTCTTTTGGTTTAAGATTCTTGGTTTTTTCATAGAATAACACAGAGTAATATCTCTTATAGAACACACTTGTAACAGCGCCTGTATCGACTAGCGACCATAGTAACACCAAGTCAGAGGGGGCTGAGTGCTTTCGAGAACGATATGCTATCGCAGCCTCACTAAGAAGCTCGAGAATAATTTGGCGATCATCTTGTGAATGGATCTGTTTCCTAATTCGCCTTCGTTTGCGTCTGTGCATAGACTCGCCGGCAGACCGTTCTGCAAGCCGTCTTTCCGGGACTCTTCCAAACCCCGATTCGGGTGTCAATTCGCGTTCTGCTTCGAGATCATTTTCAGGCTCTCTTTCAAGCTCCAATTCAGGCATCGATCCGGGCTCTATTTCCGGTTCACTTTCCCGCTCTTCTTCGAGCTCTCGTAGAAGATCTCCCGGGGATGGTTCATCAAACATTAGCCCTTCCTCGTCGACAGCGAGGTCTTGTGACAGCAAGGTTCTGGGGTCCACCGTTGCTATATCGTTAAGATGATCTTGTTGTACTTGGTTGCAGGGTAGGCTCGCAGGTTGCGGCTGATGCTGTTCATTTACAGAGTCTAACTGTAGGGGGATTCTGCTGTACTAGCCCCCTCGCGGGGGGCACCAGGGGTGTATTATCGACTGTGGCAACTTGGTAGTTATTCTCTAGAGCCAGCGATGCAGACCCCAAAATAACATCCACGTCTATCATCGCATCATCGAAGTGCGACTGGAAAATCTGTGGTTGAGGTAAATTATTGAATTCATCCACACTAGGGTTAATCTTTTGGCAAAGCAGTTCAACGACCATCCGACAACGGAAATCAGGTAGGAGCCTATTAGCTGCCTCTTGATTGAGATGAGGGTTACCAGAAAGCAAGGATCTGATACCTAGTAACATGAAAATACCAGAATCTCCAAGTTGAGAGTGTTTCGGCCCCGTCCATTCTGTCATTACTGTCCTTGAATCATTCGTAGTGAACTGTGGAACAGGTTCATTAGGTTTACTATCGAACCAGTGAATGCAATCGGAATATGCAATTGCAAAGGCCCAGGCGTTCTCGTGTTCAAAGGGTATAATAGTTGGCAGATCCAATCCTTCATAGCTTATTTCATTCACATTCTGAATAGTGCGAATACTTTCAATTTTGAGATGCTCGGTTGTACTCTGCAATAGGGGAAGGTATTTCTCTATAACATCTTTGCTTAAGACACCATTACTAAGTGAAAGTATATGATCCGGGTATGCATCAGGTAAGGAGCTCCAAATGTGCCCCGCATACTCCTGCCAGTCTAATGGTATAGTTAATGGACAGTCTATGCAATTAGTTTTTGAGTTAAGGAAGGCTGTTGTGTTTTTATGGAATGGTAGACTTTTGTGCCCTGGGTAGCGTTTTTGAATTACATTTAGTGCCTTCTCTATACTTTCAAAAGATGTATTTGAGAATGGGTATTGTGATAGAGTGTTAAATATATTTTTGTTATCCATATTTAATACTGATGTAAATATATGTTTGTTTTCTAATTTACGTTTAAAATAATAATATATATATGGTACTATATAAGATAGCCTTTGACCCTTAAAATAAAAAGCCATAAACTGCTTTAAGGTGGCGTATCTACATGAGGTATTAAAGTATAATTTAATTTAGTATATTCTATTGCCTGGGCACTATAGCTTACACAGCCATTCCAAACAACACCTCCTCGCATAGGGCTTGGACCTAAATTGTAAGAAATTAGCTTAGGTTAAATATATCACTAAATCACTTACAGTCGAAACTATTCATAAATCCATTTATACATGTTGACATATCAAGCTTTGTAAAGTTTGTATAAGCTGGGTAAGTAGCACAATCTCCCCAGCTCATCGAATAAACATAACACCAAGTCGTATAGTTAGTAGGCGGATAAAGCTTTACAAAACTATCGCCAACTGTTCGGTGCTCTGACATCCAGCTCCAAGAAAAACAAAAATCATTAGCAAATGTTATTCCATCTTGTTTACTAAGAGGAATATTCTGATCATTAAAGCATTGACGGCTAATAGCACTTATTCCTGTAGGTGTTGGTATAGATTGAAGTGTTGTATTTATTATGTTTGCTGGTATTGTGAAATTCGGTTGTAAAGTATGGTTTGGTTGGTAGCAAGAGGTAGTATTTGTAAAAGCAACTGTTAAGGTTACAAAGAGTAATACTAAAATTAAGAACATAATAATAAATATTATTAAAAATTATAAAAATATATTTATATATATTGAAAGATTAACATATATATAAGTAAAGTAATAAAGTATAAAATGGATTCATAGGTTTAAAGGTATGGTAGTAAATGGCTTCTGGTTAAAATATAAATATAATATACATTATTTAATTTTATAAATTATATATTTTCTTACAATAAACATGATTAAACAGAAATCTAGGTTAATTCTAATTATTATATGTATTATTTTAACCATTGGAATTCTTTCTGTTTCATGTAAAATACTTAATAATTCTCATAGTCCAAAAGAGGGAATTTTTTGGTTTACAGTATTAAGATCCTATATTTTGTTTTATGTCATTGGCTAACTTGTAAAAGTTTAATTTAAAACCCTTCAAACGTGGAATTTCTATACCAATCAAGAGTATTGAAGCACAAGCAACAAAGATTGGCGCTACTGCCCAGGCTCAAGCAGGCCATATCAAAACAGGCAGATCACCATCCAGACCCCCTCTTTCGCCACCATGCAAACTCCCCTCTTCCCTGCCCACATCACCCCTCATCTACTTATCAGAAAATCTCTATACTGTTATTAGCACGTTTATTACCCAATAATTGAATGGTAGCGGTTACCTACAGGAAAATGAATGAAGCAGACGGGGCATCACATGGCAGTGGACTTTTCCAGCGTGAAATGCCATGGTTATGCCTTTGGGCTACGTTTGGATGCAGTCGATGCTTGAGACTAAATAACTGGACAGATTTAATTGTCAACTCGCTCGAGAGCGTTACTGCTGTGTGCAGAATAGAAGCACTCACCAACACAAATAAGGAATCAGACTGGACATGCTATGACAGTGGGCTCCCTTGCCACAGCATGTCACGCTCTTGAGAGGTGGCAAGTAAATCGCCCATGGATGGTGAGAAATACTAGAGCAATTCAATTGTCAGCGAGCTCAGATCCACGACTGGTGGCATAGCAAAAAGCTACTTACAAAAAAGATGGAATGATGAACCAGACATTGCCATAGCAGACGATTCCTGCCATGGGGATGTCAGTGCCTTTGGGCTAACCGAAACCTAGAAAACGATTACTACGCAGGCCTAGATATCAGCTACAAGCATTGATGACGGTGATGGTGGAAGAGAAAACACTTGCAGAAATAAAAGAATGAAAAGAGCCAGGCATCATCATGGTGTAACACTGCCGCTATGATGATGCCAATGCCTTTGGGTCATATTTGTAGCCCAAGTTATCGAAGAACTTCAATTATTAGCTTGCCAAGAAGCTGATTGCTACATACAAGGGGTGCTACTTACAGAAAGCAGATTGAATCAAACCCGGCACCTCATGGTAAGAAGCTTACCATGAGGATGCCTTTGCCTCTGAGCTACATTCGGCGGCTGCTTGGGTTGGAGAATGAACTGCTAGGTATCTCGATTTTCAGCTGTTTCCGGCGCACAACAGTGTTCCAAGTATGAAGAGAGGTTACTTACAAATAGAAAAGTAAATCGGATCCGACGTCCCATACTGGAACGCTCCACTATGAGGGTGTCGATACCTTTGTGCTCCCTTGGTCGCAGCCGGACAGAAGAATTAATAACGACACCTCGATTGTTAGCTTGTTCCAAGGCACTACCATTTGACGAGCATTGATAGAGGTTACTCACAAACAAAAATAGTGAAAAAGCCAGACATCGCCATAGTAGGATGTCATACTATGGGGATGTCCATGCCTTTGGCTACCGGGCGTAGTCCAGAGTGGAGAATGTGTTCGTGGTCGCTTCGCAAGTGTTGAAACACTGGAGAAGTTTCAATTGTTAGCTTTCTCGAGGCCACGATCAATCCATGAGACAAAGACGTACCTTTTCCATTGAAGCATCGAGCTGTGGTATCTGCGCTGTGTGTTAGGTGTTAGGTGGACAAGAGACAACTGATGATGGATATGATGGACGAAGAGAAGGCGAGACGAAGAGAAGAGAGGATGGCGGACAAGAGGATTCACGTGCGAAAGGGACGAAGTGGACGAAGGAACAGTTGAATGTAAAAATCGATTTATTGAAGACGAACTAAAGTAAGTAAAAACGCTGTGAGGTCGAAATCGGTATCGAATCGAGTCGAGTCGAATCGCCTCCATCCCAAAGCCAAACCAAACCGCCCATCCCATCCCATCCCGACCGATCCCAAGCAAACAAGCAAGAACAAAACAAAACAAACTAAATACAAAGAACAGAAAGCAAACAGTAACAGAACAAAACAAGCAAACTGCAAACACTCCAATATCGCTGATGCCCAAGAACGAATGCCCACCCTCCCGATCCCCAACACGCAAGCAAGCAAGCAAACAAGCCAAGAAACAAAACAAAACAAACCGCAAAACGAGCAAAACCGCAAAAAGTCCAATATCGCTGATACCAAAAAAGAATGCCCACCCACCCGATCCCAACGCAAACAAAACAAAACCAAAACAAGCCAGAAACAAAACGAGCAAAACTGCAGAAACCCCAATGTCGCTGATGCCGAAAGCAAATGCCCACCCTCCCAATCCCAATGCCAACGAACCAAAACAATAGCAAAACAAGAACAAAACACAAAGCAAAACTTCCGCTGGTATCAAACAACAATGCCCAAGGCCGCTGTCCAAACTCCCACGTCCCCAGACCTACCTCACCTCAAACCTACCTGCCACCATCTTCCACCGCCGCTCCTCCTGCTCACTACTCTCATCCTCCTCCTCACTCTTCCACTCCATACTCATCCACTCCCTATCACTCTCCTCCCCCTCGTCCCCCTCCTCCTCTCTCCCATCCTCCTCTCCTCCGCCCGCCTTCACCATCTCCACCATCTCCTCCCCTCCACTCGCCTCCTCCACCACATCTCCCACCTCTCTCACCTCCTCTCTCACCTCCTCTCTCACCTCCTCTCCCACCTCCTCTCCCTCCTCCTCTCTATCCTCCTCCACCTCCACCACCGCCACCACTACCTCCTCTCCTCCCTTCCTCTTCCCCTCACCTCCATCCCCTCCCAAAGGGCGGCAGCTCACCACACCCGCCGGCAGTCTTGAAATGGGCCTCTTGGACCCAGGCTTCCACCCCGTGCACCTCCCGGTCTGAAGGAACTCCCCGGGGTACGCTTCCCACTCGGCCGACTCGGTCCGAACGTGCTCTCGCCTCGAAATCGGGTTCCCGTACGTTGGCTTCGGGCCCGCTGGCTTGGAGCGTTCGTATTCGAACCGCTTGAGTGGCTCGCCGTAGTACGTCGGCGAGGATTTGAAGTGGGGGGCCTGCTCGAGACGCCCGGCCATCGCCCCGGAGGCGGAAGATTTGCTCTGGAAACAACCCATGGTCAGTATGCTTCTTTTTTTTGCTGGGGGAGGGATAGAGAAAAGGAAGAAAAAATCCCAAAAATCCTCGGAACGAAAGGAGATTCATATAGGCCCTTGAAAGCGGTGAGGGCAGAAAGAGAGTTTGAGGACGTTTTGCGCTAAAGACGTTGCAAACTCTGTTTACTATGGGCAGAATTCCGTTTGGGTTTGGAAACGTTTGTTTACCCAGTCGTCGGTTAGCTAACGGGGTGAGTAAACCTTGATGTTCTGACATGGAACCTTAAACAGGGGACCAGAACGCACATGTACACGTTGCAACGCCGTCCGCGTAAGCATATGGTGACGAGGTCGAGCTTTGATTGCGTAATGTACGAGAACAAGAGCTTAAGTCGTAAGATACAGATCCGAGATGAGTTTCATTGCTTTGGTTCCATCGACATGTGATGATCAGTGACACGAATCATTTTTGAAGGTTGGTTGACGAAATGGATATTGTGAAAGTCTGTTTTGATTCATATAGAGATGGTCTGATGATGAAAGTAGTCCATGTGAACCCACAGCAGCAGAGGCATCTAGCAGAGCTTGCCCCGACCACCTTTTGAACGAATGATGAGGCCAACTCGAAACTTGACTCGACTGCAAGCAGCTTTCTCTGCTGTAGGAAATAAGAAGAGTTTCCGTTGATGGTTGGATCATGATTTCTTGGTGCTCCTCTTGTTGGCTCGAATTCTTTAGTTACTCAAGATTGTTCTTGTTCCTCTACATTACCCTCATTGCCTCGGATGCCTCCTACTTCCATCCATTTACCTTGCCCGTGTTTATCGTCCATTCATACCTCGGTATAGTTCACATGTCGTTGTTGCTGCAGCATTGATAAATTTTACCGTCTGGCTAATTCCTGTTATGCGTCGACGTTGAGTTTGTCAACGCGCGTCTATGAAACTAAAAGGGGCTACTCTGTGTAGAGCAACGTCACCACCATTACGAAGCATCACGACATCTATGTGACGAATGCCCTTACGAGTCTCGATGCAAAATAAGCTCCCTTCTCTTTTGCGAGATGCATCACTAGACTTTTTGTAATACGTTGTCTGGCCGTTGGTGTTATTTTTCGTCACTGTCGGCTCAGTCCAAATTTTAATATTGTCCTCTCATCAGCTATCATCTGACCACGACCCGCGGCATCTTATGGTCTTATCTTTGGCGATTCAATTGCATTTTATAGACTTTCATCAAACTCAATCCTTTAACGAATCTCTCGCTTATTCGCAGCATTGAGTTTCATTTTCTCGATTCTAGACGTGGCCGACGTGCGCGATGAGCTTTCCACCCTTCTAGACTCGACACAGGCCACAAGGCGAGCTCCTTCCTGGGTACTGTTTATGGTTATATCATTTATGTGTATTTGGTTACCCACAGAGATCTGATCACGTGAGAGAGCATAATAATTATGATGGAGAGAAGTTTTCAGACGGGGTGATGATCATAGCATGTGAGTGGGCAATAAGTGTTGGAGTCCTGAATTGCACTTCTCCTTTCTGTTTTTATGAATTTGCCATCCTTTGGACCCATAGATTTATATAGAGGGAACTGTAGAATTATGCCAAAAAAGAAGAAGAAAAAGGAAGAGAACTTTATAAAAGTAAGAATAATATTTTAAAACTTTATGTTAGAAGAATTGATATGTTGAGTATGACATTTGCATCTTTGTTGTAATAAATCCAATGCATTTCCCCGTAGATGTAGGGTAGGAAGTAAATTGGTACTTGTGGTCTGTTTGTTGGCGGGGTTCAGTTGCCCCTCCATCCATTTCTTAGGAGGCAGCCAAGTCTGGAGAACTTCGACCCCTCCATCCGTTCAACCATTCATCCCTGGATCCATCCATTATTTGCTTCCACTTTGGGTTCGTCTCTTGAATAGAAAGTCTTCAGATCACACAACGCATTTAATTGCCATTTCTTGAAAATAAGCTTTTCTCAAAGATCTTATTCGCCCTCTCCGCCGCCTCCACCTCCGCCGCCGTCTCTTGGACAAACACCACTACAATACGACAACCCGTTCAGCGAACCGGTTGACAGTCTCCCAGCGCGGCTCCCAACCCCGGAAGAGATCGAAGGTTCACCTACGGTCATCAAGGAACTTAGTGCTAGATGCGCGACTCGTGTGGGAGAGTTTTACGTGGTAAAGTACGGACGAGAGGTCGAGCCGGTTGAGGGCGAAAACATGCGCTTTGTGCGACAACACACGGATATGCCTCAGCCCAGGGTTTTCGCCATATATCAACGGGCGGTGTCGCCATAGGCCAAGAGGCCGTAAATAATAATGGAAAACATTCCCGACGACAATCTGGAATTATCGTGGCCCACACTTGATGATTCTCAGAAGCTGGACATTTCGGATCAGCTGCAGAAGGCCTTGGCCTCGTTGCGAAAGATATCTCACCCCGGATACTTTGGTAGTCTTGGGAAGACGATGCTCCAGGATGGCAGATTTTGGACTCATGAGCCTAGCGTTGCAATGAGTCCCTTTTCAACAGAGGAAGAGCTCATTGAAAGCATGATCAAACGATACATTGATGATTGTGGTGAAAGGGTTGTGAATCAAGCCGAGTATTACCGTCGAGTGATCCCAAAAGTCCTCCGGGGCAATGGCGAGCCTGTGTTTACCCACAACGACCTTCAACTGAAGAACATCATTCTTCGTCCTGACGGCACGGTTTTTATCATTGACTGGCGTGAATACTCGTGGATGAGAGCGTTACGTCTTGAGATGTGGGGCTAAGCTGAATATGTACAGGTGATACATGCAAACGCGGCCCGAGTCTTCAGCTCATGCTGGGAGTTTTCTGATCCATTCTGTTGTCGAAATCTCCCCTCTCGTCAGCAGCCACAACCTCTCCACCTGATCGCCGTTTTACTCTCGATTCTTGACCTCACATATAAAAACTGGGCTTGAGGCATCATATTATTCTTTATAGGGTATACTACTCTAGTTCACATGTCGACATATCAGCGTCTGCAATTTTGGCGACGGCCGGAAAGTGGCGATGCAACATGTTGCAAGGCGTGTGCGGGGATCTTCGCAACAGAGCGAAACATCACCGACCTCTGCTCTGTCCGGGGCTACAAACATCTCAGCATAACGAATTGCTGGAAAAGTGCCGAGGCCGGTTGCATGCTATGCAAGATTATATTCCAACGCGGGTGGCAGAAATGGAATGCAGAACTCGCTCAGGAAGCTCAATCAGCCCAGTCATCACAGTCGTTACTCTCACGGCTCCAAGGCAACACAGAACCGCTATTGCATTTCTTTGCGGACAATCCGCCGCCCGAGGTTCGTCAAGGGAAGTCAAGTTCTAAACGGGAACCTCTTCCACGTTCCCAGCTAAAAGGCACGGGAAAGATTGTGGGCGCCCTACACAAAGACATTGTCAAGGTGCAGTATTGGTCTCCGGTGATAGAATTCGTCGTCCTTGCAAAAGCAGGTATGTATGAGTGCCTCCATAAATCTCTCTCAGCATTATCTAAAATGTCAAAAATAAAATAAAAGGGGATCCCATGGCAGAAATATTTCCACGAAGGCCATTTTTGGAAGATTTCATGGATGATGAGATAATGAGTGAAGCTCTCGACTGGATTCACGATTGCACGTCCACCAATAAGCATGATGGCTGCGTCTATGAGGGGAAGCCGAAACTGCCAACCCGCGTCATAGATGTACGAAATGCAGATTCAGGAATTGTCAAGATCCGCCCGACACAAGGAGAAGAATATGAAAATTACGTGGCTCTGAGCTATACATGGGGCGGTCCACAGCCACTTACGGCAACAAATGGCAATATCACGCAGCTGATGAATGCAATCGACATGTCGGACCTCCCCCTGGTCTACAGGATGCTGTACTCGTGGCTCGGCGACTTGGGTTTGCATACCTGTGGATCGATGCATTGTGCATTATCCAGGACAATGATCAAGATAAAGCCAATGAAATCGGCAAGATGGGCGAGCTGTATCGCAATGCGACGGTCACCATTGTCGCTGCAACCTCTCCGGGTGCAAAATATCCCTTTCTACACCCTAATCTGTCTCGTGCACAAACACCGTCGCACGTGTTGTCTGGCATTGTCCCGGGTTCTCGCATGCAGGGCGAAGTCACCTTGGCCGTGGAAGTCCGGGCTAACCGGCCCATCCACCCTTTACTTACTCGTGGCTGGGCCTTGCAGGAAGCCATGCTCTCTTCTAGATTAGTGACCTTCTCCGAGTTTGAAGTCTACTGCGAATGCAACAAGAAGGGATCCAGTAAGCGGCTGAATAGTGGACCGCTGCGTCTTTACGACAGCGCGACGCTGTATGCCCCTGATCGGCGACTCTTCAGTGAGTTTCAGTATCATAAGAGTGTGCATGGCGAGAAGTGGATGAATGCGGAATATCTGGGCGGCGTGTGGGAGGAAATGGTGGTTGAGTTTACGAGGCGGAACTTGACAGTTGCAGACGACAGGCTGGCCGGGGTGGAAGGCCTAGCAAGTGAGATGAGTCTTCATCTGGAGCCTGATCTAAGTGCCAAGTATGTGGCCGGCACTTGGATAGCCTGTCTTCCTCAGTTGCTGCTATGGAGTCGAAGCGATGATGCCAAAGGCCTCAGCTGGGATAAACGAGATGCAGACGGCAATGAGCTTCCCACGCAAACGATGACCCAGAAAACGAGATCTCCCAGAGCACCCAATTGGTCTTGGGCTTGTCTCGACTGTCCGATCCGATTCTTTTCAGACTCTGGCGATAAATATGGCGCCAAGGCATCTCTCGTTGATACCACAGCCTTGAGCCAGCAAACCCTCGACAGACTGTCAAGTATGGATATAGTCAAAGAGAACGTGCTTAGAATCGGGTGCCGAATCACACGGCGCACTAAACAGGAATACACGACCGATAAGTCAACCGGACCGTATCGAATTGTGGACGACCTGGAAATAGATGAGTTGGGAGACGGGGAGGGCGTTTATTATGCGTTTCTCTCTAGGAACATAGCCGAGACGGGGAACCCTGACATACCTGGTCTTAGGCTGTGGTATGCGTCGGGCATTGTGTTGCGAGAAGTCTCAGAAGGCTTGTTCAGGCGTGTGGCATATTTGAGAAGATATCCCGAGGAAGAAGTGGGTGAAGACTTTGTGTTTGGGGAGCCTTGCACTATTACTCTGGTATAGGATGTGTTGTATTACGTATTGGAAATCCCACCGGTAGATAAAGCTCCTTGAATATTGGTGGCACAAGGCGAGGGAAACCCCATTATTTCCAATGTTAAAGATGGCCGAAGAGTCTGGGCGAGCCATGCCTTCAGGTGATGACATGAGTGTCTTCAAGAGACTGTCTGTAATTTTGTAGTGGTACCTGGTCCAAATGTAGCCAATGTTGAAGAAACCTGGATTCCAGAACTATTCATCGACGTATAAACATGCATCATACCATAATGTTGACCAACAGAGGCTTCGGAGATGTTCCAGTACTTATGTGTTTTATGCTGAGCATCTTCCACCAACTTACTACACAACCACCTCTCCCTCTTATTCAGAAACCAAGAACTGGCAAATTTACTTTGGTCCGACAAACAATCCTCTAGGGGTGTGGCATCGGCTCTCACCTGGCACCCATATCCTGCTCGTCAATCAGAGGTTTCAAAATGCCTTCAGATTCTAGAAGACGAATCGTCTCCGTGGTCCACTCTTGACAGCGCCTCAGTGGTGTCTTTGGATCGATACGCCTGGGCCCGTCAAACTGCTTCTTCGGAGGCGGATTCGACCGACATATTTCCTCGATACGTTGGAGGTCCGAGTCGGCCACCCAGCCCAATTGACTCATGCCTATGTATTCGATGGAACTCTCGGGGCGGTCCACCTCCTTGGACTCATACATCATGCCCTCTTGGATGTTTCCCTTGACTTGGAACTGACGACCGTTTCCTTTGCTTTCGTCTAGGCGCACAAAGAGAGTGCGGTGATTGCGGGGGGCACCGATGGATTCGACTAGAAAAAGTGGAAGAGGCATTTCCATCGGGTGAATCTGGTATACTCTCGGTTATGAGAATGGAATTTTTAGACTGAGAATTGATACGGTATGCGAGAGGCACACCGCCGAATGGACAGGTACGTATTTGGGTACCCGTGAGAAGGCAAGAATGCCTGATTTTACTTGAGTGAGGTTTCCGTAAGCTGCTAGACTTGATGTGTTGGTTGTAAGAATCCTTTAACCGGTACGGTAGCCAGAGGCAACGGAACTGAGGTGTTCAACGAATACGTCAATTAAACAGTTCTTTATACAGGACATATTAATTTTAAATGATATGAAGTTCTATGTACGGAGTATTAGAAGAAGATTTTGCGCCCAAAACTCCGCATTAGCTAAGAGGGTAAAAGTGTGTTTATCATCCTACGATAGATTTCTATGTTAGTAAACTCACGACAGGTTGTGGCCATTAGATAAATAGATAGGATAGCTTATTACTAAAAATAAACTAGAAACGAGATCCAATCACAAGCTACAAATATCCGTAGTAGGAAGGTATCCATACTTACTATCTGGGTAGGTACGGAGTAGGAAAAGATCTAACCAAGGACAGATTCCCGCCTGAGGATCCAAGGCGCCGTGCTCAGACATGTACTCGACGCCCTTGATCTGAAATATTTTCCCGTCCATGTTTCATTCACACATCTTTTCATACGCACACAGACAATTGTATTTGCAAATCGGAACATTGAAAATGGAGACATTCGCCCGTTGGGTTTTAGCACTACAGTCCCTCCCAATCGCTATTTCGGGTTCCCGGGCTCTTTTCACCCCAGATGCCGCCACGGCTGTTGGAGAGCCGCTGGCTGGTGTCCCCAGAACGGCATTGCACATCATTGGGTAGGTAGAAAATATCGTATCCATGGATCCAATAGGTTGGATGTTCAATTTTGATAGCATGCCAAAGCTAACAGCTCTGCAAAAAGTCTCACCTCATTAACACTAGGCGCAACGCACCTTGTACTCGCCACGCGAGGGTCGCACTCCGCCGTAAAGTTGGCTCTTGGTGCCATGATACCGATAAAACTCCTGGCGGCCGTTTATCTCGGAATCGATGGGATGTCGGGTGTGGCATTATGGGAGGCATTGTCTGGGATTGTGTATGCCACGATACTGGTTGTACAGCGATACTAGCCATACAATCTAGTATTTTCCCTCTCTCATTCAGATGTCTTAAGGCGAGGGTGTATATTTGTATCTGGTTCAGTCGCCCTGCTCCCAAATATTTCCATGGCATTCTTTACAGGTCGTGAGAAGGAAGCGGAACCCAGCGACAAATCAACGACATCTATGATACATCTGATCACCTGTCCGCCAAACGCGCTGAGCAGCTAGTCTATTATGAGAAAAGTAAGCACCAAATTACACTCGACGGGCCCTACAAGTACAAGGTCCAGACCCTATTCAGACGAAATCTCGTAGCCTATATTAAGTTATATAATGACCGTGAATAGCTCATATTTGTCAGATAAGAGCCAGCACATATTCTTAAGCCAGTACCATGTATAGAGTGTAGGATACTGGTCTTAGCCAAAAAAAAAAAAAAAAAAAAAAAAGAGAATCTAAAGGAAATCGCAAGGCCTGTCCAGTACCATGTTCTACTGGTATTCTAGTCAAACAGTCCTCTTTACAGCACGTACGAAATGATGTTTAAGCTATGTTCCTGTCGGCTTGGGGGAGGGTTTACCTCTAAGGTTCTGCGACACTCAGCAGACTGCATAACGGAACGGAAAGGTTGAGTCTCTCTATACCACAAATAAACATGGTTCGGTAGGTCAATTCCTCTTCTTACCCCTGATTCCCAGTGGTTCTTCCAATTACCCGTCGACTCCCATTGTTGCTCTATATCCCCCTCAATTCCTCTCACCACCCTTCATTCCCCTTGTTGCCCTTGTCTCTCCTCGCTCTTGGAATGTTGAGTAATATGTTAGTAGAGAATAGTAGTAGGAAGAACGCCTCTACACCTCCGCCATCTCCGTATCTAAATCGGCGAGGAATAAGCGGAAAAAGAAAACCGGACCGGACTCGGAACCAATGGTAAGAAGTTCGCCGGAGAATGTCATTATATAAGGCCGATAGTTTAGGGGAAGCCAGAGGAAAGGCTGTCCTCGCCTCAGAAGCCATGTCCTGTCTTCCGTAAACTCAAACTCGTGCCTGAGTTCATATGCCGAATCTTGCTCCTGCAGTAGATTGGCGACCAAGCGTTGGAGTTGAAGAGTTCTCAAATCTTTAAGCCAGCTTTTCTGTGACGCTAGCTTAACAGATATCTTGAGCCTGTGCAGACATGTGCCCGTAGCCGGATCCCATATGTGCACGGTACCATGTTCCGATGCAGACCCCAACCGCATGCTGTCCGATGAAAACACTACGGCTATTGTCTTTGATGCAGGATGAAGCTCGTGAATATGCGTGCCATTGATGGCATCTAAGATGATGATAGCACCATCACCATTCCAATATCCAACAGATGACGCTAGCGCTAGTCGGGCGCCGTTGGGTGAAAAAGCCATTGAATGGACAAATGGATATTCTGTGTTCTCAAATGTATGCTGGCATGTGCCCGTAGTGAGATCCCAAATCTTACTATCAGCTCTCCCCCCGCTGACGCTAATTGCTGGCTGTCGGGAGAAAATACCACCATAAAAACCGCTCTGTCATGGCCTTGAAGCGTTTGCAAGCAGGCGCCTGTTGTGGGATCCCAAATCTTAATAGTGCAATCCTCTGATCCTGATGCAACCCGTGTGTTGTCTGATGAATATGTTACTGACCTAACTCTGTCTTGATGACCCTCTGATTTCTGTAGGTTTCCAGCACTGCCTAAAGCAAGATCCCAAATCTTGATAGTATTATCATCTGATGCCGACGCCAATTGCGTACCATCGGGCGAAAATGCCACTGAACAGATGATGTCTGTGTGGCCTTCCAACGTCTGGAGGCACGCGCCTGTTGCCGTAGCCCAAATCTTAATTGTTCGATCATCGGATCCTGATGCGAGTCGTGCACCGTCTCGCGAGAATGTCAACGACTCAATTGCGGCCGTATGTTCCTCGAGCTTTTGCACGTAGACGCCTGTAGCTGCATTCAACATTAGAAGTGTTTTCCCATCAGCTAATGCCAACTGCGAGCTGTCAGGTGAAAACGCCACATTCTGGCAAAAATCCTCAGGGTCCTCAGTAACTATCTGCACGCACGACCCTCTGATCGGATCTCGAATTTTGAGAGTGCTTCTAGCTGATGTGGATTCCTCTCCTGTACTCATTTCTGAGCATACGGTTGACTCAACTCCCGGATAGCAATGATGCTTCTCAAGCCCGACGCCCGTCACTGGATCCCATACTTGAAGAGACTCATCTTTCCAGCAATAACTTGACATCAGCTGCGTGCCATCCACAGAAAATACCATCGAGTTAACCCTTCCGTCCCAACGAGCAAACGTCATTAAGCAGGCGCCTTTCGCCGGATTCCATATCTTAATAGAATTTTCAGATGCTGATGCCAATTGCATGCCGTTTGGTGAGAACGCCACTGCTTCCGGGCCGTCATAATCCCTCACTCCATGACGGAGTGTCCGCAGACACGCGCCTGTGACCCGATCCCAGATCTTTACAGTTCCATCATACGACGCTGACGCTAGTTGCGTGCCGTCTGGTGAAAATAACACTGAACGGACCCAGCCTTCGTGGCCTTCTAGCGTTTGTAGGCATGCATTCCATTCTGACTGTACGCTAGGTTTCGGTATGATCCACCCTGGACTGTACTTCGTCTCAAATGTTTCCCGGATCGTGCTGGAGGTGGGAGCAAAAATGAGTGCCGAAGTGTATGTTTGTAGAGGAGCAGATTCAATCGCCAACCGGAACGATAGGACAAAGCGATGAGCATCTTTGATGAATTTGCCCATCAGACCTGATTTATTCGTCGTCTAATAAATAAATTGGTCAGATTATCATTCAGCGAGTAATCACAAGATTCTAACGCCCGCTTTGAAGATCTACTTACCAAGGCTTCCAAGGTCCTTATGGCTCTCACACCCTCCAAGAACGTTTTCAAAAGGCTGAGCCCTTCCAGCCAATGTAAGAAATGCGCTTTGAGAAACGTGTGAGCAACACCTTCGTCTTGCAAGCTAGATCCACACACTGTCATCTCATAAGAACTAGCGCCTCGAAGATGGTCGACCCAAAACACGCAGGAGTAACGAACAGGCGCCAGCGGATCTGGATTCGGTGGATAAAGTTTGCTCATTAGAGCTCCGGGGTGACGGAGATTGTATATGTCACGTCGAAGCGTCTTTGACAAAATCTCCAGTGATCTTAAGAATATATCGTAGTGTCTGTAGGCGATGCCAGAAGCGAAAATCTGATCAGATGCTCTGTTAAGTAAGAAGTCTTTGGCCGACTGATGGACAAAGTAGACCACATCATTCTTCAAAACAAGAAAGGATCCACAAGCAGCGACAACATCCCTCAGCTCATCGAGATCATCAATCGCTTCCGGTGTTTTGACGAGAGATGCCAACTCCACCAATGAAATAGGTCGGTAAACAAGTGAGATCAACCCCAGAACCTGTTTACAAAGATCCGCATCTTGCAACCCATGAACTTGTTTCATCATGCGTGCATAGAGTGGTTCAAGGTCGGGGGGAAACATTTTTACCGTTTTCAGCATGTGTCGTTTATTCACATCTTCTTTAGATAGCTCCTTGTAAACCAAGGCTACCCACAGGAATGTGCCATTTGCATTGGTGGACAAATGATCTTGAACGCCAGCGCGCGTGGCATCATCTAGCTTCTTGAGCTTTGCCAGTTGATCGACTTTATGCTCAACGTAAACGCGGACGGCGTCAGAGATTGACTGCTCATTAATCTCAAGAGATAGCCGCGTCCTTTGAGAACTTGGTTGCAGTTTCTCTTCAATGCTAGTCCAGTTTCGGCTTGACACAATCCATTTCGCTTCAAACTTTGCAGACGCCTGAGCGATGAAATCAAGAAGAAGGGGACGGTCCTTCACACACTCGTCAAGAGCATCAATCATGAACACCTTTTCTTTTAAACTTGGGTCCTGTAGGATGCAGGTAAAAATCGCAGACAAGGCAGTCCAAGAATTGACATCTCGAAATAAGTCCTTGCCTGCATGCTTGTACTTCTCCATCACGAATGAGAGAGCCTGTTGATGCTCACAGGCAATCGAGTAGATCAGACCACACAAAACTCCAGTAGCATTGTTCAGCCGGTCATCGGTTGCCTGACAGAAAAAGTAGTACGGTTTTGCAGATTGGTTGGTTTGCAACTCGTTGATAATACCGCAGACAAGCATCGTTTTGCCTTTGCCGGGGTCCCCTTTGATCCACAACAGTCGACTCTCAGGATGATCTCGCCAATACACAAAATCTTTATCCTTGACAACCCAAATGTACGAATCCTGCAAAAGACCTCCGTTTGTATTTTCGATTCGGGTCTTGTCAAGTTGGGGATCTGTAACACGCATATCCTTTAGACACTCTTCTTCTTTCTCAGTTCTTTGGATCTCCTGCTGTTGTGCTTTGTGGTCCTCAATGGCTGATAGAATGGATTTCAGCTCTTTCTGCAGACCATCACCGGATGAGACAATGCTATCAAGCTGTGTTCGAATAGCTGAGGTGTTGAAAATTCTTGAATCTTCGTTGACGAGTGCTTCAGCGTTCCGAATGTTGTTGAGCTGGTCGTCCCAATCGTCCAGCTTGATCATGTCCCGCAAGAAGGCCACGCCACCATGACGATGATAAAGACACACACTCTTCATCTGATACAGTAGAAGCTGTTGGTATAGGTCGACGATGTGCTTCTCAAGTTGGGTTTGCAGTACCATCGACCACGCTTCGCCTCTGTTGACGTTTAAAAGAAGGTCCGAGAGATGCCAGTACCAGTCCATCCTCGAGACAACGTATGCGATTCCCTCTCGATTGATCCTCGCTTCGGTAATCGGGTTGGAGAGCATCTGATATTCAAGTCAGCCTTGGCTAACAATAGCATAAGATCATTAGACTTACCTCTAGAGTAAAGCAGATGCCAACCCACGCCACAGCAGCCTCTGGGGCGGAGCGCACAGCTTGGTCCATCGTTTTCCTGACGACGCCAAACGTCTTCAAGTTTTTGCCGATCCGTTGCTCTATTGATGCTTTCATCTTCGTCCTTTCAAGGCCGGCCTGCACAATAATCTGCATTTGTTGGCGTCTTTTGTCCGGCGTCGGATCGATCTGGTTTGACGGACATTCAGTGTCAATCGGCGACTGCGGCTGGCCGGGGAGTTCGAGGGAGATGATTTTCTCGTATGCTTCCACGACGTCGGCGTCGCTTACTTTAGCCTGCTCGTATGCTTGATTCCAAAGTCGTTCTTGAATTGATGGAGACGCGATTTTGGGATCCTCATTAGTTCCAGGTGCTTGGTGGACGGCTTCAGCTTCCTGATTGCTGACATCTTGTCCCCTCTGGTCGGCACCAGGTTTCTGGTGGCTGGCATTCTGTTCTTGGCTCTTGATTTCAACTTTGGGTTCGTGAGACGTGGACGCAGCTGACGGCTCAGGCGTAGAACGCCTACTGTCGCGCTTCCTCGAGCAGAGCTTCTTCACCCACGATGGCGCCATGAATTACAGCGGTTTCCGTTGATCTCATTGAAGAACGAGCTTGGAGGTGATGAAGTGATCGGGTAAATGAAAGCAGGCATCATGTCCCAAGATCTGCGGCGACGTTGGGCTGAGCAATTGGGCATATGTGGGAACAAGGCCAATGAAACCCGACCAAGCGAGCGCGTACACGGAAGACGCGTGCATGTCGCTGCAGGAAATTGCCTTCATCAGTCCAGACTCCGGACATTTCTAAAAATCGACAGCAACAGGAATAACCCATAGCAACACGGGAAATTTCAAGCAATGCAGGAAATATAGGATGACAGGAGGAATATCAAGCAGCGTGGGAAATTTAGGGCAACACGAGCAATGAGCAGCGGTAGCATAAATACAATTGTTGACTCGACCGCCACCAAGTGTTACCATCAAGCCCCCTGAACTTCTCTGTCCATAGTCATACTCAATAATCAGGGCGTGTAAAAGAATCCAATTGGATTCAGACGCAAGATATGGCTATATGTTTATTGCCAGACTTGGGGAACGACTATTACACAGCTCATGAATCCCTGTATGTCAGATGAAGAGTGCCCCCCAGTGCCCCTCCATCCCCCTCTATAAGACCAGCAGACAGCATCATGGATCCATATCTAGGCGGGCACCTTTCAAGGCTGATTGCACGAGAGAGAGAAAATGCTGATAAATTTCCAAAAGCCCATGGCTGCTAGTACTTGGGTGCCAAATTCACGTCAGTCAGTCCTCTTTAAGCGCCGGGTCGCAGCGGTGCCCGGCGGCGCGGTCTGGGTTCCTCCAAGTAGGATCCAATACAGCGGTTCCCCATATTATTAGCAGTGCTATTGCAGCAGCTGAGACAGCTATTAGCATTCCAATTAAAGCCAGTGCTGGTACAAAAGAGGCCTGTGTTGGTCCCTGCGTTAATTTCCAAGTTGTGATTATTACTCTTATTCTTGGTCTTATATTTACTATTATATCAACTCTTTGCCACTTCTGGCCTTTAAAGTCACTTATAAGCTCTCTTCTAGCACTCCTCTTTAGCCTTTTTGCTTGGATATGTTCTGCGCTATTATTCTGTATTACGTGGGGACTTAGTACTGCTGCAGAAAAGCTTAAACAGCATACTGGAGGTGATTTAAAATACGGGTTCGTACGCACAGGCTCTATAATAAACCTTGTGTTTATTTGCCTGCATCTTGCCTCTTGTATTGGAGTGTTAGTTTTAGATTATAAAGCAGTACTGTGTCGGAGTTGTAAAGACCAACAGCAACTGCATAATTCACTTACAGCAGAGCAACATACTCAACAAACATCTAAAACAATTAAACAGAGTGTTCAAGAACAGGGCTATGGATATTTACCAGTATCCTTAAATAAGACTTATCATAAAAAATACTAGTTAAGATAATAATAAAAGCTAAATTATAATAAACTAGTCTTTTAATAATTCTTATATTTTTCCTCTTCTTCTCTCTCTTCTTTTATACTCTCTAATGTAGTCTTAAATTTAGTTCTAGTCATTCCTCTTTTATATTTATTATAATACAATCTTTTATAAGCGTTTATATCATGACGTTTTAAGTATATTTGCATCATAATGTGTTTTTAGTATGATATTATATTTTATAATGTAAGAAACCCTTTAATACTCCTTTATAAATATATAAATTACTTATATATTACTTTAAAATAAATATTAGCTACATAAGGCTAATTTGGAATTAACCAATAAGAGTCAACCAAACATAGCAAGTAAAGTAAATGATACTTTAATTCTATTGGTTAATTTACTTTAATAGAGCCCGTAAACGGACCTTTAAAAAGAAAGCAAATTATGGCTTCTTAGCTAGTATTTAGTTTATATGTAGCGCTGTACCTCTTAGCTATTTGAGGTACAACTACAGAGTGCTTATTAACTTTATAATGAGGTTTATTTTACTTTTAGCAATGGCTTGCGCTGCAGTAGCATCCCAAGTAACAGCAACACAGAAGCGTGATCAGGGCTTTGTCAATGCAGTTTACTTTACAAACTGGTTAGTTTCTGATTAGCCCTTTTGCATCCGTTAATAATAACTCTACAGGGGCATTTACGCACGTAATTATCAACCATCATCGCTTCCTGCTTCATATATTTCTCATGTTCTCTATGCCTTCATGAATGTTCGGGCCGATGGGACTGTGTAAATACTTACCTAGATGTACTTGTTTCTTAACTAAGAAATAATAGGTATTCCGGGGATACATACGCGGACCTAGAGAAACACTACCCCGAGGACTGTATGTACTCCCACCGTTACTGGACTGTTACTGTGTATATCCTAACATCGTACCCGTTTAGCCTGGAGTGATACCGGCAACAATGCATACGGCTGTGTTAAGCAGCTTTTCTTGCTTAAAAAAAGAATCGTCACCTGAAAGTCATGTTATCAATCGGTGGGTGGACCTGGTCCACGAACTTTCCCGAAGCTGCAGGCTCAGATGTAAACCGGAAAAACTTTGCCCATACTGCGGTGACCTTGATGAAAGATTGGGGATTTGATGGTATTGACATCGATTGGGAGTATCCTGCGGATGCACTACAAGCCCAAAATATGGTCCTTCTTCTGCAAGCGGTGCGGGATGAGCTCGACTCCTACGCCAACGCACACGCTAGCGGCCACCATTTCCTATTATCTATTGCTGCACCAGCTGGGCCGAGTAACTTCGGAGTACTTGAGCTAGCCGCCCTTGGCAAGGTTGTAGACTACGTCAACCTGATGGCCTATGATTTTGCTGGAAGCTGGAGCCAATACAGCGGACATGCCTCGAACCTCTTCCCCAACACGAAAGACCCGAATGCCACGCCTTTTAATTCGGACTTTGCTATAAAGGCCTACTCTGCAAACATAACACCAAGCAAGATTGTGTTAGGTATGCCCCTCTACGGCCGTTCTTTCCAAAATACACTCGGAATTGCGCAGCCATTCTCTGGTGTGGGGCTTGGCAGCTGGGAGAATGGGGTATGGGACTATAAGGCCTTGCCAAAGACGGGTGCAGTGATCACGTACGATAATGCCAGTATGGCATCTTTCAGCTACGACTCAAACACGCATGAACTAATATCGTTTGACACAACTGCGATGGTGGACAAAAAGGTATCTTATTTAAAAAGTCATGGCTTGGGAGGGAGCATGTTCTGGGAAGCGTCTGCGGACAGGAATGATTCGGGCTCTCTTATTCAGACTAGCTTTACATCCCTCGGCACACTCGATACATCTTGTAATTGCATCGATTACCCAGACTCACGATATGACAATATTAGAAATGGAACCGTGGATAAATAGGGTACATAGATTCTTATAGTTCTGGGCTCATTCTATATAACGCCTTTAAACATAAATCTTCCAATTTAGTATCGACTTTTGTACCGTCTGGTAAGAGGACAAGGCAATCGACCCCTGATTCCTCTGCACCTTGTAATGCCATAGATATGGGCGTAGTGTTAAGACGAACTTTCCCGTTTGACCTTGTGATCTTAAATACTATGTAGCCGAGTTCCTCAAAATTAATCAAAGCCTGCTCCATCTCTTCCCACTCAAACATCCGTGTGATTGATTCTTCTTGCTCCATGTCTTCGACGTCCATGTAAGTATTTTCCCGCTCTAGATGGTATGGGAAAAAGCACGTCACCGTCCTATGGTTCTTTAATACTGGCTCCTCACGGTTTTTGAGTGCTTTTTGGGGGCGTGGTAGACTACTAGCTTGATCGTCTTCATCTACGTCCATGCTCCTCTTGCGCCCTAATATATAACTACTTTTAGGTCCTTCTATTTCGATCTGTGTATCTTGGGCGAGTAAGGACGAGTCTAAGCTATCAGGCGGAAAAAAGAACGAGCAGAAAGCGGATTTCAGGACATCGATAGAATTTAAACCAGCATTAATAGGTGAAACTTTTGCGAGTGTCTCGAATGTTAAAAGTTGCTTATCCATCTCAAATGAGGCGGCATCGGGAAATCCGCATCGATACCGTGTCCATTGAATGATGTCCTTATAGTTGTCACTCGGCTGGCCAGTTGTCTCGGGTTTGTTGCCGTCTGTCTCGCCTGCCTGAATTAACTGACTGATCTTTGGGGTTGAGAAGCCAAGGTCGGTTGCATACTTGGCAAATTCATAAACGATGGCTCTGCTTGCTGGTCCAGGACGAGTTTTCGCAAGAAGTCTGGACGGCTCTCTGCGGGGTTCGATTGGCATCAATTGAAACCTTAGCCGTGCAAACAAACATAATCGTATATATGACTCTGAAAAGTCCCTTGATTGAGGTTGAAATGCGCTCTTTAGGGCGGCGGTTATTGTTCCGTGCTCATCTAAGTCGACCAAATGACGCATGCACTTGCTAAACTCTTCAAGGACCCTAATATCATTGAAGAATGTGAAGAAAGATGGGATCAAAATGTTAAGCTGATATAGCCTATCTAGTAAACTTTGTCTCCATTCGAGAGGCATGTTGCCGAAAATTCTACCGGCAAGCACAATATTATTGAGTTCTGCTTCGTCATTTCTATTACACCTGGAAAATCTCTGTTCGAGTGCTTTAACAGTGTCCTCTGTAATAGATTGTATAACTTGTTCGTTGCCCTGAGCAATTACTGTAAAATATATATATTCGATTATTTTTAAGTAATTGAGCACCTCCTATCACCAATTAGCTTACTTGCATACATACAACACTTTTGACGCACCTCATCACATTTCATTGCTATGACTTTATGCATTACTTTTAGAGTAAATCTAGGCCATAAACCTCTGATGCTGAGAAGAGATTCCAAGGCCGTGGCTAGTTGTTTCTTTTCCAAGATTTGCCTGGTACATCTACGAGCGTGTTGAGATGAAAGTTGACTGAAGTATTTATCTACGTTATATGCATCGTTTTGTCGGTTGTATGAGAGAATTTGCCAGAACGCTTCAGCGTCTCGAAGACGAATTTCTTCAACTACCTGACGGGTTTGACTCTTGTTCTGGGTACGAGAATTCTGGGGCATGGTATGATGGTAGTTATTGGACCAAGTCTGATGGCCGCCTAAATCATATATAGAAAATACACACAGAGCCCTAAAGCATAAATTCGCCGCAGTTAGCAGAAATAAATGACTTAGTAGTATCCTAACAAGTATAGGAAACAACAACATGTCAGAGAGACCAATTACGCAGATATTCATTGATAAAAAGACAGAGGCTAGAAATGCACCTAAATTAACTAACACAGTGGAGCATTTGCTAGCCCAGTCAAAATTTTCCAAGTTGAAGAGGCGGTACCCTCAACAAAAACAGCCAGAACAGCGCAATAAGGCTCAGCTAACGGACTTGATCACACCAGTCGTGTCTTTTCCGCAGCATCCAAACGACCCCTGGGGTAAATATGATGAAATCTTCAAAGTGCTTCACTTCGAAGGAATGGTTTCGTTAGCAATGCGTAAAAAGACGCCTCGAAAGGCAGTGTACATCAGAGAATTCCCCAACCAAAAGGCAGCGGAGACGCTTTTTACCTACAGTCAATTACGCCACAGGAACATTGTAGCCATCATTGAAGCCTTTCACACCCCTCAGGTGCTCTATATTGTATTTGAAAGAATGAGACTCTCCCTTGAGCAAATAGTTCAATGCCCCTTGTATCCCAAAAAACCGCAGCTGTCTGCAGCACTTGGCCAAGTAGGTAATATGTCCGTGGGTAACTATAGCAATGCTTACATTCATAGATTCTAGATGGCCTCGAGTATCTAGAGAGCAAAGATCTTGTACATGGGAACTTATCTTGTAGGAATGTTCATGTAAACCTTAAGGGGGTTATTAAATTAGGTGCGTGAATATGAGTAAGCTGGCGCACTGAGTCATTAACCCGCCCTCAGCAAGCCAAGACAGCTTCTACAAGTTAAACAAGGACACTCAAACTAAGGACATGCAAGCTCTCAAAGTAATTGCCCTGAGACTCATGCAAAAGAACGATGGACCCGGGATTACAAATGATCGCTGGGGCTCACATCAGACAGTAGTAGACTTTGTGGCTGCTACAGTCACGGAAACTTCTGCAAGAAAGCTCCGCCAGGTATGTCGCATCAAGCATCTATCATTACTTGAGCTAAAATAGTCCAGCATCCGCTTTTTGCCATAGATGACACAGGCCTGTGTTGGGAAGAGCTGCTTTTGGAGCTGATTGAGGTGACTGATGTGACTGCTCAAAAGCACTATCAACTCTTCACAAATAAATAAGTATCATAAACCCTTGCGAGCCCCAAAGCTAGCATGGACTTAACCGCAATATATGCTATTTGCTTATCATCTACTTTTTTGCTCCTTTTCCTGCGTGCTCACATCCCCGCGTATATCTTTCGCTATATCTGGAGAGGCTTTGTACGTAATTTAGCCTTCGGGATAATTATACCACGATGTTTTCTAGTCGGTCCATGGACTTTAGCTATTGTCTTGCAGTACATCGTGTACATTGGCACTAATGTGTGCTGTCTCTGCTTGCATCTTTCCTTTACAGGGCGGGGATCTAATGGCCGGTACATTTCACTGGTTGCCTTTGAAACAGTGGTTAAAAGAGCCGGATATCTTTCATTAGTCAATCTTATGCCTTTATATTTGTCACCGCATCTTGCGTTTATCGCACATAGCCTTGGCTTGTTATCGTCCACAGTTTATAAAATACACTACGTGTGTGGCTTACTCTCCTTTAGCTTACTTCTAGTGCACTCATCTTTGTTTACTAAAAAACTGTTATTTTCTTTATTAATTAAAGATATTTATAAAATCTTGGTATATATATATTCCTTGGTATATTATTCTATGCTGTTATTTTAACTCTAATAGGCTTTATCATCTTATATATGTCTATTTGTTCTTATAATTGTTAAATGGATAACCAATGCACTTTTCAAAACTACAGCTTATGAAACCTTTCTTCGTATCCATCAAGCTTTAGCAATCCTAATAGCAGTTGGAATAGTAGGGCACTTAAGTACAGTGCCGAATGTATATTTATGGCTTGTATATGCATATTTAGGGCTCTCTGCTTTACTTAATATTTATTATCTTACTTTGGTAATATATCGAAATAATAAATTTGGGAAGCCCTGGCCGTATGCAAATATTTGCAAAGTCGACAATGCGATTCAAGTTGACATTCAGTTCCCTCGACTATTGCACCTCAGGCCTGGCCAGTATGTTACTTTATGGCTGCCTCGAATCGAGCTCTTCTCTAGTCATCCTTTTATGATTGCTGATAGCTATATCAATGAGCAAGAGGGCTTAACATGCTTGAGACTTTTAGTTCAGCCTCAAAAAGGTTTAACACTAAAGCTCTGGGACCGATTAAACCTTAAAGAGACATTAACTCATACAAATCGATTTAATGAAGAGCAAATTATATCAATGGAGCGCTTAGCTTTTGTCTCGGGTCCTTTTGGCAAGCCTATAAATCAGCACAACTTTAGTCGAGTACTTATGGTAGCTACAGGCTTTGGTATTGTTTCAATGTTAGCATACATTAAATATTTTATTACATCTTATAGCGTCAATCAACTTCAACGCATTTGTTTAATTTGGATGATGTCTGATTCTGGTAAGTATTACTTCTTTTTTATATACTTGTAAGCTAATATTTATAGACTCTACAAATATTATTACATATCTAAACGAAGCACTTGTATTAGACAAATATGAAAAGGTATTTTAGTGCTTATTATAAAGCTATTTAGGATTAAATTAATAATCTAATATTCTTTTACTATTAGAGACTAAATATTATTATTTATGCGAACTCTTCGATTATTATTAAATATAATAAAAGCAGTAGTTTTCCTTTAAATAATAATAATAGTATTACACCATCACTAGGCAAAGACGATTGCCGTGTAATTACTCGTATTCCTTTGCCTAATAAGAAAGACATGTTTCAATTTTTACAAACAATTCTTGATCCTAATACTTTTATGGACTCACATAGCCATATGCCAGGGAAAAGCAACAATGAAAGGCTTTTAATATTAGTATCTGCTAAGTCACTAGTTCGAGACAAGTTAAGGCAGGTTATACGAGGCTCTAATAAGGATATTAAACTTCAAGAGTTAGAGTATCAATTAACATAAAGTTAATTTAAAAGCTTTTATAGATTTAATTGATTACAATATCGGTTTAAATGGTCACTATAGTAAAATAAATCATCCTCAAGTTCCCATGTTGGACATACATAATTAGACCACTTAATAGCATAGTAAACCTCTCCGTTACTAAGTTCGTAATGCCCAATTATGTCCTCAATTATCTCTAAATCCGTTGCTCGTGGTTGTTGTCGAAACTCTTGCCAGAGCCGGAGAGTTTTCTTATCATCATATACCCAAAGTAGATTTTTCGAGTTAAGCGGCCAGCCTTGCTTATCTAGAGTCTCAGCTCGAACACCATAAAAGGTTCCCATAACATTATGCTTTGTATAAATTATCTCTAATAAAATAACATTTGATGACCATGGAGTTTTTATAGTAGCGCCCAAATAGGGCCAAGGCTTAGTATGAACAGGCATTAAAGCAACTGATAAACCAATAGGTCTTATATAAAATAAGTATCATAGACTTAGATTAATTATTTAACTTAAGCATTTATATATTTTAATTTTAAAAAGAAAGATAAATGTTATTAATATTACTTAAGTGTTTATAGTTTGCTTTAAGTTAAATAATAATAATATATGTTTACGCTTATATTTACTTTAAAGCAACTTATGGATTTACTCTTAGTCGTTGGACTGATAACACAAAGAATTTTATTTTTTATTTTTTAACCTATAATAAAAAAGAAAATATCTACTGCCTTTAGTTGTTATTTTATTAAAGGGCATTTATGGCTTTTAATGTAACCTTTGTGTTTCTTACCACGAGCTAGCATCATTTTAAAGCGCTCATATACCTCATCTCGGGCGTCTAAGACAATTATCACACGTTAATACTGAGTAACATATAACAGTTTACTTACATACCTTCTGTATCATTGCCATCATTGTTCAGATCAGTCTCCTCTTGGATTGTGACTGTTTCAGTCGTTGAGTGAATTGCGGAAGTCGGGTGTAGAGTCTTCAATGTGCTACCGAAGACGTTCTTTTGCTTGCTAACCCCAACACCAAGAGCTTCCCGAATCGAAAGCTGTGTCTTTCTGCAGCGTTCCTCGTTCTCATGCCATTCTATTTCTTCCTTTGACATTTTGTGCGTCTCTTCTTCGCCGCCAGGCCAGCAGTAAGTAATATGCGTATAACGGATTATGGTATCCGTTTTGGGTTTCCGAATAGAGGATCTTGAGAGAGCAGCCATATTGGGACGGTGTTCTAAATGAGGTTGTGTAAAGTCATATGATGGATACTAGTGTACCAACGATATTTTAGGAATGGAAATAATAATGGATTACATGAGACAGATAAGGAGTTTATATAATTCGTAGATGGACTACGAAGAAGACTTTAGCTGCACCATTGTATTACCAAGTTATCACCCATGTCTTACGCCTCGCTATCCTAACGTGACCTGCTGCATGCAGTAATCATTCTCCCCACTAGTGAGTATCCCGGTAGACAGTAGAAAGAGCGTCTTTTGTCTCCGTATGTGCCTTACGCTTGCCATCTAGCTTAGGCAGCTGTGTATTTGGCACAATCTCACTCTTCGCTGATACCCCTGCAAAGAAGATGTGACTATGGGTTGGAAGTGATCATTTGTCAATTGGATGCAAGACTGATGATCAGTTGGTTATTTTAGCAATATACACTAGTTTGACGTTGCCAACCGCTGAACCTCTCCACTCTGTGTTGCTACGTTACATAGGAAGTGAGCTATGATACATGGGACAGATCGGGCAACCCTCTGACAACGCAGTTGGATGCATGGCTGAAACGACTTGAACCCAGGGTTGCGTTAACGCACATCTAGAACATTCACGGTTCATTTGATCATCAATTCCAGCTGCAGGTCAGCATGTAGAGCGCAGGTCATGCGGACGCCACGGCATCAGCTGTATGCAGGCTGTTGGTCAGCTTCAAGGAGAATGCTCTCTCAAACGGGGTTTCAAAGCCAACAGTACCATGGCCTCTACGATTTATGCTAATATAAACATGGGACCAACGGTCTTTTTAGCCAATGTTCAAATCATTCACAAATACTACAAGAATATTTGAATCTGTTCTGATATGCAATAAATATTGGCAATAGTGCCACCCAACTCTTTATCCTTTCTTGATTAACCAAAATGTCAGACCAGAGCAAGAGTCATCCTCTGCGCCAATTCTATGAGATTGAGGGAATGAAATTCCCGCAACACAGGTTCAGCCCGTAGGCACAAGAGTTCACTGCTAGGGGACGTGTATGCTGAATATGGGTTTAGGTTTCGGGTTGATCAGGTTATGAAGGATTACGAAGAAGCGATGTGCGGACTTGATCAACAACGGCTTCAAGTTACAGGCTAACTAAACAACAGACACGCCTTTCATGTCAAAATGAATGATGGCATTCTTCTACCAAGACAGATAGGTCAGGTTAAAAATATTCTTGATGTTGGCACAAGATGGGGTGCCTGGGCAATGTAAGATTCTCTCCGCGATCCTCTAGTTCTCCGCTGATTTTGATCAGGGAGGCGGCGGAAACCCACAAAGAAACAAGTGTCATTGGAATGGATTTTACTCCTATTCAGCCTTATCACGCACCGATGAACTCAATCTCCTACGTGGTCGACGCTAATCAACGAAAATGGGGATGGTGCAATCGTTTCGATTATATCCGTTGCTGTCGTATGGATGGTGATATTGAGAACTGGGAAGTAGCATTCCAAGCTGCGTCTGTTTGTCAGAGAGAGGGTGGGTTTATTGAATATTCCAGCGATTTCTACCATCCCTTGGACAGCGCTGCGGTCCCTTATGGTATATGGTGCGAGTGGCTGCAGGCACTTGATGCTCTCCGAGACGTCAAGGGCTTATCTTTCGACATTGACGAGAAGGATCGTGCTCGCCAATTGGAAACAGCAGGCTATAATATCAAGTCCTTGACTAAGAGAGCTATCGAGGTCAAGCCGGGACAGTTTGATCACTACGGGGTTGATGTGCTTCGAGGCTTTTTCGAACGAATGAAGGGGATCTTCGTCCGAGGTCTTGAGCAAGGCCGCCACCCTGTGAATCGGCGCAGAGAACTGGTGTGTCAATTAGAAGAGTATGTGCTACAGCGAGGACTTTTGATTGAGGTGTAAGTTCCCCTAATAACTAATTCTAATAAGCTTCTTGGAAGGTTAATGGCTAATAGAGTGAATATCCTTGGCATGAAACCTTACGCTATTGTTTAATCGTCTAATAGAGACACATTTTGATTACATAAATGACTAGAAATGTTTAAGGTTTTAGCAAGAGAGATAATGCAAAAAGTAACTCTGTTTATAAAAGTACAGTAAAGTGATTTTTTTCTATTCTAATACTCTAGCTTTCTCTTTTTTGAGCTTCTAGCTTCACCCTCGGTTGTATTACTGTTTTCCATCGTGCATAACTTTACCATTAGCTGATCCCTGTCACATAACGCATTTAAAAGCTTTTGCCGATCCTCACTTAAACTAGCTATAGCAATGACTTGTGTTTGAATAGTCTGGGTCTTATTTTGTACTTCGGTATGCTTTTCAATTAGCGCTTCTTTATGTTGATCTAATAGTTTCTCGATAATATCTTTTTCAAGTATATGATTATCGAGATCTTGACGGCAGTTTAATAATAAATATTCTAGTTCTTTATTCCGTAATTGTAGGATATTAAGTTGGGTTTCAAGGTAATTGATTAATTTTTTTAACTGATTTACTTCATGGGGTAAATAAAAAGTCATAGTTTAAATAATAATAAATATAGTTGAATATATATATTTTTAATAGTTCTTTACAATATATATAATAAACTTTTAATAAACATAAAAACCAGGTTTAAGTTCTAGAGCAAAAAGTGACTATGTATTACTCGGCAGCAAAAAGATCCCGTTCAGCATCTATTCGCTGTTCTGCTTCTTTTGTTTCATGGCAGAATTCTGAATTGGCTGATGGTTGAAGGCTAATTACTTTTTGAGTAATTTGAATGTCTTCAACTACTGCCAGTGTTAAACTCTCACGGAGTTCCTTGATTAATGATAGTAAAATCTGGTCATTAACCCCAAGTTTTAAAAGGTGAGTCTGTAAATCATCTAAAGACAAAACAGTAGCTACTCCCTGGCCGATTTTAGCATTGGGTGAAAAGAATAACAAGTTTAATTGAATTGTAGCTATAGCTTTAAATGCCATAATTAATAAATTAATAAATAACTATAAGTATAACAAATGTATAGGAGTATTTAAGTAATATCGTAAAGCCAGTAATGGCTATTAATTTAACACTTTAATAAGAAGAATTTAATTTAGATTTTTTTAATGTATTAAATTATAGCAAATAAGTCTCTCTATTAACTAGTCGTAACTCTTCTACAAGCTGTAGTATATGGTCAAGAATAACATTATAACGAAACATAGATGTTTCATACATATTAATCTTTTCCTGATCTTGTATATTACGCTCCTCTAGTTCCTTTGCTCTGTTATAAAGTAAACCCAGCTCACTCTTTATTCCTGATATTTCACCTTTGAGCTGTAGTATCTGAGGGTCCTCAATATGTAAATATTGAGTGTCCTTGCTATTACTGGTAGATATAACTGCTTCAGTGGGAAACTCTTGAAACATTGTTGGCGGGGCAACAATAGAGCGGTTTATAGGCATGTGTTGCTCTGGTCGTATAGCTTTAATACCATTACCAATTTCTGAGTAAAGTTGTCGGCAAGCTATGACTCCAAGTTGACCTAGTGATGTAGAAATAAGATGGCTTAAATG
Source organism: Cladobotryum mycophilum (assembly GCA_036429605.1). Taxonomy (NCBI): domain Eukaryota; kingdom Fungi; phylum Ascomycota; class Sordariomycetes; order Hypocreales; family Hypocreaceae; genus Cladobotryum; species Cladobotryum mycophilum. The sequence continues at coordinate 3,585,578 of JAVFKD010000016.1, read as the reverse complement.
AGGTAGGGCTTCCCATGCATATGGTTCCCTTTTTGTTGTTATTAATTTGACTTTGCAAGGACTAATAATATGTCCAGTTCTTTCCTCTAGGAACTATTAGCTTGCTTTAACTTAAAGATAAGGCTGTCTTACTGATATGAGCCGCTAACGCTACACGGCACTGGTCTTTCCACCGCTTCTTAGCCATACGATAACGAGCTTCTTTATTTTCTGGCATAATAATTTAATTATAATAATAAAAACAATTTGTAATAGGATGTTTTATTAAAGCTACTTAAGATATTATTTTAGGAGTATTAAATAACTGGTATTAAATATTAGTACTTTAAAATACAAACGCTGCCAAATGTGGATGTTGCCAAATATGGATTTTTTTCTTAATATTTATATACTAATTAAAGCCAAGAAGTAGCCATTGTAGTGTTCAAGAACTTAAACAACATGACTATTAGTAAAGTTTCTAAAAAGTTAAACCACTCTCAGTCTAAGAAAGTAAATAATACAAGCTACGAACCATTAATATCTTCGTATAAAGATATGATCTTTGAGCCAGAGAATACAAAACTATCATACTTAGTAACTTTTAGCCAACTTGTTCGTTGGCTTATAGTTACTTGTGTTTATTATCCAGATAAACTAAGCGGGTTTTCAAAATGTTTAAAGCGATATATAATTAAGCCAATTACAATTTATGTGCCATTAAGTTCTAGTATTTTTACATTTATACTTTTAATATGGGCTTGGAGATATTATAATTATTTTCACTTAATTTTTCAATTTTTACTTCTTTTTTTAAAAGCTATTTTACCATTTTTATAAATGCTATTATGTAATATATTTATAGTTTAAGCCTACATAAAAAAAGTAAATTATTAATTGTTATAAAATTAAAATAAAGTAAAAAGCCAAAGTATTATCTTTAGTATTATTATAAAGTTAAAGATAAAAGTCTTTAGTTATTTACCTGTCTTAAACGAATAAATAAAGCAAAGAAAGTAAATTAGCCTATTAGGTTTAGCTAATTGGGTGGGAATGCGTTTGTTATAAACCTGGAGGTACCTTGCATAGCACTTAGATAGCGGGAAATTAGCCTGAAATAAATTACCATACCCTTTTCAGTATCCCTAATGTCTGTTCTTCGCCGACTAAGCAGAGACTTCCTACCAAACCGTACCATTTCGCTGGTACATTTACGCTACGTCTTTCTAGAGGCTTACTGTATGTAGCTTTCATTGTTCAAGTTGGGTGAGGATGTCGTCTCTGGCCTGTATTGTACTTGGGCTGCTTGTGATTATCATCGGGCTGCTTGTGATCCATTCAAGTGTCAGGGGGTGGGAAGGGAGAGGACGCAGGAAGGGAAACGAATAATGGAAATGTAGTATGTAGGGAGTGTGATTAATGAGGGGAGTGTGGGAAAGAGAATGTGCGGGAGCAGGGGCTTACATGGAGGGGAACGCATGGGGGTGTGGTGTAGTAGCGGGGTGTATGATAGGTGGGATGTTGGAGGGGAACATGGGTGAAGAAAGGGGAGGAACAAGAGTTGGCTAAACCAAAATACCCATTGAGCACAGTAAAGAAGTTTATGCCAGAGAGGATACACCAGTATCGCACAAAGCGCGGTTAATAACTTAACTCAAGCGTTGACGCGTTGAGCCATCAAGCGATCACGTGGGGCGTGCTTTTTAGGTCCCCGCTCCCTACCCGGTAAGCTAAATTCGCACCAATGATGTGTTTGTAAATCCGTTATTGCTACGTTGGATACGAAGTTATCATTGGCTCGGCTAACCCTGAGTCCAACATCCAAAAGCAGCTTTTTGGTATCTCAGAAGCCTTTTATTGCTCTTTCTGCAAGGGGCACAGTTCGTTAATGGAGGGCAAAATGGCAATGGAGATTTAGGTTCACACCATGGTATAGAGACAGCCTGTAAATGCCTTTAAGATTTTTACGGTGGTAAATGGACGCACTTGAATGTGACACTCCCAAGCAGGTGATGGCATAGAAGAATACGGGCTTATGAAGAGAACCAAAGCCATATATATATATATCATGGGGCTGTTTGAAGAAACTTTTACTCACAGTATCAGTCAAAAAGTTAGAGATTGGGGCCACTGACAAGTCTTTCGGCTAGCCGGATATACATTGGCCCGCCTTGGTCGTTTTGAATATGGCAAACAAAAGCCACAATCACAGCTGTTCTACTGCTGTTATGCAATGTCGCTGGGAGAACTGCAATATTCCCTTCTCCAATGTGAGAAGGCTGTATTACCATGAGCTGTACCATGAAGAGCCCCATTTATTTCATTGCTCTCACTGCCAAAAACGGCTCTCTTGCCCTAGAAATAGAGGAATTCATGAGAACCAATGTGTTAAGAATCCTGACCTTCCTCGCGGGGAGTATAAGTGCCGGCTTGGTTGTCAGACCACCTTCCACAACGGAAAACATCGGAGGCTTCACGAACGACGTCATGAATCACCGGAAGATTTTCGTTGTTGCTACTGCAAAAAGGAGCTTTTTGACCCAAGATCGGCGCGGTACCATGAAGCACGCTGTTTTGATCATAGAAAGAACCGAACTTGTCGTTACTGCGGGGAAATTCATCATAGTAGACGCAACAAGAGAATACACGAGAAAATATGCGAATCTAAGACTGAGGGCCAGAATATGAGAGCCATTCCAATGCCGCCTACTAATGAAATACAGCAATTGTCATTGGTCAATCATACGATAGCAATTAGTGAGAGGCGGCTTAGCGATGTACCACAAACGCCCCCCAAGAACTCCATGGCGACTTCTCAGTGTCGCAGTATCATCGAATGGCAGCAGGCATGCCTCCATCCTATAGGAATGCAGCAAATGGCTCTTGACAATTCTATGGGATTTCACGGGGTTGGAATATAAAAAGGTTGGATTGGCCACTACTAGAACATCAGGCTCGTCTTCAACATTCTTCTCACCATTCTATTTCTGAACCAAATTCTGACTACAATTGTCAAGAATGGCATCACCATACAACCTCCCACTCCCTCTTCCAGGAGTTCAACGACTCCATGGTGGCTGGGAGAAACGTACTCCCTCGAGCGGCATCGGGGACATGGTCTCTGAACCTCACCCACCAAGTTCCGTGGCTCAACGCTCAGAGAGTATGCCAACGGAATCAGCTGTACCGTCAGATTTCTACCCGTCCAACAAACCCATCAACAAGCCTGGTTTTCCAGAACCTGTGATGCACTTTGGCAAACCAATTCCTATGATCCAAGAGCTAGACACGCAACCGGATAGAGCTCTCTTGGAAACTGCTTCAGCTGCAATGCATATGGCACGCAGAACCCCTACCACCCTGGAAATGGCCCGTAAGATTTTCGTATATGATAATCGTCGCAAGGCTAGTTTGCCTGAACAAAGTCCGAACTTTTCTGGCTCCCAACCTTTGTGCCAACAGCCTACAAATAATGCAAGAGATCAACCCCCCATCTCTAACCTAGATACCCAATCCAAACTGCTTTCCGGACCAGTTGCAATCGATGAGCAGCTCCAGAAACCGCCCGGCAAAGACGCTTCTTCTTGCCAGGGTAACTTACACCCTTCTATTTGATATCGATGGCGTAATCACTAATTAACCATTACAGATGATGGAGAAGATCATCGACTTGCCTCCACACCGCCTACAAAGCGACGCCGGCAGGAAGAGCATCAGCAGCTCGCACAGCGAAAAAGCCCACGGCTACGGGGAGCCAGCAAGAATCCATTGTGCCATACATATGGTTCCGTCCAAAAAGAGAAGCTTGTCAAGATTAGCAGTCAGGATACGTGGGACTACAAGAAATTGAAAGGTATACGCAAAGTTAAAGGGGAAACCCAGTTTGAGGTAGAATGGAAAACAACTTGGGTTAAGTTAACCGACCTTTGTGGTCCACAGGCACGTGAAGAAGCTAAGGCCTTGGTGATAAAGGGATTTGGTGCTAAGCGATGGGCGGAAGAGGGATGTGAAAGCGACGCGGATGAACAATGAGGTTTTGTCTGGTATGGATTATGGACGCATGGATCCTAAATAAATTGATTGATACATCGTTCAAGCTGTTATGAACGCTGAGTATATTTGACTTTGTATTTCTGCCTTTGCTATGTGTATATGCTGATTAGGAAGCAATATTATTAAACTCGGCTAGTACTGTACATCAATGGGAGGTAGAGAAACCCGAATACCAGTGACCTCGCCAAATGCATGTCCTATTAGAATGCCAGCACCTTCTATTGCCAGGCTAGCCAGAACTTTCTGCTTTAACGGCAAGTTATTCAACTTCTCCCTCATAGCTTTTTGTACTATTTCCTTGACTTCAGGGTTCTCACACACATCCTTTTGTTCAGCTCGGCTTAGAACTTCCTCGATGACGCAGGAGGAGATTTTGCACTTGTAGTAGACATCTCCACTGAATTTCCATCTCGCCTCTATAACGTTGCCGCCGTACCCGGTAAATTCTTGTTTAAAGGCGGTAATTTCCTCGTCCGAGCACTCTTAGAAACCTGTTAGAATAGAATGTTAAATAAAAAAACTAACATACCAGTAAACCGAATTCGCGGGTTGGTCCAATTGTGAACCTCCTCGAGGGGTACAATATCATACCCAAGAATAGCGACAGTAGAAATATGTGCCGATATTTGACGGTTTTGTGACATATTGGATTAGATTTTGACTAGAAATTATATGAGTAATGCTAATTCTGAACTTGATTGTAGAATACTGTGGTCATTGTTCACGACTTCACAAGTTCATATACTTTCTCTGGTCTTCCACCATTCCACACGCTAATTCCATCCTTCCAGTACTTTCATTCCATAAATGAATTCCAGGGCTCCACCTTTGCCACTCGTAATAGCATCGCGGTGGCGTGGCGTATTGTCATCCACTCAATTTCATGGCTGACACAGCGTCATTCTAGCGTTCCTCTCCCTTTGCGCACCTTCGTCAATTGCTGTCGCTTTCTTTCCATTACATCGCTTCCATTGATTCAATTTTGTGGATATTATGATATACCATCTCTCTACCGTTGCATTCACTAGACCAGCCACACCATTCCCACCCCTTCAAAATTGGATCCCAACCTCCTTAAGTATTACGAGCGCTACCGTAAGCATCCCAGCCAATGTCGCCGCAGAAACCACCATTTTTTCCCACGGTGCCCATCTAGGTGGTAGTAGTAGTAGTAGCTCTTTTATCACAGGATCTTCAATCCATCCTTCTGTCTTAGCCATAGCAAGAGTAACATAATATTCCTTCCACGTCACATCGTATTTGACCGGCTTTTGGCCAAACTTCGCATTCAACTTATCCAAATCGCCACCATACTCGGCAAACAATTGTCTAAAGTTATCAAGCTCTTCAATCGTAACCGCTAGAGAACAGATTAGAGCTGCATCCTAATTAAACCGAACAAACATACTCGTAAAAACAAGGTCGGAGTGTAGATTCCAAGTCGAGCGTAAAGGTACAATCCCATATCCTTTCACCAGGGCAACAATGGCCCATAATTGCTCGTATGTGGGCATTGCAGAAAGAGTATTAATGATATTATGAATAGTTTAGAATATGGTGGATTATCAAGGACTATATATATGTTTTCCCCATTTAGTCGTCCTCTAGTTATTTGATACATACCGCCATTTCCATTTGCTCAATTCCATGGATGATACCATTCCAGTAGGGGACTGTGCGGCACGAGTTTAGGGGGCCGATCTAGGCAGCCATTAGATATCTTCACGAATAGATAAATGTGTAGTTTGGTTACATTACAAAGGCCAATATGGGATTAACGTAGTTCTTGGTAAGGCTAAGGTGGTTACATTCTAAGGCAGAGCGCAATCATCTTGGAAAAATGGCTGCTATAGTAATTGTACATCTGTGAAATAACTAATACCCGCTTACTCAGTAACAATAACCCGTAACTCATATCGTAATTTCCGACAATTGAACGCAAGGTTGCTTGACAGGTTTTGCGCCACAGGAAGCCCTCCATACCAAAAAGAACTCAGCACTACCACCATTTTCAAGGAACACGGTCTCGAAAAGAAGCAGATCTTCAGGCAAAGCCGCTGTAGTATTTATTAGTTATGTCTGGGGCCTAGTAAAAAAAACATACGAGGAGCACTCGGGTTGTTCATCATGGGAATTGGGTACCATCCCATTAGCGTTGCAATAAAAAAACTCCGGCAACACTATTTAAGGGATTAATATCCATTGAAAGCTAGAATGAGTAAAAAAGATAAAAGTTAATAAAATACTTAGTAAATAATGTTTTTTTGCGTGTTATATATTCCAGTTTAGTTACTTATTCTACTGTTTTATATACACCGCTTTTCACCTTTCTATCATTTACATTGTTATTTCCTCTGACCCACCATTACAATCATTCTAGACCAGCCACCTTCCACCTGTCTCTTTCCACCTTCCACTTTCCATGACACCAATAGCCCCACACATTCAGTTATGTCTTCCGTTATGAGTATTGTGGTATTCCGTCTCTCCACCGTTGCATTCACTAGACTAGCCACTCAGCCATCCTCCTTCCACAATACCGATAACTCCGTCGCGCCATTGACTCAGCTTCATTTCAATTCCACGAGTCTACGCATTGACCCCCTTCCATCCACAGACTGCACCATTCCATCATTCCCTGCTGTACTTTTACAGTTTCACTAGATCAGCCACGTTCCACTTCCATCATATTGATAACTCCTTCGCTTATTAATTATATTAGCCTGCCGTAATGTACTCAAATAGATAAGCAATGTTAGAGTTGATTGAAGATACGTACCAGGTAGTTTTGGTTACATAAGAGATCCGCTTAAGTGGCTTATATTTTCCTCGTAGCGCTTACTCCTAACTCAACCCATTTTTCTAATCCTGACATTGGCCGCCGCGTAGACGGGACAAGCAGCTTACGAGGCTCGGGACCCCAATATTGGCTGATGAGAGAAAACAAAGGTGCATGGCCGCCATGCCGAACATATACTTGCTTTAAGGTGTCAAGATCTTGGGTCGAGGCGACTGTGTCTTGTAAGAGAGTTGTGTTTTGAGCTTCGTAAATCAACGTACCATCTAAGGCCCGATGCCGTGTTTTCTTAGGTGTCCATCCTAGCTCACGTTCGGCAGCATCAAGTGACGCAAGTGAACCCCATATGTATTTCCCCCCATCGACATTTTTCAGTTCCTGAAATAGATCAAAAGTAGACATTAAAATGTCTGTATGAATAAACATAAGTGCTTAATTATGTACTGCCTTGTCTTGCGTATATAGTAGATTATGTTAATGAATTCCCACATCTTATATACGCCACTTATTCCAGTATTTTGACATTGTTCCATTCCACAATGCAACTAGACCAGTCACTTTTCATTTCCACATTCCGCGTTCCACCGTACACAATGCCGATAGCTCCATCACTCCACTCACCCAGTTCACTTTCCATTCCATTCAATTCCGTAAATCCACTCTCACCGCTTCCATTGACTCACTTTCATAGATGACATTGAGCCATTCTGTCCCGTTACATTCACCTGACCAGCCACCTTCCACTTTCCACTTCACCCCTGGCTCCACCATTCCACTCACTTATCGTTAGCTTACCACCTCCCTGCCGATGTTCCACTCTCTTATTGTTATCTTACCACCTCCCTTCCGATGTTCCATCCATGCTACCACACCTTCCACACGAGCCCACCAGCCCACCGTTCTAGTGCTTATTCCAAATCATGTCTGATCTCCGACGCTGGATTGCCCGTTTAACGCAACGCACCGAATCTCTTCACAAGGAACAACTTGACAATAGTTGGAGCGTTATACTACCTCATTTTATCCCAGTATGTCTATTATTGAAAGTCAATTACCTTGCCAACAATGTGGACGACACTGCTATGGTTTGGCTAATAGCTGCGTTCATCTGGCGCTATTTTCGCTTCTTCGTCCACTTATATGCCCTTTGGCAACGGCGGCAAGCTTGCCATTCGGGACCCAGAACTAAGCGAAGACTGGTGCCGGACGTTACGATAGTTATCCCCACCATCGACTCCAAATCTGCCGAATTTGCCGAATTTACAGAATGCTTCACGACCTGTTTAGCCAAGTGCCCGGCAAAGATCATTATTGTCACTGATACAAAGTCCCTGGCTGTTAAGCTACAGAACCATGTTAAAGTCATCCAGGGAGTAGACAATGATGTAGTACGAGTGTTGCACACAGGCGTGGCAAATAAGCGCGAACAGATGATTGCTGCTATTGACCACATCAAAACTGATCATACCGCGTTTGTGGACGACCACATTTTCCTACCGAACGGCTTTTTTGATGTGGTTATGCCTCTGTTTAATGACCCGCAAGTCGGGCTAGTAGGGACAAGGAAGGTAGTACGCCGCAAGACTCCAGACACCGGCTCAATTCTCGGGAATTACTGGCAGTTGTATTGGAATTTCCTCGGGGCTGTTTACCTGGAGCGACACAATTATGAACTTCTAGCCACGAACTTTATGGATGGAGGGGTTTTTGTCGTCTCTGGCAGAGCAATGGTTATTCGAACCGAGATCCTAAGAGACAAATCCTTCCAAAAGGCTTTCTTGACACAAACGATCCTTGGTCTTTTCGGCCCACTGATTGTTGGAGACGACAATTTTATCACCCGCTGGGTGCTTCGCAAAGGCTACAAGATCAAAATCACAGCTGACACTGTTATTGAGACAACGCTTGGAGAGTTTCCCAGATTCATTTCGCAATGCTTGCGGTGGAGAAGGACAACGATCCAAAACGCGGGTATCCTTACTGAACCTGTGCTATGGCGGCGTTGGCCATGGACTGTATGGACCACTTACATACCAGCGCTGTTCAATTTGGCACTTATTTGGGATTTTGGGATTGTGTATGGATTTACAAGAACTAAATTCTACTCTCAGGTTACGAATAGACACGTTCTTGTTGTTTGTCTCGGAGTATGGGTCTTCTTTATCACGAAAGGGGTCAAGCTGGCAGCACATTTCAGACAACACCCTGGGGATATTTTCCGATTCTATTTCCCTTTCCCGGCGTACCAGCTGTTTGTATACTTTCACTCATTTCTCACAATGTATGCTTACTGTACATTTTGGATTCACAACTGGGGGGTCGAACGTTTGTTATTGAAGGCTGTGGAGGCCAGAAGTAGAGCAGGCTATGTCTCACATTGTGGCTGGTATATGCAATGCACCTAGGCGATAAAGTAATTCTGGTCTCTAACAGGCAGGAGGTAAATTCTATATATAACGATTGGTAGAACAAAGGTGCCATGCAGTTGTGGCTTAATGGGATGGAGGTTTGGGATCAACAATCCCTTTTGTGGATGAGTGTACAATTAGTAGCTATATCGTCGCCAACTGGCAGGTAGGTCTCAATTGGTGATGGTTTCAATTCTTAGCCCCTTTCTAACTGTGGTTGTCGCGTCTCGTTAAGGGTTTCTCTTCCTCGGCGCCGGATAAACCCTTAGAGCCGCGCCACTTGTGTATGAATATACTAATCAGTCTTTCAACTATATAACAATTGCCTTTCCTAACATTAAACTTTGCGCAATTGCACTCTGACCTCGCTAGAAAGGATGAAACTACCAACCGAAATCATTCTTAAAATCGCCCATTTCTTAGGCCTCGAAGATGTAGCTGCCTTGAGACAGTGCAATAGGGAACTTGCGGTTATCCTTTGGGGACAACTGGCTAAGTTTAACATCAAAAACCGCTACTCTTCACTGATTGGTCACATTCTTCTGAGCAACCTCGATCCAGCAGAGGTCTTGCACATGCTACAGGACCTCAAAAGGTTCGGCGCAGACTGGGGAAAAACCTTTAGTGTGTCGCCATGCGTTTTACGACCCCCAAGCATACCTTTCTACACTCCAGGTGCTGCGACTTGACCAAGTTCAGGGTCCAGATTACGTCATGCCAAAACAAAGGCAAACTTTGCTCCGCTTGTTGGTCATCGAATGACGAGCTAGACCCCGACTTATATGAGATCTCATTGTGCAATAGCTGCCAGCACGATATTACACGCCTATGCCCATCATGTCGAAAAGCTCCCTATCAACCGATCCATACATCTAAGTTGTGTTGTCAATTTCATCCTGATCGAAATTCTGGCGCGCCCAACCGCAGATTCCACATGGAGAGCCTTAACCTCATGCCAATGCAGCTAGCAGCCATCCGAGGCAACAGAGAGGTCATAAGTTTTATACTCGAGCAAAAGCCTTCTAAAGCGTTTCTGGATACCTTCCCCGAGAAACAACTGCATCCAGTATACCTGGCTATTATCTACGGCTATGTAGACATAGCAATCCAACTCAGTCAGAATGGTCACGCCCTTGATCCGAAAGTCTCTAGCTTTACTCTCCTACACCTTGCAGCGTCCGAAGGTTTACTGAAATTAGTGGAAGACCTCGTTGTCCATCAAAGGTACGATATCAATGAGGAGGATAAACATGGACTTACCCCTCTCATGCACTACATTTCGTCACCAAGGTCCTTGGAAGCCCCAAACTCAACGGACACAGCACTTGACAAACTAATCAGACTTGGGGCCGATGTGAATATGACATCAGGCCCCTCCTATACATCTGTTCGTGTTGCACTGCTCGCTGGCCGTTTCCAGATGGTAGCGAAGTTACTTGACAGAGGATATAAAATGAAAACCTTTCCGACCGCTTATCATCTGCACCTAAGGCAAGAAAAAATTCTTCGCGCTTGGTTTTCCAAGGCCTCCGACCATGCGGCGCAGGAATTGCAACTAACGAACAAATCGATAAGTTGCGGCGGCATATCAATGGCCAAGACAGATTGCAAGGATATTGGAACCTTGCCATGAAACATCTGTTATCATGCGGCTATGGCGATCCTGAACTAGCGCAACAAGGAATCATAAGCCAGGATATTCTTAAGCATGTAATTGACAACATTAGGCACATAGTCAGGTATGATTCGTGGGTTGCAAAGAAGTACCCTGCTCTATTCACGATAATTCGATTTATTGCTAAATGCAAAAAGTCACAGCTATCACAAACGGACAAGCAGTACTTCACAAAACTCTCTAACCGGGCTCAATTTGCGGCCAACCAGGGATATCCACGCGAGAATCTGGATTTCAATAAGCTAAAAAGTCATAAGCTTACCACAAGCCAACCCCGCCAAAAGAAAAGAGAGGGAGAAAGGAAGTCAGCCAGATTGCAAAAGAAACAAAGAACCAGCGAATGTTGAAAGGATTATTTAAGCAATGCTGTTGTGGCAGGCTGAGAGCAGGATCGAGATAAAGTAGCCATTACATATTACACTCGCTATTGCATTTTCTCAGCTACACTTTCGATGTAATTGTCGTAAATGTAGACTCAATTTAGTATGGTCTCTAAATCCATTGCAGGTCCACGGTTTGGTATGGTCTTTACATCCACTGGGGATTCAATTCTCGATTTCTCCATGCCACTTAGTCGGTTAAAGCTTTCCGTGCCTCCAAAATCATTAAAATATCCCATATCGGTCAGAGGTACTCGTGCTTGATGTTGTATGAGAGATTGATCGATAGCTGGCGCTGTTTGTGGAAACTGTTGGCTCAGAATTGGCGCTAGGGCTATTTGAGGTTGCACGTTAAGATCGATTTTCTCATGATTTTCCAAGGCGTCTGAATCCATGTGAAGTATCCCACACCCAGGGAAAATATATTGTTGATCTGGTTCAGCGGAGTGGCAGACCATTTCCCTATGCTTGACCAGCTCATATATCCTCCTGAATCTCCTATTGCATTCCTTACATTGATATTGCAGGATGGTTTCAAGGTGATATGTCATATGTCTCTTGAAATCGTACGCATGCTGGAAGTTGCCGCGACACCCATCAGCGATGCAAAGGAATCTTTCACTGTTGGTGTGAAAGAGCCTTTGGTGTGATGCCAAAGCTTTGAATGATGTAAAATGTCCCCTACAGCCCGAATAACAACATTGATATCCTTGCTCCGTGTCGGGGCCTCCGATATGTGCTAGAAAGTCCGCTACGGTCTGGGGCCCATACTTGTTAGATTAAGATAACAATTAACAACTTTCATTGTTTCTTACCTCGCTGCATATAACACATTTGAATGGCCCGCTGAGAGCAGTTCTCTTAAACCTCATGACAATGAAAAAGTGACTGCTTGTATCATGTGTCTAGTGCGTATGAAGATGTATACGGTGTTGGATGTTAAATATAAAGCAGGGCGAGGAGGATGGACCTCTTTTCTTAATCGTGCATTCCCGTTACCCCTGACCACAGCCCATCTACGGGGCTAGTACATGGAGGTCTACTACAGCCCACTCCCCACCTATTACCACATCCAACCCCAACATCCCCTGATTGGTGGTCACCTTTGATCACAGGACGCGATGGCTTATGTAGGGGTAGTTGGCATCGTCGATCAAAAAGTAAATCATAAATGGGGTTAGAATTACAATGGTACACTACAATATGGTATTTGACCTCGCGTTGGGCGTTCCCAGGCTACGACAAGGCATGCGTGTCAGCACTCTCCACAAATTGTGCAGTAGCAAGACAATTCGGGCAATGCTCCAGTACAGTTTCGAGCCGGCAATTCAACGGCCAGATTTACAGCCTGAGACGCTGTTATTACACAAAATCATCCCCGCGGAATATACATCTATCTATGTGTGTATGAGGTCGGCGGAAGATTGCTGTAAATGTAGACTCAATTTAGCATGGTCTCTAACTCCATTGGGGATTCAGCCATTTTCTTTGTGTAACGGTGAAGCTTCCGATGCCGCCTTATATTGCCTGCATTTGTAGTGATCCGGCCACACCCCTTACAGTCTAAACGACAACATGGACATCCCCACCGCCCGTCCATATGGATCGCATCTGGTCACTATCATTTTCCTTGCAGCAAGTGATTAGCTGTTCTGGGGCAAGAAATGCTGCATGACCATCAGGCTACACACCATTGTCGCCACTCAAAGCATGGGCGTGTTTTCTCCTAGTTTGATTCTAATACCGCTATGATGCCAGTCGTGCGTCGGGGTATAAAGATAAGTGAATATTGTATGGCTCTCTAGCGGGTCTTTTGCATCATATGGATGCGTTCAATTTGGTCATCATATGATCAACCGACAGAGCGTTTTCTATTTAAAAAGTATCAGCTGTCCCCATTTAAGCACTCAACCACTGTCTCTTCCCTTATTCCATATTTTCTCCCTGCACTGACAATACCGACATGATTTATCAAGAGTTAATTGACCGCTATGTCGGCGGCAAGATCGGCTCTGTTGTTATTATTGCTATGACCATATCCTACTTCGCGCCGTCGCTTCTCGGTGCCGCCCCAAATCTGCTCACTTGGCTTCCGTCGATGACTCTCCCGGAATATGATGTTCACAGCATTGCATTCCTCTTTTGGGTGGCAGGTAATAAACCTCAAGCTTCGAAATATAACGCTGTCATATTCAATGACCCAAAAACGCGTTACTTTTCTTGGGACAAGGAAAAAGATAGCGTTCAACGTCCCGGCGACCGCGATCAGTTCGTATGTCCCAACGGGGTCTTTATCTTTCGGTCCAACAATCGTCTATTCGTGGGAAACAAGTTTACTCTCTACGTCTTATGGTTCGATAATACGCCAATCAGACGCCTGATGAAGGACGTGCTGGAACAGTACTATAAAACGAAAGACCTGCGCTGTTTCTACAACGATGACAACAGCTGGGTAGAGCAACGTCGGCCAAAGAAGTCCCAAAATACGTACTTCTCCGAGAAATCAGAGTTATTGAAACAAGACGCTACACAGTTTTTCGAAAGCAAACTGGCCTATGATAGGAGAGGCGACTCCTGGAGAAGATGTTATTTTTTTAGCGGTGCTTCGGGAAGCGGGAAAACATCAATGAGCGAAATGATAGCATCTGAGCTAAATCTTCCCATCTATCGATTGTTCCTGGGCACAGTCAACAGTAAAGAACTCCTGAAATTGTGTTCTTGCATTCCTCCCAGATCTTTGTTGCTACTTGAGGATATCGACAGAGTGAAACTATCTTCAGACGGTCTGCAGGATCCCAACCCAAAGCACATCGATCAACAAGTCCTCAACAGTATCTTAGACGGCTCTACAGGTTCAGAGGGGGTCCTTCGCATAATCTCGGCTAATCACCCCGATAAACTCGATGAAGCACTTATTCGACCAGGCCGCGTTGATTTGACCATTGAGTTTCGAGCTATTTTAACCAAGGATACTATCCTTGGGATTTTTTCTCTGTATTTTCCGCACAGCGAGAAAGTGCACGTAGCTCGAGATGAGTACCATGGTCGTACACCAGCGGAGCTCAAGTGTCATCTTCAAATGCACAAAAACAGCGACGAAGCGATGCAATGGCTTCGTGGATGGCTGGACGAAACCCCTGTACGAGAACCGATAACTGATGACGCCACAATTGACGCCACAATTGGCTGATGCTCCCAGACTCTCTTATGGCTTGGCTAACAGGAACTGGGATCGCTGTTATTCTGGTTGGGTGACGTGTAAATATTTGGTTGGCTGAATTGTATTACAATTAGGCATTGGAGAGATATTATACTTGTTTGCAGAAAACTCCCGTACCATCCCGTCTCCGTGAATAATGCCCGCGCAGGATTAAATGTCATATTCAGCACATGTGAGGGAGTTCAGCCTTCGACCGAGTGGATGCACCCACATATGGATTAGCTTACTTCATTCGGTTGTCTCAGCGCGTAAGGGCAGTGGACACATGGAGAGGTGAGTTACGTACCCAGGTACCTGCACTGCTCCAGGACAGTATCGAATACTCGACCCACGGTATTTGCACTATGCTACTCGAGTTTCCTCGTCATGGTGAAATTCAACCATTTTTCTACGAGACACCTTATAACAATTGGGATCCTCGTCTAACCCTAACCAGATCACATGTGCCCAACCACTTGTTTCTGCCAGTGCTATCATTCCAGCCACTCTTTTTGACATGCCACGAAAGCGTAATGCATGATCCCACGTTGTCTCATCATCGCAATGATGGGCCTAGCTTTCGGCAAGCCCTGAACCATTTTATCAAACGCCTCGTCTGTTGAGTTCACCTGAATGATGAGGCGAATATACATGGGGAGGTTGTGAATGGTCAACGAAGGGGCGCATAAAACTAACCTCCCACCAAGCAAGATCACTTTCCACGCAGAGCGGAGACGTTCTCGCCCCCTTGCTCGATTAGCATACCGCTGTTGTAGCTGACGAAGTTCGGGTGCAGACTCTTCCCTGTTACTTGTCAGCTGGTACTAAGATTGTTATCGTGGGTCGAGTACTCACACTGCTCGGTCTCTGGCTTTCTTCGCCGACTGCACCTCCTCTGCCAAAGGAAGCAGAATTAAGAACGCTGCTCCACCCATTACAACCGGGCACACGAGAGCAGCCAGAAATGAGACGCAAAAGCCCGTATCTCCTTGCCTTAGTGTAATTGCAATCGAGATTACAATCGCCGGTAATTTGAGCGCGACGCCTTTCATGACCACATTAAGGGAGTCCGATTTCCGAATTGTCTCCCTGTCACTTGGATCTGGCTGGCCGATGATAGCCTCGAAGGCAGCATAATCGAGCACTCGGTTTAATGGAGCCCATATAAAGTCTTGAAGGTAATCTGGAAGCACAAGAATAGCAAACCGTGCCAGTATGTTACTCCAAGAATCAGCAGGAGTGAGCGAGTATTTAAGAATAAGTGGCAGAAGATTGCAAAGAAAGCAACCGATGAAGCGGAGCGCATATGGTAAAGTATAGAGCTTAGGTGGGTGAATCGTCTGCTCTGCCTTAGGGTGCAGAAGTGGTGTGCTCTCTGTCATTTTCGCTATGCTCGTGTGTTACTTGAATCTTACTGATTCAATGGCATTGCAAGAGCACTCTTGGTATATATTATTGGAAGACAGAAGTTTTAATACATAATGTGCCTTTTGATCGACGATGCTAACTACCCCTACATAAGCCATCGCGTCCTGTGATCACAGGTGACCACCAATCGGTGTATTAATATCAGATATTGAGACTGAGTGTGGTGGCGGATGGGGAATGGTCCGTAATAAAGACATGCACCGTGGTCAGGGGCTGTTGGATTGTACGATTAAGAAAAGGGATTGGCCATCCCCCACACGCACACTTAGCTTACATTTATTTACTCGCTTAACACGTACAACAACTACACCAGCAACAAAAACGAATGGCATTACATTCTAATGTCAACTAAGCAGGAACTACAGTGTATCATACACGACAAGTTAAGAAAGACAATAAAGGTTGTTAGCAGTTTCGTTGATTAATAGGCGCGGCTTTTAGATTATAACAAACAAGAGATACTACAGTCACTGATAAAAATATAATCTTAATTATCCTACAATACTAACTATTAATCTAAATTGGGATAAGAAAGCTCAGATCTATTAACAAAACGCCATAATACTTGAAGTCTCATGATCCAATTATCTGGGACTGTGTCAGGATGATGGAGATCAAGTGAGGTTTTTACCATGTCAGCCAGACCACTCCACGACAGAGAGCTGATCCACTCCAAGGTCTTTTGGCGTCCAATCTTATGCACGGTTGACAATATGTAGCAAAGATATTTACATTCCCTAGGTAAATTAATTAACGCAATGTTATAAGTGATAATGTTGTATATAAAATAAGAAAATAACTTACTTATGAAATCCCTGTAACCGACTTGATTTGGGGAGATTTTGCCGCATCCTAACGTATTTAACGCTAGCACTTAAGAAGTCTATTGCTACCCGGATCCAGGGGTATGTTGTTGTTTTATTCAGGTAATGTTTCAAAGACAGGTCGAAAAAAGGTTTGATAATTCTGAATTCTGCCTCCTGTACATCAAGTTGAATCATATACTTGATGGCGTTGCTTGCATTCGAGTTTAAAATCCGGTCACGATATTCTTTAAGACCTCCTACCAGGAATTGGATTTTGGATATACTGTTAGATGTATTGATGTTACCGAGAAGATTGGCAACCTCAACGAAGCACTGCAATCCAATAACACAATTTTCGGAAAGTTGTTTGTGAATAGCGTCATTGTCAGGACGAGAAAAGTCAGGCGCTTGGTATTGAAAACGGCCCACCCACGCGGCCACAATGGATGGCGGTTCGTAACTTTGGTATTCACTATAAAATTAGCAGTTGACGGAAGACAGAACGGGGTATGTGTCATACAAGCATACGCGTAGAGAAACATAATATATCCTTTTAGCTTCGCCACGGTATTGTTCGTCAAGTCTATGATCATCAATTAGCTAGGTATATGTTATAGTAGAATATGTTTGCCATACCTGGACCAGGAACCCAGCATTAAGTTATGTGCTGCCGAAATGTGTGTGGCGCCATCCTCACATATCGACCAATGAAAGAAGAAAATGGCTGCTAAAATGTGAAACTGAATCCGCGAAAGGAGCTCTTCGTCACTCCATGAAAGATACTCAGCATCTATGGCTAAATTTACCGTTGTTATGTCGTTGGAGCTTGCACCGTCTTGCAGAGCGTCTGAGAAAGAATTACCAAGAGCAAGGATTAAGTCCCGCCAGTGAGAACTGTTGAAACGATAGGGTAAAGTCCAGGGTAATATAACTGGGAATTGGTGAAGAACATTATCGATAAAGCTGTTAAGCTTTGTTCGGTCGGTTGAATTGAGGGTATCCCTGAATCTATTAAGGGCTTCTTCCATGATGGTGATCAGTTTTAATTTATCTACAGGTCTTGAGGAGGCGGCTGCGTCTCTTTTATTCTGAGAGAATGCTCCTATCAAGTGTATTGCGTGCGGCGTCCATGAACAAAGAGATTTCGCTTGCCAATCTTAACTTTTGGCCTGCAAAACATGAAATAACCATCTGCAAGCTCAGCAGGAAATTCCCAGCCGTATTCGCGGAGGAGAGACAGTGGCAGGATTATCCACTAAACAGTTTTTACAGGGGTTCAATGGTTCCGCAGTGCCGGACGTACACAAGACACGGTACTGCACTGATATTTTGTTGTTGTTATTGTCGTTAAGTCCATGGTTGTTGGGGTGTGTCGTCGGCTGCGAGTAGTAGAAGATGCCGACTTCCGACGCAAAGCGCTATGATGAAGATCTTTTGATGCAGGCGTGGAAACGTAGCGGAGGGCTGGCATTAGAGGAAGTTATGCTGATGTTCATTGGAGCTCCAGAAAAGGGGGTATAGGGGATGAACCATGATACTCACTTGTTACATCGTTTCATACCACAATATTGTCCCCCGGACGAGCCTGGTACATATCCATCTTTATCTACTGCTAGCATGGTCTCCACCGCTCCCACAGGAAGTGATTCAGTGGCGCTGGAATTATAGTGTTACTACAATAAATAAACGCAGATATAATTTTATATTATACTTAAGCCCATTCAGACATGTCTGTCTTCCCTTCTGGTGTAAAATCAGTTGTACTTCCGAGGCTTTTTTCCCCCAGACTCTCAGTCGAATCGGCTCTACTTTCGAGGTTTATTTCCTCCTGGGGGATCCTTTTCCCGTAAACCATTTGGAAAACAAGAACAAGTATACAGACACCACACTGGCCCCCAAATGGTTGTCGAATCTTACTAAGCTCGGAGAATGTCAAAATGAGACATGAACCCAAGAACGCTATGAAGAAGGCGACTCCATACGTCAACACTCTGGTTATGTGTTTAGAGCGCTGCAATGAGAAATCGATGTCCAATTGACCGCGCTTGAACCAGTATAGCTTTCTTGAAATCTCTAGACACACAACGGAGCCAATGAGATGAAATATTCCTGGTGCGGCCCATAAAGACTGGGTGTCTGATTGGTGTAGTTGCCAGACTCCTACTCCAAGTAAGACGGTCTGTAGAGCGAATGTAGCGGCTAAGAAATATTGTCCCGTCCTGTCAAAGCGCCCTTGATAAAGTGGGAGGATTATGTTAATGATCTGTTTTGTATTAGCACAGAAAACCCAAGCCAAATATGTAATCATACCTCAATGTTATGAATGGCTTGTAGAGTTAGACCTCTCCATGTCATAGAGAAGGAATAAGCCAAATGATGGGGAAGAGACCTCATTTCAGCGGCCAAAAAGAGAGCGCCAAATGCAATATAGAGAGGAAGGAAGCAGCAGCCCAGAACAAGCCCAAGAGTTCGATTAAACTTGATAAATCGATTGGAGCGGAGGGTTTGGTCGCGCGGGACGGGTCGATTGTGCTGGACGTAGAGATTGGTGATAAGGATGGCTAGGATTATAGGAAATACAATCCCTGTCTCAATGACTTCACTAAGAGTGATTGCATGATGCATATTGGGGAGCGGTGAGTCTGAGTGACCAGTAAGGTGTGAGTTTCGGTGTAAAAATGAGGCGACCAAGACAGACCGCAATCAAAGGAAAGTGAGGCGACCAAGATGGCTCGCGGCTGGGCTTTCAACTCATATGTACTTAAACTACATAACAGCAAGTATCTCAACGACAGTCATTATAGAATCAATTAAACAATACAACTCCCACCGGCCGTTGTAGTTAGTTCTCGTTATGACCCAGTTCGGATGTTCCACCGGAAACTACGTTCCCTTTGGACACCCCTTACGCTGTTCCAGGGGAAAAGCAAGGGGTGGAACATTTGACCTGAACAAGAATTCTAGAAAATCTGAGTGTGCGTGTTCGGATTACATGTTCCACCCTTTGAAAGACACTCCGCGCACAAGGCCATGTTAGATTGAAACCTAAGTGGAGTAGAGTTAAGACGGATCCACAAGGCTAGTCCTAATTTCTGTAGAAGCGTCTGTACAGACGCTTCTACAGAAATTAGGACTAGCCTTGTGGATCCCATTTGCTTCGACCTCATGACCAGACGTTGGTTATGTGCCGTTCTCGACGGATGGATGGGAAGGAGCTGTGCTGCCAGCCCGCGGCATTCTTTTCTTCCTTAACCATCTTTCCCACGTCTGTTCGTGACTATGACAGGTCAAGATATACTTCTTAGATTTGGGGAAGTGATGGAATACTTTGAGCGTCATTCTTCAGAGTCAGATGATATTTTTATGACATTTCTGGGATATGACGGCGCTCTTGTATTTTTCTTTCGTTTAATCAGCCTTTTTGCAATCAAGACTAAGTCTCTCGATGATGTGCCTCAAGAGATCCGATGGATCAAAAATATCTCGAGCATAGCAACGACGGAGAACATTGCAACTTCAAATCAGGCCACGATTCCAGAGAGCGCTGCGACTCCAGATAATACCACGATCTCAGAGCATGCCGCGACTCCAGATAATACCACGACTCTAGATAATACCACGATCTCAGAGCATGCCGCGACTCCAGATAATACCACGACTCTAGATAATACCACGATCTCAGAGCATGCCGCGACTCCAGAGAACACCACGATCTCAGAGCATGCCGCAACTCCAACGGGCTTTGAGAACATCTCTTCACAGTTTCCACAATGGCTGCATGATCCTACGTCATTTTGGGAGTACTCTTCGGAGTCTCGGCAGGGCTTGGAGCGACAGAGCTTACATACCTTTCTTAAGGATACCTCTAACAAACTACGTGATCTTACTATAGGGAAGCTGCATTACAGATTTATGAGTCTTTTGGCCTATCGTCGCGTCGCACGCTCACGAGACATGCAGCGGTTCACAGATGCCAGTATAGGAGAAGTTCTAATAGAGCACGGTGTTCCAACGAAAGACATACCACGTTACAAAAAAATCATCATCGGTGGAAGAAAACGTATGTTGTTCTGCTATCAAGTTCAACACGGCAGCAACCACACCGACACTAAGGCATTGTTCAAGCTCAATCTTGATCAATTGCTTAGCGTTGATATCGATTATGGGCCTATGTTTGACGTTTGTATCGAAGATACAATGTAAGAAGCCCCTGTTGCGTGATTGATACTTCACGCTAATGATACATTCAAGATGGGATACTTCCAGCGGTCATGCCCGGCAACGGTTTCACTTTTGGGCAGAAAAAGTGAAGGAGAAGATTAACACATGGTCAGAGAGCTCCGGGGCCCGTGCAACAGCGGCGACTCTTCTTGGTTTTCGCGATACCCTGATATGGACTGAGGGCTTTTTCGCCCTTGAACACCCAAGCGTCAATAAATTCCAGCGAAAACGACGATGTACTTCACAGAGCGGTGTTACACCAGGGCATAAACGCCCACGCACGCTCGCATCAAACCATATTCTCCAATCTTTACCCCTAGAAAGCGCGTCATCCATATCGGGCCCACTACACCAAATCGCAAAACCACAGGGTGCCGACGTAGGGCATTCGCTCTCGCTCGCGCAAGGATTTCAACATGGCGACTGCAATGAGTTTGGCGCAACAGACCATAGCGCCCTTGATACCTTAGCAACTGCCGCTTCAGTGACCAGACAAGTGAACAGCGAGGTGAATATTGTCGATCTAAATACAATGCCATCAGACTGGGATGGGAGACTTGAGGCAACAGACTACAATGGAGGCGCTGATATGGCCACTTTCGATCCAGATACAGTCCAACCGAACTGGAGCGGTGGTCTTGAGGCAACAGGCTACAGTGGAGGCGCTGATATGGCCACTTTCGATCCAGATACAGTCCAACCAAACTGGAGCGGTGGTCTTGAGGCAACAGGCTACAGTGGAGGCGCTGATATGGCCACTTTCGATCCAGATACAGTCCAACCGAACTGGAGCGGTGGTCTTGAGGCAACAGGCTACAGTGGAGGCGCTGATATGGCCACTTTCAATCCAGATACAGTCCAACCGAACTGGGGTGGTCTTGAGGCAACAAACTACCAAGTATTCACTAATCAGAACCAGCTATAGGTGGGTTGAGTAGTTAACATTCACTTGCAATACCTCTTAGCTTAGATAGCCTTCCTATCATTTTGTCCTAAGTAATAGACAAGCGAGTATAGCATCGTCGAGGCAAGGTCTGAACAAGTCAGGTGGTATGTCACGTGGAATTTATCTTGGCCAGCCGACTGTAGATTTTTACAGTCAGTCTTGGACTTGCTTATTATGCCCAGGAACCCTTCAAAAAAAAACATGGTCCATAACAAGTATATTGTATTATTTTCCCCCCAAACGATCTATTCTATTCACTAGCCAGAATAAATACAATGGATTGTCCTTTTTGACATGTAGCTTAACCTCCCTGAATATCTTCGGCATATGTAATTTCTTCCCATACTTAATTGCATATGAGAATTCTCCATCATGAATACTACAGCCATCAGTGGGATACACTGGCAGTATGTCACATGCATAACTAATAGACAAAGGCCCTGAAACTCGTGTCATGATACCCTGAATATACTGTGACTATTAGCAAACAAGATACCACCACCCCTTCGTATATCTTGAAGAAGATAGCATACCGTCGGAGACTCTAATCTCAGAAGTTCTGTGATTTTGGTCACATCGTCGTGCAGACAGCGTTCATCATTAGATTTAGCTTGTATCCATTCTGCATTTGGATTTGCCACGAGCCACTTGTATAAACCCTGTACAGCTTTTTGTTCTGTAGAGTTGAGTTCTAGCTCAAATATTTGCTCCTTGACTGTATTGCTCATTTGGGAAAATAGACCGTAGAATAGAAAGACGTAATATGGAAGTGATGGTATTGTATTTTATCGAAGGAGAGCATGCGGGTTATATTCTCTTGTCCATTGATTTTTTTCGTTTCGCCTATGATTCTTGGAGAGAGACAGCGGGGTTGGTGCCTGATATCATTGATCGATCACATGACTGCATGTTGTGGATGGCGGGGCACGATAAGCCCCAAAATATCATGCCAAGTGGTCAATGCTGATTCAGGCCAGTCATCCGCTCGGTATCTTCTGTTCTTTCCGCCAAGACGCTCTATGAACACAGCATAGCGGTCTAAGATAATGCAATGAGACCCAGGCTCTCCTTCAGAATTCGAATAGCAAGCATCTAAAAAATATAGAAAAGCAGGAAGGTTAACAATAGGTACGCCGCTTGCATTTTTCTTCACCGTTCTTAGGCTTGGTACGAGGCTTTGCATCCAACGCTCTTTATTCTCAAACCACTCTTACGTATCCCTGTCGTCCTTTTAAAAACCTTCTGCATGCGATCTCACGTCTCACTTAGCCGCTCCTACCTAACCATGGAATCTTCCGATCCGCTCTCGGCCTGTTTTACGAAATGGTCTGATATGGACGAATGTAGTGCATCTATTAGCACACACGGCTCGCCACAGTATTTGCAAGGTTCAATCGTGATGAAACCCCCTTGCTAGCTTAATACATCCCGATATCAGACAATGTCCTGGAAATCTTAAGATCATACTAACATGGCTCAGTGGCTCGTAGGATAATTCATTATAAATTCACCACTCTCTCCTCGCAAACAATATGATTTCTCTCTCCTCGAAGCTCAGCATACCTTGACATTAATGACGGCTACCGTTCCTACCTTCCCTATTACAACCATGGCTGATAACGATGACAGCTGTTCCTGTGGTAGCTGCAGCAATGACTGCAGCTGCTCTTGTCATCCTGGGGATGATATTCCTGGCTCGCAAAAGACTCAAGGCATGTATAATATTGCGGTCTCTGGTGGCTTTATGCTAATATCTATTAGACAATAAACAGATCCGCCAAGCTGATTGCACTGATCAACCCACTACTCTCAGTCAGTGAAGCAATCCGATCAAACATAATAAACAAACAACCAAACAAACAAATAATTTAAAGCTATTCACAGTCCCAAATAAGTAATTGTTCAAGGCTGAATATTTGATATATTTATCAAATTTAGGGTAGGTAGAATGTCTCGGAATATATCCTTTCCGTAGCTATTTTTAGTACAAAATGATAGAATTTGGGTGGATAAACTTGGGATTTAAACCTACAACCTTTTAGCTATTATGACTAATTACGATACCATTAGACTATACGGGCTTTTGATTGGTTAGTTACCTTTTTTTGGGCAATAAGGTTTAAGCTCATACTATTCTTTTTCGCGTTTTTATCACATCGCGTTCGTGATGCCTCTTATGATCAACACCACAATTACAACATCACAGCCTTAACCACCTTACCCTGGCCTTGACGATGAGTCTCACGGTTTTTAATGCATCGCGCCCTCGCGGCATTATCCAGCAGCTAATACCGCCCTCCCAAGATAACCCTCGAGCTTGCGAGACCTTCAATAACATGCTGGTCGCCACTTGGAAGGGAAAACGATACGTGAACGACGATTTGATGAGCAAGAAAGGCTCACGAGGCCGGACCAGCTGGATCGTAAATGAAGGGATCTTTATACGGGAAATTACGCCTTTAGATCAATATGGTAAGCTCTCTTTTATCGCGTTTTTATTTAGTTAACCTTATCTCTTAGGCGATGCTTTCTGGGTCTGCCGACGATGTGATCATATGGGTCATTCTAAGCCCTTTAAGGCATCAGCTACGACTTCTGCAAAAGAGCATCTTCAACGGGCTCATCGAATCTATCGATCTCTATCCGGCGGCTCGACTACAAGCTCTGATACCGATGATCAGCCTCCCCGAAACGAACTCGAATATCTACGGTTTTTCCAAAGAACCAAGTCCATAAGCTTCATGAGCTAGCCCTTGGTTATATCATCAACTCCAATGAAGCGTTCAATACATTTGACGATCCTTTTATCCGCAGCTTGATGATGGATCTTAATATGCAGCTTTTTTCTGGGTTATCATTGAATAGAACAAACCAACGTCAAATGCTAGATACTATCTTCAATGACAATAAGAAAATTATTCGTGATGAGCTTCAGAATGCCCTGACGAAGGTGCATCTTGGCTTTGACCTCTGGACCTCGCCAAATAGACTTGCAATAAATGGCATTGTTGCACACTTCACAGACCCTAATGGAATACATCAACATCGCCTTCTTGCCCTCCGGCAACAGTATGGGGCTCATACCGGCAATAATATCGCATCAACACTCCATAAAGTCATCCAAGATTGGGATATTGAAGATCGCGTTGGTACTATTATCTGTGATAATGCCACAAATAATGATACCTGTATACAACATCTCTTCCAGCTTCTGAACCCTATGATGATGCCCTCAGATGCTTCTGACCGTCGAATGCGATGCTTTGGTCATATTCTTAACCTAGTTGGTCGGGCTTTTCTTTATGGAGAGGATAGTGAGACCTTTGAGCAAGAATCACAGCATTATGAGGCTCTTAAGGATATTGATAAAGATCTTAGGCATTGGAGAAGGAGGGGGCCAATTGGAAAGCTTCGGAACATTGTGAAGTTTATTCGAAGCTCTCCACAGCGAAGTGAACGCTTCCAACACAGCGCCCACGAGCTTAATACAGAGGACTTTGTACTCTTCGAGGAATCGGATAAAGAGCTTGAGGTTATTATGAACAACGATACACGATGGAATTCGACTTATCTAATGCTTGATCGTGCTATTAAAAAGCAGGCACACATCCAAGCCTTCATCCATGGAAGCCAGCTCGAGCCTGATCCATCGAATCGAATTCCAAATGAAGATGTTCTCATAATTGAGGATTGGCGGCTTCTCACAGAGGTCAAGGCGATCCTCGAGCCTCTTTATGAGCAGACAATGCAGTGTCAAAGCCGCGCCAA
Organism: Cladobotryum mycophilum; assembly: GCA_036429605.1. Classification (NCBI taxonomy): domain Eukaryota; kingdom Fungi; phylum Ascomycota; class Sordariomycetes; order Hypocreales; family Hypocreaceae; genus Cladobotryum; species Cladobotryum mycophilum. The sequence continues at coordinate 3,559,918 of JAVFKD010000016.1, read as the reverse complement.
GGCCGGCGGATTTGGCCAGCTTTGGGAAGTCCTGACCGGCATTGAGTATCTTCTTGATGATCTTGAGTTTTGGAAGGCATTTTTTGATAGCCCAACTGACGAGCAAATTGAACAGACTTCAAGCCAAATGCCGTTAGTGACAAAGAGGGCATCAACACGTTCTCAAAGGCAATTATCACAGCAAAATACACCAAGATCACAGTCGCTTCCGATGGCCTCGTGGCAGAGTCTCCCCCAGCACATACGAGCCGAATACCAATCCGACGAGCGGCAAGATCAATTCAGGCGACTTCAAGGGCTTCAAGCTGACTCCAAAGCCTATCTTCGGCTATCAATTACAAATGCGTGGAAGAAATTAAACAATTACTATACAAAGCTTGGGGACTCGCCCCTTTTCGCTGCTTCTGTGATACTACATCCACAATATAATTTCCGATGGCTTAAGAAGCGGTGGAATGATCCTGATCAAGCGATTTGGTTTGATAATGCTATTGAGGGTTTGGAACGCTATTGGGAGCAGTGGTATCGTCAACACGATAACCTCTTTGTTATTGATCAACCTCCAACCCCCCGGTTCCTCAGCCTATGTTTTTATCACGAAAGGAGCCCTCCAGGTTCCACCAGTAGATGACGAACACAACGCCAAAGGAGCCTGATCAAATCTCCGAGCTTGAGCGATATCTCCAACTACCTCAACCGCGAGAAGTTGATGATCCTGTACAATGGTGGATATCACAGCAAACCTTATTTCCAACACTTAGTCAGCTTGCATTAGACCTTCTTGCTATTCCCGCAATGGCAGCTGAATGCGAGAGAACTTTCAGTCAAGCCAAGCTAACACTCTCGTCACAGAGGCTCTTGATGAAATCAGGAACCCTTGAGCAATTGGAATGCATGAAGAGCTGGATACGGCAGGGCGCAGTATCCTTAGGAGGCGTTACTCTCTCTTGATAAACTATTAGTAAATGAGGTGATCACGAATCAACAAGAAAACCGGCGATCGAAGGTAAGAAAACGGTGTGGATAACGAAGAAAAGAGCCCATAGCAATGCTTAGAAAATAATATATAAATAGCTTCACGATAGTTTCATTTTACAACCCTGAGACAATTCAAATACCATCAAATCGAGCAAACAAACAAACATACTATCACCAAAGCTTCAAATACGCAAATCCAGGGCCCGGATTTGATTTGTTTGATCGGATTGCTTCACTGCTCTCAGTATGCCAGATATGTCTGTTGCCAATGACCACCATGGCATAAAACGCAGATTCCCAGACTCCTCTACAACAGCGTCCCAAATCACGGAGGAGAATGAGGCCCTACAAGCTGCGACCTCTGCTTTGACAGGTTCGGTCATTGTTTTAAAGAGCACGATAAATGCATCAAACAACCCAACCGATAACTTACAGAAAGGGATTGATATATTGCGAGTCGCACACAATGGCTTGCAGTCTTTAACATCTTCTCCTGTGGCGAAACGATCCCAAGCGCCAACGCCTCATGCGACCTGTGGCTGCGAGGCATTTAACTATCTTATTCATTGCAAAAACTGTGGAGATGTTAGAATAAGAGATGAGGTTTGGCGGTGTAAAGAACATCGGGATTGTAACGACTATTATTTTGAGGGTGGTAGTGCGCACTGTGAAGTGCCCTGGTGTCTTAACTGCAAAAGTGGTGAAGAACTAGATTACTATAAAGCTGCGTATGAACCAGCACCTGAGTATATGGTTAACACTTTGCACGGTGGCGAAAGACAACATCAGAAGGGGGACGGCATCAAAGTCGAGAAAGACATTTGATTATTGTTGTGATCAGGCGGATGTTGGATTTATATGGGTGTTAGTCTTTTAGTTAGATCGGTTACTGTGTACTTCCTGCTTTTATTCAGGGACCTCATTGATCTTGAGGAAACTTTACTATAACACGAGAAATAAGATTTGGTCGCCAAATACTTTAAGTCACATCAGAAATCCATTCAATAAGTGAAGTCTTACGTATAACTCTTTCTATGCGTATGCTTATAAATTAAATATTGTGAATGCTGGATTTGACTTTGATGCAAATTCGGAGCATTGGCTGACTAACTTCGCCAAAATGGCATGATTTGATGTGTCGCACAAACTGCCGTTTGTTCAAGCAGGGTAGTCTCTCACCCATGACGACGATTGGACCTTAAGACCAACCCAGCGAAACTACGGAGTAACATTCGTCCTCAAATGAATCTAGCGTGCACGGATTGCGCTATGACCGACGCCCCAGCCTCTCACAAAAAGCACAAATGTACTGCTGCAAGAGAACATTGTGACTTAACTGGTACCATGCAGTGCTTGGTACCTGTTGGTCTAGGCATAACGTAGCGTGTCGAGTAACATTAACGCGATGTTTATCCGAAGGAGAGACTGGTGCCAGACTCCTGTCAGTAAGTTCCCTGTTTCGCTTTCGTCCACCTGAACGCCGATGTATCCAGCCATCAGTATCTGCTTTGTTTGACAGCGCTTCAGAAATGGCATTTACTCTTTATCGCTTTGTACAGACACGATGGACATCGTCCGTCAACCGAATCTCCACTGCATGGAGGATAATCACGCGTGCTAGACACGACAAGGTTCCGGCACAACAAGACCGCGGCGAAAGGGGCCGGGAATCCATCGATTCCATTGAAGATGTTACTTGGCCCTTCACAGACGAGCAACGTGAAGTTATGGTACAAAAATTCTTTGATTCGATTGACCAAGATGCCGTCTGTGCCCTGGCTTCGCGACACAACGGCCATAAGTCCTGTCAAATAGACGTTTGGGACAAAGGTAGCTTTAATATTTGTTTTATCGTTAAGTTTAACACAGACAATACAAAATGGGTAGTGAGGATTCCGATTGGACCAGTGGTTCACAATGCCTGGGATAAACTCGAGAGCGAGGTTATTACAATGCGGTACGTGATTGTTATATCTATCCTGTTCTCTATGATCGCTAATAGAATCGGACTTATAGGTACATAAAGACAAATACAAACATTCCTCTCCCGACCATCCACGAATACGGGCAAGATCGAACGTTGACGAAAACGAGTTCCGCGACTCCCTTTCTAATTCTTGACTACATCCCCGGCAAATCACTCGATATAAAGGCCTTACTGGAAGCTACACTAGAACAACGAAAGGGTTTCTTTGCCGAACTTATCGAAGTGCTAGCTCATTTACGGCGGCTTGAATTCTCTGAAGCAGGTTCGCTTGTACCAGATCCTCATGGAGGGCCGAACCCTGTCGTGGGCAAGCTTTTTTCGATACCCATAAACGAGCTCCAAACGATGCATCGAAGGAAACAATACACTCTGCCCGCTTCTGTTTCTGCGACGGAATTCGTCGGTCACCGATACGATGTAATATCTACAATATACAATCTTCCTCAAAAGAACCAATCCCAAAATGAGGCAATGCTTGAACTGTTTGCACTCGACAGCCTGAGAAAGCTCATTTCCAATTTCATCGATAAACAATGTGATAATGGCCCTTTCATACTCAGCCATTTAGATCTGGGATATGGCAATATCATTGTCGATAATGACTTTCATATTCAAGGCATTATTGACTGGGAGTGGGCAGGTGCAGTTCCACGACAGTTATTTACGCCCCCTCTTGGATTACAGGTCACAATCCTGATTTATGGAATATACAAAATGAGTTCTTCTCTGAGTTCTATGATGTTCTGCAAGAAAAGAGCCAAACATCCGACTGCTGTAACCAGCTTGTGGAAGACTGGGATTCTCACCAGAAACTCACATTACCCATCGCCCAGATCTTGCACCATCCTTCTCATCTCGCTCGTATATATTATAGAGCTATTTATCCTACTCTATTTGACTGCTCTTATCAAGATACTGTCTCCGAGTTCTATGAGAACAATGCATGGTTCTCATCACAGGTAGAAGGGCTAGTGGATCATTCTGATCGCTTTACACAATACCTAAAGAACAGTGGTTTGTATTCGGTTAAGGAGCGAGACCCACAGGTTGACAAGAAGATCAAGGAACAGAACCAAGAGATTGATGAGCTACTCAAGGAACTTAGTCTACTTGGGTTGGAGGAAAAACATGCATTGTTATAGGAGAAGAATAGGTATAGCGGCAACAGATGCGTCGCAGCTTATCGCTGTAACTGTTTTAACTGCTCCTCTAACTCCTCTATCTTAAGCCATTGTCGTTGTATGTTCACTCTCATTTGAGTCAACCTCTCCTCTAACTTCATCTTCCTCTCATCCATCGTCATATCATCATCAGTTATACCTCTTCGCTCCCTTGAGCTAGTGGCCGTATGCACCATCTGTTCCAGCGCTGATTTAGAAATGTTGTCTAATACCCACACTATCTTTTGAAGTATCTCCTCATCCTTGGCAAGATGGGTCATTGATTCGTCAATTGCCTCCTTAAGCACTTGAATTCGCTCGCTGGATTGCTCGTCAGTTATAGGCATCGCTGCTTGTGTTGATTAAGTTGTTGCGTGATTAGGTGATTTCTAATTGACGATATATATGAGGTTGATTTTGTAAATATTTAATGAAAGGGAGAATAGAACCAAATGGGATCAGTTTAAAGAGGCTCAATTCTCCAGTGGTTTATTTCATGAACTGCTTTACTTTTTACAATACGTCGTACCATATTGCCCCTCAACCCCGCACTTGAAAATTTACATTGCTTTGTTAAAAGTTGTTTTTTATTTTTTATTTTTTACCTCTTACAGTAAATCAACCCCATGTATAATTATCTTTAGGCGTAAGGCACAGCATAGACTCTCTAGAATACCCAATAGATAATTATTAATAATACATTTATTATGTGTTATCTTTAGTATTTCAGTAGTTAACAGTCCGATATCCAGGCTTTTCGTTAAGTGCTTTCCATAAGTCGGGTATTCTTCGGTAGCATGGCGCGTGTGGTACCTTGTTCAGCGCCTCACATCTTAGGCGCCCATTTCCCATTATGTCATGACAATTCATTCCAGCGATGCAGTTTCGGCTACCAAGCAACTTCAAGACCATTCGAGACATCAATATGCCTAGAGGGTCGTTGAGCTACGACCAGGGCATTGAAAAACTAACGGCTTTTCTGGCTTCTTTTACTAACGGCAATCCCCCTGATGATATCACTGGGTCGCTCGACAAGGTCGTCAAGCTGTTTGCAGATGACCTCAGCGGATACAGGGGAGCAACCAAAAGCAGGAAAAAGACAAGACGGACCATTCTGTCCCTGGTCCTTCAAAATATTGATTCCGACATGTTCTTTTTGTGCGCTCTTGCATTACCAGAGTCTTGGTTAGCAAAATTTATTGGGAGTGGACAAGACGCGGATTTTGTTTTAGCCCTCAAGTCATGGTGGGGTTCTTCGACAGCCCCTCCTTCCTTCAGCAACACTGCTGCTGAGCTTTGTCGGAAGTATAATACTTTGTTGGAGCAAGGTATGGAGCAGCAGCCAATCACGTATGGAACAGACACATGGTTAACAAGTGGATTTGCTCGCCGATTTCTAGTTAAGAGAGAAAACGTACAAACACGGCAGAATTCCGACGGACGATCGACAGCCCGAGATACGCCGGCTCAAAGCCTTTCAGATACAGACGCTCCTGCTCGGAATGAAGATATTATTATGGAGACATTCGTTCTGAATCAGCCATCTGCGGAGAGTGAAAATACCAGGCCGACGTTGGGCAAACATAAAAAGGATATTCGGGTGCATTCACTAAGTCACAGGGAAGGCACGATATCTCGGACGCCCCTAATGGAAGAGCTGGAAGGTAATAAAGATCCTACGATTACTGTGGCAGTTATTTACTAAGATCTAAACAGGCCCACTAGGGGGACCAGTTTACCTGATAGAGCCCATGGATGCTATCAGTACTCTAGCCTCTACTAAACCCATTATTAACATGACGATAGCACGAGGGGATGGAGTGAGCCCATACGTTTCGTTCGACATTTCTCCTGCAACAGCCACGCATCTGGCAAGGCTCGCTACATCCAGGCACCAGCGTCATGACTCTCTAAGCTCTTCCACTAGACCAATCTGAACAGATTTCCCAAAGCAAACAAACTTATACCCTGGCTTCCATGGTACGATGACTGGACTTCTGTCATATCTGCTGTTTTGCGCCACTTTGCTTGACCAGGATTCTTCTCCAGGAGGATACAGACACACAGTGGCCGAGGTCTCATTAACTTCAACAACAATTGCGACAATGTTATCGGCAGGAATACATTGCGCACAATCACCGTAGGTTTTCCAAATTGGCGCTGAGCATCTCTTTGTTGTCTGCACAAATATTAGCAGCCGCCCGAAGGAAATTTAGGCCTATCATTACCATTTGCTCACATAACCGAATAACATCGGCATCGTTATGACCCTCAACCTGTACATCTTGCATTTGATGTGTTAGTCTAAGACTACGATAGAGTATTGTAGCTGCGGTTTTCCTAAATGTTTTATTTGACGCTGGTAAAAGATAGAGTTGGTCAAACAGCCTAATATTAGACAGGTGATTCTGATGACACCGCGTTAACCGGAGTAACGGCAAAATGTCGGGTTTGAAATGCGGGGGCAAGGGCGAAACATGCAGTTCTTACCCTAAAACCTCATAACCAGTGTGTCAAGAACAGACAAAATCATGATGCCTTTTATCTCAAGGTGATGGCTGCTGGTGTAAAGTGCCCTGGTGTCCTAACTGCAAAGATAGGGATATACTACAATACTGTATCGCTTAGCAGCTGAGTGCGTGTATAACACTTTGCATGCCGGCAAAAAAACAGGTCAAAACGATATCAAAGTCGAGAAAGACACGGGCGTTGGATTTACAGGCTGTTAATGCTTTAGTTGTATCTACTGTCTGCTTTGACTCAGATTGGGTTAGGAAGCTACGAAGTTGTTTTAAATGAGCTGTTCAGCATAAAGGGAGATGGTTGTCAATAGAAATTCGCAGATAAGAGTGTGGCATTGGATCACCTAATGATGTTCGGTATGTCTGTTATCTGCAGAGAGAGGGGTTAAATACTTGGCGGATTCTGGTTCGGCCAAGCTTCATTTAACAAGGCTCTTGCCAAGTAGAACTCACTACCACAAAGGTCAATCTGCAAGCTAACTCGGTCTTCCCGTCGAATCATAACAGTGCATAGCTTCTAGCTTGTTGATTTGGAGGAAGAAGCATACGACCCCCGTCCCTCTCCGATATGTGAGCAGGGCTCTTCTAATACTAGTCTCTGCTTTGGATTACTTATATCTTGCTGCCTCGCACCATATCACTGCTATCTCACTCTGAGCCCGCCCTAAAACATCGCCTATCCATGTACCATGAGAATTACAGCTACTAATACCCTCAGACAAGGATCGTCTCTATGTTGCCCTTTACGCCCGTGGTGGTGCACCGAAGATGCCCGGGCTTGAAGATACGTTCGTCGACCTTTATTAACCTTAATTCCTACAAAGAATCTAACTGTGCTTAGATATCATTGGGCCCTCATAGTGGGACCGAAGTCCGAATCAAGTGGCAGTCATGGCAGCCGTTTCCATGCGAAAGAAAGCCTTGGTTTTGTGGGTAACCCTCCTGTGGCACAGTCAGTGTGGCAATACGAAGAGCGACAAATCTCCATGGCGCCAACATCAATGTTACTTGTTCGAGTATTGGTTGCTAAAGTCAAGAACATGAGCCAACTTCGGTCCATCTTCGAGTGAACACCACTTCGGCCGGAGGTTGACGGTTGGAATTGCGTTGAATGGGTTAGAGAGGCGCTGATGTCGGCCATCTAAGGAGGCGAAGCTTTAGGAACATCTGCTAGCACTTGGGATTCGGTGCGGAACACCGTTATGCGGTATGTTCAGAGCAAGAAGGATACCCATCGTTTTGATGGTACATTACAGTATGACCCAACCAAAGGACCAACTTGGGACATGCTCGAGGGCGTTGAGCTAGTGGCCTAAATTGCAGCTGAATCGGATATTGCTATATTGAGTCTTGAAAAAGACTAATGAGTGAATTAAAATGAACCAAAGTGCTTGCGTCTAATGTCCTCCATCGCTAACTCGTATGGCATGGGAAGCAAAAACCGGTCAACCTCGTCCGCCCAAAACGTATTCTGAGGATTGACATTCTTAGCACATGTATATTCCCAATATGGTGGAAACCATCCCGCTGTTTCCCAATCGACAATGCCAACTACCTTATCATTTTGTACTAAAATGTTTAGACTACTCAGATCACCGTGTGTCAAAACCAGATTATTGCTTGATTGTCTGTAGAAGCTGAAAAGCTCGGATACGTCGGGTGGCAGGCTCTCATACTCAGTATCCAGGTCTGCGTTATTCAGAAGGGCCTCATGAAAGTGACAAGTCGTACTAAAAGGACCCCAAAGTAGTTTAGAAGGCAAGCGACAATCGCAAAAAGGTCCACCATCAACACCTGCTACGCCTGCCCCTTCAGGAGGTGATAGAGAGCGAAGCTCAACAACCATCCGCTTAAGCTGCCCAAGTATCCGGTTTTTCGACTCCTCTGAACGGCTCTGCCATCCATGCCACGCCATCTGGCCCCGAATTCGACTCATAACAATATACGTCTTGCCGTTATGGATGAAAGCGCAATATACTTTCGGCACTGGGATCGAAGTATGTCGGGAGACAAATCGCATGGCGTGTGCTTCGGCCAAGTTCGGGAATGGCTTGACCTTGATGCAGATGTGAAGCAGTGATATAAGACTAGTTGAAGGTTTCCATAAGCGTCGCAGGTGCTTTTGGTTTCTTGCCTTGACTATCAAGGCTGTTAAGAGCCGGGCCATTGGCCCAGCGTGGATAGGTTCGCTTTGAGCTTGCATGAAGGAAATCAGTGGTATTGAACGGCGACTTCGATAAACAACGGTGGATGAAGGAGTTGTCGTATTAACGAAGAGGAAGAGGCATATAAAAACACTCTCGCTTGGGGAAAGCTTTGTATGACGAGAAAACAAATGGGTAGTCTCAACTAGCAAGAGGTGGAAGAAAAACGCGCTAGATCGATAGATTTTTAGTATGTTTCTAGTATTCAAAAAAGGTACATGATTCTTTCTCCCTACCGCGTGAATGGCTCGTGCCATGTCATACGGAGTACGTGGATGTGACAAAATAATGCGTCTGGAGAGGCGACAAGCAAGCCCCATACAAATGGTCCGTGCAGAAAATGACTCTATGCCTCCTATGGGACATCAGATGTTCTGTAAATAAGCAAGTACTGACTTAGTAAGAGCTCCTGGTGATCTAATGCATCTCAGTATGAAGATACTTTACTCTGTAGCTTTAGACGAGGTGCTCCCTTTGAGGAAGGTCTTTTAAAGCCCGCGATTCAAGATGCTGTAAAGTACAGTTCTTAGGCTGCTGTTAGGGCCGTGATAGATCCCGCAGTTGAATCACAAATAAAGTCGCCTACTAAAAATTAATCTAGCTAACTGCCCTCTAACAGTTAATGCCAAGGAAAGTTTCGTAGTGGGGGTGTAAGAAACTAGACCCTTGTCTACGTTATGGTTTGCTCAACTCAGGCATTACTCAGGCATTACTCAGGCACTGCTCATGTTAAAGCGGCATCAGCTCAGGAATCTGAATAAGGAAGGAAATTCTTAATGTTAGGATTCGGGTTATAGATTTGTCTGTTTTTTGCTATTAGTTTGATATACTTAACTTAATTGATAGTATTTAATAGATAAAAGGGTTTTAAAATATTATTTATTATTATATTCTTAGTATTAAAGTTTTTTTTAATTATAATATTAATCTTTTTTATATTTAATAATAAAACCGTTTATTAATTATAAAATAATTTTTTTATAATTAATTTTTTTTATATTATAAAACTATATTAATTATTTTTTATTATATTAATATTATTTTAATTATTAAATATTTTAATTTAAATAAAAAATTATAACATTCCGGGCGTTTCCTAACAAGAATAACCTAGATTATAGTTAATATTAATAGTAGATTAAAGTAAGGTTAAGCAATAGGTTTAATATATTATAGTTCAGGTATTAGATTATTAATAATAAATAATTATATTAATAATTAATTAAATATATAAAAAAAATATAAACTAATATATATAATAATTAGGTTTATTATAGTTTAAATAAATATAAGGTTTTATTTTAATAAAAATAAACTAATAATTTAATAATTATTATAATTATTTAATAATTTTATATTTATTTAATAATTTTTTATTTATTTAATAATTTTATGCTTATTTAATAAACTAATTTTTTAAAAATAAGCTAGATTAATAATATAATTAATTAGTTTATCTAAGGTTCTATTATAGTTATACTAGGCTATAATAAGTATAAATATTCTTAAAAGTAAGTTTTTTTAGTATATAACCTAGACATAGAGTCAGGTTATTATATATTATTCTTTTCTTTTAGGTCTTATTTTTAAAACCTATTAATTTATAAATATTTTATTATTTTTAGTTTTTTTTATCTTAAATTTTTTTTTTAATAGATTATATTCTTAAAGATTATATATTTTTTTAAGATATAGTTAATAGAGTATAAAAAAAATTATATTTTTTTATATATAATTATTATAAGTATTTAGAATTAATTAATTTTTTTAATTTTTTTATAATATTTAATTTTTTTTATAAATCTTATAGTATTAAATATATTATAACTTAAAAGTTTTATAATTATTATTTATATAATAAAAAAAATATATATAATAATTCTTTTTTAAAATAATAAATAATTTATTTTTTAATTTATTTTTTTATTTTATTTTTAATATATATTTTTAATAAATTATGTTATTAAAAAAAACTATTAATTAGAAAAATAAAAGGCTATTATAACTTTTAAGTTTTTTAAGTTTTATAAAAAATTAAATAAAAAATATTATTAATTAATTAAAAGTATAAGTTATTTAGTTTATATTTATAAATAAAAAGAAAATATTTATAAATAAAAAATAAAAATATTATAATAAAATATTAAAATAATAAATAATCTTAAAATAATAGATTAATTTAATTTTTTAAGTTTTTTATAATTAATTAATATTTTCTAAAATAATCTTAAGATTATAATTAATTAGGGTTTATTTAAGAATCTTTTAGTTTAAAATTTTAATAAAACTATTATAAGATTTTTTAAGTATATTTAAAATATTTAATAAGTTTTTATATATTTTTAATATTAATATAATTTTTTTATTTAATTAAATATTAATATTTATTATTTTTATAATATATAATTAAAATTAATTTAATGTGATATTTTTTATTAAAAATATTTTTATAGAATTATAAATAATTTTTTTAATATTTTTATTAATTAATATTTTTTTAAATAAAAAAATATAAAGAATTAAATATATTTATATTTTTTTTAATAATAAAAGTTTATAATTAATATTTAAAATAATTCTTTTAATTAAATAAAATTTTAATTTTTTAAAGTCTAATTTATTATTTAATTATATTATTTTAATATTTATATTTTTTTATTTAATATATAATAAAATAAATAAATTATATTTTTTTAAAAATTAACTTTTTTAATTTATTCTTATTTATATATTTTTTTATTTTTTTATAAATTAATATAAATTATATGTTTATTATTTAATATAAATCTTTTATTTTATTTATTTTAATTATAGTTTTATTTATAATTATTTTATTTTTAAATAATTTATATATTTTTAGATTATAATTAAAGTTAATATATATAAGATTTAAGCTTATAAATTCTAATATATTAATATTATAAATAATTTATATTAATAATAATAGTTTTATTTAATTAGTTTATTTAAAATTAATATAATAATATAAATATTCTTTAATAATTTAATTAATTTATTTAATTTATTTATTAATTTATAAATAATAAATTATATTAAATTTATAATTAATATTTAATTATTTAATTAATTTTTATTAAAATTTAAATATAAAAACTAATTTTAAGTTTAAAATAATTTTTTTAAATAAAAAATAAATATTTATAATTATATATAAAAATATATATATAAATCTTTTTATATTTATAAATTTTTAATATAATAAAAAATAAATTTATTTTATAAGTTTATTAATAATTATAAAAATACTATTATATTTAATTTTTATAATAAATTTAATTAATATAAATAATTTTATAATAAAATTTAATATAATTATTTTTTATAATTTTTAAAATATTAATAATAATTAAATTTATTTATATAATTTATATTTTAAAACTTTTATTTAATTATATATAATATATATTAAAATAATTTTTTAAATATATTATTTTATTTTATAAAAATTAAAATTTTATTTAATTTATTTAAATATTTTTTATATTTTTTTATATTTATATAAAAAATATTAATAAATTCTTTTAATAAAATTCTTTTAAAATTCTAAAAAAATCTAAATTTTATTTTTATATTATAATAAATTTTTATTATTTATAACAAATCTTTTAAAAAAACTTTTTTTTTTAATTTTATAATATTTTTTAATATAATAAGTCTAAGTATTATTATTTTTAATTTAAAATATAATATTTAATATATATTATATATAATATTTTTTAAAATAATATTTAAGATTTATTCTATTATAATTATTTTATTTTAATTATAATTTATTTATTTATTTAAAATATTAATTTTATTATTTTTTAATTTTTTTTAATAAATAAAAATATAATTAAATTTTAATAAATATTTAATATATTTAATTTAATATTTATTTAATTATTAAATTATAATAAAATAAAAAATATTATTATAATTTATATAAATTTTAATTTAATATTTATTTTTAAAAAAATAATATTTTTATTTTTTAAAAATTAAAATAATTATTAAAAAATTTTTATTATAAATAAAATAATTTAATTTAATATTATATAAAACTTATAAATAAAATATAATTAATTATAGTTTATTATTTTTATTTTATTATTTAAATTAAGTTTTTAATTTAAAATTAAAAAAGTTTATTTTAAATTTTTTTTTTAAATTAAATATTATAAATATTAAATTTTTTATAATTAAAGTTATAATTTATTTAAAAACTTATTATATTTTTTTTATTTATTTAAATATTTAATTTTTTTTAATTAATTTATAAAATAAATATATAATTTTATTATAGTTTTTTATAAAATATTAATAATAATTAATAAAATTTAAAAATTTTTAAATCTTTTTAATAATATTTAACTTAAATTAATTTTATATTATTTTAATTTTAATAAAATTTATATATATTTTATTTAATATAATAATATATTTAAAAAAAATAATTTATTAAATATAAAATTTATATTTTTTTAATTTAATTAAAAGTTTTATTTTTTAAAATTTAATAAATATTTAATATATATATTATTTATATTTTTTAAATATATTTAAAAAAAAATATTATTAAAATAAATTATTATAAAAATATTAAAATATATTTTAAATATATTATTAATTATTTTTTAAAATATTATAAAAATATTTATTAATTTAAAAAATATAATAAAATATTTAAATAATTTAAATTTAATATAAAAAACTATTATTTTTTTTATATAAATAAAATTATATATTTTTTAAAATTAAATATAATAAATTATTCTTTATTTTAAAAATAATCTTATAATTTTATAATTAAAAATAATAAAATATAGTTTTTAAATATAATTTTATTAAATTATTAATAATTTATAATTAATTATAATTTTTTATTTTTTTAAAATAAATATTATAAAATATTTTACTTTTAATATTAATATTTTATTAATTTATTTTTAAAATATTATAAGTTTTTTTATTAAAATTATAAATTTTATAAAATATAAAATTAATTTTATTTTTTAAAATAATTTTATAATTTTATTAATTATATTTTAATAATTTTATATTAAAAACCTTTTAAAATAATCTTTTATAATATTTATATTTATTAAAAATATTTTTAAATTTTTTAATAAAAACTTTTTTTTTATTTAAAAATAAATTTTTTTTAAAAGTTTATTAAGTTTTTTACATATTTTTTATAAAAAAATAATAGTTTTATAAGTTTTTTATTTTTAATTTTTTTTATATAAATTTTATTTTTTTTAATAATTAATTAAATAAAATATCTTATATTTTTTTTTAATATTTTATTTAAAAGTTTTTTTTTAAATTTATTATTTTATTATTAAATTCTTATATAATCTTATATTTTATATTTATTCTTAATTAAAGCTTTTATTTTTATTTTAATAAAATTAATTAGTCTTTTAATTAATAAAAAGATTATTATCCTATAACTAGTGTGACGACCCGACGCACTTATATTATCCATAGAACTGGACCCACCTTTAATGATACCTGTGTAAGCTATTGATTGAAAATATAACCATAGTAAAACCCCGGGTAACATAGCTAATCATAATCAGCTCGAACGAGATTGACTCGAGCATGTTCGATAGCTTAAACAAGATCGATTCGAGCACACGCGATAGCTCGAACAGGATCGACTCGATCTATCACGACTACTAGATCATTGGTTTATTTCTATTAGAATAAAACCTTATATTTATTTAGATTATAATAAACTTAATTATTATATATATTAGCCTGTATTTTTTTCTTATGTATCTAGTTAGTTGTTAATATAATTGTTTACTATCAGTAACCTGATACCCGAACTGTGATATATTAAACCTATTGCTCGACCTCGCCCTGATCCATTGCCAACATTAACCACGATCCAGGTTATCCTTGTTGGGAAACGCCCGGAACGTCACAACTAGAGATATTATAATAACCCGACCCCACGTCTAGGTTATACACTAAAAAAAGACCTATTTTTAAGAATACTTATGCTTATTATAGCCTAGTATAATTATAGCAAAACCTTAAATAAGCTAATTAATTATATTATTAATTTAATTTATTTTTAAAAAATTAGTTTATTAAATAAATATAAAATTATTAAATAAATAAAAAATTATTAAGTAAACATAGAATTATTAAGTAATTATAATAACTATTAAATTATTAATTTATTTTTCTTAAAATAAAATCTTATATTTATTTAAACTATAATAAACCTAATTATTATATATATGAATTTATATTTTTTTTATATATTTAATTAATTATTAATATAATTATTTACTATTAATAATTTAATATCTAAACTATAATATATTAAACCTATTATTTAACCTTACCCTAATTTATTATTAATATTAACTATAATCTAGGTTATTTTTATTAAAAAACGCCTAGAACGTTATAGATATTCTAAAATTATATTATATTTATTAAAGTTTATTAAATTATAAAAAACAAACTTCTTATACTTTTAGATTTTAATAAAAAAAGAATTAACTTTTATATTAATCTATTTTTTATTATAAAAAAGAATTCCTTTTTTAATATAATAAAATAAATATAACTTATATTTTAGTTTTTTTTTAAAATAACTATAAACAATTTATAGTTTTAAGAAATATATAATTATTTATTACTTTACTATTTACTAATATAATAAAATAATATTTTTTAATTTATAGTTCTACTATTAAATAAAACTATTTATAATAGCTTTTATTTATAAAATTAAAAAACCTTATTTAATAATTATCTTATAACTCTTTTATAAATAATTAATCTTATTTTTTACTTTTAAATTATAAATTTTATAAATTATTATACTATTTTTAGTATTTAATATATTTTATAACTTATATTACCTTTATTAATCTTTTAGGTTTTTTTTATAAGTTTAAAAATCAAAGCTTTATTTAAATAATTCCTAGATAATTTTTATAATAAAATATTTTTATGTAATTATTATTAGTTTAAATATTTATTAATATTAATTTATAAACTTAGCTTTTTAATATTTTTTATATATAAGTTTAATATAATTTTAATAGTATATATTTTAATAATTAGCCTATAAAGATTTATTATATTATAGACTATTTTAATATTTTAAGATTCTTTTTATTATAGATTTCTTTTTTAAATAAATAAACTATTAATATTATTAATAAAAGTTTTTTAATTAATAATTATTTTTATAAAATATTATATTTATATTAATAAGTAGTTTATAAGTATTAAATAATATTATTAAGTTTTTTTTAATAAATTCTATTAGTCTTTTTTTTATTATATTTTTATTTAAGTATATTAATTTATTAAAAAAGCTTTAAATATTAATTTATATTATTTTTTAAACTTTAATAAATTAAATATTTATTTTTAAAATATATTATTTAATTTATTAAAATATAATTTATAATTAATTATTATTTAATAATAATATTAATTTATTTATTTATTTTTTAGTTTAAGGGTTAGCTTTTATATATTTTTTTGTTTTTTTTAAAGGATTTATAGTTTTTAAAGAAATATTTTATTTTATTATAATTATAGTATTTTACTTTTTTTCCTTTTAGGTTATATTAAGGTTTATTTAATTTAATTTATTATTATTATTTTTAATAATATAATTATTTTTAGATTTTTAATAAGTTTTATTTTTTTATTTTTATTTATAATAAGTATATTATTAATTATTAATTTTAATAATTATTTTAATATATTTTATAAAAGTATTTAATAAGTTTTTTTAAAAAATTTATTTTTAATATTTTTTTAATCTTTAATAAAATTAATTTATTAATAATTTATTATTTTAATTAAATTTTAAAATAATTTATTTAAATATAATAATATAATCTAAGACTAATTCTTTTTAATAAAGATTTTAAAATAAAAAAAAGTTTTTATTAATAATTTTATATATTTTTTTAAATTCTTTAATAAATTTATTAAAGTTTTTAAAAAAAATTTTATTTATTTATTTTTTTTACTTTTTAAATTATTATAATAGTTTTTTATAATAAATTTAAATTATTATAATAGTTTTTTATAATAAATTTAAATTATTTTTTAATAGGTTTTTTTATATAAATATATATATAAATTACTTTTATATAGTTTTTTTAAAATATTAAAAGTAATAATTATAATAAGTTTTTAAGTCTATAATAAAAGCTTAAAAAAATATTATTTTAGGTTTTTTAAAAAATAATCCTAGGTCTTTTAGTCTAAGAATTTTTTTAATATTTTTTTTATTTTTTATTTATTTTTTTTAAATTATTAATTTATAACTAAAATTTTTTTTTAATTTTATTAAATAATATAATTAATTATATTAAAATAAATACCTAAAGTAATTATTATTTTTTATTAATTATAATATTTAATATTACTTAAAGTTATAATAATCTATTAAATAAAAATTATTAATATATAATATTTTAAATATTTTTTAATAAAAATAACCTAAATTATAATTAATATTAATAATAAATTAAAGTAAGGTTAAGTAATAAATTTAATATATTATAGTTTAACTATTAGATTATTAATAATAAATAATTATATTAATAATTAATTAAATATATAAAAAAATATAAATTAATATATATAATAATTAAATTTATTATAGTTTAAATAAATATAAGGTTTTATTTTAATAAGAATAAATTAATAATCTAATACTTATTATAATTATTTAATAATTCTATGTTTATTTAATAATCTTTTGCTTACTTAATAATTCTATGTTTACTTAGTAAATTAATTTTTTAAAAGTAAGCTAGATTAATAATATAATTAATTAGTTTATTTAAGATTCTACTATAGTTATGCTAGGCCATAATAAGCATAAGTATTCTTAAAAGTAGGTCTTTTTTTAGTGTATAACCTAGACGTGAGGTGGGGTTATTATATAAATATTATTATTAAAAATAACTTTTAATTTTTAATTTAATTTTTAATAAATAATATATTTATTATTAAATTCTTTTTTAATAATTATTTTTTTTAAATTATTAATTTTATTAAAATCTTTTTAAATAAATTTAATAATATTATAAAGCTTTTTAATTAATTTTTATATTTTTTAATAAATAAAATTATTATTAAAATATTTAATTTTATTAAAAAATTAAAACTTTTATTTAAAAGTTTTATTATTTTTTTTATAAAAAAGAATTTAATTAATAAAATTAAAAATATAATTATAATATTATATTTATTATTTAATAATATTAATTTTTATTATATTAAAAAATAACTTTTAAAAAAATATTATATATATATATTATTAAAAATAATATTATTTAATATTATTATATTAAATTAATTTATAATATTTTAATTTTATATAATTTATTATATTATATAAATAAGGTTTTTTTTATATAAGTATTAAATTATTATTAAAAAATAAAAAGATATAATTATTATTTTTTTAATAAACTTAAAAAATAAATAATTATTATTATTATTATTAATTTATTTAATAAAATTTAAAAATTAAAATTAAAATATATTTTTATAAAAATATTTTATAAATTCTTTTTATATTATATTTTTTATTAATTAATAAAATAATTAAAAAATAATTATTAATTAATTTAATTTTATTAAATTTAATTATATAAATTAAAGTTAAAGTTTTTCAAAATATATTAAAAAACTTTATTTTTAAAAATAATAAAAAAATAATTTAAATTAAAAATAAATTTAATATAAATTTTTTAAATTTATTTTATATAAATTTAAAAATATAAAAATTTTAATTAAAATTATTTATAAATTAATAATTTATTCAAAAGATTTATAAAAATTAAATTTAAAAAAGATTTAAATATATAATATTATTATTAAAAATATATTATTATTAAAATTATAATTATTATTTTAAAAAAATTAATATTATTATTATATTTATTACAATATTTATAAATTTAAAGAATTTTATATATATAAATCTTTTTATTTTAAATTTAATTTTTTTAAAAATATTATTTTTTTAAAAATTATATTATTAAAAATAAAATATTTATTAATAAATATAATTATAAAAAGATTTAATATTAAATTAAAATTATTAAAATTAAATTTTATAAAAAATAATATTTTTAAAAAAATAAAAAACTATAAAATAATATGTTAAAAATAAAAAATATTAAATATTATAAAATTTATTATAAATTAATATTAATATAATTATTAAAATTATATAATTAAAATTCTATTATTTAATATAAATATTTTATAATATATTATAAATAATATTATTTATTTTATATTATATAAATTAATATTTTATATATTAAAAATTTAATTTTTATATAAAATAATAATTTATATAATTTAATTAATAAAATATTTAATATATTAATACTAAAAATTATAAGTTTAATTTTTATTATAAATATAAATTTTATATATTTATATAAGCTTTATAATTAACATAAATATATAAAATATTTTTTTTATTTTTATATATAAATTAATTATTTTTTAATTAATTATATTTTTTTTAAGATTCTAATAAATATATCTTATACTTATTAAATCTATTAAATCTAAGGTCTTAAGTATTTGATCAATTAAATATAGGAATAACTTTAGACTTGATTATTTGATTAGTTAGGCTTGATCAAGTGTTTGATTGGGCGGCAGCGCCGCTGTTGGATCCGGTCACAACAGTTTAAGAGCTTGGATTGTTTGAGGAAATGCAATGCGCGGCTGTAACGATGTGAGTGGGGGAGATGATAGAACCGCCACAAATATGAGAACCGCCCTGCCGCAAACTGATTTGGTATGAGAATTGACTAGGCTGGGCAACACTGCCGCCCACAATCGAATCGTCGGCCTTGGTGAACCGAACCAAGATAGCCAGAACAAAAGCAATAGAGTGGAGACTAACGAGAGCCATATCGAATAAGTTGTTGCAGTAGATTTAAAAGTTGCTTGTACAAGTAGATACGAGTAGAATATTCGGGATCCATTATGAGGTTGCATGTCAGCATGGGCTTTATATCTACAGCCAGCCCTAGTCTCCTGCATCAATGATACCGGATATTGTGTAGGACAACTGATTGCATGACGTGTACAAAATAGGAAAAGATGATATTACCTATGTGCAAGCTCTCGCGAGCTGAACTGATGGGTATGGTTGAAGGTGGAGTATCAAGCTTAGAGGGACTCAACTTAAAGTAGCCAAAAACACAAAGCAGTCCTTTACATGTAGTATGCTCCGCCCTCGGAACTATACTATGTATGTTATCCTTATCTCAAGACGGGAATTCGAGCTGGATAGTGGCGTCTTCCCACTCCGCTGAGTGAAATCTGGATAAAAGACATGATCCTCAAAACGAGTTAACTCATGTTTGCAGAGCAACCAAAAGTGAGACAAGGCAAGGCTTTGTTCATACAAGTAAAAGCGCAAACGGCAGAAGTGGTGGTCTGTCAGAATTCAAGAAACTATTACTTGGAGTACCTATTTTGTTGGATATGAATCATTGTAAAAACAAATTACCAAATCTACTCTATGGCGCAATGAAGCTCAATGCCCTATTCTACGCAAACGACAATCACCACATCAGAGCATCCTAAATCTCTCTTGAATGCCGCTAATACTGTCACTATTAGCTGCTCACATCTTCTGTAGAAGGCAAAGTAAGGCGTGTTCAAGGAATCATGGAGAAAGACAGGAACATCATTTATGCAGACACACTCACATTGGGACTTGCTACGGCCGAGGATCTAACAAGTACACTGAGTTTAAATGCACAATCCTATTCTAAAACCATTTCAAAGCGTTGTCCGGAAGTATGTTACAGACAATCTTTACTAGTATGCGTGTGGGATCTCCATCATAGTTCTCAAAGTCCTCCCCGAAAACATCATACGGCTGAACAAAGGCGCCCCTGTCGCTAATTGCATCTGGTTTCAGCCCACTCAGGCGATTGAATATTATCTTCATGTCTCGGGGGTTTTGGCCGCTTCCAGAGCTGTCGCTAAGTGACTGGGGTCGTCGGATTCTATAAATTGATTGTGAATCTTCAATATATAGAAGACCATAGCCGCAAGGCCCGAGGTATAGGTCGTAGCGAAAGAACTGCCCCTAAAAGTCTCTCCTGTTTTGGTATGGCGGATCTCTCCGGGAAGGAGGAAGTCGACCTTTGCATTGCGATTCTCCGCAATTGACTCACCACTTAGAGTCGCAGAGCCGATCTTGATGACATCGTCGAGTCCAACGGGAGCACACTCCAATGTATCCTCTCCAATACCTTTGTCGGGAAGAGATCCAAAAAGTATAATATTCTTGCTCACGGCCTCCTTGATGAGATCGATGAACTCTTTCTCATGCTGTTCTGCCTTGCTCCCTTTCTTTTTGAACGTCCAGCTCATGGAGATCACATCCACTTCCATATCTATCGCCCATCTGAGAGCCTGTTTAGAACCTCAATGTTAGTTTATTAATCGTAACTATATGTGCCATTGCTTACTTGATTGCATGATAAAATTGTAAACTTCTGGTTCTCTTGCTTCCGCGAGTCGTCCAGTCGAGCAATGTACAGCTCTGCCCTTGGACACATTGTTCGAATGCAGCGTGCCATTTCCGTTCCATGCTCACCGGGACCTGCAAAATAAGCCGGCTTTCCCGGCCAAAATGACCGGCCATGTTGTATGCCATGGAGATCCTCTAGTCTAGCACCGTCATCAAGCAGAGCGACTTTAACAGAGGGTAGCTCAGAAGGCTTGAGGTTTAGTATAAATGACTTGAATTCTTTGAGTCTTTCAACCCAGTCTGCGGGATTTCGACTACTACTGGTGAGTTTTTATTCGTGAGATTTATGAATTCGCATCCGAGAACGTACCTGATCTCCGAATCCTTGCTGCGCCTGTTCTTCTGGTCCGGGTTGCTCGTATCGTCGTGTTTCTCGTCATGGATCTTGATGATGATGTTGGATGACTTGAGTAACTTGCAGCTCTTCTTAAGCCTCTTTCAGAAATCTTCCTCGTACTCTTTGCAGTCTCCTCTATCATTGTTATTCTTGTGACCATCAGCAATGGTCCTATGATATCCACATAAAATCCGAAACTTACACTGGGAAAGATATGAACAATCAACCTTTCAAGCTATGGTAATGTTAATTATGTGAGCTATCGCGTTGTGTAGTAACTCACATGGAGTAACTTGGTCAACCCCGAACAACATGCCCAACTTCCGAGGACAGCCGTATTTCCATTGGAGTAAAGCCAGACTTCTCGAGCTGTTGGGGCAGCAATTGCAATAGTTTCGCTACAGATGTCAAACTTCTTCCACTTCCAAACAGAAATGTCGAAATTTAGATCCAATTTATCGCCCCGGAGACATCTTCGAATAGCAGCGTTGGAGTGCGGTTCGGGGCCACTGTCATCAATATTGATAGTCAAGATGTTTGTCACGCCGCCCTCTCATAACCACTGAAAAAGGCTAACGTATGGATCACGTTCTGATTCTCGTTCTCTTTTTTTCGCTATTAGTGAGCCCGGAAAATTGTTGATGTTCAGAGCGTTGGTCCGCTGATGTTGACCTGGGCTTCGGTGCGGGTCGCCAGTAGAGTAATTTGAGATAAGCCAAGACAGTCTCAAAGAGCATCCCTGATTGATGTCGCATGGTTTCGATGGACTGGCTAGTTAGATTGAGGAAAAAAATGTCGTTCTGCTCGAATATGTAAGACATGCACGATGTAGCTGGCAAATCTTCGTGCGCAGCGATACTAACATACTTAACTTTGTATTCCAATATAGAAATATTCTCATCTTCTCCCATTCCTCCTTATCATCATCGTCATCTTAGTCCCCATAATTATTGCCCACTAGCGTGGTAGCACCGATGCAGATTCTCTTGAAGAATTCCTCAGCTTTGCGTCTTGAATCCCCCTTTTCACCGTTATTGGTTCCCTTCAGCCCAGTCAGTAGATGGTACGCAGACTTTCCGTCTTTTTTTTGTAGCAAAGATTGACTTTGGAGCCCGATTAACCAAGACTGTAATAATTTGGAAGACAAGATTGTAGTTAAAACCCTCAGGATTGTACAGCAGGATAGCCTTATGTAACGCTGTGCTGCCATCGTGGTCTCCTCTTGTGAAAACAGAGTCGGGAAACAAACTGAGAAGAGTTTTGAAAATGTCTGGAGAGATGATTTGACCGTTTTGGTTCGGCCTCGTATCAAACAGCGCATCTCGTAGGAGGCACTGTAGGTAGGAAATCAGTCTTCGATGTCAAGAGCATCTCTTAATAGTTTGCGCAAGGTCTTGTCTTCTGAAAGAAGTTTTCGATATCAATTCTCTCATGAATGCAGCCATGTTTCTGTTCTATACCATCATTGCCTGCAGTTGAATCATTCGTAGGACTTTGGAGACTGGCTTGAGACCTAGATGAGCCCCGGGTAGAGTTTTTCTGACAATGATTTCTGCGCGCCTGGGCTACTTGAGACAGTGGGCAATCCTGCTGGCCATTGTCGCATATTTCATGTTCATCGATCGAATTGAGCACCAGGTCCGGTATTAAAAGATTGATAATTCTAAATAAAAGTGATACGTGACGTTTTGGAGCTTCAAGCATCGGTATCTGCGAGCGGTCATCTCCGTTACCGAGCGCTCCGAGCGAAATGTAACGAAGCGATTCGATGAGATAAGGGTCGATTGGCTAGTTGTGGAGAGGCAGTTGCAAACATGGAGCCACCTCACCCACAACAGAAGAAAGCTGATAATAAAGGTCACTTTCAACTACAAAGAGACTAAAACAGCTGGCCCTGCTGGACAGGGCTCTACTAACGGCCAGCTTGCAGAGACACAAGCTCGACGTGAAGCCGAAAGATCTGTTTTAGGCCGCACAGCCGCTTGGGAGCATGTATTTGCTCTGTTTAGTTGCCCAGGCCCCCCATGTGGCCGAGGTCCCTATTGCTGGCAAGACCCTAATACTAAAAAGCACTACAAGCTTATGGGGCATCGGTTTAGGAATCTCGTTAAGTCAGTGCAAAGAGGCGAGGGTATAAACAAACACGAAGGTATGCCTAGAGAGATTCGCAGCGAGTTATATGCTGAGAAGCAACAGCAATCATCTCGGAAGCGAAAGCGAGCCAATTCGGGCTCTTATGCCACTGGCATCCCTGCTATACATATCCATAATATTATTACTGGTCAGCCTGACACAACGTCAGCCGATGCCGGAGTGAGGTCTACCCCTGAAGTGGCATCATTGCGTTGTGCTGTGGAAGGTCTAGCAATGCGAGATGATGTAGCGGGGGAATACTTTGCATACATGGTTCACGGGTTAGAATACAGGCGCTTTAGGAAGAGTATGACCGAGCTTGCGAGCTGGCACTAGGCAAGGGTCTTGATCTTGAACCGATCCATGATGATCAAGACAGTGCGTATTAAATCCTTACCGATCATGGCATAATGGAGGGTCCAGCGCGACGTGTTGTCCGCGATGTTGAGACTTTTCTTAATCAGCAAGAATAGGAGCCCATCATTCTAGGAGAAAGTACCTCTAAGGTCCTACTAGGTATATAAAGCTATTAACAACTACCTAATCATAGACAGTGCAAAGGCTAAAGCGAAAATGAATTGTCACGACATGGGTACATATACTTGAGAATAACTACATGCCAAGTGGTGCATGTAAGGCACATGCGTATCCATATGACGGCCACACAACTGAGGTCTCTCTGTTTGCCATGCTTCCATGTTTGCATTGGGTGTCACCCTCTGGTTACTAATACTGCCCCATGAACGCATAATCTGTAACCTCACGCTCCACAAGAAATGTAGTCAAGTCGAAGAGGCCAGAATTGGGATCTTCTTATCTACACCCAAAGCGCATATACTACAATTATATCGCCTACAAGTTGGTTTATACGGCGCGTACTTTATTAAGTGTATCACAACGAGCCGAGGGAGCTGGGCATTTTTGTGGGCATATACAATCACGTGATGGAATTCCAGAAGAGAGATTTCTGTCCAACGTCATTGCTGATTCGGCCTCGTGGCGAGCCCACTACTCCACCAGACTACATCATAACCCGCTTGCTTTATCGAACTCATATCCTAAAATGATGGAGGTACCTTTACATGCTCGGCAAGTAATTGGTATATTTTACAGAATACATTAACAAAACATAGGCCGCTACACTACCCTCAAGCAAAGAAGAATCTACCGTTACAATCCGTATCGGAACGAATGACTATCTTGTCGATGTTACTAGGATGCCATACTTTGAATCCTACATAAGGTTTCAACAGTCCACTGGTCAGAATACCACTGCAGTGGTAACCCACGATGATTTACCCTTCTTTGACATTATAAACGACGGAGTTACCAACGGGTTTCGCCAATTCTTTCGCAAGATGCCTACCCAGCTCGATGACTACCACGTGCTCTGCGAAACACTCGAATTTCTATGTGTTGATGTTGTATCGAACCGCAATTTGCATGACATCATGAAAGACTTGAGAACAGGCAAGATGGACTGGGATCCGGAGGAGAGGCGAGACGTTACATTCAGGAGCCTAGCAAGAGACTCGGCTTTTCGACTTTTATACCTGTTCCTCTTGGGTGACTTCAACTCGGAGGTTAAGGATACCAACGCGGCATACAATGCAGCATTGTTTGTCGTCTCTCATCGCGCAATTTTCAAACTAAAGGCCCGGAAAATGGTCCGAGAAGCATTTGAGGAGCGGTTTGATATTTCGGACAAGCAGCTAAAGGAGCTGAATAAATGGACAATCGACAGTTCTTTCTCTGAAGAGGAGGAGGATGTGACCACTGCGGCGGAAGACACCGACTTTGGCTCGGATTGGTCGTATTGAAAAACCAATCTACACAGTTTCCGCTCATAATACTTTGTATTATATATATGGAAGCTGATCGTCCACGGCTATAGGGTGTCCACGGTGTTACAGGGCGCCACTCTAGTTCTTAAAAAAGTAGCCTGGCTCTGTATTATTCTTTTTCTGCTCTATATCTTGCAAGAGGTTTATGCTAATCCTCTGCCCAATCTGGCCCTACCTCGATAACACTAAAAGTGTTGGAGGTCTCAGCCCTTTTACCGGAGTCAGCAGTAATCAGGGGCTATGAAGAGCCTTCCATTGTTTTTATAACTGAATTATATGACCACTTGGATTATAAACTACCTATTATACCTGGTGTCTAGGCTCTTAATCTTGCTTGGTGAGTTGAGAGGCTAGTATCGACTCTAATTGCCCTTTTACTCTACTGTTGTATGAGAATTTTGAACATATGCCTCCCATAGGTCCTAGACACGTCGTGGTGAGTTTGAGAAGTTCTTGTCATTGACTACTAAATGCAGCATGTTCAAATGGCAGACCGTCGAAAAAAGAAGAACAAGATACGTACCCAATTGACAGCACCGGGGCTGCTGAACATTGTTCCAATTTCTTCTAATGTTGGACTTAGAACAAAATGCGATGTTTGTGCGGCTTCCGATTGTGAATTTAAAACACGAAGGGAATTGAACTCGGTATCTATACCAATCAGTGAAGCAATCCGATCAAACAAATCAAATCCGGGCCCTGGATTTGCGTATTTGAAGCTTTGGTGATAGTATGTTTGTTTGTTTGCTCGATTTGATGGTATTTGAATTGTCTCAGGGTTGTAAAATGAAACTATCGTGAAGCTATTTATATATTATTTTCTAAGCATTGCTATGGGCTCTTTTCTTCGTTATCCACACCGTTTTCTTACCTTCGATCGCCGGTTTTCTTTTTGATTCGTGATCACCTCATTTACTAATAGTTTATCAAGAGAGAGTAACGCCTCCTAAGGATACTGCGCCCTGCCGTATCCAGCTCTTCATGCATTCCAATTGCTCAAGGGTTCCTGATTTCATCAAGAGCCTCTGTGACGAGAGCGTTAGCTTGGCTTGACTGAAAGTTCTCTCGCATTCAGCTGCCATTGCGGGAATAGCAAGAAGGTCTAATGCAAGCTGACTAAGTGTTGGAAATAAGGTTTGCTGTGATATCCACCATTGTACAGGATCATCAACTTCTCGCGGTTGAGGTAGTTGGAGATATCGCTTAAGCTCGGAGATTTGATCAGGCTCCTTTGGCGTTGTGTTCGTCATCCACTGGTGGAACCTGGAGGGCTCCTTTCGTGATAAAAACATAGGCTGAGGAACCGGGGGGTTGGAGGTTGATCAATAACAAAGAGGTTATCGTGTTGACGATACCACTGCTCCCAATAGCGTTCCAAACCCTCAATAGCATTATCAAACCAAATCGCTTGATCAGGATCATTCCACCGCTTCTTAAGCCATCGGAAATTATATTGTGGATGTAGTATCACAGAAGCAGCGAAAAGGGGCGAGTCCCCAAGCTTTGTATAGTAATTGTTTAATTTCTTCCACGCATTTGTAATTGATAGCCGAAGATAGGCTTTGGAGTCAGCTTGAAGCCCTTGAAGTCGCCTGAATTGATCTTGCCGCTCGTCGGATTGGTATTCGGCTCGTATGTGCTGGGGGAGACTCTGCCACGAGGCCATCGGAAGCGACTGTGATCTTGGTGTATTTTGCTGTGATAATTGCCTTTGAGAACGTGTTGATGCCCTCTTTGTCACTAACGGCATTTGGCTTGAAGTCTGTTCAATTTGCTCGTCAGTTGGGCTATCAAAAAATGCCTTCCAAAACTCAAGATCATCAAGAAGATACTCAATGCCGGTCAGGACTTCCCAAAGCTGGCCAAATCCGCCGGCCTTGGCGCGGCTTTGACACTGCATTGTCTGCTCATAAAGAGGCTCGAGGATCGCCTTGACCTCTGT
Source organism: Cladobotryum mycophilum (assembly GCA_036429605.1). Lineage (NCBI taxonomy): Eukaryota > Fungi > Ascomycota > Sordariomycetes > Hypocreales > Hypocreaceae > Cladobotryum > Cladobotryum mycophilum. The sequence continues at coordinate 3,532,228 of JAVFKD010000016.1, read as the reverse complement.
GAGAAGCCGCCAATCCTCAATTATGAGAACATCTTCATTTGGAATTCGATTCGATGGATCAGGCTCGAGCTGGCTTCCATGGATGAAGGCTTGGATGTGTGCCTGCTTTTTAATAGCACGATCAAGCATTAGATAAGTCGAATTCCATCGTGTATCGTTGTTCATAATAACCTCAAGCTCTTTATCCGATTCCTCGAAGAGTACAAAGTCCTCTGTATTAAGCTCGTGGGCGCTGTGTTGGAAGCGTTCACTTCGCTGTGGAGAGCTTCGAATAAACTTCACAATGTTCCGAAGCTTTCCAATTGGCCCCCTCCTTCTCCAATGCCTAAGATCTTTATCAATATCCTTAAGAGCCTCATAATGCTGTGATTCTTGCTCAAAGGTCTCACTATCCTCTCCATAAAGAAAAGCCCGACCAACTAGGTTAAGAATATGACCAAAGCATCGCATTCGACGGTCAGAAGCATCTGAGGGCATCATCATAGGGTTCAGAAGCTGGAAGAGATGTTGTATACAGGTATCATTATTTGTGGCATTATCACAGATAATAGTACCAACGCGATCTTCAATATCCCAATCTTGGATGACTTTATGGAGTGTTGATGCGATATTATTGCCGGTATGAGCCCCATACTGTTGCCGGAGGGCAAGAAGGCGATGTTGATGTATTCCATTAGGGTCTGTGAAGTGTGCAACAATGCCATTTATTGCAAGTCTATTTGGCGAGGTCCAGAGGTCAAAGCCAAGATGCACCTTCGTCAGGGCATTCTGAAGCTCATCACGAATAATTTTCTTATTGTCATTGAAGATAGTATCTAGCATTTGACGTTGGTTTGTTCTATTCAATGATAACCCAGAAAAAAGCTGCATATTAAGATCCATCATCAAGCTGCGGATAAAAGGATCGTCAAATGTATTGAACGCTTCATTGGAGTTGATGATATAACCAAGGGCTAGCTCATGAAGCTTATGGACTTGGTTCTTTGGAAAAACCGTAGATATTCGAGTTCGTTTCGGGGGAGGCTGATCATCGGTATCAGAGCTTGTAGTCGAGCCGCCGGATAGAGATCGATAGATTCGATGAGCCCGTTGAAGATGCTCTTTTGCAGAAGTCGTAGCTGATGCCTTAAAGGGCTTAGAATGACCCATATGATCACATCGTCGGCAGACCCAGAAAGCATCGCCTAAGAGATAAGGTTAACTAAATAAAAACGCGATAAAAGAGAGCTTACCATATTGATCTAAAGGCGTAATTTCCCGTATAAAGATCCCTTCATTTACGATCCAGCTGGTCCGGCCTCGTGAGCCTTTCTTGCTCATCAAATCGTCGTTCACGTATCGTTTTCCCTTCCAAGTGGCGACCAGCATGTTATTGAAGGTCTCGCAAGCTCGAGGGTTATCTTGGGAGGGCGGTATTAGCTGCTGGATAATGCCGCGAGGGCGCGATGCATTAAAAACCGTGAGACTCATCGTCAAGGCCAGGGTAAGGTGGTTAAGGCTGTGATGTTGTAATTGTGGTGTTGATCATAAGAGGCATCACGAACGCGATGTGATAAAAACGCGAAAAAGAATAGTATGAGCTTAAACCTTATTGCCCAAAAAAAGGTAACTAACCAATCAAAAGCCCGTATAGTCTAATGGTATCGTAATTAGTCATAATAGCTAAAAGGTTGTAGGTTTAAATCCCAAGTTTATCCACCCAAATTCTATCATTTTGTACTAAAAATAGCTACGGAAAGGATATATTCCGAGACATTCTACCTACCCTAAATTTGATAAATATATCAAATATTCAGCCTTGAACAATTACTTATTTGGGACTGTGAATAGCTTTAAATTATTTGTTTGTTTGGTTGTTTGTTTATTATGTTTGATCGGATTGCTTCACTGATACCAATCAGTCATGCTGTCTGCCAACTCAAGGGAAGCCAACCCACTTTGACTTGCGCAAGGAAACTTTCCTTCCTGATGAGCCGTGTCTTGGGTATTTTGAGTCGATGTGGAGCTTTCCCGGCCTTCAGAGTTTGTAGAGAGTTTATTGAGCATAACTGAGAGCATATTAAAAGCCTGTTGGGCCTCGGTTGAGCTTGTTTTAAAAACATCCCAGAAACGATGAGAGCTCTGAAGGGCTCTAGCCAGCTCGTCTCGACTATGCTTTGGCCGGATATCCCCCTCGTTATCATCTAATGACATTGTTGGCGATTGAGGGCGAGAACTGAGCTCGAGGCATACAATCATCGCGGCCAATAAGAAATCATGTTGTTCAAGAGATGTAACAAACCATTTCTCTCGATAGAGCATGCCACCAACTTGCACTTCTTTGAAGATATTCGCTTGGTGTGCTAGAATCGTTACAGCCGCGTCAACACACGACAGTCTTGAATATCTGTACTTTGAGTCCTCATAAGATTTCGTCATGTGGTGGCGATGTAAGATGCATCGTCCTGTTTGAAAGAGGAGTTCAAGATGGTATCTACGAATTAGCATATGAGCGGGTTCGGTGATGGAATCTTCTAAGCTAGCCATCCGGAAACGTGGTGGAATCGACTTGCACTCATCATTCAGACGCTGATCTAGTGCCATGATTTCCTCGTAAGCATCAACACGTACCAAGCATAATTGACTGAAGATGGTTTGGAATACGGATAGGAGTCGTGCCTTGGTGATTGTATACAATATAGGCGTAATTTCTGTCTGAAGTCGCGGCTGTGGAAGCTGAACTGAGTCAAGGTTGAAATCCTCGTCTAGGAGGTTACTTGGTGGTCGTATATCGCATTGCCGCTCTTGTATCATTGACGGCAATCCAAGTTGACATGAAAGAAGAGCATCGAGTTGCAGAGTGATTGCCCAGACACGTCGTCGCATCTCGCCGCGAAACGGGGAGATTTGTGGGTAATTATCTGGATCTCGATGATATCCCATCCGCATTGCCAGTCGGATGGCAACGCCAGACAAAACCCAGACCCCTACATGAGCATCGCGACGTCGCACGAATTCACTCTGAATATTGAGGAGAAGCGCCTCCATGGTATACGTGCCAGGGATAGTTGAATACTTTGAAATGATGAGGCACTCAGTGGACCGACTTCGGAAGGTATCCATCATTTCCATAGGGTCGCTGAATGACTCTGGCAACTCATCCTGTGATCGCACGTAGAGGAAAGTTCCCATGAACATGATTCCAAAGAGTACACTAATCCATTCAGTTGAAGTGCCTGACTGATCGAGCCAGAAACGCTTATACTAGAAAGAAAACTCCATCAGTGATAAAACTCAACAAGGAATGGAATATATACCTCTTCTTGAAAGGTTGGTGCATGAATAAGTACTGGAAACATGGTCAGCATTGTTGCAATATGCAAGAATACGGTCTCGTACCGATTGAAGCCTCCATCGAATTGAAATACCGAGATACCAGTCTGTCAGAGACCTCCCTGGATGGAATGTCAAGCAAAACTTCTGCCAGATTAGACACTTCCCGCGTTCCTTCAAGAAGCATGGGCCCGCTAGGGTGGCTCTGTTCGGTCGGATGCGCAGGGTCTGCTACATTGCCTTGGTCGACGAACTCTCTGATATTCGCAATCTAGAGAGGTACATCATCAGTTTATGCCCTAGGTTTGGTCAAAATAGTTTCTTACTTCAGTGCAGATTGCTGCCCAATGGGTGGCAGACACATAAACAGTCTGGTTGCTATTCGCTATCATCCGGCCTGCGTTTGCCTCGGGTTGCTCACTGTGGGATGTGCCAGAGCCTGTTGGCTGACGTAAAGTGGCAAGCAACGTGTCATCGTAGGAGATTTGTGTGTCTCTAGAATTCGTTGTAGGGGTCACTTCCGGATCTAATGGACGTTGTGCCACTATCGTTCTAACAAGCTGCTCTAGATGGCGGATACGAGCATCAAGGTGCTCGTTGCCATCCTGATTTCGCACAGAACTTCGGCCTCGTGGTATGGGTGCGTATTTGCAATCAACATTGCGTGCAAGGCAATTGCCACATGGTTCATTTCGATCACATCTCAGCCTGACCAAACTGATTAGCAGATGGTGTGAGACGGAACCGCAATAACCCACTTTCTCTGCCGACACGAAGCGCAAGACACAATTAACCTAAAGCCTTGCATATCTTGTCAGATATGAAGAATAAGCCTATGGACAGTTCAGAGATGGCACGTAAGGGTCGGAAAGCGATGATGCGTAGAGAGAAGTAAGAGTTGACCGCACTAAGTAAACAGAACGTTGCCAAACGAAAGCGGTCTGCAAGAGATGCTAGATTAGCCTTGAATGTACTGTCACATGACCGACAGTGACTGACTCAGCCTACATCTATGACGAGCTTGACTTTGCCACATCCAGAACCCTCCCCCAAGGTCTACTATGCTCCTGTGTTCAACAGAACGGGAACTTTTAACTACTTCTGGATCTATACATTACTCAGTTTCAGAGGGTGACGCGCAGAATTGATCAAAGGCTAGTGTATATATTGTAGGCTAATCACAAGATTTGGACATGCCGTCTTACTATAGACCAGGTCTGTTCGTATCAAGCTCTGTAATTCGATGGTAGGAGGGAGTGATCGATCGAAATACCCACGCAAACTTCATTACTTAGATATAAACTACTTGTATAGACTTAGGGCTCTTTGAGAAATCTAGTCTCGGCAAGGACTCAAAATCATCGGCCCTTCTTCCATCAACCTTCCGCAACCCTCATCGGATCGCAGTATCCATCAAAGGAGTTTCAATTGATCCTCACTATGTTGCCATAGTTTTGCATTCATCTTGGCATCATTCAACCAGTCATCTGCTTGTGAACTAACCTTTCCCACTGGGACGAGAAACTTTCCTCCTTGAGCGAGTGCAAGGGAGCTGGTAGCACAAAAGAGGGAGTTGAGCGCGCCCTCCAGAGGCGTAGTGCGAGCTGCAACTTTCATGGCGACTCGTACGATGGTTCCGAGTACTGTCGGATCATGACCTTGGAGATTTGATCGTACAATACCGGGATGAACGGAATATGCAGTAACTCCTACTGCACGGTTAGCGTCGACACCTCCAATGCAATCTTAGACACTCACCCTGCGAGCTATACCGATCATTCAACTCCTTGGCATGACGGATACTGGCTTGCTTAGAATGTCCATATCGCTGCCTAATGGTAAATCTTTGTCAGTGGTAAGCAGCTACAGACATACTACCGTACTTACCACAACTCCGTCATTCCTTTGGTGTCCGTCATATTCACATTGTCCAACAGCATCGTTTTAGGGCCGAAAAATGCTGCATCGCTCGATACGTTGATCACGCGCACACGATCCCGGGTACCTGACAGAGACGCAATTGACAGAAGCAGTGGCATAAGGATCGACGTTAGAACATAAGGCGCAAGGTAATTGACCTGCCACTGCTTCTCGAATCCATCAACTGTGAGGTCATATGGAACAGTCATGATCTGGCGAAGGGGAATTAGTCAAGGCTAGGTAAAACAGGGGTATTCGAGATGAGGATGAATGAGAAGGAAGAGGAGGAGAAGACTTACGCCAGCATTATTAATCAGTATATCTAAACGAGGTTCCTCCCTGATGAACTTTTCCGGCGCGGCTTTTACGGACTTGAGATCTTGTAGATCAAGTTGAAGGAAATGAAGATCGAGCTTGGCTCCGTCGACCGACCGTACCATTTGCTGGATAGCATCCTCGATCCGCTCTTTGGAGCGACTGGCAATATAGACACGCGCATTGCGGAGGGCAAGTTGCTTGACTGTTTCGTACCCGATACCAGAGTTCCCTAAGACATACACAGTAAGTAATTAGTTGCCCCCGACACGACTCGTCAAGGGCTGCGTTGCTGAAACCGCTCACCTCCAGTAACAATGACGGTATAGCTAGTCAGATCCGGGATGTCGTTTTCTGAGAAGATTGGCTCGGTATTACAGGGCATGTTGTTGATCGATCTTGGGGGCGTGAAGATGTAGAGACGACTGGATGGTAGGTTGTACAGACAGTTGGTTATGCTTGATCAAGAAGATGACGGTGATGTGAATATGGACCCAAGAACAGAATGAAGGGCTGCATGTTAACAAGAACGGAATATAAGTAGTTTGTCGTCATGAATGGATATGCCATGTTCAACATCACCCAAAGACCAATCTATCCGCATCCGGGTAACAACAGTGGGGCGCCGCGGAGCAGCCACGGAGCCCTCCGTGGACCCATCCGCGGATGTGGCTGACGCTTGCCGGAAATAGAACGGAGCAGTCATCTTATCGACTGTGAGGGTCGAAATCAGTCCTAGACTGGGTAATCAAATGGAACCTTGGAACGTGCGTGAATCACTTATCCACAATCCTCACCGAGACCTCAGACCTACATCTAGGTTTTAAGCCATTACAGGCGGCAGATAGCCATGCCAGGCAGCCGAATACCAAAAAAATGCTCAAAATCACTGCAAGAGCTAAACGAAAAAAGGGGGCGATGATTGAAGTGAGTTTGCTCCATATAGACGATCTTTTTTCCCAGTCAGTCGCGCAGGTCGAAATGTTCACTAGAAACGGTTGCCTCGCCTGTAAGGTTCGAGCATCACAACAGCATAGAAATGTGTCTGTTGGAAGAGGTAATCCTGGGGAGTGTCCAAAACCCGTGCTCAACCATAAATGGGTCATGTCAGAGTAAGACAAAACTTCCAACATGTCTGGCGTACTAAGAAGTCCTATCCTGTGTCAAATCTCGCTTGAAGCGGGGATTGAGGGCTGTTGATAGGACACTTGGGGATAACATGCGCTCGAAGCGAGCGTCAAAGCACCAAGGTTTGCCCGCCAAGTACATGGCTAGCCCTACATCATGATGCCCATATGATCTAACGATGTGAAACCTGTCTTATGTAGACTAACATTGTTTTCAAGCCGTAGTAAGACCGAAGAAAGCGTCGTCATCCCTTTCTCAGTCTCTGTCAGGTGTATGAATAGTGGGTATTCATAATTGACAGTGATAGAAATGTGTGTTTCACAATTGTCAAGGCAAGAAGCGTCGGAAACGTCTAAAAGACCTTTAAATACGCGCGGGTTGTCTGTCAGCCGCCATCCAAGCCCCAAATCGTCATTAGGGGGCACGAGGTTACATGGATTCAACTTCGTGGTGCAATACCAAGTGATTAGCGCACTCAATGTCTCTCCGGCTGTCATATTTGCATGCGACCACTCATTCACGATTATATATCACCATAACTACCATGGTCAATCTTATTCACATCACACTTCACTATTTTCCAAGACTGACATCTCCCATCAAGCGAGGGCATCTTCAAGGTTGTCTCGCTTTCTTCATAACTCACTTGTTTCTGTGTTCGGCACACAAGACCCTCATTCATTTGTAAACACCATGGCTGTGCCACAACATGCTCTCGTCTACCCTGCGATGCCAGACCAAGCTGCCATGCTTTGTCTACCCCAGTATGGTGTAAAACCAGCGCTTCTTTCAAGTCAAGCCAAGCAAGCAAGTTTGGCAAGCAAGCAAGCAAGCAGAGCTTATTTTTTTATCCAAGCAAGCAAGCCTGAATAGCCTCAGGCTTGGTTAAGCTTGACAAGTTTAGGGTAGCCTATTGTCGGATCGGAATAATAATAACCCGGCCTCGGAGCTGGATAAATTTCCTAATTAGGCATGACCCACCCATTTTCAGCCAATCGGCCAATTGTTTTACCGTATCCATACCCCTTAATTCATCGTCAGCCTAACCAACTAGGAATCTTAACACCAGGAATTACATCATGCATCTCAATTATCACTACTAATTATGAATTGCTTTTTGAACGTTTCGCTGCCTCGCGGTATTATTAAGTAGCTCACAGATGCCTCCGAGCCGGCATCATAATCCGATCATGCCTTCGATAACTCTTAATCCCTCGATCACGTTGTCAAGGCCAAATGGCATAGCCGTACCTTTATTCTTGAGGATATTGTCGCGAAGCTCGGCAACCGTGGCCGTTCCTTATTTATCAAGGATCACGGTATCTTTGTCCGAGAGATACTATTAACCGGGAAAGGTCAGGCTCTATTTCTTATTTTAAATACTTTTCTAACGTTCTTTAGGAGATGCTTTTTGGGTATGCAAATACTGCGACGAAGCCGGCTGTTTAAAACCCTTCCCCGTAAATGCAACTTTATCACCATTAAGGCATTTTTTTATAAGTCATAGCATCTTAAAAGAAAGGCATTCAAATACATCAATGCCTATAACCTTAGAATCCGATGACGGGCCAATCCTAAAGCGCATACGATCTCAAGTTATTCTACGATCTAAAGTATAATACACATAAGAATTAGCTTTTGGCTTTTTTCTTAAGAAGAATCAGCCTTTTATTATATTTGAGTCATAATTTTTTTCTTATCTATTACGTGGTATAGATCCTGATCTTTATTCCAAGGTCTTTTAGAATAAGAATAGCTAAAAAAGAGCTTTTGATTCTATTTATAATAAGAAAAAAGCCCTAATTCATTAGTAACTTTATAATGCCCTTACACATATCTATCTTTGCTTTGACCTTTGGACCTCGCCGAATCAATACACGATAATGGCTATAACAGCCCACTTTCTAAGCCTAACTGGAAAGCATTAACAACGCCTTCTTTCCCTTCGAGAGCAATCAGGCTCGCATTCCGGTAAAAATCTTGTATTAACCTTGCTTAAGGTCATTAATGAGTGGGAAATCAGTGATCGAATAAGTACTATTATCTCTAATAACGCCTTTAATAATAATATATGCTTATAGTACCTTTTCCGTTAATTATATCTAACGATAATCGATTCTAATATCACAAAGCGGCGAATGTACTGTTACGGGTATATCCTGAACCTTATTGGTCATGCTTTTCTCTTTGGTAAGGATGCTAATAGCTTTAAGCAGGAGTCATAGATTCTTAAGCTACGTGACTATGACAAAGATAATCTATAGCATTAAAGAAAAAAGACTAATTAGCAAGCTGCGTAACATTATTAAATACATTCGAGTATTACCTTAACGGTACGAGAAATTCCAGAATTATATTAATGAATCTGATTCTCTTGAATTTACACTCTATCAACCGTTAAAGCTAAAGGTTATTCTTAATAATAATACTTATTGGAATTTAACTTTTATGATGATTGATTGTGTACTAATTAAGTAATCCCAAATTAATAGCTTTATTGTGCATGAGGGTATTTAACAATAATGCTATGATAATAGTATACCTAAAGATAATATTCTTACTCTAGAGGATTAGCGCCTTCTTATTGAGATTAAGGAAATACTTTGACCTTTTTATTATTAAACAATACAAACTTAAGGTTTTATACGGCAAAACGGTCATGGTTAATTATGGGAAGTTATTGTTAGAATAGAATATCTTCTTGATTAACTAAAGGATTAGAGAGCTCTATTAGCAACGCCTACTAATAAGCAAATTCAACAGACTTAACGCCAGATACTGGATTCAACTCCCCGCCGACCTCGCCGAGGTTAACGCTCAAATCAAGCACCTGTTTCTACGAATAGCCTGCTATTATACACCCAAGACAAATATCTTCCTTTAACAGATAAGCAATAATGCTATTCTAACCTTGATTTAATATCATAAGAATATATATGGATCTCGGTTATAATAGCTTGGTTAAAATTGAACGAATATTATATAAAGCTCGGGGAATCTCCTCTTTTTGCTACAGCGGTTATTCTATATCCGGGCTTAAGCTTGTGTTAGCTTGAGCACCGTTAGTGTTAAAAGGAATAGATTACCTGGCTATATAAGGCAAAAAAGGAATTGTCTACTTTTTAGGATGATTAGTATCGGCATAAAAGAGATCATCAGCAACCCGATGAACTAATCAATCAGATCTCTGCTCTTAAGCTGCTTTGGCCACGGAAAGAGCTAGGTTATTATAACCAATAGATCAAGAATATAACTATACGGCTATCAGATAATAGCTCAGAGCTTAATTATTATTATCGACTTAACCTTCCTATAAAGACTAATAATCCTGTTCAATAGTGGATCTTACAAAAGGCAGTATTTCTAACTCTGAGCAAGCTTACTTTAGATATCTTTGCAATTCCTATAATGGCTGCTGATTATAAGAGAGAGTTTAGTCTTGCTAAGCTAACATTATTAACACAAAGGCTCTCAATGAACCCGTTAACGCTTGAGATGGTGCATTATATGAAGAATTAGCTATAAAGAGGTGCAATTACGCTTAGTAACTTCCTTTATCAGAGCTCTGCTTAAGATTATAATACGTAACTAGCCAGGTTAGACCTCAATTCAATTGATAATCCTATCAAGCGTATCAAGTACTTGGCAAGCCTGTCAAGCAAGCAAGCCTACCGAGGTCACAGTGACAAGCAAGCAAGTTTTGGCAAAAATCGCGCTTGCTTGACTTGAAAGAAGCGCTGTGTAAAACGCGGTGGGGTTAGCGCCTTTAGCAGCTCTGCCTACCCAGGTGAAGACTGGACTAAGCTGCCAGATCTTGCTCAGCGTCGGAGAGTACAAAATCGTATTGCTCAGCGAAAGTATCGTACGTGAATCTCATCCATACCGCCTGCAGGAAAGGATGTCGTAAGACCAGGGAGAATAACAAGCAATACTGCATAGGAAACAAACTTAAACGCCATATAGAAGGTCTTACGGGCCGCACTGGTTTAAATCATGGCGATTCCGGGAAGCAGTTTGCGCCAGGGAGCCAATCGGCCAAATCGCACATGGCTGAGCAGGCTGAATGCAGAATTGAGATCTCAGAACATGCCATTACGCTGGCGAATCTGAGCCAGTTCACTCATCCCCGACACGACATCCTTAAGCTACCCAACATGCCGCCTGTCTTCCCTTACACGATGTACCCTACTGTCGATGAGCCGTTTCTCAACCTTGAAAGCTCAGGTCATATCTACCCAACTATAACTCCATCAGATGTTTACTTCAAAAATGAAATGAGCTTGTGTATTAGTTGTGGCTGCGTGTACGCTCCTGGTATGAGCGCGCCAAGTCCCCACAATCCATCAAATCTGCTGGTGCGTCTAGTTAAATGCATTTCCTGTTTTGGGAGATCCCTGTTATTGATCCTGAGCTCTAGATCACACCTTTATCAGAATATTCAGATAACTTGATGGCCCGTTCTGAGAATGGTATTGATGATTCTATGATACCGCTGTCAATACCTGGCTTACCTGCCACGATTCCACCCCTCATCACTACTAGTTACACCGTTACACATTGCACACTCACCACTATTGTCCTTTTTACTGTTTGTATTTTTCTTAGGCAAGTCAGTAGCGAAATTGATAGAACGGTGAATAGTTTGTACAAACCTTTTAAGAATGATGTTCATTACTCCCACGAGCTAAATCGCAGACAGAAAAGGTTGCTCATGCCTCCTATGACAGTAGCGGTGTGGCCATTTAGATTTAGCATACCTTCGATTCGAGACTCTTCCGTCTTCCAGGTCATAATATTAGATGCTATTTGACGTTTTGAGATTATTTAGAGATGTAAACTCCTCAAAGTTAAGATACCCGAGTTAACTGTTTATGAACCTACGTCTAGGTAGCCAAAACGGCCAACGCCGATTGATATGAATCAAGGAATGATCTTTTTTCCCCTTTAAGGGCGTGTAATATTACGTACTCTCCGACTTTGCCACAGGCAGAGAATTGCCAGCGCCTTCGGGTCTGTCGGAGTTCGTCTCCGCGGGGAACTCCACGGATGCCAGAGTATGCTTGCGAGTCTTCGAAGTCTCTTTTAGAGGCTACCAGTGTATCCTAACATATCTGTATTTATAATTAATGGCACGAGTACACACTTGATCGTGCAAAACAGAGCCAAGTTACCAGAAACAAGCCTCAAAGGAAGCTTTGGATCACGTTAGCGACCCACTTGAAAACATCACGGGTAGAGCGGATCTCGAATCCCCGCTCAACTTGAGCAATTTGACTAGCAAAGGCGTCCTGGTAACTAGCGGTGCCTCGGGCCTCGGGGCTGCTCTAGTAAGGGTATTTGAACAGTCTGGGTATGAACTCGACTTCTAACCACAAGGTCAATCAGCAGACGCATGCCTGACAGACCGTTCGTTACCATTGTAGATACATAAGAGGAACTATGTCAGAGGTGCGTCACGGATCTAACTACCACAGGCCATGGCAAGTATTGCACCCGTGTTGCCTGAAAGCTGTTCTGACTCTATTTAGCATTCAATTTATCCATATTGATGTGGCGGACTGAGACCCCAAAGTGAAGGCCTTTGAGAGCGCACAGCTGTATTCTTCAAGTCGCACTCTGGATGTTGCAATCCCTCAACTGCAGTGTCCAGCGAATATTTCATCGATTCCAAGCCTACCTACCGAAGATATCAACAAAAAGTATTGCAAGTAAATCTTCTTGGTACTTATTACACTGCAAGGTCGTCACCTCTTATTTCCTTTCTGTACTTGACCCTCGACTTGCATCATCTCAGAGGCTCAACCGACTCATTTTTATTCGTTCTTGTTCGGCTACATTGCTGGTTTCTATTGGGTATGTATAGAGCCACGAAATCTGGCATACGTGGCCTTTGGAGAGCCTCACGAAGCGATCTCAAGGCACTAGTCATTAAGCCAAGATTAGTCGCACCATGATTTATCCCGAATCCCGTGGCACAATCGCAAGTCAAGAACCTATAGAGGAAGGTCGGACTTGCGACAGTTGAAGGCGTGGTAGATGGAGCGATGAAGTGCGCTATTGATGCGAGAATCTTCATTACTATCGTGACTACTCAGTCCACCTACTCCTTTACTATAATAAACATTAGTTTGCTTTCAATTCATCTAGTCGTTCACCGAGGAGATTTGCTAGGTTCAAGACTTTGTCGTGTGCAGTTCCATCAGCTGTCACTCATCTTAGCCGTGGAAACATACCCGGTATGCCCGGATAACCCGGACGGACCGCGGGGTTGATGTTGGCAGTGATCAGGTCAAAGCTGAGCAAAAGCCTGTTACAGTTCAAGTCAGGGGATCAATTTACTCAGCATGAGTTATTCTTCTAACTCTCCCACTAAAGGGTAGGCCGAAACAGGTTGTCGTCATGGCGGTATCACTCTCCATGGATTAAGTTTCCCAGACAAATGTAACAGAGTTCTAGGCACAGCTCGTTACCTAGCCAGACCCACCTCTAGGTATCATTAATAACCTTGGAAGTTCTTATTTGACAGCACCCGACCATCCGATGATACCTAGTGGGGATCATATGTGGCTTGAAGCAGAACTATGGATCAACTAGATAGTAAGCCTACATACGGTATGCAACAGTGTGCCGTTGATTGGAGATCTTCGGTTGTTGTTGGAGGGGCACAAGCATCGGCTGCGTTCGTATTCCAAGGTTCTGTATCCATATGCTGAATAACACTGCATCCCTAAACCTTACTGTCTTTACCTCCTTTTATTTTTATTTTCTAAATCCTTTAGTAATATATATTAATTTTAATTTCTATGAAGCTAGTGCCGTTACAACAGAGATCATTCTTGGAGTCATAGTTAACAGCCGCAACAATTGATTGCGGCTATGCCGTGGGGTGGGTGGGGGTTTACATTAGTACGGGATCAGCGCACCCAGCATTGTGTAACAAGTTCTGTTGAGCTCCCCTTGGACCGGGTAGATGTGAGCGGGCTGGGTCTGCAGAGCATACAAGTACTTGCGAGAAAGAAGCCGGCAGTTACTTGAGCTGCATGACTTGGGTACAAGTGCCTACAAGTATAGAGGTAGAACGGTGGCAGACGGGACAGACCGGGGGTCAGCGCTGTTGAGCGCAGGCCAGCGAGCATCATCTTCAACACCGGTTGGATGAGCGCTTAGACCGGGGTAGGACAAGGCGGGGAACTTCGGGCATGGGGTGGCGAGCGCACAGCGAAAAGAAACGCATTGGCAAATGGCGTTGGTGGTTCGGTGACTGTTGCGTCCAAAGCAAAGGTCATAACGAGGACCCGACATTAAACAAGTTTTCATCCCGAGTTCCGTGGTTTTACATGCTGTGACCCCCGGCTTACCTACATATTGGGTGTTAACGTGACCGAGGAGCCCAAAGTTGCACCGCCGAGGGGCCTGAGCATCCACCCACAGGCTCTTCTTGGGATCCATTCCATGTGAATGCACGCTCCGCAAAAGGCGTTGCAACAAGATTAGCTTGCGCTGCAGAGCTAATGTAAGTCACCACTGTGATTGGGTAAGGGGTAATAAGTAAGCCTCGCCACAATCTGCGCCGCGGACAACTCCGTAGAGCGGCAAGAGACTCGTCCCATTGGCTTGGAATTACTAGGTAATAACGGAATTGAGATTGAGCACGGAGGCTAGAATAGCTTCCGTCTATAGTCTCCGTCTCTGGGACCACGCCGATTCGCCATGTCTGATCAGAGACAGGAACGCGACGTGAACACAACTTTTTAACATTTTCCACCTTTTACGCACAGCAAAGTTTGTGAATCGGAGTAATGAGATGTGGTAGTGGTTTCTTCTACAGGGCATTCTGCGCTATCTACATGCGTTGGTCTGCTTGCTTGCTTGCTTGCTTGTTTATTCATTTGTTTGAGTACAGCTTGGTTCCATGCTTCCATAGAGTCGCTGCAATTGATCTCGAATCCAATATCCTCCTCAGTTCCAGTCCCCGCCAACCCTTTGGTTCATCGCCAAAGGATAAATATTGTCGCAAGATGCTTGGCCTCGACGGTGACTTGGTCGTTGTATTGCACGCTCATTGACACACGTTCAACGATCCATCAGCGTTGAAATATGCCACTCGTCCGCCTGTGCATGATGCGAGATCCCTCGATCGCCTGTCAAAGGCCGCGTTCTTGGGGCAGTTCGGTGCTTGGTTCGTTGGTGGAGGGCATATGGCACAATTGTTGGTGCCGCTGCCACCACCACCACCGCCGCCGCCGCCGCCTCCGATAACAATGGGAATAGGTCTGAAGATGGGCCGTCTGATTCTCAGAGGAAAGAAGAAGAAACCTGTGGTTGATGCCACGAAAATTGAAACGGCCAACAGGCTAGCAAGGACGAACCTCATGATGGGATGTGTGTAGGAGGGCTTCAATGGAGTTGATTGAGTTGTCGCGATGATCAAACAAAGAGTGAAAGTTGCCCTCGCTCTTCAGGAAGAGGAGAGAGATGAGGGGTTGAAGTAGAGTATAGCTACACTTAGTATGGGCGCCATGGAGGGTGATTTAGTAATAACATGTGTTGCCGGCGAAAACTGACTGCTCAAGATATTACTATCATCCGCTGGACAAATGACAAGAGGAAAACTCCATGACACGTCACGATGCAGTTGGCAGGGACGTCGAATGTGGCATCGCCTCTGATCTAAACCGAGCTGAAAAGTCGAACACGAAGACTGAGTAGTTGGTGACGAGTCATTCTGTAGAGTCTACCGAACAATAGGCCAGGGTATGTGTAAATAATTCAGAAGCGCGCAGGTCCGATATTACGTGTGTCGCCAAGCAGACTTATGAGCCACAACTGAAGTATGTGTCATTGTGAGGCCGTACAATTTGAGCATTCCCATGCATTGTTTACCATCATCGTAGCATTGCATTCTCATTCAGCGTTGCGACGGTGGCTGATTGTGCCGCGTTTGCTTGGCACCCGATATTCCGACCTATTATTCAATCAGGTTCAATCATGTATGTATGCAGGTTACCTCCAGCCGACTTTGACCCCGCAGAAACGGGCGAGTTTATTCCACATATGCCCTTGCAGTTGAGGTCCCGTTAACCTCTGAGCTTTGCCATTTGCGTACTGGAACCGGGGGAGCGCATATGTGCGTCAATGGAGATCATACATAGCTTGAGATATAGTCTGTACGACAGTGCATCCCCTTCTCCCTTCCGGCCTATACGTATTCATTTACCTACATCATACTTATGCATAGTTGCTGTAAGCCTATCCCCGCATTATTATGGATTGCATGTTCGGTTGGACGAAGGGGGGCGGCGGAGCGGGGGCGGGGAAGACAATGGGTTTTCTCAAATGAAAATTATACGAGAGTAAATCCTACAGAGTGTTGAGCTACTAATATTCACGTACACATGCAGCATGGTAAACAAGACCGCGAACAATGCCTAGGTGCAGAACCATCAATTATTGATTGCTTTATTGGTGGCTTATTCTGACTCCCTATGTTCCCCCGTCCTTTGTCCCCTTTGCCCCGTGTAACTTCAAGCGCCGCAGATGACGGGAGATGAAGTTGAGATTGAGCCGTGTTGTCGAATTTGCTTCCAGTGGTCAATGTTGTTATGGAAGACATATGTATTGAGTTCCGTCTTGGCTGAGCTTTGCATTCGGAAGACCGTTGTTCAGGCAATCCTCAACGGCAGTATGCACCACCGTTGGGTCCTGGACGGGAATACAATCTGGTACTGGACAACTCTGTTGGGGACAGACTGCCGCAGCGCATGGTGCTCCTCCACCACCACCGCCGCCTCCTCCTCCTCCTCCTCCAACCCCTCCCAAAACCCACCAAGGTCTAATGACTCTACGTAGAGGGAAGAAGAAGAAGGCTGTAGACTGGCTAGATAAGGCGATGACAGCCACGAGACCGACAAACGAGAGTTTCATCCTGGAGGTCGATAGAAAATGGTATTGTAAAGATGA
This sequence comes from Cladobotryum mycophilum, assembly GCA_036429605.1. Taxonomy (NCBI): domain Eukaryota; kingdom Fungi; phylum Ascomycota; class Sordariomycetes; order Hypocreales; family Hypocreaceae; genus Cladobotryum; species Cladobotryum mycophilum. Next base: position 3,515,593 of record JAVFKD010000016.1, on the reverse strand, counting down.
GAGGGTAATATTATGGCTGAAACCTCAGACTGGGAGGATAGACGCAGAGAAAAAATTTCGTCAAGTAGTGAGTGAAGAGTTGGAGAGAAATGAATGGAGGAGGTGAATTGTGACTCTATATTAGAGTCGGATGAAGAGGGCGGTAATAAGTTTCCACCGCAAGATCAGCATTTGAAGTTGGCTTGTCGTCGGGATGTGTTCGGAGAAACGACTGGCATCAAGGTGCGTTGTCAACTTATGACATGTTGCTTGCAGAAACTTGGCAGTCGGATGAGAGCTGAAAGCTGGACCCTTGCAGCTTCTGCAGTATCTGAGTAAGTCGTTCTAGACTCCCAAAATGTCCCGTCTTCAACCCGAAAGGACGAGACAACTTATCCTACCCCCTGCTGCCTGAGATCCAATCCTCGCCCATGAGGCGAATTTCATGGTGTGAAGGGTAACGTCATATCCTGCTGGCCTTTGCGTCCCCGCATCAGATGCGACGCTCTCGATCAGAATGGCCGGTTGGAAGCAAATGCCGTGGCCGACTCTTTTCCGACGACCTCTCTACCAGTCTACATGGGATCAGCCCATGGCCCAAGACTTTGCTTTAAAGTCGAGGAATTCTCAACTAGCTCTCTGTTCCAACCTTCTCCTCATCATATCCCACAGCAAACTCCTCCCAAGCAAGTCCCGAACATCTTGCAACCGTCATCATGAAAGGTGCTCTTCTCTCAGTTGCGTCCATACTGGTCGTGACCGAATGGGCCGGCCTTGCTGCCGCCCGTCAATATGCCTGCCCTGACGACGATGGGCAGACCATCATTGCGTATGTCCTCCTTTCTGTCGAACTTTGGACTTAGCATCTAGCTAACATCTCTGGTTCTAGCGGCACCAAGCAATACAAGTTAATGTGCGGTTCAGGCATTGTGGGCATGCCCCTTGAGCCTGAGCAGCCGACTACTGGCTTCCAAGAGTGTGCCGAGAGGTGCGCGGCGAACTCTCAGTGCGTTCACAGTACGCTCTTGGACAATGGCAAAAAGTGTGGCCTGAAGAAGGCTGGCAATACTTTTGCCAATGCGAAGCTCGCAACCTGGTACTTGCTTGGAGATGCTCCAAAGCCAGTGACTCCAGTCGACACTACAAAACCAGTTGATGACTCTCAGAAGCCCATCACAGGCGGGGGTGGTGGTGGCACTGGTGGTAGCGGTGGAGCTGGCGGCGGCGGCACCGACCCTTCTCAATACACTTGTCCAGGAGACGAGAAGAAGAGATACACAACGTAAGGAGCGAGTTTCTTGAGGCTCAGGGTACAGATTGCTAACGCCAGAACTTAGTAATGGCATCACATACGAGCTGAATTGCAACACTGGACACAAGTTTACTCATTGGAAACAGGAGTCTTGCCCCTCATTGAAAGAGTGTGCCGATCGCTGCGCCAAAGACCCAGAGTGCTACAGCTGTGATTTCACTCGCTCCACGAACACTTGCAACTTTAAGAAGAACCCGGCCGAACTCGCTGCCTGGACCGAAGGAGATGCTTGGTATCCCGTCGCCTGTCCCGATGTGCGGGCGACGAAGATCAACGAGAACCCAGAGATCACTACGAGCGTAGATTGCCCAGCCAGTACGTCTCATAGCCCTGTCATGCAGGGAGAATCATTAACCTGGAATGAACGCACTTGCTAACACATTATGATTAGATGATAACAAGATCTTTGAGGGCTCTGACGGCACTTGGTTCTATTTACAGTGCTGCGCCGATACCAATGCTGCAACCGTTGTCGACCAAGGAACTGCATCAAGCTACAAGAACTGCCTCGACCAGTGCGTTGCCAACAAGGAATGCAAGAGGTAAGGAATAAAAACTCTCAGTTCATCCATTGGCGCTCTCATTGCTGACAACGATAAAACTAGTATCGCATATGATAGCAAGGTTCCCAAGGATAATTGCCGAATGTATGGAAACGCTGGCTTTTCCACCACCAGCGCTGATAGAGTTCACCACGCCTTCGTCACGCACCCTCCTACCAAGAAGGCGGAGTTGACAAAGTCCAAGCTTTGCTCTACTGAATGCCCCCAGGCACATGGCCAGCTTTACGTTGGACTTTCCGGAGAGGTCAGTTCCCATATTTGATCTTGAGTTGGTGCAAACATTGTGTAAACTGACTGTGAATCATACAGAACTTCTTGATGTCTTGCAGCAAGCGTCACGGCACCACGTACCTCAAGATCGACAGACGCGATAATTACGAGGCATGCATGACAGCCTGCGCCGTGATGCCCGAGTGCCGCAGCGTAGACTACGAGCCACGCACCAAGAACTGCTTCTACGGCACCAGCGCCGAGCAAGCATCCATTTCCGCCGACGCCTTCCTCAGCGCCCATTCTCTCGGCTGCGCCGGTGCCTGCTCGTCCTGCAAGAAGGCCGGCTGCGACGGCAAGGACAAGAACGAGCCTCTGCCCGCCGACTCGGCGCGTTGCGACGCAGACCACGGCGCTCTCATTGTTGCGGGCGGCGATCAGATGCGCCTGAGCTGCAAGCACTGCTGGCACAGCTCCAAGGAAACCATCAAGAACATCCCGACAATCAAGAGCTTGGCCGAATGCGCCCAGGCCTGTGGCCAAGATCCCTACTGTGCCGGTGCCAACTGGATGGGCCCCAGCGGATGCAACTTCCACCCGAGCATAGACAAGGATGGCAACGGACCGCAGATGAAGAGGAATGCGCTGTGCGATTCGCTCACGCCACTGACCAGGAGTTTGGCGGACTACAAGGACGAGGACATTACCGACTCTGGAAACACTGAGAGGACCTGGTAAAGTTGAGATGGTGCTTGTGTTGGTGTTGGAATACCGTAAAATTAGATAGCTATGGTGTATTCCACCTGAATCTAGATTTGGAAACTAAATTATGATTACCCTGCAATTTATCGTTCAGATTCAATCCAATTCATTGTCTCTTGACTAACGTGTATCAGCCAGATCAGGTTTTATCTCTTTACAAGACGTCCAATTAGGTAGGTCTATGCATCGCTATCTGTCTGAGTAGACATTGGACATCTAAAGGAACCAGCTCTAGTAGAGATACCAAAATAGTACCAGCGACGAGTCCGTTCCTGTTTACTGCCTCTCACATAACCGGATGTGAGCGATTCAGCTCCTCATCCGTTGGCTGAACGGTTTGTAGGATTTGAGGATGTGCTTGCCTCCACTTCTTACGAGGGTGGTTGAGAGGATGCTGAAGACTTCCAATGAGGATGTTTATTCAAGGTTTACTTCCATCTATCTATCTACCAGCATAAATCCATCTTTTCTCGTTTATCCATTAGAGATCGTACGAAACGGTACGATATGTCATAACAAGTTATAAAAGAGATTACTTATTCTCCACACCGGGGGCAGCAGCCTTTAGCAACTCTGCAAACTTGGGAGTACCAAGGCCAGTAGCAGGATCCCAGCCACTCACAGCCTCCCAGCTAACTCCGTTAGGTGCAAACACGGGGTTCTTCAAGCAACCCCTGGAAGCGCCGTGGGTAATATCTGTAAAGGCATTGTGGTTCCAATACAACCAGGGGTTGAGGAAGCCTAGACGAGGCAGGCCCGCCTCCTTTCGGGCGGCATTGAGCAGGGCGACAATACCAGAGAAGGCGGGCACAGAGGCACTGGTACCGCCGATCAAGGACAAATTGCCTTTGTCGAAGATGGCAAAGTCGACACCCTGGGCCGATACGTCGGGGATGGCGCGGCCATATCGGTTGAAGTAGCCGTTGTACTTGTTGCCAAGAGTGTTCAAGAATCCGTCCACGGCATTCCTCTGCCAGATGGGGGCAGGATAGACTGTGCTAAAGCCTCCACCAGAGAAAGTAGCTACGGTCTCGGGATTTGTCCTGTTGGTGGCACCAACGGCGGTCACCCAAGGACAGCTGCCGGGGAAGATGCCAGACAAGTAAGTCGAGTTATCAGCGAGGCGCTTGCATGAACCACCCGGACCACCATCGCCAGACGCGAAAATTACAGAAACACCTCGCGCGCCGAGCTGCAAAAACTGGTTGCAGATCTTGTAGGCAAAGTCTCGTGGCACACTGTCCTCGCCCTCACCGTACGAAACAGAGAGGACAGAGGGGAGCTTGTCATCGTCGACGGCGGACAAGTGCTGCAAGAACTCCAGATAGGGCTCGTTACCCGTTGGGTCTGCTCCGGGAGCCGCGGGTCCGTAGCCTCCCGTGCTGTACTGGAGAAGCGGGATGGGATGCGAGATACCAAGAACAGTCTGGACATCGAGGTTGGCCTCGCCTAATGTCGTGACTCCGTTAGCATTGTGGCGAGAAAAAGATTGTCATTTTGAGTTGGGTAAAAAACGTACCGCTGTCTTCACTGCTGTTTTGATCATTCTTGCCACCATTGATGAGCTCAACATCAAAAGATTGACCCGCGGCTTGCGGCACATACTTCTGCTTGAACAGATCCAAATCGCTATAGCGCGCATACTCCTCCAGGAACGAAGCCACAGCTACGAGATTGCCGGATGCCTTGGCTGTGTAATTAATCCCATAGAGGGACTTTAGGAGATCAGGCGTAACAGGCACGCGGGTGTTTGCACTGTCTGCGGCCATCTCGAGCTCGTCTGCATACTTGACAGAAGTAAACACGCGCGAGGTATCACTGCCGATTCTGCCGAATCGAGTTGTAGGTTGCACCATGTCGATGTGCTGCACCAATTCGTCTGGCAAGCTGTACGACAGTGTGCGCAACTTTGTTGACGAGGCATAGCGCCCGTCTTCAGGGCTGTGATCGTACCATGCGAAGCGGGTATTAAGCAGCGCGTTGGCATTCTTGACGGTGGTGCCAAACTTGATCCAGTCATTGTTCACTTCGACGGATGAAACTCCGTTCTTCTTAAGCCAAGCAGTGACCTCTGAAACCGCCTCGGAGCTTGGTGCGGTCAAGCTGCGGACTTCATCGCGTCCAAGATGTTTGCCGTAGGAGGGGTTACCGGGAGTGGAAATGTCGATCACGCGTTGCTCGAGGATGTCGGAGCTCTGCTGGCGAAGGGCAATGTTTAACAGGACGTGATCGTCGGGTGCACCCTGACGAATCTCCTTCCAGCCTCCTGGAATAGTAGCGACCTTGTCGACGACCACAAAGGCCGAGGCGACGGTGGACAGAGCAAAAAGACGAAGAAGCATTGCGTTAATTACGGCTCATAAGCGGGAGCAACGCGTATGAAGAAAGATTGAGGTCAAGATCATCCAGCAGGACGAGCGAAGAGGGGATATTTGAACAAAATTTGTTGGCCCCTCCTTGTCTTTTCATCCAAATGGTAGATAAACAAACATCACACTGGGGTAGTATCGCGGTGAACATTCCCCCCTGGTACTCTGGATCGCGCCTTATGAGCTAAAATCTCACCAATGGTTGCATTTACAAAGGTACAATGCGGTAACATTGTCGCGAGCTTCCTTTTTAAACGCACGGACTAGATCGTCCCCTGTTCCGGCAGATTTTGTCGCCGTTTCTCCCTTGTTTCCCCCCAACGATTCTGATATCGGTCTCCTTGCGTCAACTCCCTTGCTCCAATGCAAATTCTCGATCTCGTCCCAACTCTCGTTTGGCTTGACAATGTGAAATTCCCTGTGAGGATGGGGCTATCCATATGCTGCTAATGATTGCATATAAAGCATCCCCAGTCTTCTCTTACATCATCCGCGAAAAGATTGATATCTGGATAAATGATTGATAACCTGGAAGCTTGCAATTGCCGGCGGCTCTCGGCCTCAGTTCCGAAATAAGCGGACAAATGAGATGAAAAAGATTCCCAAGGTCTTGGCCCATCGATCTCGGAGCGATGTAGGCGAGCCCATTCAAGGTCTAGGCGGCCGCTAATGTCTCGACCTCTTGTTGCCGCCAAACGTGTCCCGAGGTAAGTCGTCACTGTGGTGTGTTGCTAACTAGATGCGGATAATACATCCATGGATTTGGATGTCAGCACAGTGGACGGGAGGTTGGTGTTTGTTATATTTTCCAGCAGTGAGGTTCACCTGTCGGTATCTTGGGTTTGCCGTCTACGCGCTTACTCTTCATTTGCGCCCGCTGCCTTGTACAAGTCCTTTGTCTTGCATGTTTGCGAGGGCTGAGAGCCTGAGATGTGCCTTTGCTTCTCCAAAGCGATTGCATGTAAGACTTTTGCTACTCGGCATAAACCCACATTGAACCCCTCATCAATATACAGGAGAGACATTATTCCATCAAATGCAACTCTGCCTATAGGGAGGACCCAAATTTACTGCATAATATTTGCGTTCGATGTTCAAACCACCACGGCGCCACTATAAACACCACATTCATGGAATGAGCAGCTAGTTCACCTATCCTGTCCTTGTATTCTCAGAGAAAAGATCATGGTTGCTATTCTTTTTTTGCTTTTCTCGCCTCATTGGCAAAGTTTGGCATGTACAACAGCCATGAGTGCCTCGGCGCCATCCATTTATTGCCCCGGTATTTTAAACGAATAAGGTGGGTGGCCAACGTAACAGCAATGAAATGCTGTATCGAAGCCCTGTGTTGACACCAGGGTTCTGCAGCCTGTAATTAGCATCAAGACTCTGCAAAGGCGCGCCAAAGAGCTCTCTGACAGTCCCGACTTGGCCCGTGATTTGATCTTCAAGTGGCGTTATTTCTCGCCTTTGCATTTGTACATGATCCTTCGGCAGGTTCCTGGCTGAAGGGCGTGATCTTGACAGCGCCCTTTTGGATCCTTCTCATGGATTTACATAATCAGGTGGGCGTAGATTTACGATGTCATCTAAACAGATGATTGCCAAAAGCCTAGATGCATAATTATAAAAGTCAATAGCATGCCTGACAAGTGTCAGAAAATATCTCGCTGCTTTGAACAACAGTCTTATACTCCATCAAACAGCCCACATCTACCATGTCTCTCCAACAAACCAAGATTAAAGCAGTCTTCTTTGACTTCATGGGCACATGTCTCGACTGGCACACCAGCGTGGTCCAATCTTTGCCCTCTACAATCCCCAACACCGAAGCTTCCAAGCTGGCTCTTGAATGGCGCAGACAGTACTTCATCGAAAACGACGGGCGCGTCCGGCAAAATCTTGAGCCCGAGGACATTGATATTACACTTGTGCGCACCCTCGAGCGCCTACTCGATCAGTCGCCAGATTACAAATCTCACTTTGATGCCGATGCCAAAAAGCGATTAATTAAGGCGTGGCACTCTCAGCCCGTCTGGCCAGAAGTCCCAAAAGCAATCCGCAGCGTGAGGGAAGATCTTGGTCTCGAAGTTTTCGTTCACGCCAACGGTACGACTCGTCTGCAGCTCGACCTAACCCGCTCTTCGGGGTTGAGCTTCAACATGTTGTTTTCCAGCCAATTGCTGGGCTGTTACAAACCCAATCCAGATGCATACAACAAGGCACTGCAGCTTGTCAAACTGAAGCCAGAAGAAGTGGTCTTGGTTGCGGCGCATGCATACGATTTGCGAGGGGCTCAAAAATGTGGGCTGAAGACGATTTACATCCATAGATGGACTGATGATATTGATGAGGATGTAGATAAACTAAAGGCAGAGTTTGATGTGTTTTTGGAGGGTATGGGCCAGCTGCCCGCCGTGCTTGCAAACATGTAGACTCTAGGCAAATACAGTTCTCTGTATGCAATTAATTATCTTGCATTACATTTTATAAAATCCCTAAGTGTGCTTACTTTGCCGCTTGTGACCATTTTGCATACCGGATCACTCCATTTCAAGACGCGGTACTATTCACCAAATATGATTTGATAGACCGCGGGGCGAAATAGACTCCAATTGCTACGACTCTTTTCTCCTTCGCATAGGCACAATTCACTCAGAAATGATCTCAGACAAAGATTATTTGGCGTGCACCATATCATGTATTAAAAGCAACTGCATTACGTGTATATATCTATCCTCCTCCAAAACAATCAGCTCCCTCTCTCAGTGTGGACCTCATTCGGAATCGAAAAACAACCCCCTTCCAGAATTCATCGTGGCTCGCTCAAAGTGAGAGGCAAAAAGAAGCCCGCATAAAAACAGAATTTTCGTAGGCGCCCGGCCGTTTAGATGGCGATTTCAGCATCCTCAAGCTCAATGGGGTCGACCAGGAGAGGGTCGAGCTTCTCGTTCTCGAGCTTGACGTGGACCAACTCGCCGTTGTTGCCAACGGAAACAAGAGGGGCATTCAAGGTGACGGGGCTGGCAGAGCCAATGTTGAGCCCAAGGGGGCCGTCACGGGGGAGAACCTTGGGAATGCTGGGGACGACGCCGGTGGGAAGAGGAAGGGCAGGAGCCTCAAGAGTGGTGAACCTGGGAAGACCAGTGCCAATGGGCAGAATGGTGACTCCGGGAGGAAGCTTGGGGCCGACAGTGGGGACGGCAAGGGCAGTGGCGATAGGCAAAGTAGGGATGCCTACAGTGGGGAGCTTAGGGAGGTCGGTACCGATGGGCAGAACGGAGACTCCAGGGGGAGCTTAGGGCGGACGGTAGGAGTCGGCAGACCGGTAGGGAGAGGCAGGTTGGGGAGGTCGATAGTGGGGAGCTTGGGGAGACCGGTTCCAATGGGCAGGACAGAGACTCCAGGAGGAAGCTTGGGACGAACGGTGGGAGTGGGCAGGCCAGTAGGAATAGGCAAGCTGGGGAGACCGATGGTAGGAAGCTTGGGGAGGCCAGGAATAGGGAAGCCACCCTTGGGGTCGTCGATAACGACATCAGGGGGAGTCTGAACCGGGCCAACGGGGTGACCAACGATGCCGTGTCCGAAAACCTGGTCGGCAATCTTCTCGGTGTCAACGTCAATGGAGCCAACAATGGGGGCGTTGATGTCCAGGTCAACAGCCGGGAAACCCATATTGTTGCGAGCAGAAATCTTGGTGTTCTTCAAGGCATCTCCAACAACAGGTAGGCCGCCAACAACGGGAAGGTTGTTGGTAGGCAGGTTGTTGACGGGGAGATCACTAACGACGGGAAGGGTATCGACGTCAATGGTACCAGTGACGGATGCGTCAATCTTGGGCAGGTTGACCGCGTTCTGGGGGATGGGTTAACTACGTGAAGGGAAATAGCTGAGTCTTCAGCTAGGACAGGACATACACATACCTGGACGGGAGCAGCAGCAGCGGCCACGATGAAGGTGGAAACAGCGAGGAACTTCATTTTGAATGGAGGAATCGTTGGTAATGAGAGAATGTGGTGAGGATTGTCTGCTGAGTAGAGCTGTGGTAAATGAGTGACTTGTAGTGAGATGGTTCTTTAGAAAAACGAGACTCAACACTCGATACTTATAGCTATCGACAAACGTCGTCATGAGAGACAGACTGTCGATTGTTTCCCCTGGACCCCCCATCCGAACCACCCCTGTTTAATTATTCGAAGCTAATGCAAACATGTTGGTTGCCGAATGGTCAGTAGGATCGTTCCCCTCGCATGGGTATCTGGATCAATGCCGGGGTAGGAGTGGGTACAAGAGGCTGTTGGTTCCGGGCTGTCATGATAACAACTTTTGGCTTGGATATTGTAACCAGCCAACACAATAGAGTCACTCCCTGCATGTTCAAGGGATGGGAAAGTCGTTGATTCAGTTCTTTGGGAATGTGGAATTAAGAGACATTTTGATGAATCTTCAGAGTAAAACTGAGACATGCCTACGGTTAATTGAAGATTACTTGGTCGATTGGCGCCGGGCATCATGATTCACGAAATCTACATGCACACTTATATTTGACGATAAACATACAAGATCACTATAACCTCTGATACTTTCACACTGTAGAGAGTCGTTTGAGAGATACCCTCTCAAGTCGCAGTTGGGCACCTTTCCCCATGAACGTGTTGGTAGGCTCGAGATACGAAAATGACTGGCCCAAGCGGCATTCTCATTTAGAAGACGTATTGTGTCGAAATTAAGAAGCACGTTTGTCGCTGGTTGCCTGCATAATTGCCAACTCCGACGCTGAATCTTTTCAGCCTGTCATTAACATCAGTTGCATCCACAGCAATCATGATGCCTTCCCACTATATCCATCACTACCTAACCTTTGATGAGCCAGACCGCCATCAATCCTCAAGATCGAGACCCTGCATGGGGTATTCGAAACTGGATCCTCGACATCCCTAGTACCACACGTGTTGGCCATTTCGAAGGATAACAATTTGACCAATGCATCGACTAGTTCATTTCCACGAATCGGGTCGTGTCTGAGTCGGCATTCGATCCAACAAGTGCCTGATTATGATCGGCATTGACAATAGAAACGGCAACATGAATCATATTGTTGCGACTGAGGCTCCAAACTGACGTTATGTAGGAAAGGGATGTCGTTCGTAGCAGGCCAATCAATCCAAGTACCCTCTATTGAAGCTTCTGCGCTGTCCCCCGTTGGGAATCATGGTGTCGTGGCCTACCCTAGAACTATGCAGAGTTGGAAAAATTAGAACCCATTGAGTAGGATGTAGCAATATTATGTACACATGAGTGAGATTGGTTTTATTTCGTTACAAATTAAATAGGTTTGTCTATGGAAAGGTAGAAACATTTGTGTATGCTTAGGTCAATATAGATTATTCTGGCAACATCATAGCTGGTGTTTTGTCGAGGCAAGGAGCCGTCGCGGCATGACTTATGCACGAGGCTGTCTAATGCAGTTTTCTACCAAATAGTATCCATGTAGTTTGAAGGGCTGAATTGTTGGAGTCATGATGGTCTGCACATTTATATATTTTAGGGAATTTGCTACTACTGGAAGCTCAAAATCCAACCCAGAGTCATGCCATTGCCATAAAGAGCCTGTCATTGAGATCTAGAACCAAGGGTAAAGAGAACAATGGAGCAATACGAGCGGGGACTACTACCCATCTATGACGAAAAGACTTCTATGGGTTGCGCTGCAAACCTACAGAACAAACGTTTGACTTCCGTTTGTATCGGTCAGATCGCCCATGTTATATCTGAGCGTTTCGAGGCTGGAAAAAGGAATTAGTAACTTGACACATCTATATCATAGCTGGGGTTTTGTCGAGATCTTACCTCCAAGCAAGATTTCCAACACAGTTGCTTCTCTGCACTTGGATAAACTTCTCCACCTGATTTCGCGCCTCATCGCTGTCGTAGCCGCGAGTCAACAGCGCCTTGGCAGCCACGTCAAAGCGTCTTCTTGAGGCACGCAAGGCCTCCACAGAATTGGATATGGCTTGCTTGAGATTGTGGGTTGACGCAAACGTCAACGGAACGATGCTGTCGATGCAACCGATGTTCACTTCTTTCCTCAAGGACAGAAGATCGTTGGTGACCGAGATGATGACATTGGTTTCATCCCACAAGGCCTGCATAGGCGGACTGCGCATCACTTCGGTCGGAATGCGTGACGCTATCGAGTACTCGCCGGCGGCTGTGCCAATGTACACGGCGCTGGTGCCTAGCCGGAACGCCCAGTATTCCTCCAGCGAGAAGACATGCCCCTCCAGTCTACCCACCTGTTCGTGCTCCGAAGCCGTCATGAAGCGAGCAATCTCGTCGTAGAACCACTGGCACTGGCTCGCATCGTAGGAGTTGCGCAGGGCGGCTCCGATGACATCAAAACTCTGGATAATCTTATTCTGGGGCTGGATGCTCTCCTCGACAGCCCGCAGGCCGAGACAGTCACCCACGAATCCCAGTGTGCGCTCCCGGTAGGCCTGTGCCCCGGAAAAGTCCTCGCAGTAGGCCCCGGTTGGTTCATCAATCTCGTCATCCCAAGTGAAAAGCCAAATGACGAGATAGGCGAGAGTCTCAAGCTGCTCCAATGGGGCATCCGGCCACCAAAGCCCCGCGAACAATGCAAAGTCTGAAGCCTCGAGGCGCCTTTGCTTCTGTTTGCTGAAACTGAAACTAGTCAACGCTTAGAGGATTTTCTAGCTGTCGAAAAGAGGCCTTCTGGCTTTTCTTACCTCTGAAGCCTAATGTTAACCATCTTCCTAAGCGGTTCTACCGATGGGCTAATATGTTGACTGGAGACCCCCTTCCAGCCAGCAAAGATGGGCTTCAAGTTGGGGATATGGGCAGTCTGGCCCTTGAGCCTCGAGAGTAACGTATCGCGCGGATTGGTGATTGTAATCAGCGTCTCCGCGTTTCCTTCACATTTGGTTGTGAGCGACATCATGCGAGAGTTGTTGTGGTCTGTGTCGTGCAATGTGCTGGTAGGCGTAGGCTTGAATACAATAACAGCTAGATAGAATGTCTCCGTTCCTGCATGTCCTTGTTTATTAGTATTACTGCACCAAGTATATATGCATGTGAGTTATATAAATCTGTTTGGGGATCTCATGGCTGCGTGCATGTGAGGCCGCAAAGTCTCCATTAGGATGGCTCGGTTCCTTTCTAGGCCGAAAAAACCAGCCCAAGGCTCCGGAGGATTCGTTCAATGATCTAGATCCTGTATTTTGTACATATTTCTCCCCATACAGTGCGCGAATGTGTCATGCTCCATTCGGTGTTGCATGTATTCTATACGGTGACTTGCGAGTTGCGGGCAAGGCTATGCCATCGGTCAGGCTGGTGAGGGGCTGAAGGAATCACGCGGTGCGATCCATCGTGAACCCCAACCCCCACCTGTAGCAAAGCTATTGGTTCCGGAGGATTGGCTAGGTAGACTGGGCATAGATCGACAGAGTCGTGGAACGAAGGAGCGTAGCAAAGTCAATAAATCCCTCCATTAAGAATCTACCTAGGTAGATGGACTTGTATTAAAAACCTATGCCCATTAGATGAACTTGGAAATACGTGGATAAAATCGACCCTTCTCTCCAAGGAAGCCAAGAAATATTGTCATCAACAAGGCTCCGAGCTACTCATCTCCAGTCATGACCGCCAGGCCCAGTCTTAACGATGATTTACCATCTGCTTGGGTTCTTGTAGCCGTCGGTGGCATTCTCATATACAGCAGCGTGATTGTCTACAGACTCTTCTTCCACCCCTTGGCCAAGTTCCCCGGACCCCGTCTCGCAGCAGCAACCCGTTGGTACGAGGCTTACTACGAACTCTTCCACAAAGGAGGTTCTCAGTTTGCCCCAAAGATTAGAGAACTGCATTCTCAGTATGGACCCATTATCCGCATCACACCAGATGAGATTTCCATTGACGACGCTGAGTTCCACGACAAGCTGTACGCTCCACAGCCTGCGGTGCGGGACAGGCACCCTAACTTCTCAGCTGCTCTTGGAACTACCAATGGCTCCTTCAGCTCGGTCGGCCACTCACTTCACCGCAATAGACGTGTAGCCTACAGCCCATTCTTTGCTTCGGCCAATGTCATGGCTAGCGAGGCGTTGGTACGAAAGAAGGTGGAACGTCTCTGTGACCTTGTTGGGGCCAATAGGGGTAGTCAGCCGGATCTGCGAACCTATTTTGCCGCCATAAGCTTCGACAGCTTCTACACATGGGCGTTTGGCACTCAACTAGACCTTCTCAATGACCTCCCCTTGGCCCAGAGGTGCAATGACACCGTCGAGCTCCTGGTCACGAGCGCGCCCTTTTATAAAGTCTTCCCGACTGTGATGAAATGCGCTAGGAAAATTCCACACTCGATTCTTCGAGGTCTCTCTAAACACGTTTCAAGGGTTTTTGATCTTCATGCAGTGAGTATGGCTCCTTTTGAGCGAATGAAAGAAAGAGAGAGAGAGAGAGAGAGAGAGAGAGAGAGAGAGAGAGAGAGAGAGAGAGTAGCTAAATGTCCTAAATAGTTGATCCTGAGAAGAGCAGAACAGTTCATCACGAAGCAGGGGTGTCTACCTAAGCAGATTTCCGAGGAGGGGTCTACCTCATCCGACAAGCCTCAGCCTGAGACACTATTCTCTGTCATCAGGAGAAGCAGGGCGCCAGACTCGGAGAAGACGGCGTCTAGAATGTCGCAAGAGGGTATCGAAATGTTTATGGCGTCATTTACTCCAGGACGTACCATGGTGCAGGCGATGTACTATCTGCATGCCAACCCACATGTGCTCGAGACCCTCCGGAAGGAGTTGGACGAGGTTAATCCTCATCCTTCTGATCACCTGAGCTATAAAGCACTAAGCAGCCTCCCATATCTGGTAAGCGAGGCCCGATTGATACGTCACCTCGTCATCTTCCAGCTAAAAATCGAGGTTACAGTGTGCTGTCATGAAGGAGATTTTCCGTGTTACATTTCCCGTGGGCTCTCGCCTCCCCATGATCTGCCACGAGGTCATGGAGTTTGGGGACTGGAAAATACCATCTAATGTGAGACGCTTCGACATGTACCTTGTTGAACCGGGTAATTTGAGCCCTACTAACTGTGCATAAGACGTCCATTTCGGTCAACCACCGCAGTCTTCTCTTCAATCCAGAAGTATTTCCCGAACCACTCTCATTCCGCCCTGAGAGATGGCTTGACGAGACCAATCCCATTGACGAAAAGCGGTACTTTGTCGCGTTTGGAAAGGGAGGGCGAGGATGCCCCGGAAGGGAGTACGTGGCCCGTTTCTCTGGCGCCTGGTTTTAATGATTCATATGACTAATTTTGATTGTGATGACAGATTTGCGACGCAAGTTATCCAACTGACTGTCTGTACGCTTATCCAACGCTACAGCTTTGAGCTCACGGACACGTCATGGGAGAAGGACGTGGCGACCAGTCGCGAGTCCCTTCTGACTGCTCCGACTTTCGAGAGCCAGGGTATTAAACTCGGTATTATAGGCGCTCGTATGTAGGGTATAAGGGTTCAAGGGTGTCTACCGTTCTCTCCTTTTACAATAACCCCTCCAAGACATCAGGTTTAAAGATGAGGGCAGGGAACAAGGCCATTCTTGGTACCGAGGAGAGTCTGTAAAATAACATCACAATAATACAGAATATGCTAGTGTTTAGTGACGGGTAAAAAGCTTGCTTGTTGTTGTTGTTGTTGTTAGTCTTACAAACCATTACTCAAGCGGGTCGACTTGACATGCTTCCGAGTTTATACTGCATAATCACGGTGATCATTTCTCGCAACAGCAAGGGAGTCCTTTGACGCCGCATATTTATTGAGAACTAATGTAATACTAGAGTACATTCCATTATCCTCATATCATCTCTCAATCTTCTCCCAATCTTTTCCCAGTCTTCTCTCGATCTTCCGCATTCACCAAGTTGTACCACGCAATTGTGTTGCTCAAGTCTCTTGTCCAAAAGGAGGGAACTTGGGAGGACCCCCATTGTCTGGGCACCCGAACTTGAGGATGTTTTGGGAAGTCTTGACGCCAGGTCCTATCAACGCTGTGCCATCTGGGCCAGTCAAGTTGAATTTGAAAGACAACGGACCGCCAGACTGTCCATAGAGAATGCGCACCGAATAGTAGGCATACTCTTGAAGACTCACGCTATAGGTAGTTGATGCTACCCCTCCGGCGTATTTTGCGTATGATCTGTAATTCTCATGATCCCAGCCGCTGTATGCCATGGTGCCAACCCAAAGATAGGATCTGTCGTCCACGTTATACATATTGAACGTGTATGTGCCGCCCGTGGCTATGTAGATGAAAAATCGATGGGCCAAGTCAAAGTAGGCAGATTTGACTGTGTTACCGTTGATGATTATCGGCTGCGCAGAGTCTTGGTTGGAAAGAGGGGCAACCGTGTCTTCTGTGCCTTGATAAAGGGGCGTACGTTTCTGAGCGAACATGAACCGTCAGCAATCCCAAGGCCAATACATGTAGTCAAAAGAAAAAAATCCCATGTTGTTTTTTACATGGCCGGGCATGGAAAATGGGCATGTATAAAGGAATTGAATCTTACCTTATCATTCTCAGGGGTAAAGTCCCAGTTGCCCGTTTCATCATGTGACGGATTGTGGAAGTATGCCCATTCAATTCCTAAATTACCACAAGTCGTCGGGAGAGGACATCCGGTCGACGTCACGGTGACTGTCGACGTAGCAGTAGTAGTCGATGGGCTTCCCGTGACGGTGACCACGACAGAGCTAGTGGCAATCACAGTAGGAATAACCGTTGCGGTGTTGCAAACAGTAGTGGTGGGCGTGGGGAGGCTGAGGCAACTGCAGGCCTCAGAGATCTGGGAGGAGGGGGCCGCTGAAGAAATTCCACAGGGGAGAGCTGGCGTAGGGTATGGCGGAGGAGGATAATAGTCACGCTTTCCTGAGGGTTTCTTGCAATCGGTATAGGTGGTGGTGCTTGGGCAAACATTCGAGTTAGCGTTGGCTCACCAAGGCGGTTCATGGAAGAATGGCTCACATAGTAGTGTAACTGGTAACAACTGGAGTGATGGTTTGAGTCCCAATGGTGGCGACCACAGTGGTAGTAATCGGGTGTGTGACGGTCACGTCCTCCGATTTGGTGACCGTCGAGATGTGAAGGACAGACTATGTCAAATTAGCATCTAGCTGAGAGGACACTTCTAGAAAGCATCTTACAGAGCATAATGGAGATGCTTCAGCGCAAGTCTTCAGGGGATTGACGATGGGGTTAAACCAGCAAGCAATGGGATCGAAAATACCAGGGACTGGCGTGGCAAAGGAGGGCGCTGCCACGGCCAGAATGGCCATAGATTGCTTCGTGAGCTTCATTGTTTTGGGATGGTTCAACTCGAGTTGGTGTTGGTGTCGATGCTGTCTGTTCTGATGGCTCTGAGTTGAGTGATGAAGAACAACAATGATGGGAGGATGGGAGAGTCCTATATATACCCAAATCAACCCATAGATCAAGACAAAATGAAGCTCAGAACAATCTTGTCGGTGCATTTAGTCATGTCGATACAACATTCTGGTCGCTGTGATGATAAAGTTTCCCGTATATGCGATGTGATAGTGATGGTGATATCCTCCACAGCCCGGTGACACAGCTCTCCCTCTATTCGTCCAAACCTCACCGAGCCCTCACCGAACTGGAGCCAGCACTCAGCTGTCCCAGGGTTGTGTCCCACCACAGCTCATCACATATCAGTCATTCACCCCAGAAGATTTCTCTTTTCGTCCTGAATATGCTGATCTTTTGCCCCATAATGGGGTCTTCATTTTAACGGCCCATCGAGCAAGCAATCCGCTCGCTCTATTTTTGAGATGATTTGATAATTTCAGGGCTTTAGGTCACCACATAATCTAACAGATTCCGTAGTCACCGGCTTGGCATTGGTAAGCATATGCAAGGGATGCCAACTTGCAACATTACGAAAAAGACTACCATGACAATTACCTCGTCAAAGGGAGGCTGGCGGCAAGGTAAAAGGATTCTTTGTCAGTAGGACAATAAACTGGTTTACCAAACACTTTGCGAACAATTCTATTACCACAAAAACATGACGAGGGCATGGGCATGGGTGTATCATAACGTGAGAATGTCTATCCGCGTAGCTAAATATCAACTACCCTCGAGAGCCAAAGATCAGTTGTAGGGGGATCGTGGATCGAATCGTAGATATCCTCCCACCCTGCTCTTTCTCCCACTCTCCACTACCCCTACTACATGCTACTTCTAGTAAAAAGTATGTCCATTAATGCGACCATATGAATCAGCACAATCAGGGCGGACCAAACGCCAGGGGTTGTGGCTGGCCCCACCAGTCACACGGATTAAACCGCCAGGCCCCATTGTCCGCGGCAAACCAGTACTTGACAATGTAAGGCAATATCCAGGGCAAGGGAGGGAACTCATTACCGCCCTCGTACGTCTTGTCGGCACATCCAAGCGCAGTGGGGAAGATATCATACTGATGATGCATAACACGTTAGGCTCCGTAGCTTGCTGACATATCGTAGGTGGATAGGTGGTGTAGAACTTACCAGCATGGCGAGATTGCCGCTTTGCTGTGCAATCTTCTCTACCCTGCTCCACGTCTCTTTCAGCTTCGCACCATCCAAGTCTCCCATGCCTAGGAAGGTGTCAATCTCAGCATAGAGGTGGTCTGTCAGCTGCTTGCTAAACGAGTCGATTATCTCCTTCATGCCGCCGGTTCCCTCCCATCGATACTCCTCGGGCTTCGTGGCCGATGCATACGCGAGCAGCCTCTCCATCCCACCATGAAATAGCTCGTGCTGGTGCTTTGGGTCGTCCATGAGTCCCGGCTTGCCGCTAAATTTCTCAATCTCGGGAAAGACGTACGATTCCTCCACCCAATGGTGGTGATTGACCATCTTGGTCCACGACTGCGTGTAGAAGAGAAGGTCTTTAACATCGTCTGCCTTGAACTGTGCGTCCGTGGCGATGGGCACATGGGGCGCCTGCTGGATGATAGAATTTAGGCCTCGTATGAGAGTATTGTGGGCGTGTGCCATCTCAGTGGCACAGTGGACATGGCCAAGAGAATCCTGAACCCCATGTTAGCCGTTGGACTTGATGAACTCGAAATTGAGTCATCTGAGCAAACAAAACACACATCCAGGCGCTTTGACGGCGTAGCAATCAGATGAAAGGGCTCGTCTGCCCATGGGGCGCTGGAGGGTTTCGTGGTCATGATGCGATAGTGCCTAACGCGCTGCGCTCTGACGCTTACAGTTGCGAAGAAGGTGAACAGGTTTGTTACTCGTACAGATAGGTAATCCGTATAAGAAGTCGAAATGGCAGGATTTTCGTCCGTCTATGATGGCAGGTGAGGGGATTACGAATCCAACTGAATGTATTGGCTGTCGAGCTGGTGCTCGCCTGTACAACCAATGGGGTAAGCAGCCAGGCAGTGCACTACAGTGTTTAGAACACGAGACGCGCGTAATGATGCATTCCTTCAATCCCTCCATGCACAACGGATAATGGTTCATCCTTGAGCCTCGCCCTTGGGGCTTATCCTTGAGGTTCATCTTCTGGAAACCGCATGTGAGCCAGAGTCATTATCGAAACTTCCCATGAGAATGAGGCTGTATAGATGTGCGGCCGAGTTCCCAGGTGGTTCTCACGCTCCAGCTGTTGGGCTCTTTAAGGGTGATGGCACCCGAGACATTCCCCACTACAATGAAACAGGAGCTCGAGAAACAACCATACCTTAGTGATGTGATGTGCAAGGAAAGTAATTCGTGGTATTTGCCAGCTCTACGAATTGAGACAGTCGACAAATACAATCACATGCGTACCGACATCCATGGCAGACTCATTGCTGTGGGGGCATGGCTCTCCAGAGCGGGGTATGATGACATTTGAGCATCCAGCAGTCATAAATCCCTTGAATTTTGTACATCTGCAGACCATTGACCACGTTCACATAGATATGTATCTACCCTAATGCCTCTGCCTAGTCTCTACCTAGCTATAGATGAAAGATTTTATTTTGTGAAAAAGTCAGAATAATGTTATTCATAGCAGACTTTCAATTATTCCAGCAACATATATGTATGTGTAGACGATGCACCGACATCCTTCGAAAGCCGGGATGGCGTCGTTGATAGAAATCTCATTTGGTTTCTTTAGGCATAAAGTTTCCTCCCTTGTTACTACTAGCTAATCATTTCTCCCTCATCCATGCATAGGGACTTTTGCCCCTGATAAAATGGGTCTATACCGAGTATGTCGCTCCCTAAGCTTTTAGGGTAAGCGAACAACTTCGTTAAGGAAGTGCTTATAGGGTGTGAAAAAGCCCTAGCTCCACTTGCGTCTCAAAGGATGAAGACGCCAAAAAAAAACCAAGACATTGACACTGAAGCTAAGGCACACATAGAAGTTAAGATCAGCGAAGCATCGCAAAGCCAAACGCAGTTAGACAGAAACAAAAGGCAAATAAGATGGCAATAGTAATGGGCTGGACGACCCAAGGATCGACTAGGTCGTGTACAGAAGCTGAGCAACCCAAGCCAAGCCATGAATATAGAGCCCTTACTAATAACCACCCCTGCAGTTGACCTTGCAGTAGATTAAATGACCACTCAAGTTGGATTTACCGTATCTGGTCTGTTGACGACATAATCGCCTACTGTCTTGTCACGTCCCGCGATTCTATCAGTGAATTATCCCTCTCGTTTTGGATGTGGTTGTTTTCTCGCATCAAAGTAGGTAGTTTTGAAAGTGACTTTTCACTCAGGAAAAAAGATCTTCTAAACCCTCGACTTCGCTTCCAGTCCTTTCCAACCTCTTCCTTTCTCTAAGCTCTTGTTTTTCTTTTTTCTCACTATTCTCACTCTTGGTCGCTCCATTTCCCTGAGAATAGCCTTGAATCCATAGTATTTCGCCCGTCGGTAGTGCCAGTCCATGTGTAGCAGTGACGAATTGATCCATTTGGCCTTGACTTCTGAACGTGAGATAAGCCATCTCTTTGGACATTATTCCGGCAGACTGGGGTGAATAGTTGAAGAACTGGCGGGCTAGTTTCATCCCTGAATTAATCGTGGATGGGAGTGGTCCCTGAGTATGGATTGTTGCGGTGAAACGATCCCGTATGCTAGGAACCTGGTGGCCTTTTTTCTTGGTGTAAATGCGAGTAATTTGGCCACATTCTTGTCGAAATCTTAGCCTTGTGTGGTTTTCCGAAAATAGAAGAGCATTAGCTAAAGCACAAGTTGCTACAGCGTCATCTCCGGCATTATCAGCAATGCCACCATTGTGATCTTTTTTGCCGGGCTAAATATCTTTCTAGTGATATCCAAAGATCTGGAGTAAAGATACTAGCCTAGGGATAACCCCAACTGACGATGTCATATCTTTGGCAATATCACGAAGATCCACCTAGGCTGAAAAGAAGGGTATAGCCCGAGGGAAAATTCTGGATACGTATGTCCACTCAGCTGCCATCTCAAACCCAATCAGCACTAGATTTGCCTTGCTATTACAGCTCTAGATGAAATCTATAATGGACCCTTCTAAACTTTCAAGATCAACGTGTTGCTCCTAGCCAAAGCGGCGAGAGCGGCGAGCTGGCATGTCCCTTCCCCCCTAGATGAATAAGTTGATCTTGTTTTTCTTTCTCTAGATTGATGTTGGGGGTTAAAGCTCGGATTTGGTTCTTAGTGTAAAAATCGTTAAGATATGGCTTGCTATTGCTGAGTGATGTAATATTTGTTTGAGCTAAATCTCGTTGTATCAAAGTTTGAAGATGCGCGAGGCCGACTTGATGGAGGATGCGGTCCTTTTCGCTTGTTATGGCAATATGCTCTGTGTCAATTGCGATGAAGGCTGAATCCTTGAGAGAATTTTCTAGGTCTTGCATGGCTGTGATTCGATTGTTAAAAAGGTCCCTAGAAGCCGGCTCGCGTTGGAGTTGGTTGTAGGCGGCCATGTTGTCCGAGTTCCCAACCATTGGCAAAGCCGTCTGTTTGCTCTAGGGAGGTTGTCGGTCTCTTGATGGATGTGATATTAATGATCAAATTATGTCGGGGAGCGAGTCTCTGATAAAGCTGAGGCGTAGAGTGAAGGAGTGAAGGGTTCTGAGATAGATGGGGAATCACTGGCGAATAGGTGGTATCTCGTGACTTGGGGCAGAGTGTAGGGTTCCACAGGCTATGGAGTACAAGCAATAAACAAGATGAAGCAAAGAAACAATAAAAGAATCTTGCACGGCGAAGCAAGGTGTGGGTTTGTTGTGTTGATTGATGCTGCTCCTTTTCTCGGGAGAGAGGCATTCCATAAGGTTTGTAGGCTAGCTGGATAGGGTTTTGTGGTGTAGCCAGTCATCCACGTAATCCCCAACACAGAGCGAGTCTGGCAGTAACTGTCCTCATACTTAAAAACCCCATTGATTGTCAAATTATATACGCCCTAGACGGCACACAGGACTGATGCGGAGTGAGAGGATAATGATGGCCGTGGTGTATATCCTGTAGGGCAGTTTTGTGAACAATGAGATAGAATTGGCCGGATCGCTTGTCCTAGGAGGCCTGTCGTTATCCTCGTGGAATCGTTGGGCGAGTATGCTTTGGGTATGGCGCTCGTCGAGTCGCTACTGTTATGAAAAGAACTAACATGATATCCGTGGCTTTGAGCGGTTAGGGTGCTGAATGCGGCAGCGAGCCGAGTGTAGACGAGCTTATATAGCAAGAGGCGGCTCCTAAGAGTCCAGTTCGAGACGGTTGCGATAACAATGAAGAGCAAATACAGGGTAATAATAAGGCCGGTGGTTGGAATTCTTGAGATTAGGAGTGTAGCTGAGGCATTAAGGGTGTAGAGAAAGCGCTGTGCGAGAAAGGCGCAGTGATCAAGGGGCTGTTGGGTTGAACGAGACACGACCGGGAAAGGCGCTCTGCTTGTCTTATGGGGAGCTGGGATGGGCTGAGGAGAGGGGGAAGGTAGGGATGGGTGTTTTCATAGAAATCCATAAAGCAGCGTGAG
Organism: Cladobotryum mycophilum; assembly: GCA_036429605.1. NCBI lineage: Eukaryota > Fungi > Ascomycota > Sordariomycetes > Hypocreales > Hypocreaceae > Cladobotryum > Cladobotryum mycophilum. The sequence goes on along the minus strand of JAVFKD010000016.1, from coordinate 3,493,346 downwards.
GTTGAAAGGGGGGATGTTGCCTAAAATCGTTTAAAGGTGCAGGCGGTTGGCGGGGCGGTAGATATTTCTTGGCTCCTTACGAAACATGAGATCATCTTATCTACGCATTGGATCAAATTCGTCTAATAAGGGCGGGGTTCTACTATCACCTCGCCTGTTGATGAATCCTGCGTAGACGGATGTATCCCTCTCTGTGTCCAATAATCTCATGAATTTGTCAAATCACTGCTTGGTTGATGGCACACCATAGCTTGCAGCTCACAAGTCACCATATGGGATACATCCAACACTTGGGTTAGAGAATATGAGAGATTGCTGCAGCATAAGTATTTCGCCTTTTGAACTATCAGTGGTATTTGATGCAGCTACCTATGTAAATGACTTAAACCTCACCCTTAACGTTGGGGCATACCGCCCATGCGAGGATTGTCATAGCTGCTTTCTCGCCGACATTCCATCCCCCCATGTCTCTCGTAGTTGGCATCGGAAGCAGGGGAGGGGTACCCATCCTGTGGTCGCTGTACCTGTCCTCGTCCATGCATATAGCCCCCATCATCTGGCCTGAGTTGCCCTGCACCTCCTGGGCCATCTGGAAGAACATCTCTCTCATATCCTGTAGGAACGTCCCCTACCTTCCTACTATCTGAAGATGAAGGGTATCCATAACTTAAAGATATGCCTGACTCCTGTCGATGACCGTGAGATGGCGGTGGTTGACCATATTCATCAGAAGCCCAGCGTCTGGACTCTTGCGGGTAGTAACTACCATACTGTTCGCGGTAGCCGTCTTGAGGGGGCGGGTATCTTGAAGGTCCTGATCGACCACTCGGGCCCCGAGATGGGTCTCCGTAAAAACCAGGAGATGGATTACGGTGATACACATCTTGCATACCGGGTGAAGCACGTGTGTCATTCCTCACACCATCCTTCTTTGCTAGCTCGATGTCCGTTCCTTTCTTCGTCTTGGCCATGTAATCGTCAAACTCATTCGTTGCCTGCGCAACGAGGCTAAATTGTGCTGCATCAAGATGGCCAAGCCTACTGTTCTTGATACCTAGCCTCTCATGGGAACTATCACCATCAACAAGGTCATAGCGAACGAGTGAAGCAGCAATCTGGAAAGCGTTTTTGATCTGCCGTCCATTCCAGCGACCAACTTCATGTGTCTCGGCGTAGTGCGATTCGGACCATATGAGGATGCTGTTGGCATCCGCAACTACTCTGTGTTCTCCATGTTTCTCGTTAAAGGTCTCAATCTCTTCGATTCGCTTGATATTAAGCTCGAAGATTTGTCTGTACTGACGAGAGTTCAGCGGCGGATAGTAGAGACTCATATGAATGCGTGATTTGAAGGCTTCGTCAATTATACCGACACGATTGGTGGTAAGAAAGAGGATGCCATTGTAATATTCAAGAATCCTAAGGAATACTAGTACAAGAACATCATTTGTTAGTAGACAATCTTCAAACTTTAGAAGGAGGCCTTGAAATACCTGCGACTAATGCATTTCTCTGCAAGTCGTTGGGGGTTCTTTTAGTAAAGAAGATATCGGCCTCGTCTAATAGAAGAATACAGTCCCAGAGGTTTGCAAGGCGGAATATGCGAGAAAGGTTCTTCTCTACTGCAATCGGCTCAAACCCAAGGTCCCCGCAAGTGATGGCAAAGAGTGGTTTAGAGTTTTCCTGGGCAACTGCCTCGGCTGTTGTTGTCTTTCCAACACCTGGTACGCCATGGAGAGGGAAAACAAGGCCTGTTCCCTTTCCCCTGATGAGATCCTGGTACTGAATGTCTTGACCGTCGTGGCGCCATTTCTTCTTTCTGAAATGTTCTCGTACTAGGGATCGCACTAATAGTTTGTGGTCTGGATTGATGCTAAGCTTTTCAAAAATCCCGGATGCTGGATCGATGGCTTTCAAACAGTTGATGTTTGCATGAATAAATTTGCGCTGCGGAAATGAAAACACTATTAGTCGCTTTGGGAGGAGTGCATAAAAGTCTCCAGATAAGCCACCGTCCCCTTCGTTTGTCGCTGAAAGAAAGACATCACTAGTAATGGCTTGGTTGCGCCTCCTGATACCAATATCATCAGACGGAATATAATAAAAGCTGATGGTATCGCTTTTTGTCTGGTGGGGCGAGTAGCGATTTGAAATGAGTTCGTCTGTAATAAAGTACTCTTTCTCCCACGTTCCAATCTGGCCAAAAGTTGGGCTGTAAAATTCGGGTTTCCATGAAGTTATGGTCTGGTACGCCTCTGCGAAGTCTGCGATAGCTTCGCCCTCAATGTGTTCCGGATGCTTGTCGACATCATCGAGTGCTGCTCCTGTCGGAGAGCGAGTTAAAGTCCAACCACTATGGTAAAGATGTTTCCCCTCAATGTACTTTCTAAAAGTCTCCCCGCTAGCCTTCTGAGCAGATAAGAATTCATCTTTGTTTGGCAGAAATCCTATCGGATATAGCGGCAGTGATCTGATTTCCCTCTCGCCATTGAACTTTCGAATCTGGAATTGTGACCGAACTGGACGATATGACTTGCCATCATAATCGATGTAGTAGCACCAAATCCTGAACGTGTCCTCGTCAGAATAGCTATCGTCATCACCTTTTGTTGCTGTTTCGGCATCTGATTTGTTCATCAAATTCTCATTCGCATCACGCGGACCGCTTGAGATTCTCGGTGTAATGATTGAGTAGACCTTCCAGCAACTTTGATAAGGTAAGGTTGTGTTGCTCGCTGTAGGTTCGTAATGTGCCGACTGCTTCTCCTGTTTAGGGACTGCAGAATATACAAGGTCACCCTCTCGAAATAAGTACCAAAGATCGGTAAACAACACTCTGTGGGACTTCGCATCTGGTTGCCTAAGCATTTGGTATAGAGGCATCACATTTTCGTCTATAAATTTAACATATACCCGTAAGTGGCTGAGGGCATATTTGCTATCCAGAGCGTAGTCGCTAGCATAGTCGTTGTAATCGCCAAGTTCGTGTTCTTTCCCGTTAAGGACCAAGCCCTTTATATCCAGCTCATTTCCCCACTTCATCTCAAGTCGATGCAGTGCTTCCTTCATTTGCGGCTGGAAGTGTATCAAGATCTTGAAGGGTCGGCTAAACGTGTACCCAGTCCAACTATACAAGAGGTCGACATTGGCTGCGCTGTAAAGATGTTTCATTATAGTCGGAGAGTTAATTCGAATTTGATGAAGGACAGTCATATTCAGATCCGGTTCGATTGGCATTTGCTGATGCTCAATATTTCCGACTTTAAGTCCCGATTCCCGTCTTGCTCTTTCCTTGTCAAAAGCTTCCCTCAGACTGACACCGCCGTATAATAACTCGATGATCGTCAGCATTTCTTCTCAGCTCAAGAAATTTTTGAACTGTTGGACATTTGTGACACGGATTGTGGGAATCAATTCCTCAAAATATTCTGGCAGTTTTGGAACCTCCGATGTAACGGAATCGTTGTCGTCATCTTCCTCGCCCTTACTCTCAGGTATAGCGTTGGAATCTTCTGGCTGCTTGAATGAGGTATTTTTTTGTGAATTGTCGGTTTCATACTCATATGTTCTCTTCTCATTATATTCCTGTCATTCCATTAGCATTTAGCTCCCTATGCAAGGCAGGCCGATGACTTACCGTCAGAAGGCCTTCAGCAGCCTTGTCATTTGATGTTGCTCTCACGCCCATTTCATCCGGCAATCCATCAGTTGACTCAACTTCCGGTTGTCGTTGCGAAATATCGGAGGAAATGATATCAATCACTGTTATTGTTTCTCCCGTGCCTTTATTGTCGGTTGGCATTTCCGGCTGGCACGCTGGCGGGATGGTCACTTCGACAGTTGACATGTTTTCCAGTGTCAGGGCAATGTACCGAAGGATTCAATTTTCAGGAAGACGATATACCTGCCAAAAGGCCTGCATAGAAATGAGATGTCAGAGTGGCCATAAAATTAGGAGCCAAGTGATTATTATTTGAAGAATTGGGAGGCCACACCAGCGAACGATTGCCATGAAAACAACTCCCCGTAAATACAGTCGACCCACACAAAGACTCCACGAGTAGTCGTTCAGACATATTCTGCGCCCAAGCGACGATTGTAGCAGTTTGATTCATATCAATATCGATTGGGCTAGATAAGGCATCTTTAGGCACGTATTTAGATTAACTGAAAGTAAGTTGAGCAAATCATGATTCGGGAAGAATCGTCTGGTATGTTCGCTGGTTAATTTCCATTGGCTAAATCCATCGGGCCCAGAATTGTTTGACCGAAAATATAGTAATTGCTGTCCGTAACCTGCGTGTGATCACTCAAATGTGGCTCAACTTCCCCTCCGAACCGTTCCGTTGACCAATACCTATCATCCTTCGGTGAGCAGAGTTACTCTATACCCAATAGATGAGCGACACGATAGTTGAAGTTACATTACCCGAGCACACCATTCGGGCGTCGATCAAGCACGCATCGGCGTGATTAATCCTTTCTGTTGAGCCTCAATTGCGGCCCAACTGTCGTTCTCGTCGCTCATTGTCATGTCCCTAGGAAGATCGTGCACACTCTGTAATTTTTGAATGGTTAAGCTTTGCCCAAGTTCCAGGAAATATGGCTGAGATGAGCAATCCGGAGCTGCCCCTAAGAGTTTCGTTTATCAAATTCGAGGCACCTCGATTGCACCGCGCCTTTTCAGTGCCTGCAGATTATGACAGTAGAAGTGATAAATTTATTGCCCCTCGCGAACGCAGGTAGGCTGTACATCCTCTCGAGTCATCCAATCACATCTAACAGAAAGCCATCCTAGACAACCGGAGATTGAACTGCAGGTTGACCTGAAAGATTTGCAAGCCGCCATCAATGAGTTCCAAAAGTCATTCACGGACAGTTCTCTTACTCTCAATACCGAAACCTGCACATGGGAAGATGTATTCAACCGGCTAGAGGAGACAACGGTCCGTTACAAGACCGTGGACGAAAGCGGGATGGGATATCTCCGCAAGCTATGGCGTAAGACTGGAGAGAATGCAGACAACATCGACCCATGGCTAGACTTCATCCCTGATGAGTATGGTCTTAACTTTGTACGAGCAGGCATAGTTGTTATTTTACAGGTGAGTCTACCAGAAGCGTCCTTATAATACTAATTTTAACCTTAGTGTGTTTAAAACAGCTGGCTAAACGATCGGTGGAACATCGCGAGAGGGTGCATGAAGCCATTGAACAAGTTGTCGACGCCGTCACTAGAGCCAGTCCGAAGCGGAGGATATTCAACTGGGACAACTCGCTTAAGGACTACATACAAAAGCTTTATGTAGCAGTTCTTGAAGCAGTTTCTGTTATCATCCAGTACCTACTCCAGAATATCCAGAAAATCGAGAAACCATACATATCAACAAAGGGTACGTCCCCGACATCTGATTTCTCTATCACTAACTGAGCAGAGTTCTTGAGTGCGGCAGTGATAGGTGCAGCTTTAAACCGAGCCAGAGGCAAGGAGCAGATTGCAAAGAAGCCAAAACCAGTCAAGCGATCTCTTCATCACATCGATCACATGGTCAACAACGTTAAATTTCATGCCACCGAGTTCGCAGCGTGGTATAGCAACTTGAGAGACGAAATATTGGTCGATGGATATTCACTACATCTAGAGTCTCAAACGCGACTGCGTCATCTTGATGCGGACACAAAGTGTAGCATCATCATCAGCACCCAAATGAAGGAGACGGTGGACAGCTATCTCCCAGCAATTGAGGGGAAAACAACCTCCATAGAAAATAAACTCGTCCAGCTAGATGATAGCGTGAAGACCTATAATGAAGAATCACGAGCGCAGCATGAAAAGTTTAGAGAGTGGATGAAGGATGAATTGGGTCGAGAGCTCATGAACTTTACCAGCGAATTCTTGCGCAGTCAAGAAAAAAGATAGAGCAAGGTAAGTTGCACACCCTTCCGGAGAGGGGTTTGTCTAATACGGAACAGACTCGGATCAGCGTTGGGGCAAGCTGGCCGCCTCTTTTGCTTCAGAGATCTCGAGATCCCGAACCCCAATCCCCAAACCTGCACCCCTAGTGTCATCTCGGGTGCTTCTTGACCTCCTACGAGTCCCCATCTCTGCTCCAAACAAGGACCTGGACATCGTGATGATGGAAAAGACATGGTTCAAGGAGCAGACTCTCTTGGTGGCAGAAGAGCTGTTCCAAACGCCCCTGTTCCACCAATGGTTTGCGAGCGAATACTCTAGCCTTTTCCTTGCCGACGGCTACGATGAGGAGCACGCGACCGCCACGATATCCTCCATGTCAATTGTTTGTCTAAGCCTGATTGGTAGCATCATCAGCGCACGCAGAGAGCGTGAAGTCGTCGCTTACTTCTTTTGTGGTCTCCACTGCGATCAAACAGACGGGCCGAAACTCATGATGCGGTCGCTTATAATGCAACTTTTGCTGGCCCTCCAGGCACGCCGTCTCCTCGATCTGAGCTTCATTGATAAGGAAGTCTACCTGCAGGACCTACAACATGCCAAACCCCAGGCTTTAGTATTCACACTCCAGGGATTAGTTCAGTTGTTCCCCGCCGATATGACTGTCTATTGCCTGGTTGATGGGGTACAATGGTTTGACGGCGGTTACCCAGGCTTCTTCAAACAAGACATGCTATATTTTGTCAGTAAAATACGAGAGCTGGCGCGACCACAGCTTTACGGCCACTACCATGGCCTTGTAGGGGATCATTCAGTGCGATGTAGGCTCAAGGTGCTTTTGACTAGCGCCAATGGTACAGATTCGTGTTGGGAACGGGTTATTGGTCCAGCGGAGCGTGTTTCTCTTGGTTCCACGTTTTAAACATGGGCATACACATCGGTCTTAGATATACCGGGCCTCTTAGATCGTTTACTTAGGGATGTGGGAAGTTAATCGCCAAAGATGGTCTCAATATGACGCAAACACCATAAATTAATATTGATGCTGGATTGGGATGACTGAGGTGTTCCGGGTAGGGCCCCCTGACAAACTACCCCTGGATGATATCAATCGAATTTACTCCGGATCCGGTGTTTAGTATCCCCTAGTCCGTACCCAGCCTCCTTTCTTAAGTTGAAGAGCCTAGATTCGTCAAATGGGTGCGGCACACATAATTGCTTTTTGTATCATCTTGGAGCAAGGGGCATGCTGCTTTCGGTGTGGATCTCTCTCATATACTCCATCAAGAATTGCCGAATCTGTGCAAAGTAAGCTCCTTAGTAATGCTACACAAAATTGGCTATTTTAGCCCTGTAACTACTCTTCGAGGTACAGTACACCAGGGCACCTTTAAGTTCCTCAGTAGTATTTGTAGTAGATGGGTTTCTATCCCATCCAACGCATCATGACAATTTGGCTCAATAGCCTTCAAGTAGGCAATGTTCTTCCGGCGGCTGCCGCCGAAATACCATAGATTAGAACAATTATATTAATTGCAAACTCCCAAAAGTATCATCATCCTTCTGCAGCTAACGAAACCAGTGTTCAGCTTTGTTGAGCACCACCTTATATTACTAAGACTGCATATGGCTGCTGCAACCATCACTTACATTGCTTAGCAAGGGGCGGGAAAAAAGCACGGGTCGTCGACCACTGAACTTGCACTGAAAAGGTGTCGATCAAGACCCGTGGTTTTTTCTTCCACCGCATGCTTGGCTAGCTGCGCTGTGAGAATCGTCATCATCTATTTAGATCAAGAGGCGTGTCTCAGATATTTATTACGTTACTTTGTCGGACAAGACGTCATGCCATAGACCATACTCCTGAGTGAAGTTTTACAAAAATAGAGCGGAGTATTCTTAGCTGAACACCTCTAAGCTTTGATGTTGCAAATCTGCATTCGTCAAGGTCACGATCCATACCCAACGTATCTGCGGTATATCGACATCACTTACCACAATGGGTTCCATGAAAGAGGATAGAGCAGAAATTTTCTGGCGTACAGCTCTATCTGATTGCGACGCGGTTCCCTTCCCAAACTTCCCAGCATCTCTCAAGCATCCAGTCGCTGATGGACTCATACATCATGACATTCCTCTCTTGGGAAGCCCAACCCTTGACATCATATGCGCTGCATGGGCGCTGGTGGTTGGCCGTACCACCAATTCTGAGGATGTGGTATTCGGCATCACTGTCTCTAGGGGAGACGCGGTGGTTGCCCCAATCTTATCTACAGTTCCAATGCGCATACAGCATGCTGCTGCTCACATGACGGTGTCAGAGCATTTGCATCAGGTACAGCGGCAAGTACTGGATGTAATGACCGTTGAACCCATTGGGCTACATGAGATTGCGAGGATTTCGCCTGACTGCCAACGAGCATGCAAGTTCCAGACACTCTTGGATATCGGCTTGCATGACGACGACGAGCTGGGACAGATACCATGCCATCACCACAATGGAGGCCCATCTAAAAGAGAGAGTCCATATGCCCTTGTGTTGCGGATTCGAATGGGCATCCGCAAAATCCACGCGACCGCAAGGTTTGATTCAAGGGCAATAACGCCCTGGATGACTCAGAAGATGATGGACAGACTTGAGTTCGTCATGGCTCAGTTTGATACCGAACTCGATAGCGCATTATCCTCAATGACACTCCTTACAAATCACGATGTACAAGAGATCTGGAAATAGAACCGTACTGTGCCGCAGCCCGTCGAACGTCTCGTTCATGAGATGATCGCCGAGCGACAGTGAAGCAATCCGATCAAACATAATAAACAAACAACTAAACAAATAAATAATTTAAAGCTATTTATAGTCTTAAATAAGTAATTGTTTAAGGCTGAATATTTGATATATTTATTAAATTTAGGGTAGGTAGAATGTCTTAGAATATATTCTTTCCGTAGTTATTTTTAGTACAAAATAATAGAATTTAGGTAGATAAACTTAGGATTTAAATCTATAATCTTTTAGCTATTATAACTAATTACGATACTATTAGACTATATGGGCTTTTGATTGGTTAGTTATTTTTTTAGGCAATAAGGTTTAAGCTTATATTATTCTTTTTTGCGTTTTTATCACATCGCATTCGTGATACCTCTTATGATTAATACTATAATTATAATATCATAGCCTTAATTACCTTACCTTAGCCTTAACGATGAGTCTTATGGTTTTTAATGTATCGCGCCTTCGCGGTATTATCTAGCAGTTAATACCGTTCTTCTAAGATAATTCTTAAGCTTATAAGACCTTTAATAATATACTGGTTACTATTTGGAAGGGAAAACGATACGTGAACAACGATTTGATAAGTAAAAAAAGCTTATAAGGCCAGACTAGCTAGATTATAAATAAAGGGATCTTTATACAGGAAATTATGCCTTTAGATTAATATAATAAGCTCTTTTTTATTATATTTTTATTTAATTAATCTTATCTTTTAGGCGATGCTTTCTAGGTCTACCGATAATGTGATCATATGGGTTATTCTAAGCCCTTTAAGGCATTAACTATGACTTCTGTAAAAGAGTATTTTTAACGGGCTTATTGAATCTATTAATCTCTATCTAACGGCTTGACTATAAGCTCTAATACTGATGATCAGCCTCCCCCGAAACGAACTCGAATATCTATGGTTTTTCTAAAAAACCAAGTCTATAAGCTTTATAAGCTAGCTCTTGGTTATATCATTAACTCTAATAAAGCATTTAATACATTTAATAATCCTTTTATCTATAGCTTAATAATGGATCTTAATATACAGTTTTTTTCTAGGTTATTATTAAATAGAATAAACTAACGTTAAATGCTAGATACTATCTTCAATAACAATAAGAAAATTATTCGTAATAAGCTTTAGAATACCCTAATAAAGGTATATCTTAGCTTTAACCTCTAGACCTCGCTAAATAGGCTTACAATAAATAGCATTATTACACACTTTATAAACCTTAATAGAATACATTAACATTACTTTTTTACTCTCCGGTAATAGTATGGGGCTTATACTGGTAATAATATTATATTAATACTCTATAAAATTATTTAAGATTAGGATATTAAAGATCGCGTTAGTATTATTATCTATGATAATACTATAAATAATAATACCTATATACAACATCTCTTCCAGCTTTTAAACCCTATGATAATACCCTTAGATGCTTCTAACCGTCGAATACGATGCTTTGGTTATATTCTTAACCTAGTTAATCAGGCTTTTTTTATAAAAAGAATAATAAGACCTTTAAGCAAGAATCACAGTATTATAAGGCTCTTAAGAATATTAATAAAGATCTTAGGCATTAGAGAAAGAGAGGGCTAATTAGAAAGCTTTGGAATATTATAAAGTTTATTCAAAGCTCTCTATAGCGAAGTAAACGCTTTTAATACAACGCCTATAAGTTTAATACAAAGGATTTTATACTCTTTAAGGAATCGGATAAAAAGCTTAAGGTTATTATAAATAATAATACATAATAGAATTCAACTTATCTAATACTTAATCATACTATTAAAAAGCAGGCACATATCTAAGCCTTTATTTATAAAAGCTAGCTCAAGCCTAATCCATCGAATCGAATTCTAAATAAAAATATTCTTATAATTAAGGATTAGCGGCTTCTCACAGAGATTAAGGCAATCCTTAAGCCTTTTTATGAGTAGATAATGCAGTATCAAAGCCACGCCAAGGCCGGCGGATTTGGCCAGTTTTAGGAAGTCCTGACCAGCATTAAGTATCTTCTTAATAATCTTAAGTTTTAGAAGGCATTTTTTAATAGCCTAACTAACAAGCAAATTAAATAGACTTTAAGCTAAATGCCGTTAGTAATAAAAAGGGTATTAACACGTTCTTAAAGGCAATTATCATAGCAAAATACACCAAGATCACAGTCGTTTCCGATGGCCTCGTGATAAAGTCTCCCCTAGCATATACAAGCCGAATACTAATCCAACAAGCGGCAAAATCAATTTAAATAACTTCAAGGGCTTTAAGATAACTCTAAAACCTATCTTCGGCTATTAATTACAAATACATAAAAGAAATTAAACAATTACTATACAAAGCTTAGGGACTCGCCCCTTTTCGCTGCTTCTATGATACTATATCTATAATATAATTTCCAATAGCTTAAGAAGCAGTAGAATAATCCTAATTAAACGATTTAGTTTAATAATATTATTAAGGGTTTGGAATACTATTAAAAGCAATAGTATTATTAATATAATAACCTTTTTATTATTAATCAACCTCTAACCCCCCAGTTCCTTAGCCTATATTTTTATTATAAAAGAAACCCTCTAGGTTTTACTAGTGGATAATAAATATAACACTAAAAAAGCCTAATTAAATCTCTAAGCTTAAGCAATATCTCTAATTACCTTAACCGCAAAAAATTAATAATCCTATACAATAATAGATATTATAGTAAACCTTATTTCTAATACTTAATCAGCTTATATTAGACCTTCTTGCTATTCCTGCAATAATAGTTAAATATAAGAGAACTTTTAGTTAAGCTAAGCTAATGCTTTTATTATAGAGGCTCTTAATGAAGTCAGGAACCCTTAAGTAATTAAAATGCATAAAAAGCTAGATATAGCAGGGCGCGGTATTCTTAAAAGGTATTATTTTCTTTTAATAAACTATTAATAAATAAAGTAATTATAAATCAAAAAAAAAACCAGTAATTAAAAGTAAGAAAATAATATAAATAACAAAGAAAAAAGCCTATAGTAATGCTTAGAAAATAATATATAAATAGCTTTATAATAGTTTTATTTTATAACCCTAAGACAATTTAAATACCATCAAATCGAGCAAACAAACAAACATACTATCACCAAAGCTTCAAATACGCAAATCCAGGGCCCGGATTTGATTTGTTTGATCGGATTGCTTCACTGCCGAGCGAGTACAGAGCCAGCCTCACGCGCAGGCTATTTGCGCCTGGGATGGCGAACTCACATATGGTGAATTAGACAGGCTGGCTACCAAGGTGGCTTCCAAGCTTGTCAGCATGGGGATAGGTCCAGGTGTATTTGTGCCCTTGTATTTCGAGAAATCAATGTGGACTAGTGTTGCTCTACTTGGTGTTCTTAAAGCGTCCGGGGCGGTTCTTCTGTTAGACCCTTCGCTGCCTGAACAGCGCTTGCGGGACATGATCACAAAGGTTAAGCCGACACTGATAATCTCATCAGCTTCATACAATACTATAAGCTCAAGTCTGGCGCCACGATCAATAACCGTTGGAACAGAGTTACTCAATGAACCGACTGCCGATTCTCACGAACTCTGCCTTACGCCATGTAACCCATCATCAGCTCTCTATGCTGTGTTCACATCAGGAAGCACCGGAACCCCCAAGGGAGCCGTCATGACTCACCAGAATTTCGCGTCGGCCTTCCAGTATCAACACGAAGCCCTTGGCTATACGCCAGACAAAAGGATTTATGACTTCTCATCTCCCAGCTTCGATACCACGATATACGATTCATTATGTGTCTTCCTTTCGGGTGGCTGCTTATGCGTCCCGAGCGACCACGACCGGATCAACAGGCTTACTGAGAGTGTTGTCTCTCTACGTGCAAATTATTTAGATTTGACTCCAACGGTGGCTCGGTTTATTAAGCCCGATGATGTTCCTGCGGTCAAGACTTTGGCTCTGTCCGGCGAGATGGTGCATCTTGGAGACGTCCAGCCATGGTGGAATAAGGTGAGGGTTCTAAACCTCTATGGACCTGCTGAGTGCACTGCCACTAGTACAGCCAACCATTCCCCGTCAAGTCCAGAAGCCACTGCTGCTTGCATTGGATATGGCATGGGGCATGTCACATGGATTGTTGATCCAGAAGATCATGACCAGTTAGTTCCGCCGGGCTGTGTTGGAGAGCTGTTGCTTGAGGGACCGTTAGTTGGAGAAGGTTACCTTGATGATCCAGAGAAGACTGCTGCAACCTTTATCCATGGTCCTGCGTGGTTAAGGCAAGGCGGTCCAGGGAGTCCACGGCGCAGTGGACGTCTTTACAAGACCGGCGATCTAGTCCATTATAACGGCGACGGCAGTTTAACTTTTGTTAGTCGAAAGGACGCACAGGTTAAGATTGGCGGACAGCGTGTAGAATTGGGGGAGATTGAGTACCGCATCCAGCAATGTGTTCCTGCGGCCAGACAAATCGTTGCAGAGCTTATTAAACCACAAGGAGTGAAGTCGCCTGCGGTGGTAGTAGCATTTCTTCAAATGGATGACGGCTTTGATGGGTCAGCATCTCTAGATTCTACCATAGCAACCGTACTTCATGTCGGGAATGAGGTCAAGGATCAGCTGGTAGCATACTTGCCAAGCTACATGGTACCTACTGTTTTCTTCTCCGTCACCGATATGCCAATGACACCTTCGGGGAAGATAAATAGGAAAAGGATACGTGAAATTGGTGGGACGTTCTCTATGCAACAACTTCTGGATGCACAGACATCCGCGCAAGGCCCAAAGCGACAACCGATAACTCGAGTTGAGGAACAAATACGGGGCGTATGGGCCAACATACTAGGTATAGAGAAAGCCGCGATAGGACTCGATGATGACTTTTTCCATCTTGGAGGCGATTCAGTGGCTGCTATCAAGGCTGTGAGCAGTCTTCGCAAGATTGGTATTGAAGTCTCTGTGGCCGACATGCTTCGCCATTCCAAGCTGGAAAGCGTTGCTAGTTACGCCCATCGCCTTGAGAGAAACTCAATTACTAACCAAAATATTCGACCGTTCGATCTACTGGAAGGTAGCTGCAATGTCACTTCTGTTGTTGAGGACATCTCTGCCCAATATCAGCTGGGCCTGGCTGCTATACAAGACGCATACCCTTGCACGCCTCTCCAAGAGGGCCTGCTTGCTCTATCATCCAAGACGCCAGGAGATTATATCAGCCAGAACATACTAGAGCTATCGTCAGATGTTGACATCACAGACTTCTGTCAAGCCTGGGAAGAAGTGGCTAGAAAAATGCCCATATTGCGCACACGAGTTGTTCAGCACAACACCATTGGCCTCTTTCAGATAGTTATAGATGAGAAGATCGAGTGGCTCAAGACTTCTGGACTAGAGGAGTATCTTGCTTCAGATAAACATCGCCCAATGGAAATGGGTCATGCCCTGGCACGGTATGCTCTGATTTCAGATGAGTCAGGGAAATGTCGCTGGTTTGTATGGAGTTTGCACCACGCTCTATACGACGGTTGGTCTTTGTGGCTGTTGCTAAAGGCCGTTTATAACATCTACAGAGGTGGCTTCATCAAAGATGTACAGCCATTTAGAGATTTTATTCAGTACATTAAGAATACAGAGAATGCGAATGCGTCAGACTACTGGCAAGAAGCTTTATCCGGGGGCGAGTACACACCCTTTCCATCTCTGCCAGCAAACGTCTGTGAACCGACGGTTGACGCTTTTGTATCCCATCAATTTTCGAGTTCCCAGAGCCAGAGCACCAACATACCGACATCTACTCTAATCTACGCTGCGTGGGCATTGGTTACCAGTGGTGCAACCAGTGTAGATGATGCCATCTTTGGCATCACAGTCTCTGGTAGGAATGCGCCTATTCCTGGGATTGATGAAATGACTGGTCCAACAATTGCAACGGTTCCATTGCGAGTCAATATACTAAACCAATCGGTCTCCGAATACCTGGAAGCAGTGAAACAACAAACGATAGAGATGATTCTGTTTGAACACACTGGACTACATCGCATTGCCAAGATCTCCCCCGAGTGCCAGAGAGCTTGCAAGTTCCAAACGCTGTTGGTTATTCAGCCGCCAGATGAACCATTAGAGCATGTCCTTGGGACATGGCAGAAAAGCAGCCCGCAAGAACAGCTCAATACTTATGCTCTTAGCGTCGAGTTTGAGCTTGGAAAAGATGTGATTACCGCCAAGGCAAGATTTGATTCGGCCATAATCTCATCTCTGGAAGTTCAGAGACTGATTGAGCGTCTTGAGCATGTAATGCGACAGCTCAATGATGCATCCCCCACCGGATCCGTGAGGGATATAAATGTTATTACACAGAAGGACCTAGACGAGATATGGCGGTGGAACAAAACTGTCCCGTCACCTGTTACCGGACAACTTGTTCACGATACCATCTCTGATGTGGCACAGAAACATGCCAATAAGGTTGCTGTCTGTGCTTGGAACGGTAGCCTGACGTATGGCGAGTTGGAACAATTTTCCACATCGCTAGCAGTCCGGTTAGTGAAGCTTGGTGTTAAACCAGGCACATACGTGCCTGTCTGCTTCGAGAAGTCAATGTGGACAACTGTTGCTATGATGGGAGTGTTGAAAGCAGGAGGTGCATTTCTGTTGCTTGACGCCTCCGTCCCTTTGGCACGACTTCAGGCTATGAGTCAACAAGTACAAGCCGAGGTAATGGTATCTTCTATTGCGAATAGGGATATTAGTGTTGAGATTACGAAGCAAGTCCTGTTCTTGGACTCTAAGATTAGCCGAGATAGTCGGGAAATGAGTCAACTCCCAGTCGTCAATCCCTCGTCCTCTGCCTACGTGGTATTTACATCGGGTAGTACTGGTGTTCCAAAAGGCGCTGTAATAAGCCACCAGAACCTTTCTTCGGCAATCCATCATCAATGCCCGCGTCTTGGTTTAAGTGAGGCAACAAGGATATTCGACTTTGCATCGTACAGTTTTGACGCTGCAATTCTTGGCCCTTTGCAGGCACTTGCCTCAGGGGGATGCATTTGCACACCCAGTGAAAAAGAGCGGAAGGATAATCTAGCGGAGAGCATAACATCTTTCAACGCCAATGCAGTGTATCTTACGCCTTCTATTTGTCGGCTTTTGACACCGGAAGAAGTCCCTAGCCTTAAGGCACTAATGATTGGTGGCGAAAAGGTCAACCCTGGTGATGTGAAGCCTTGGCTGGATAGGGGCGTAACAGTCTTTAATACCTATGGGCCAGCTGAATGCACGGTCGTTTCAACAATCGGTGTTATCTCACACGCTGAAGAGGTTTACATTGGAAAGGGGGCCGGTCTTACGACTTGGGTGGTTGATCCAAATAACCACCACCGTCTACTGCCACCAGGTTACGTCGGTGAACTACTGCTCGAGGGCCCCCTAGTTGGACAAGGTTACCCCAATGACGCGAAAAAGACCGCCAATGTTTTCATCCAGGACCCTTCGTGGTTAGTACGAGGTGCGGGTGGGGAGTTCCCCGGACGTCGTGGATATTTATATAAGACGGGCGACTTGGTCCAGTATAATCACGAAGGCAGCTTGAACTACATTGGAAGGAAGGACTCGCAAGTCAAGATTCGAGGACAACGCATAGAACTCGGAGAAGTGGAATATAGTGTCCAACAGAGCATGCCAGAGGCAGTCCACGTTGTTGCTGAAGTGATAGTACCGCAGGGCGATGGCTCCAGTCCCTCCTTGGCTGTGTTCATTCAGTTGAACACTAATGTAGCCACAACAGGCGATTCCATGGCGAATACTACTGTGCTCTCTATTGATGCTAGCATCCAAGCTGAGCTGGAGGGGCATCTGCCAAGCTATATGGTACCGACGGCTTACTTTTCTATGCGCGAAATCCCCATGACACCCACAGGGAAAATAGACAGGAAGCGTTTGCGTGAGATGGGTGGGATGTTCTCAGTTCAGCAGCTTGCAGATGCTCGGACGGGTAGCCGTGGGTCAAAACAGGAACCTACGTCACATATGGAACAGCAGATGCAGAAGATATAGGGTCAGGTGCTCAACATTGACCCAGAA
The DNA here is from genome assembly GCA_036429605.1 of Cladobotryum mycophilum. Taxonomy (NCBI): domain Eukaryota; kingdom Fungi; phylum Ascomycota; class Sordariomycetes; order Hypocreales; family Hypocreaceae; genus Cladobotryum; species Cladobotryum mycophilum. Next base: position 3,476,596 of record JAVFKD010000016.1, on the reverse strand, counting down.
TCCATTGGAGTAGGCGATAGTTTCTTACAGCTCGGAGGCGACTCGATTACTGCAATGCAAGTATCAGCAGCTGCGAGATCTTTGTCAATACATGTCCCCACGGCTGATATTCTTCAGAAAAAGACGATCAGAAATCTTGTGAAACATCTAGATTCTTCAATCGCAATGCTGGCTTCGGATACAACATCACTTTCCATGACCAACGAACGGTCAACGAAGCTGAGTCCGATACAGCAGTTGTACTTTTCTACGCAGCCTGACCCGACCAACACAGCATTTGATCAGTGCTTCTGCCTCGAGTTGCAGCAAAACGTTGGGCGTGAAAGAATGGTGTCGGCATTTGAGACCATTATTCGCAGACATGGTATTCTGCGTTCACGTTTTAGCCAAGATGGGGAGGGCTGCTGGCATCAGCACATCACTGACGATGTCTCGGGGTCTTTTTCCTTACAGGTCAAGGTAGATGCCTGGCCCGAGGCTTCTGAAACAATTGCCCATGCCCGTGAATCGCTAAATATCGATACTGGACTGCTTGTTGCTGCCGTCGTGTTCGATGACGATGAGGCTCAGAGACTCTTGATCTCGATACATCACCTTGTTGTTGATCTTGTATCTTGGCGTGTGTTACTACAGGAGTTGGAAGACCTGCTAGTCTCTGGAAAAATAACAGCCTCTCCTTCGATGGAATTTTCGACCTGGGTCGCCTTACAAGCTAAATATGCTGCCGATAATTTGCAGTCTCACTCTGTCGAAACTCAGCCAGCCTTGCTATCGTATTGGGGAATGGAGAACAGTGTCAATCTCCAAGGGGATACCACCGTCTACGACTTCAGTGTTGACGAAGCAACGGCCTCTGCTATCCTGGGTAGTTGTAACAATGCTCTTGACACACGGCCTATTGAGCTACTGATATCCAGTCTTCTTTATTCCTTCGCCAAAACTTTCCCTGATCGCTCTGCACCACCAATATTCTCTAAAGGCCATGGTCGTGAGGTTTGGGATCGTCGAACTGACATTTCTACAACGGTTGGTTGGTTTACAACTATGTTCCCCATAGAGGTCTCTGCTACTGGTACAGACAGCATGGTTGATATAGTCCGTCAGACAAAAGACAGTTTTCGCAAGTTATCCCGAAACGGATGGTCGCATTTCACTTCGCGGTTTGCCGACACAGAAAAGGCAAAGCAGTTCACTTCAGATTTCCCTGTTGAGATCATCTTCAACTACGAAGGTGTCTATCAGCAGCTAGAGCGCCAGGATGCTCTCTTTCGGAACATCAGCCTACCCGACAACTGTGACCCACCTTCTTCCATTAAACTGCGACGATTTTCCCTGTTCGACTTTGCCCTACGAGTGGAGAACGGATGCCTCTTTGGGTCAGCTGCTTGGCACAAAGATATGAAACATGTGTCAAAGATTGTTGAATGGATGGAAACCTACGAGTTGGTATTGAGTCAAATGGCGATTGAGCTGCAGGGCAAAGCTCCAGACTGGACGCTCAGCGACTTTCCATTGGCCTTCAATTCGTACGATGACATCCGCGAGTTCAAAGATATTTGGCTTGACCGACTAGGCGTCCAAAACGACGAGATTGAGGACATTTTCCCTTGTTCACCAATGCAAGAAGGTATCTTGATGAGCCAGGCCAAAGACGAGGGGAGCTACCAGACATGGATTGAGCTTGAGATTCGAAGTAGCAAAGGTAGACTTGACCTAGCCAGACTAAAACAGTCCTGGCGCGCCGTAGTCAGAAGACATGCGCTTCTAAGGGCCGTGTTCTGTGATCAGTTTCCTGGCAGCCGTAGAACGATGCACATCATCTTGAAGGACCCACTGCCCAGCGTATCTTGTTTCTTGCCAGGCGATCTACCTCTCACACAAGAGGCGCGGAAACAACATCTTCCAACCTATCAAAAGTTCTCCTTACAACACCATCTAACAGTCCGCCAGATTGACCAGCAAAGAGCACACCTTTTGCTAGAAATGAACCATACAATCACAGATGCATTCTCGGAGGCCATACTGTGGCATGATCTTCAAGAAGCTTATCTCAATCACGGCCGACTTCGCCAGGCAGGTTCATACAAAAAATTCATCAGCCATTTAAATGAGCAGTCGGAAGTCGCTGAGCTGGAGTTCTGGACGAAGCAGTTGTCTGACGTCAAACCATGTATCTTCCCGATTCCAGAACAGGGGGCCAGTGCGGTCACCAAGCCAATTATGGTTCCCAACATTGACACAACGAGGATTCGTGACTTTTGCAAGAAATGGGAGGTAACGGTTGCAACGCTGGTCCGAACCGCATGGGCACTCGTGTTGCGAGAATACACCGGGACTTCAACCACTTGCTTTGGTGATCTGTCGTCGGGTCGCGATGTGTCAATAGACGATGTCAATACGGTTGTTGGCCCCTTGATCGGTATGCTTCCATGTCGGATCCGCCTCGACCAACCATTGTCTGTTCTCGAGACATTAAGACAAGCTCAGAGAGACTACCTCGACAGTCTGCCTTACCAACATGTTTCCCTGGCGACAATTCACCAGATTATTGGTCTCAACTCCCATGCATTATTCAACAGCATTCTTTCTTTCCATAAAAGCACCAAGAGCGCGGGCAACGTCGAGGAGAACGAAATCGTCGTCAAGATTTTGGATGGCCATGATCCAACAGAGGTAAGCAAAACAGGCGAGACTATTGTTCAATTCATTCCGCTTACTAACCCCCTAAAGTATGATATTAGTCTTACTTGCGACGATAGCGATGACCGCATTGAGATGGAAATAGATTTTCGCTCTGAAAGCGTCGCGCAAGATGAAGCATCGCGCATTGCCGACTGTGTCAGTGGTGCGGTCTCTGCCATCATCGCTAATCCTTCTAAACTCATCAAGGATATTTCTGTGTTAGCAAACAGTCAACTTGACATGATATGGGGTTGGAACAGCATCGTTCCGCCGCATTTTGATGAATGCATTCACGACATATTTGCCAGGACGGCAGAGAGGCAGCCCAATACCGTCGCCCTCCGCGCTTGGGACGGGGAGGTCACATACGGCGAGCTTCATCAGCTTTCTACCAAATTAGCACACCTCTTGATCGACCTTGGCATTGGGTCAGACGTTTACGTGCCTCTGTGTTTCGAGAAGTCAAAGTGGACAGCGGTTAGTGTTTTCGCTGTTCTCAAAGCCGGAGGGGCCATCATGCTCCTTGACCCCCATCTCACGGAACATCGTCTTCTCTCTATTACCCAACAGTTACAAGCTTCTCTGATTCTATCTTCCTTCTCAACCAAGGATCTTAGTTCTAGACTGGTAAACCACGTGGTTGCAGTTGATGACAACCTCTTTGCCGGTTTAGACGATCAGCTTCATAGAGATAGGCATCTGCCTGTTGTCAATCCATCATCCGCCTCGTACGTGATATTCACGTCTGGAAGCACTGGAGTGCCCAAGGGTGCTGTCATGACGCACCGCAACCTTTCTTCAGGCTGGCATCTTCAGGCCACCCGTCTTGGATTCACTGCGGATGCTCGAATTTTTGATGTTACATCCAATAGCTTTGACGGCGCGGTGGCAGACCCGTTGTTCACACTGGCTTCGGGAGGGTGTGTATGTATTCCTAGCGAGGACGATCGGGAAAACAACCTTATAGAAAGCATAGTCAAGCTTAGGCCGACTCTCCTCTCGCTCACGCCTACAATCGCCCAGTTCCTATCACCCGAGAAGATTCCTGAAGTGAGGATCGTCATGTTGTCTGGAGAAAAACTGCACCTAAAAGACATTCAAGCCTGGTGGGGCAAGGTGCAAGTGTTGAATGTCTATGGACCAGCCGAATGTACGGCTACTACTACCATCAATGACACTGCAGCTAGCCCGGAAGATGCTACTGGAATCGGATATTGTGTGGGACACGTACCCTGGATTGTTGACCCAGATAATCACGAACGGTTGGTACCACTGGGTTGTATTGGCGAGCTCTTACTTGAAGGGCCCCTTGTTGGCCGTGGATACTTAGGCGATGCTAAGAAAACTGCTGCAGCATTCATCAGTGCTCCATCATGGTTGCTACGCGGCACACAAAGCCACACGGGACGGCAAGGGATACTTTACGCAACTGGAGACTTGGTTCGATACAATGAGGATGGAAGCATCGCGTACATTGGACGTAAAGATACGCAGGTCAAGATTAACGGGCAACGAGTGGAGCTCGGAGAGATTGAGAGCCACGTGCAGCAGGTCATATCAGAAGAAGCCAGCCAGGTGGTTGCAGAAGTGATTACGCCGAGTGGAACGAAGGCGAGGCCTGTAGTTGCGGCTTTCATTGAACAAAAGGATGAACACAACAAGATGACGGAGCCTCTCGAAACAACTTGTCGAGTGCTTCCGATTGACGGTGCATTTAGAGATCAGCTCACTGCCCGCTTGCCAGGGTACATGGTGCCAACAGTCTTCTTTTCCATGCCGTTCTTACCGACAACTGCCAGTGGGAAAATGGATCGAAAACGACTGCGTGAGCTTGGAGGTTCCTTTTCCATGCAGCAGATAATCGAAGCTCAATCCCTTCAACAAGGACCCAAGCGGCAGCCGCAAACCCATGCTGAGCGACAGTTGCAAAGTATATGGAGTCAGATACTTGGCCTAGAATTATCAAGCATCGGATTAGACGACAACTTCTTCCAGCTTGGGGGCGACTCTATTGCCGCAATGAGGGTTGCAAACGACGCCCGGAAAGCTGGTATTCAGCTCGCAGTTGCTGACATCTTCCGTTATCCTACACTACACCAAACAGCCCAACAAAGCGTTCAAGTTAAGGGCGGCAGCTCAGAAGTTATTAAACCATTTTCTATTTTACAAAACTGCCCTGACATCGCTTTGTTGATCAAAAAAGTCAGCATTCGGTATCAGCTCGACGCGGTCACAGTTCAGGACATTTATCCCTGCACCCCGCTTCAAGAGGGTCTTATGTCTCTATCATCCAAGACACCTGGCGATTATGTCGTTCAAAACGTGCTTCAATTATCTCCAGACATCAATGTAGAAGCCTTCCGCTGCTCATGGAATGAGGTAGCCGAAAAATTTGCGATTATGCGAACGAGAATCGCATACCACGATGCCCACGGTTTCTTGCAAATCGTTCTAAATGAAAACATCCGGTGGGTCGAGAGGGGGAATCTGAATGATTACCTTCAAGAAGATAGGAGTCGGTTGATTGAGTTGGGTCAGTCTCTTATGCATTTCGCCCTCGTTAGAGACAGCCCGGGTCACACATCCTTCGTATTTACGGCACACCACGCAGTCTATGATGGCTTATCGCTAGATTTAATCTTTGATGCTGTATGTCAGACCTACAAGGGTCATGCCGTCAAGACCCCGTCACCATTCACCAGATTCATCAAGTACCTTGGCGAGCAGGACGGTGCCAGAACAACGGACTTCTGGAGGACAACCTTGGCCGGTTATGATCTTGCGCCATATCCAGCCCTGCCATCATCGGTCAAAGAGCCTGTTGCCAACAAAAAGATATCTTATCAATTCTCTCGACCAAGAAGGATTCGCTCGTCCAATGTTACAGTATCCTCGCTAATCCATGCTGCATGGGCATTGGCTGTCAGCCAGCTAACACACGAGGAGGATATTGTGTTTGGTGTCACACTTACCGGGAGAAACGTACCTATAGATGGAATTGAGGACATGGCAGGTCCAACAATTGCCACCGTTCCGTTACGCATCAAGTTATCAAAAGACCAACCTACTGTGGAATACTTGCAAGCCGTACAAAAGAGTGCGGCAGACATGATGCCCTTTGAGCAGGCAGGCTTGCACCAGATTAGCAAAATATCCCAAGACTGTCGGCAGGCCTGTATGTTCCAAACATTGCTTGTCATCCAGCCACAGGAAACCAACAAGGAGGCCGAGACGCTCTTTGGGGAGTGGCAGGATCATGGCCATTCATTTAATACGTATGCCCTTGTTCTTGAACTACAGCTTAATGAAGACGGAATCACGGCGACAGCAAGCTTCGACTCAAGGGTAGCAGAGCAATGGGTTGTACAAAGGCTCTTGGAACGACTTGACCACAGAGTATGCCAGCTCAGTGATGCAGCTCCTACACAGAGATTAAGTGAGCTGCAGATCGCTACACCACAAGATCTGCATAGCATATGGCAGTGGAACAAGACTGTTCCAGTGCCAATTGAGCGATCTGTTCATGACATTATTTCCGAGCGAGTAGCTAGTCAACATGATGCCCAGGCTATTTGGGCCTGGGACGGCCAGCTCACCTATGCAAAACTAGATCAGCTCGCCGCACAACTGGCATACCAACTTGTCCTTGACTTTGGCGTTGGCTCTGGCGTCTATGTGCCGCTATGTTTTAACAAGTCGATGTGGACCGTAGTCGCCATGTTGGCTGTGATGAAGTCAGGTGGAGCTTTTGTACTACTCGATCCATCGCTTCCAGAGAAGCGTCTTCACACTGTTGTCCAACAGGTTGGTGCAAACCTGGTTATTTCATCGGCGTCTACCAATCCATTAGCATCGCGCTTAGCAGAGAAGACAATTATTCTTGACTCCGATTTCTACAGTTCAAATGACAGGAACCACCACCCGAATGATTACCAAGATAAAGTCTGCCCTGAATCAGTTTTATACGCCGTCTTTACTTCAGGTAGCTCAGGGACTCCCAAGGGAGTGAAGATATCGCATCAGAACTTGGCCTCTGCGTTACACCATCAGACACAGAGGCTTGGTTTTACATCAGATTCAAGGGTATTTGACTTTGCATCGTACAGCTTCGATGCATCGCTTTCCACAATCTTTTTTGCTCTCGCTTCGGGAGCCTGCTTATGCATTCCAAACGATGACGATCGAAAAAACAAACTCGCAGAAAGCATAGCAGAATTCCATGCCGACATTGTTACTCTAACTCCCTCTGTCGCCAAACTGCTCAACCCGGAAGTGCTTTCTGAAGTCAAATTATTGCTCGTAGTAGGGGAGCCTGTTCATACTACGGACATCGAGTTGTGGTGGGGAAGGACGCGAATCATAAACGGCTACGGGCCATCCGAATGCACAGCAGGTAGCATCTATAACTGCGATAGTGCTTCCATAGAAGAAGTCGTTCGGATAGGAACGGGGACTGGCCAGGTGACCTGGATTGTGGACCCTGACAACCACAATTCCTTACTCCCACCAGGATGCATTGGTGAACTTTTACTTGAAGGCCCACTTGTCGGCTGCGGTTACCTCAACGATCTCACAAAGACTGCTGCGTCTTTCATCAAAGATCCAGATTGGCTACTACAGGGCGATCCAGGCTGTTCAGACGTGCCAAGAGTTCCAGGGAGACATGGCAGACTGTATAAGACTGGTGATCTGGTCCGGTATAACGAAAACGGAAGTCTGAGCTTTATTGGACGCAAGGATGAACAGGTCAAGATCCGTGGACAACGAGTGGAACCCGGGGAAATTGAGCAGTGTGTCCAGAAGAACTTCCCAGGAGCAAAAGAGGCCATCGCAGACCTCATCGTACCTCATGGAGAAGATGACAAGCCAATGATCGCAGTATTCATCCAAGTTGATAAGACTATCACGGAGTCAAAGATTGCAGATTCCTCTCCAGCGGAGATACTACATATTGACGTCAACATGCGAGGAAAACTGGCTGCACATCTGCCAAGTTACATGATGCCAAGAGCTTTCTTCTCATTAGAGGAGATTCCTAGAATGGTCTCTGGCAAGACGGATCGTAAACTTCTTCGCCAAATCGGAAGCTCTTTCTCATTACAACAGCTAGCAGCACCTCAGACTTCTAGTCAAGAGTCCAAGCGACAGGCATTCACCCCGGAAGAACGGCAGATGCAAACAATATGGGCCAAGGCGCTCGATCTCAAATCGGAGATGATTGGGCTAGACGACAGCTTCTTTGATCTTGGCGGTGACTCAATTATCGCAATGAGATTGGTTAGTGAGGCCCGACAAACTGGCGTCGAAATTACTATCCTAGACGTATTCCATCATCCCAAACTAGCTGATCTGGCTCGCCAATCAAGCCTCAATCACAAACAAGCTGAAATCGATCTGACTGCAGTGGTTCTTGTTGACCAGACGACAAAAGAGATACTGCTTTCTGAGATTAATTCCTCAGACATGAGTTTTAATTCCACCGATGTGGAGGAAATTTTACCTGTCACCAGCTTTCAGGAAGATTACCTCCTCGAAGGTGAAACCTATCCTCTACAGTTCCACAGGTACTTTTATCTCGATCTTGGCCGTGGCTTAGATACTGTCCGCTTTGAGAGAAGCTGTTCCCTAGTTTTAGATCAATTTTCCATTCTCCGGGCAACCTTTCCGCGACTGTGCGGCAAGTTCTGGCAAGTTGTGCTTCGATCGTCTGAGAAGACCGTTCAGGTTCACCACGTGGATTTGAGCCTTGATCAGTCACTGCAAGATATTTGTCTGAGACAAACGAACCAACCACTGTCCAACGAGACGCCGTTTGAGCTCATCCTTCTCAGACATGAGACCCAGGGCGACAGGCTAGTGATTCGCATCTCTCATGCTCAATACGATGGCGTTTCCATGCCACTTATTGTGCGATCACTAGTCGATGCCTACGACAACAAGCCGTTCACAACACGGCCATCTTTCTCGGAATACCTAGCATATGCACATCACCAACGGACTGTTTCAGAAAGATATTGGAAAGAGCTTATGGAAGGCTCATCTATTACGAACATCTTGTCCAAGTTCCAGCCAAACGAAACGCACGGCGCCTTGTTGCCTACTCCTGTCCATGCCAAGGCACAGATGCCCCTTCCAAGCATTCCTGGCAACATCACCACAGCCACCCTTCTCTGTTCCGCTTGGGCCGTGCTGCTGGCACTTGTTTCTGGGAAGCGTGACGTGGTATTCAGTCGCACCATCGCCGGTCGCAATACTACGCTTTCAGGAGTTGAAGAGATAATTGGCCCCTGTGCCAACATTGTTCCCGTCCGAGCCAATCTCAGTGAGCTTCACACCTGCATGGACCTCTTGGTCGCACTTCAGGGGCAGTTTATTGCGCTGGGGGATGCCGACTCGCTAGGCTTCCGAGAGATCATTGAGCACTGTACCGATTGGCCGGTCGGTTCACAGTTCGACTCAGAAATCTCCCATCACAACTTTGATGACGAGGAATTCCAATTTGTGGATTATGCGGGAAAGCTCGGGTACTTTGAGAATCCACACCACATCGTGAGAAATGTGTCTATCTTATCCGCTCCAAAGGGCGACCAACTACAAATTGAGCTTTTGTCAAACACGCAGCTCATGGCCAAGGAGGAAGCAGAAATGATGGTGGGCAGTCTTTGTAAAGCTGTCGAGGGATTGGCACATGGTTTGGATACATCGCTGCAATGTTTGATGGACGATTTGCAAGGTATATGGTCAGACAAGGCATGAAGTAATGCTGAAAGGATGAGGGTGAATAATAAACGAAGCTAGAGGTCAATGTAAACTCGGAATGTACTTCTAGATCCGCTGCTATAGTTCACGCAGCCCTCTTAGTGAGGAAATGAGCGAATGTGTTGCTTTCGTCAGAGACAATCATTTAATTGGATCCACCATCTACCCATCATTTTACGGCTCTCTGCCGACAGTGGTATTTTCGTAGCATTCAAATGAGACATTCAATCGATCGTACTCAATTGACACCTGGGCGCGGATATGCATGCAGGGTGTCATCCACGTGGCATAAGCTGCAGTTGAGGGTTGCAGTCGGGTGCAACCTCCGGGGCACCACAAGATTGCCCAATGGCTTTCAATGGCATCATCACACCGGGCTTAACAAGGCAAATATCGCACAGAATCATGTATAAATAGCACATGCAGATAAAATCTTGTCATATAAGTGATACTATTCCAAACTCTGCTACATCTAAAACCCCTCGACGGGTACAACACTACGTATCTAGATACAGTAACACCGTCTCATGTGGAATTGCTTCCTTCCATATCTAAGATGCGCTAGGAAGCGACTTCAAATTTGTTCATGAGCTTCATACCGCGAATGGCATCCCAAGCCCCCATTTACAGGCAATTGGAGCACGCTCCGCAGAGGATGAAGCGAGCAGTGTGACCAACATCCTTGCCCTTGTAGCTGTAGAGATTGTCAATACCAGGCCTCTGGGTGATGACTGTGTTATATTTCTCGGCGCAGCTAGAATCGGTGTAGCTAAATAAGTAGTAAAGTCAGTCAACCTGTTCATGAATTCGGCATGAGAGATGCGGTACGTACATGCGGCAAATGGCACCGGCGTCAGGGCCAATGGAGCCAAGGTGTTCAGTAAACCGGCTGGGCAAAGGTTGGCAGTTGAATGGAGTGGTGATGTCAAAATTGTGGATCTCGCAGCCATTCCAGTTAGAGCCAGTGCAGAGTTGGACCTGAGCCGATAAGTTATTAGTATATGGGACTTTTTATCCTCTGCGAGGTACAATGGTATATCTGTAGACAGATGAATCGCTTACATTTCCGGGAACACCTCGAGCAGCGGGAGCTGCGGTGGAAGTGGAGGCCAAAGCAATGATGGCGAGGACAGAAGCGACGAAGGACTTCATGTTGGGCTAAAGGTTGTTTGGTAAAGTATCGAGTGTGTAAAGGTAAGTTAAGTTGATGAGATGATGTCTGAGATTGGATTGATTGTCTGTTGGGTTGTAAGATAAGACTTCTATGTTAGAGAGCATCCTTCATCCTTTATATATCAGCATTTACGGAGTATATGTTCGGGCTTTCGCCCTCATGCCGGATCCTCGGCAGTCTTTTTTGCCCTACCCATGAATGCATTCCTTGGCTGATCGTATTTTGACGTTCTCTCCTGATGCTGACCACATGGCAAGGGTGGGTAGGAAGGGTAAAGCGCCCGCATTTACCAACGGTAATTGGCTCGTGCTGACAGGACACGAGGTTGGTGACTGCACAATTGTATAATAAACATTGGCCTCGATTAAGCGAACCATCAATACCACAGCTTACACTGATATCAGAGGCTTCAATACGGGCGTGCGACATCGCGTCGGTCTGACTTTAGTCAGAGGCTGAGATCAGCGGCCAGTCAGTCCTCTGTACACCGAAGGGTCGAATTTGCCAATAGAACGAAGCAAAGGAGGTGGCTTTACGAAGATTTGGAATTTAATTGTATGCAGGGATAGTAGACAAGATCATGGGGAGAAGATGCTGTTATCCTACTTATACTCCTTACCTATACTGGAATTCAAAGTGGGTCAACCGGTGGTGGCAAAGTATTATTCTGCCAAGGTCAGGACTCAAGATATGTTGATTTGCATTCAAGTACCCTAGAGCCGAGTAGCGAATGTGCGAAGAAAAAGTCATTCGCTCAGGGGTACTAAACAACATTAGGGGGTAGTTTTGTATGCGAGGCCTATGAAGTATCTCAACGTTCTTCGAGTATACAAACAAATAATGTAAGAAAAAGAGGTGAGTACTGACGTCCTCACTCATGCCCATAACTGTTATTTATCTGCTTTCCAGTCTCTATAATTATATTTTCCTCTCAACTCATTAAAATAACATCCTTGACTCCTTTCATAAGGCCATCATAGAATGGCTCAAGACGTGCGCTCATATTGGCAATACTGCCTTCCAGTTATGCAGGTTAACTTCAATTCTCACAAATAACCAGCTGTTCTGGCGAACGAGATGAGAAGAATAGGTCCCTAGGACATAGGAGTACAACTGCCGAGAGGCCCTGCTATAATAAGACATGTAAGTAATACGAGGAGACTTCAAGTCATATATGCATGAGCAACACAGAGGTCGCATGACTTACACGGCCAGACACCACCTACAACATGCGTTACCATTTATCCCTGATGATCTTTAACCCATCGCAGCAATTATTCACATTCAAATTATGCAGTTGTTGTGAGGCGGATTCCAGAGGCCGCCACTTCCACTTTCATTCTCAAATCACAATATGCGGGAATCTGTCCTGCTCTGCTAACTCTCTTCGCAATGGCATATCACTACGCATCGCTCAGTTTCTATGATCTACTTTCCATGACACCCTGATCTAAAGATTTTTGCTCACGGAGAAATAAGTGGGAATATAAGCAGTTCTCCCACTCTACGCGATAAAAGCTCACTGGACTGCACGAAGAAAAATATCGCCCAGGCAGTGAGATGAAGCCCCTATAGATGATTAAGCTTGTAAAAGAAATTATCCTACTTCGCCTGGTGATGGTGAGGCTAAATATGGGTGCTTGTAATAGCTACTGTAGAATCGCACGAATTATACGAATGGAGAAGAATCATTCGTAGATGTTCATCTCTCAGCACAAAGATCCTCGAAGAAGAAGGTCGCATATATCTAATACTAATCATCTATGCACATTGTTTTCCAACCTCTAAATAGCCATGCAATATGCAAGAAAAAAAGAAAACATGTAAAAAAATAAAACAAAACTACTACAACCGAGATTGCTTCAACTGAGACTGAAGACCTTCTCTTGACCGAAACCCAGAAGACCACCGCCATCACTATTTTGGCCAAATTTTCGAGTATAGAAATAGCGTCATCGCTTGTTAGTCAGGTTTAGACAAATACGGAATGGGATTTGTCTTGGGAGAGCAGAAACGACCTGCTTCACATGACAGCAAAACTATATCCACATTGCTGCGCCGTTCATACCGCACCAAGGCATACGAACAGTCATATCTACTTGTAATTCATTTCAACCTTGAAATCCATTCCATCTGTCGCTTGACCCTAGCTGGTGCAGAAATTATAATCGTGTTGCTATGTGTAAATCCCACACTTCGTTGCCGACACCGAACTCCGCTCATGGAGAGGGGCTACAGCCCCGGATGCACCTTTTGTGAAATCTTGCTGGAGACTCTCACTGCTACCAAGCCCTATGGAATCAATGGTGCAAGTCTTTTGTCCACCTGAGGATAACGTGGTGAAAAATGCGAATGCTTATCGAAACATCCCTTGCATGTACCCCCACACCACGCAGTTTACAGTGATGGCAAAAAGGAATATCCAGGGCGAACAAGACAGACTATACCAAAGATAGGCATAAGTTTATGTCAATATTCTCATCTCCCATCATACCCAATGACTCGGACTATAGTATTCAAGCAGGGAGAAAGTGTCGACAGCCAAAAGAAGCTAGACACCATTCATGTTGGACCTCAAAACGGACTACACGGGAGTAATATCCCATCGCTCGACTTCCAGGCAGGAATTAGACCTAGGGATTTGTACACGGCATTCCAATTATACTGAGGTTAAGTTTCAGCTGTGGGCGCTTGACAATATGCTCGGTGACGTGGGGGGACTCATTCCGATGAATAAGGGGGCAATTCTAATGGTAACAAAAGGCGCAAGATGCGCTATGCGAAGACATCTATCTGTCATGTTTAAGACTTTGGTGTTGATTCGCCCCGCTTGATCACTCTATAGATTGATTGTGGAGACGGGGGGATATTGAATTCCTCACCGAAGCCACCGAGCTGCCTGCGAATCAGTAAATGGCCAATTATTCAACGCGCCTGACCAATGTGAAAAGTGTAATTCTGACCCGAAATAGAATATATAGGTCACACCGAGGGATAAAAGAAAATGCATCCTCGCAGCCTGATGTTGCCTTTGCGCCAGCGTGGGGAGGAACAAAACTGCCTCACGGAGTAGTTATCACCTTAGCGTTAAGGTATGTCAGGATGACTTCAAACATATATTTATATTGTACCTCTCATCCGCTTATTTTCCTAGTTCTTCTATTATCACAAGACACTCAGCCTAGGATTCATCTCATAGACACCTCAACCAGATTCCTACCATCGATTTCTCTCAAGCTTGTTCTCACCACGCTTATACGAAACCATGACTGTTACATGCACCACACCATCAATCCAATCTGGTGACTTCACAGCCCTGTTGTCGCAGAAGCAGTTTGACATCTTCTCATTTACCGACGTGACGCATCTTGGAACCGAGGAGAAGATTGCAGTGGCAAAAGCCCTGGACATTGTTCTGCTAGAGTTTCTCAGGTCCATCAACTATCAGCATCCTCAGAGGCTGCCTGATCGTGAACTCCGCGATCAGCTATGGGCATGGGCCGACGCCAATGTCAAGTCAATCCCCGGATGCAAACTGTCAGTCATCGAGACCATACTCGAAGTCAGTGCCTCTCTTACGGAATGGTACTATCCGCTGGCCGAACTTGATACCAGGTTGCACGTTGCCAAGCTCACCACGGCGGTTCTCAGCGGAGATGATGGACAAACCGGAAACAGTGGCAGAAGCCTCAACTACTTCTTGTACGACATTCTGAGAGGGCAAAAGGTCCAAGGACAGTGGCAGAACATGTTCGCCGACGTTGTCAAGGACATGGTCGAGCATTACGGGGCCATGGATCCTAGGATTGGCGCCTTTGCCGCGAGCGATGTCGTACTCTGGGTCGAGGCCCAACCCACAGAGAACCATTTCGCTGCGACGCTTCCCCCTCACTACTCCCTGATTCCGGCCGGAAAGAAAACGAATGGCTGCTGTCCCGATGGCTTTGCCTCCATCTTCCGCGAGTGGACTGGAGCCTCTAGCGGTTGGATAGCGCCCATCTTCAAGCCATCTCGGGACACAGAGGTGCCCTACGAGTACTGGATCACGAGCCTAGCAAACCTCAAAGTCTTTCTCAATCTAGGCAACGACCTGTTCTCTGTGCCAAAGGAAATCCTGCAAAACGATGCGTACAACTACATGGGCCTGGCCACCATTTCCAAGCGACAGGCCAATACCCCATCTCGATTCACCTGTGCGGATGCTACTCATTCCGTTCAGGGATGGACATTTCGCGATACGCTATGCGAGACGATGGAATCTATCCGTGATGCAACACTGGCTTTGGATCGAGCATTCGTTCAATTCGAGAGGTACCTTCTTACATGACACTCAACTTAATACTCTGTTTGATCGAGGCTAACACGCATGTCCTACGACTCACAGCTCTTGCACAGAAGCCGAACAAGCAAAGTGGAATACCGACCTGGCCCGCCAATCCTGGCTGGGATTTCGGGACGCGTTTCTTGGTTGGCATGTATATCAACCTCGTTACAAGTTGGATGAATTACTGAGCCAAATATGCAAGGGAGATGCCTAAGCACTATATGGAAGGGATGTTTACACTCAGAAACTTGAGGCGATATTCCAACAATCATCAATCAACTATCTTCACATCATGCCCAATTACAGCACTACAGCAAGAAGTGAAATTGAGTAACGTCAATTAAATGAATACAAACTATAATCTATCATGTATCGCATAAAATCAAAAATCTGTCATTGTATTCTTCACATTGCCTTTGCCAGTTGTTACCCTCTCCTCTTCATCGTAATCCTGACTACTTCCATCATGAGCCATGTGCACTTCATCAATAGAATCACCAACTTCCATCCATCGGTCGCTTGTCGCAGGTATAGGCGCTATCTTGCATAAAACGTAGTATGTAGTAAATGATACGATGAACCCGCAAAAGAAGTTGAGGTTGTAAATGTATGTCGCGCCGGCAGGAACCTTTGTTCCGACAGCTCCGGCGAAGCCAACAACGTTAATCAGGATACCAGAAACGTATGCTGCGTAGGCGCGCCAATTAATTCCAAATGTGTAGTAATACGGTCCGGTGTTGCGCCCATCATAGAGATCTTTAAGGTTGAGGTAGCCCTTCCGAACGATGTAGTAATCAGCCACCATAACGCCCGCGATGGAGCTGAGAAAGACGCTGTAGGCAGACAAGTATGTTGTAAACTTGTTGGAGTTACTCAAAAGGTTATATGGGCACATAGCCAACCCAATGATAGCACATATGTAAGATCCGCGGCGGATGTTGACGTATCGAGGCATAAGTGCAGTAAGATCGCTTCCCGCAGAAACCGAGTTGGCCGCAATGTTTGTACCCAACTGAGCAACAGCAAAGGCCAAGGCGATTATGAATACACCAAATCGTTGGGCAGAGCCACCATCGTCGATGAATCGCCCCAAAAGAACCAGAGGATCCCAGATGGGCTCCTTATAGATGATGGTCGAGGACGAGGAGACGATAATGCCGATGAAGGAAGTGATGGCAAACGAAATGGGAATTGCGATGAGCTGCGACCAAAAGGCGTCTCCAGGTTTGCGCGCAAAACGGGTAAAGTCGCTGTCATTAATCACCAGGGTTGAAAAGTTGGCAATGGAAGACATGATCCCATTGACCATCTCCCAGGCCAATTTGCTACCATGGAGTGTACCAGGCTGCTTTATAATGGGGCCGACGCCGCCAGCTCGAACAGCAGCCCAGACGAGAAAAGCGACACCTGCAAGAGGCACAAAGAATGCCTTGGCAGTGAACAAGTGGCGAATCTTCTGGACGGGGAACCATAAAGCTGGAAGGGACAGGATCCAGAAGATGACGAAGGAAACATACATGGGGGTATTGGTAGCGTCGGTGCCAAAATTCCCAGGCATTTTGGTGCTATCCCACGACTTCCAGATAGCACGGATCATGAGGTACACACAATGTCCACCGAGATAGGCCTGTGTTCCATACCAAATGCAAGCTGGTATACGGGGAAGGCAAAATGTTAGAAATCGTCTCTTTGGGCAGAACTCATTGTCTGGTTATGCAATCACTCACCCATTGCAGCTCGGTTGAAGATGGGCCAGAGACTACCCCAAATACCAAAGGAGGCACGACTAATGACGGGAAACCCAATGTGGTACGTGGCACCGATTCGACCCGTGGTTACAATGAAACTGGCGGATATGGCATAACCGAGCCAAACACAAATCCAAGCCTGCCACCATGACAAGCCGTTGATGATCATAGAGGAGGATATCATCCATGTGTTGATGTTGAAGGAGTCTGCGATCCAAAAGGCGACAAAGTTCCATGCGCCCCATTGTCGGCGCTCTCTTTCGACGGGAGTGAGATCATGGTTGACAAGCTGTGGGGAGTGTTAGAAGCACTAGGGAGCAGCCGATATCGTTTTCGGAGTATAAGAGAGTGTATCCGCTACCGCAGATCCGTAAGAGAGGAAAAGAACCTTCGTACCATCATTTGGGTCGACGACAAACCCGGTTCGGTGGGCTCGATGGCCACCTTGTCCGCCCAGTATCTGAAGCTCCTTCTGCTCGCCATTTTGTTTTTATAATGGAGAGAAAATGACCAGGTCAATCGAGAAGAAGAACGCGCCACGACCAGATATACCCGCTGCTTCTGATAAGGAAGACAGATCTACGCAGCAATGACGTCGAATGGTGGGTTGCAGATGTTGGTTTGCCAATTTTGACAATGAAGATCATCCACGGTTTATTGGACGGGCCGTTTGTCTTGCATCTTCGCTGGTACAGAGCCGTACATTGATACAGCAGCGCGTACTACCGTGTGCGTCTGACAGCGTACTCGAGATCAGGAATAGGAAGGGACCTGGGCGAGACATTGCTTTTAGTATTTCCCTGCCTAGGGGCTCTCATGTTGCAGCGCTATCAGAAGCAACCATTGAGACAGACAGGGTGAGATGGAGATAAAGCAAAGCAAAATGTGGCGCAAAACCGACATGCCGATTTGGAATGGCATACTAATATTACCACCTAGCCTCTGCTAGGAGTAGCCGGATGGGGGCCACGGGAACCATCACGGCGTTCGCCCTTCCTGTCACAAGCCCAGAACCCACGCCACTCCGCATTAATCTATCTCAACGATAAAGGATTTTTTGCGTGCCAGATGGGCCCAAAGCGTTGGGTCTGCTATTGGACAACGATAACAGCGATATGCCGGAATTTGCAGAGCCAATGATAAGTGGTGTTCATGGATATTGATGATGACCTCGACAATGGGATTAGCAGGGGTCCTGGCAGCTTCACAGGGTTTGTGGGTGGGGATGTCCCCGCTGTTTCCATGCTCAGCGAAGTGATTACTTGATGTGATCGAGTCAAGAAAATAGTTCTGGAGCATGGGCTGAATAAGAGAGATTGTGTGCAATCTGAATAAAAATTTGACACTGTCCAGGATGAGAGATAAAACACGCAACAATTTATCTCACTCTTATCAGTTTATCTACGGGACGATAAGGAAAGTGGTTGACGGGGAACATTCGGCAATACACTAAACATGCATCTACAGAAAGAAAGAAAAAACTCCCATCCAACTCCTTGTACCTAATGAGGAGGACGGGAAGAAAGATCTCTAGAACATGCATGCATTCCCTCTCCTCTTTATTCAGCAACCAGAAAATTTGTACAGCGGCTTGCAGGGCTGTCTATCCATTCAGAGATATTCCGAAATTTAGACCTGAATGTCTCAGAAATAGTAATATGTCGCAGTAAGCCGGCATGCAGTTTTATTGGGAGATGTCCTCCCTACTCACGCCTTTAAAATAGTCACCAGGAAGAAAGGTAGCCTCAGGTTGTCACCATGACGACAAGTACATCCCTCTACGAGCGGACTGGTAGTCGTTTGTACCCAGTGGGATCGAAAGTGACCTGCAGACCCTTACCTTAGTACCAAGGTACCTTATGTACAGTCGACGTCCCGCATTTCAATGGAGCCTGGGTCTACCTATGGAGATCGATCATGATACCTAAATGCCAGATGGAACACTCATTAGCATATTTTGTTTGACTTTTGAGCTTTGCTTTGCTTGAGTGTGGTTGATTGAATGGTCTGAATTGTCATATGCAAGTCTCTTACCCTACACACCTAATGCACACTTTTGCGATTTCTCGTGGGTTGCGTTGCATGCCAATTATAAACACTGGTTACAGTGCTGCCCCGTGCTAAAGCTAACCGAAGCAACTGATGCAATCAACGGGGTTAGTCACCATATTGAGGCATTACTACATCACTGCTTCCCTCTGTGAACTTCTAACCTCCACTAAAAAAACCATCAAACGCGTTGTAGGTAGGGAAGGAAGAAAACTGACCCACTCTTTTTTTGTTTTCATCCCCCACCATCCCTCCCCTCCTTGCGTTCATCCCCCCTTGGCAAAAAGCCTTCTCTTCTGCAGACCATTCGATTTTTGGACGCGCACTGCTGGAGAAAAGGACTTTATTATTTCTTTTTTAATATCGAATTCCATCTTCGTTTTTGCTGGTCCTATAGCAGAAGCATCAAGCCCACAATGGAGGACCAGCTCGTGCAGCTCCTCGCCAACACGCAGCTGTCCGAGCAGGCACCCCGCCAACAAGCCGAGATCGAGATCAAGCGGGCTCAATCCAATCCTGCCTTTCCCGTCTCCCTTGCCAACATCGCTGCTCATACCTCGATTGACACTGGTATCCGTCAATCGGCCTTGAGCACTCTTCGCATCTTCATCGAAAAGAATTGGTCTGTCGAGGAGCTCGAGAGCGAGCCACAGATTCCCATCTCCGATGAGGCCAGGGCCCGCCTGAAGCAGACCTTGCTAGAGGTAGCTTTGAGCCCCGAAGAGGATCGAAAAGTGAAAATTGCTGCCAGGTAGGATATAATTGATTGATTCCATCCATATCTTGCCATTTGATTGCTCCCGTCGTGTATGTGAGGCTGACGGATGAGTTCCTAGTTATGCTGTCGGCAAAGTTGCTATCCACGACTTCCCCGAGCAGTGGCCTGATCTTCTTCCCACGGTCTTGGGCATTATTCCGACAGGTAGCGATGCTCAGCTTCACGGAGCTCTTCGAGTCCTTGGTGACTTGGTCGATGAGAGCCTGAGCGAAGACCAGTTCTTCTCCATGGCTCAGGACATCGCCAGGGCCTTGACTCAGGTCGCCCTCAACGAGAACCGAAAGCCCATGCTGCGAGCCCTTGCCATCTCCGTATTCCGAGGCTGTTTCGATCTGATGAATATGGTCAAGGACGATCACGCCAAAGAGGTCAAAGCATTTGCAGAGGAGCTCTTGCAGGATTGGAATCCGTTCTTCGTTGTGGTCCTCAAGGGCCGTCTGCCAGATGTGGAGTCTGTTGCGGGTACCCAGCCCGAGAGCTGGAACAGCATCATCGCTCTTAAACTTCAGGTTGTCAAGACTCTTCTCCGGATCCGACGAGTTTTCCCCAACCTTCTTCTTCCACAGAGCACCACCTTCTTCACAGCTGTGTGGGAGGAGCTCAGCTTGATGAAGGCTGCTTACGAACAATTGTACATCAAGGACGAAGCCCAGTCTCGATTGGAGGATTCCGATAGTCTCCCCTACACTCTTGACTTGCTTATTCTGGAAGAACTTGACTTCTTGAACCAATGCTTCCGGGCACCTCCTGTCCAGGCCGAGCTTGATGGTCAACTCCAGGCTCATGCTTCTGGCCACGAGGTCCCATGGATGATTGAAATCATGAATATGCTTGTTGCATATTCTCGAGTGACCCGAGAGGAACAAGATTTATGGGATTTCGACTGTTCTCTATACCTCGCCGAGGAGACTTCTGTCACCGCCCAGTATACCGCCCGAACTGCTGCTGGTGACCTGCTCATTAAGATGGGTGAATGGTTTAATGAGAAGACTGTCGATGGGCTGTTTGGGTATACCCAGACTCTCTTCCCTGGTGATAGTGAATCATGGAGAAGTCAGGAAGCGGCTCTGTATCTGTTTGTTATGCTTGTTAGCGACTTCCAGGATTTGGGCAAGCCGATTGCCGACGTTGTTGCCAATGCCTACCTTGAACTTGTCGACTTCGCCATCAACAGATCCGATGAGCCTTTGCTGCGTGCTCGCGGATACCTTGTTGCGGGTATGCTTGGCCGTTCGTTCCAGCCTCCGCCAACTCTTCTGGACCGCATCATCCTCTCCATCAATAATGAGGAGTCCGAGGTTGTCCAAGTGTCTTGTATCAAAGCCATTGAGGGCTTGATTAATTCGGGCAAGGTTACTGCTGACCGACAAATTCCCATTATTAATTCTATTCAAACCTACATGAATGGTAAAGATCAGGATGATATGGAGGATGCTGATGAGCTTCTCGTCACACTGAGTGAAGCTCTGCGAGCAGCCATCACGATTGACACCAACATTGCGCTTTCTAGCGATATTCAATCCATCGATCTCTTGTTCCTGCTCGCCAAACTTGGAGCTAGCAACTTCCAGGTTACCATGCTTGTCTCCGAAGCCTTCGAGGAAATTGTCAGCAGCCTATCCGATTCTGCCTCGTTTGCTGCCCTTTGTGCCAAAATCCTCCCTACGTTGACTGGCGCCTTTGATGTGGCAAACCTAACGGAGGACAACCCCCTTGTTACAGTAAGTTATTTGATTATTGTCCATATATGAACTTTTGTCTAATTTTCACAAGGTGGCCACCGAACTTCTTGCTGTCTTGGCTGAAAATGGCTCGGAGCCTCTTCCTGAAGGTTTTGTAGCCGCTACATTCCCCAAGCTGAACCGTCTCCTCATGGAGTCGACGGAAGGCGAAGTTCTAAGACCTGGCTCTGAAGCTGTCAAGTGGATTTTAGTACATGACCACCAGCAGGTTTTCAACTGGCAGGATGGAAACGGTCGATCCGGCCTGGAAGTCTGCCTGCATATCATTGACCGTCTCTTGGGCCCGTCGATAGAAGACAACTCGGCCTCTGAAGTTGGAGGATTGGCTGCCGAACTTGTTGAGAAGGCTGGCCAAGATCGCCTGGGACCTTTCCTGCCACAGCTTTTGCAGGCTGTGGCAAACCGACTTGCGACTGCGCAAGCCGCTGCCTTCATCCAGTCTCTCATTCTCGTCTTTGCCCGACTTTCTCTTTCCGGCGCCCATGACGTGGTTGAGTTCCTCAGTCAGATCCAAATTAATGGGGAGAGCGGTCTCCAGGTTGTCCTTGCCAAGTGGCTTGAGAATTCTGTCAGCTTTGCTGGCTATGATGAGATCCGACAAAAGTGCGTTGGAGCTACGATGACGCCTTTTGTCCCTTGCCTGCTAACATGTGAATAGTGTTATTGCCTTGTCCAATTTATACTCGCTCAACGATCCTCGATTGGCACAAACATCAGTAAAGGGTGACCTCATTGTGACGGCGGATGATGGCATGATAAAAACGCGATCGCGCGCAAAAAAGAGTATGTCTAAAGACTCATACACTACACCCAACACAAGCTCTCTATTAGATCGACTCTACCAAGACTACATACAAGAAGAGCGAGGAACTAATCAAGATACCAAATCATTAGACCCAGATCAGTACACAATCATTCCTGCCACACTAAAAATTATCAAGGTATTGATCGAGGAACTCTTGTCTGCTTCCGGTGTCCGAGCTGCCGCAAGCGCCGCTTCCGCTGCAGTTGCCACTACTGCTGACTTTGATGATGATGATGACAACGAGGAAGGATGGGAAGATGATGATGACACTCTGGATCTGAGCCTTGGAGCTACCAAGGCTGACCTCATGGCGTTTGGTCTAGATGGTAGTCAACGACAGCGTGATGACGAGACACAGGCTTACTTGACTGACTTCTTCATTCGCTGCGCCCGGGAAAACATTGCTAACTTCCAGGACTGGTACAACATGCTTACAGAAGATGAGAAGGCGAAACTCAATGAGGTGGCCAACGCCGCTAGCCAGTAGAGTTGGCATGCGGTGCCGGCATATGGACATGTGCCGAATAGGCGAATCTGGGGGCATCGGGAAGCAGCTCCACTACATCAGGAAATATGTTGGCGGGCTTCGGTGATTATCAACACACTTTGGGAGAGGTCCAAAAAGGCGAAAGTTGGGAAAACAAAGATACAAAAGACTATTAGTGCACGACGTTTATGACAGCCTTACGATGATAAAAAAATCGCTTTTTTCTACTTTTATCTCTACGTGGGGGATGGGGGTTGCGGATGATAGATATCTTGATAATTGTGGTGCGTAAGAGCTGTCCCGAGTAATAAGGACTTGTAATTGGGATAAAATTCCCTTTACGAATCACACAAGTGAGGATGGTGCTTGAGTATTTGTTTTAATTGGGGGGGGGGGGGGCAATTTGGTTGTCATTTATTAATCATACACCACTTATACAAGTAATCCTCCCATCATCAATAACTTTTTCCTAATACCTTTACAGAAGAGATGCAAGGTGACGTTCAAATTATATCACCACCTCCGCCAAACCCGCCGTAAGGATTGTTGCCTCTACCGTTTCCTTGACCAAAGAATCTGGGGTTGATAGTAGGTCCGACTGGATCCCAACGAGCACCCGGGGGTGCTTGAGGGTTGTAGGGCATTTCAGGCGATGGACCACCACCGCCAAACCGTCCTTGTCCAGTAAATATAGGGTCGTCGAACGTGGGATGCATACCGGCAAAACCACCCGGTCGGGGAGGTTGGCCTCCTGTGAAAGATCCTCGAAGGGGATCGTGGGGGCCGAGCCCTGATGGATTCAAGTCATCGTGGCCAATGCCGTAGGGCCGAGTGGGCGGCATTTGAAAATTCCCCCTCTGGGTGGGCGGTTAATCTCGTACTCGTCCTCGAACCCAGGGGGTTGCATGTCTCCCACAGGGAAGGGGTTGGCGAGGGGGACACGTGGAACGGGCTGGGGAAGCGGCACGGGCTGGGGAGGTGGCACGAGGTAGCTGGGGGAGTCGGATTGGCGGGTTCGGGACTTCGTGGTGGTCGATGTGGTCTGAGTGGTGATGTCCGTCCTATCTCGTGATAGCCTTCCTTGTGAAGCTTG
Source organism: Cladobotryum mycophilum (assembly GCA_036429605.1). Classification (NCBI taxonomy): domain Eukaryota; kingdom Fungi; phylum Ascomycota; class Sordariomycetes; order Hypocreales; family Hypocreaceae; genus Cladobotryum; species Cladobotryum mycophilum. Next base: position 3,452,955 of record JAVFKD010000016.1, on the reverse strand, counting down.
GGGATGAGCTTTTCAAGAATTTCCGTTTGAAAATTGATAAGAACACCTTGTTGTCTTGTTAGTCTGTAAAACCAGGTAGCCTATTGAAAACACCGAGGCCTTACCCGTTGCCACGCTGTCTGAACTAAAGACAGATCCGAGCTTCTCAGCCAAATCGCTCCGATCCTCTCCCTCTTCCGTCATGGTAATCCTGACGGGCAACTTATTCGAATCAACAAGGTTCCTGGTAGCCTCTTCCATGCGAAAGATCCTGTCGTGCCCAACAGCCAGGCCGCGGATTTCTACCCTGGCTCCCATGCGATCAACGCGGAAGACGAAGCGCATAGAGGACTGCTTGTGCTTGTATGCGAAGCTCAGTGAGCCGAACCCCGAGTTCCACTGCGGAGGGAGCTGGGGTGCCAGGGCCACGCATTCCGCTGTAGGGGGAGTGTCAGTTAGTTAGTCAAAAAAAGGATGGGACAAGAAGGAGGTGGGGATGCGATGCGTACGAAGAGATTTGTCCTCGTCAAAGCCATAGAGCCGAAAGTCAAGGCGGACGAGAAACGCGTGAATGAGTAAAGCAATGGCCTCGTAAGAGCTTGCCAGGTCAGAGCTATCGTCGCCTTTCTGATGGGTGGGTAGAGCATCGGCCATTGCCTGGTATATGGAGGGCGGCCTAAGATACTCCGCCACGACCATCCCGGTGGATGGTGATATGATGTTGGAGATATCCAGCTTGAATAGAGTAGTGACAAAACCTGTCACTTGGTGGTCATGTAATGTTGATGCTGATGTTGATGTTAAAGAGTGGGAGGTTGCGGTATCGAAGCCGTACGTCGTCGGTAACTGTATAGATAAGGCGAAGAGTTATGTCATTGCCTGGTATTCAAGGTGGCGTCATACTGAGGGCTGCCTTCCAGCCTTGAGCTCCAAAAACGTGGGGTAGTCCCTCCTCAGTGAGGTAGGCAGCTCCAAGAGCTCCTGCAGCAGCTGTGTAACCGGGCTACCTTACTTATTAAGCTACCTACCTTACCTGGTATCCAACCCGTAGATCACAAAGCTGAGCACCCAATGCTAAGAAATATGCAATGTAAAATATTATACAAATGAATAGAGCAAACTAAATAGTAGTTTATTGTATAACGAGCTACATTTTGCTCCTCCAAATTGCAGAACAACAGCTTCTTCCATGCATGACGACATTTTAGCAACAGCTATTACTGTACTCCGTATATACAGAGTACTTGTGTCAGGCACGTGATACCGCGTTACCACTTAACACGTCTACCCACCTCACCATCTTCCCCTCTACGCGACTCCACCAAAAATCATTATCACCACCTTAAACCTCAACCTCGAACCTCAATCTCAACCTCTCCTCACACACAGCCCAACACACCACCTCACCATGTCCACCACCGCTGCAGGCCCCTCCCTCTCCCACCCCCAAGCCTCCGCCCTCCTCACCTCCTTCACAGACTTCCTCACCATCGCCCTCCACTCCCTCCTCTACTACCGCAACCTCTACCCCCCTCCTCCTTCCTCACCGCTCGCGCCTACAACCTCCCCGTCCACCAGTCCCGTCACCCCCTCGTGTGCGCCTGGATCCGCGACGCCGTCTCCGCCGCCTCCGCCCAGCTGCACGTCGGCGCCGTGCGCCGCATCGTCCTCGTCGCCCACGGCCTGCCGCCCGACCGCCCCGTAGTGGAGCGCTGGGTCTTTGACGTTCAGAGTTTCCCCGCGTGGGGGAGGAGGGGGATAGGATCGTGAACTATGCTTCGGCGGCGGCAGAGGAAGAGGATGAGGAGAGGGAAGCTGCTGCCGGTGATGGTGGTGGTGGTGGTGGTGGTGGTGGCGTTGGAGGGGCAGAAGATAGGGAAGGGGTGAATTGGACAGATGTGAATGAGGCGCTGAGGGGTGGGTTGAGGAGGATAGCGTACGCGGGAGAAGGCATGCCACCGTTACCGGATGGGTGTACATTTACCCTGGCATTGGAGTTGAGGGACGAGGCTGAAGCTCCTATAGGGGTAAGTCTTGGGCCCAACACAAGCTCTTCTTCTCATGAACAAATAAGAGTTGAAATACCCATGCTGGCACTTTGATATGCTAACCAGATTCCCCATTTCAGCACCCTCAACCTTGGATCCCCTCCCCTCAGACCTCCAACCACCAACAAAATCTAAACCAAACCAAGGCTCCTCCCTCGGCGGCTCATCCACCACCCCCATCCGCTCCGTCCGTGCCGACCCTCTCTTCTTCGAATGCTGGGTCGAACAAGGCAACCCCCAGACTCAGCTAACACAGCAACAACAGCAGCAGCAGCAGCAGCATCAAGCACAAACAAAAAACCCTCATCGTCATGAACTTTTTAACATGTCTTTGTATTTCTGTTCATCTTTTTCCATCTTCGAGGCGACCTGTCGCTCTCCTCTTCTCCTCCAACTGAAACTTAAAAAAACAGAGATATCTACCGTTCCCCCCTGCCTGCATGCATGCCAGCCTTGTCCCCCCTTTACCCAATAATTTCCCAATTTCCACCAACCTAATCCTTGGCCGATGAATACCTACCCGAGACTCCTACCGCATGCTCTTCCCAGAAACCTCGCGTAGTATACAGAACAGCCATACCAGTCCATAAACCAAACAATGCTAAAAAAATAAAAAACCAAGAGCCAAAAAAGCAAAAACAATAAACCCTTAAAAAGACAATTGTCACCATGCAGCCACCCATCTCGCTCTTAATACTTGCAATGCTGTTCCCAAATAAACCTTCAACCGTCCAACAGCCCATCCAAGCACCACCTGGGGCAGCATTACTTATTCCGCCCCCTCAGTGCCGCCTTCAAGCTCACCATCTCACGCTTCAAGCGCAAGTTTTCCTTCTTCATGCGCGCCATCTCTTCCCCTTGCGCCTTCAGTCTAGCCACCAACTCCTCCTTGTCTTCCCTCCCTTTGCCCTTGAGTGCCTTGACAATCTTGGACAGCTCGCCGTTGAACCGCTCATACAGCAGTTCATTCTCCGCAACGGCTTCTTTGTGTAGTTGGTCGATGGCTCTAAGCTTAGACTCCGAGGTTCTAAGGGTCACCTCCATATCCCGCTGGAGGTCTTCCTGTCTCTCGTGTAGATCCTGCAACATGGCAGGAACTTTGTCCTCTAGTGAGTGTACTGAAGATACCAGCCGTCGCATATCAACGGACTGAGAATCAGACAAGTTTACGCTGTTAACGCGCGCCATTTCCTCGCCAATCTTGGACAGCTCGGACTGCAACGCCTCGTCGGCCTCGCCCAGTGCCCTCTTCTCTATCTGGAGTCGCTCTCGGAGCTTTTGTGGTGATTGTAGACGTAGTTTCTGAGCTGGCGTTCGGGTTGGACTGCCAGGCAGGCGAGTTGGCGAGTGCGAATCACTTCCCGAAGTTCCTGGTCGAGAGGGCTTCAGCGTCGGGATGTTGGACGTTGACAGGGTCTTTAAGTGCCTGGGCAACCTGGACGCTGAGTCCTGTCTTGCCGGCAAAAGTTGTTTGGTAGGGTTTCCCCCTCGCCAGGTACCAAACGGATCCATAACAACAACGTTTTCCTTCTGTCGCGGTGATTTAAAGATCTGAGACGAAGTCGGACTGATTGGTATTCTCGAGGGTAGTATTGTCTTGGGACTGGAATTGACCTTCCCTGATGTCGCAACCTGAAGAGGCTGGGCCGTCTCATCCTCAATCGTAACGGCCTCCACCAAATCTTTCAAATCCGATAAAGAGCTGCGTCTCTTCCTCCGTGGTCTAAGAGTTTGCGTCTCATGAGGTGGTTCTCCAATCGTCCCCAGGGGAAACTCCATGCGATGCGCGCTGGGCGGTCGAGGGATTGGCTCTTCAAAGGCACTAGCCACGTGGGGCCTATCCCGCGACACAGGTCTTCGCTGCTTAAACCTCTTCTGCAAACTGTTGTCATCAAAGGACCTCGTTGAGGCCCTCGACAAGCTCGCAGTCTCGCCAACGCCCCGGTGTTTGCTTAGACTACGCCACATTGATGATCGATCTTCCTTGGAATTTTGTCTCAGGAGCATGTCAAAGCCAAACTTTCGTCGTAGAGACGAAGTGTTGGACGTCATCGACCCGTTGTATAATTTGTTGTTCCCCCTTATGGTAGCATAAATCGATTCAATGGGAATGCCGGAAATGTTCAGCGACGGCTCTCCAAATATTCTATCGCAATCGTCGACCAGGCGATCCAGCAGATTGATATACTTTGCCGCCGAACCGTCAGCGACTAGCAGCTCCGCAAACGCAAGCGTTAACGCACCGCGGTCACTGTCGTTACCACAACCTTCTAAAAGATCAGCCAATAGCTTGATGATGGATGTGAAGGCTCGACGATTCTGCGGAGCGAGGTCTTTGAACAAGAAGTTGACAAAATCTGCGAATTCTCCAGGAACTCGCTTGTTTGAGCGTTCTTCCAACGTATCAAGCAATTGTATCGTGACTACTGGACCCATCTGTTCCGCCCAAGCAAAGCGAAGAAAGTTTTCAAACGCCGTGAAAACAACCTCTATTCCAACGTCGTTGGCGACCTCAAAATCAAAGGGGTTTTCGATTAGTCTGTTGTACAAGTCGTTGACTGAGAGCTCATCGGCCATTGACCTATTGAGTAGCGCTCTGCCGACAATGGAACCCTTTCGACACTGAAGTGCAGCTGTAAATCCAGTAAAGGTCTGCTCTAGACGCACAAGAGGGTTTTCTGGCGGTGTCTCATCCGGTGCATTCCGGTCGCCACTCTTGCCCCTGATGGATCCATACATCGAGTGGTGACTATCCGCCCGGTGAAGAGACGCTTGGCGCTGAATCTTTGACTCTGATAAGGATGCATCGCTAGCATTGGAGCCGCTCGCGAACAAGCTAGAAAGCAGCTTGACTGGGGATGCTGTTAAGAATGATCTCGTCTTCTCAGCGCGAGTAGAAAGGCTCAGAGCGCGCAGCGTTTTGGAATAATACGAGACCATGGGAGCAGCTATAACTCGGTTGGACACATTGAATTGAGTGCTAAGAAGCTGCATGACTAGGGAAAAGTTAGCAAAATGTCTGCAAGAGTCACCATGATTTGTAAATTACTCACTTCGGCGTGACATTGTTGACAACAGGTCTTCCAAGACAACATCGTCCTGGAACTGTTTGCCATTCAACCCGGCTGTAAGTATTGAAACCCGCCTCATGTTGTTGGTCGACACGTTAATCACAATCTCAACACCATAATGTCCCACCGGCGCCCCCTTAGTGCCCTTCTCGTGGTCGACAACAACCCTGATGGGTGCCGGCTCTCGTCGGCCTTCAATGAGTTGATCGGCTCCTTCTTGGAACATTGCAGCGTGGAGTCCCAGATTATTCTCGAGCATACGAACAGATCGCATTGTCCAGCACGGATCCTCTCGCTCATACTCGGCAAATCGGGCTTCAATTCTGGCTTTGGCGATGTCCTCGCTCCACTTGGCGGCCCTGCCTTCATAGGACTCTTGCAACATGAAGCATCGAGACGTGGCAGACTTGCTGGCCCCATGTTCGCCGCCAGGCGCGCCCTTCATTTCCTGCGTAGATGTCATCCAAACCAAATGGCCATCCGACGACTCAGTAAAGCGCACATCAGCGAGGTGGTGCCAGCCAGTGAAGATGAACTCGTATTGCGCAGGGCCGCCAGCGGCATTCGTCATGGATATCAGTAGTTCAGCGGCAGACGGCTTGTCGATTTCTCGCAACAAGTCCCGCCCTGTCATCTCCCCCGACTTCCTCAGCATGATGAGGCAGTCTGCAAATAGCAAGAAGATACCAGCATCGTCTGAATGATCAAGCGATGCCTGGAACGGCGAGCCAATCTCAATAAAATCGGCCGCGAGAATAAGGCGACCTTGGGGCTCAAGTTCTCTAGGCCATGATTCAATCATGTTTCGAAGCCGGTTGGCGATGTGTGGTTTGTCCGGAAGGGGTTCATCCATGGAGCAGATATTAGTGATTATGTCGCGCGCTTTGAGCATGGGCTGCAAGGCGGGATGTGTGATGGGGAGGGAATTGACTATTTGGTCAATGAGCAAGCTGTATCGGGGCAATCTTTGTACGGGCTCAATCAAAATGGAGCGAATCGTCTGCTCGCCCGTCTGATTGACTCGTTGTCTAAAGCTAGACTGCTGGTCGAGAAACGAGTTGAGCAGCGTGGGGAAATGCTGGCTCGCCTTGATGTAATCCTGGTAACACTCTGTAAACTTGGGAAACCACTCGAGAAACAATCTCGCGATGGCCAACACGCCAAGAGGGTCTCTTAATCGTCCTGAGCTTCCAGACTTGGAACCCATCAAATTGATTGTAGGCACGTCCATATCCCGGGCGGCCTCGTCCTCTGTCTCGTCCATGATTTTCCGCAACTCCTCCATAAAGGCAGAGTTGACTTGTAAAATGCTGTCGGCGGATTTGGGGAACAATTTTTCTAGTTCCTCCTCCGAGGGGCTCAGGCTGCCAGCAGGTCGCCGCTTCGCGCTGTCTCGGAAATCGCTCGCCACGGTCTGAACTAATTCGCGCACCTTGATCACGTATCGCTCCTCGGTGTCGACCAACTCGCAAAGCTTCATCCGCAGCTCAATCTTCTGGTCCTTGGTGAAGCTTTTGTTCCTGTTTAGCGGTGTCGGTTTCGAAGGCGCGCGCCTGAGCTTGGTCGTGGGTAAGAAGACTGGCTCGCCAAACAGCTTGACAAGGGGCGTGTAGCCTCCATATTGCCGCAGTGTCGGGTCGAGGATATCATCCTCGTCATCTGGCACCTCCTCGAGATCGGCGGACTGGAGAGGTACGATTGCGCCAGGGGGCAGAATAAAGTCGATGTCGACGTTGCTCACGTGCTGAGTCTGCAGTGCCTCGTCCAGTGTTGCAATAACCTCTGCGGTGTTTTCGCTCTTGACCATGGTCTCGACCAGATCGGCGGCGTGCTCGGGGCCAAAAAGCGCGGGGGCGCTACCTGGTCGCTTCCCCCTTGGGGCATAGATGGTCTTGAGATGATTCTTGACATTGTCGGGTAATTCTGTAAAGTATCTGTAGAGGCCAAAAGCGAGGCCGCGGTAGACCTCGTCGCCCTGAAACTCCCTGGGGAGGTAGTTGACGACGCTGTAAAAGGGCGAGCTAGGCGATATGGTGATGCGCGGGAACGATTGGAAGCCGGCCGGGGATAGGACGTGAACCTGGACTCTCGAGCTGTTGTGTGTGTAGTTGGCAGTCGTCGAGGGGCCATGGAAGATGAGGACGGGGAGGTGGCCCAACAAGGGATCTGCGGCGTGGTAAAGACTGACATGCTCGGGCGAGAGCGCCAACTCGTCCGTAACACGAACCATTGTTTCGTCAATAGGCCGCGGTCATAGCAGCCCAAAGGAGAGAAGGAATTGGCGCTTTGGGAGGAGAAAGGAGAGTGAGTGAGGAAGAGAGGTAGGTAGAGAGAGAGAGAAAGAGAGAGAGAGGTAAGGCGAGAAGAAGAAGAGAAAAAGATGGCTAAGGCGGGCCGCGATGTGCAGTCTTTGTTTGTAACAGAAGTGGTTCAGAAGGGGAAAGATGATGCAGATATGGATGGAGGGATGGGGTTTCAAATCGAGTCACAAAACAAAACCCCCAGCAGCCATCAGAGAGAGCAGAGCTGGTGCTGCTGCATGGGTCCGGATTGGCTGGCTGGCTGGCTAGGTGGTGAGAAGAGGTGTGTGGGTCGCTACGACAGCGGTCCAGGTAAGAAAGTAAACAATTGGGTTCGGGATCGCGTGGGTCTGTGCAGTGCAGTGCAGTGCTATGCAGTCCGCTGTCTTGGTGCTCGGGTCAGTGGGCGAGTGAGCCCAGTTGAGGGAGTGTGTCTCCTCCAGGGCTTCTGTTAGGCTGGGACCTGTTTGTGTGGCTTGCGGGAGAGAAAATCAATGTTTGAGCTTCTTTCTTCTTCCTCTCTTCCTCTGTTCCGAGACTGGATTATGCAGAATGACGCCCCGTCTCGTTGATTGACCAATATGTTGAGCCGCATAAAACAGAACAAAATAAAAATAAAAATAAAAATAAAAGCCTTGTAAATAATCGAATAAGTGCAGAAAACAGAAAAAGAAGGGGAAGCTGATTGATGTACAATAGAAAAAGAATAATCTCCTCAATGTCAGAGTCAGAGATTGAACGAGTAATTAAGGCATGGATGTACAAGTAAATAAAGCCAAGGCCCTGGGCTTCTTCGATGATGGGGAGGGTTACGGAGAGGAGCAGAGGAGAGGAGAGGAGATGAGAGAGGCAAGGATTGCATAGATGGATGGATTTGTTTACTGAGCTACAGTGCAACAGAGCAGGTAGCCAAAACCTCACAGCTGGTAACCATGGGCTTCGATGGAAGACTCCCCATCCCTGCTGCTTTTCGTTTGCTCTCTCCAGCTTCCAGAATAGAAGCTCTTCTTACAGGGCACCCCCCTCCCCTCCCTTCCCTGAAGATTAAAAGCTTAGGTGCTAGCTGTTACCGACCCAAACAAACGGATGGATGGAAGCCCTGTGCTGTGCTGGGAGCCCATTTTGTGGAAAAATGCACTAAGTAAATACAGATAGAGGCCCTGGGAGGGAGCCCTAGAAAGCTGACTGTGTCACCCATCAACGCCCATCATCAGCCCAGTGCGCTGAGCTACCCACCCATTAATTACCTGGGGCGATAAACACCTGTACAAGTAACTACTAGGCTAGCTAAATAGGTAGCTAGCCCTGGAGGTACGACAGCAGCTTTAGGTAGCTTATAGCGGCCCCCAACCCAACCCCCTATCCAACCGCGGCTTTTCCAATGGACGCGTCCCCCAGCAACGGCAACGGTTCACCTAAAGTGTTCCTATTTTAGGCACAAAAAACACAGGTGGAGTGGAGGCCCCTCCCCAGTCACAGAACCCCACTGTAAACACACCAAACAAAAAACATTGAGGGGCAAATGGAAGCTTCCCCTTGCAAGAAGTCGTCAAGAGAAAGAAAGACAGAAAAAAAGAAAAAAAGAAAAAAAAACCCACTGTGGCTTTTTCCAGAAAAGGAACCCCGCTATTCACTCCATGGATGACGTCTATCCATCATCTAATGAGAGTGCCGTTTTCGCGTTATCCATCTCTTTATGCTCTCTCTCTTTTTTCTTATCCCTTACATTTGATATACACATCATTATTAGCCTTTAAGATTGCAATCAAACAAACAAATATCCCATCCACATTCACATCCTACACACGTGTTCACACGCCCTTTAATCTGCCCTTCCCTTTTTTTTTTTTTTTTGCAACATGTCAAACCAGCCCGAGGGCAGCATCCCTCTCCGTCACGCGCCAGACGACAAGGGCTACCGTCTCATCGAACTCCCTCCCGAAGTGCAATCTCTCCTCGAATCGAAAAATGCCCCCGTGTAAGTCAAAACATCACACCAATCCCATATCCCATCCCATCCTATCCCATCCCATCCAATCAAACCACCAGAACTTGTTTGTCTGTGACTCATCTCATCTCATCATTTTCTTCCCTCCATCAAGCCTCACGTTAGAGTCCTCGGATGATTCAGCTCTCCTCAAAACACCCGACAGAACCTACGCTCTCCGCCAGAAAAACACCTCCAACTCCGTCATCATTCTCTCCTCTCGCCCCTCTCCAGAAGGGTCGGACTACGAACTGGCCGCCATTTCTACCATCCAGGAAACAGTTGAGCTTCAACTTGTGCACGATCCTCCCGTTGGGGGTGCTCCGCTGAAGAACACCGGGAGCAAGGGCAAGTGGCATGAAAAGTTTGGCAAAGGGAGATGAGCAGAGGTCCGAAAAGGGTTCCGCCAAATCATGTCTTATTCTCCAGGTATTCACTCGGTGCCATGGCAAAAATACATTGATGCGTATGAACCAAGCCTCATTATAGACTAATATAAAAACGTCGCCATGTATATACCCTCAAAAATCAATCTACCGCTTTGCTCCTTGAAATCATACCCTGGGATCAAAATGTGATTCTCCCCAAACGCCTAAATCAAGTCATGAATCCGTTCAGCGGCTTCGAGAACACCTGCTAGTCCTGCCCGTCGGTCTCCCTATTGCTGATTTGCAGCGCCTGCCGGGTACTGTGGCACATTGAGCCCCATCGAGCGTAGCACCCGTTGTTGATTCGCAGCCGGGGCATAGGCAGGCTGTACCGCTGCCGCCTGCATGTTCATAGAGAGCCGATGATTGAGCATCTGTATCCTGGCCGTCTCTGCTCTTGTACGTGCTCTTGCTACCTCTTCCATCACTGCCCCACCTCTCTCCGCTCTTCGCGCCATTATCTCATCATTCCGTTGCCGCATCTGCTGTTCCACATTCCGCTCTTCGTCTCGGCGTCTAGCAATTATGCGTGCTAGCGGTGCCATTCTCTGTTCGATTTCTTCTCGGCTAACTAGAGGCTGGTCTCCGTTAATTGGTGGGAGGTGAACTTGCTGAAACCCTGGCTGGGCGAAGAAAGCGGGAGACCATGGGTCATTGTAATCGTCGTTCCATAGGTCTGGGCCGAATGGGGGAAATCTATCATGTTTTCGTCCATGTTCGGATTCATGTCCTGGCCCATGTCATGGTTCATCTGAGGCAGAGCAGGGTCCATATTTGGGAGAGCGGGAGATCCTAAAACGCCATTAGGAGCACCAACGGGCTGGGGCAAAGGGGGATCGTCAGCCAGTACACGCTGCAAAAATGGTAAAAATGGTCTCCTCTGAGGATTGGGATCCTGTATGGCCTCGTTCTGGGGAGCAGGATTGAGTGGTGCAGCAGCCTCTCTCAGCCTCGGTACAGGCATTCTCCCATGTATGCCTGCCCGTCGTCGATATTGTCCTTTTGGGGCCCTTCTGCTGATTTTCTTTGCAGGGGCCACTGGCTCTACGATTTTGAACTCGAGAACCCCCGGGTCCAAATGAGGGTTCTCCTTGATGACTTGCGCTCTTGTTTGGAGCTCGGCTTCCTTAACCTCCGCTTGATGTCGGTTCTCGACCTTATCGAATAAGGGGCAATTGCCTATTTTGCCTCCTCGACTCACATCGTCAAAGTGATCATACGTGCAGGACTTGGAGCACACATAACATTGGATGTTACTACATCCCTGGCGTGTACATGTCATTTTATTACACCCGAATTCTTTTATGAAAGGGGTACTGCCTAGCACACAACGTTAGTAAGTTCATTAGCTGGAGAGAGAGGGAGATAGTGCAACGAAGACATACATTTGTTGCACCTCCGTATCAAGGCCGCAGACATGGCTTCCTCAATCTTTCGTCTAGCGGTGTATCCCTTCTCCATCTCGAATTCTTCGCAGGATTGAGGCACATGTGTCTTGGCCTTGCAGAGTCGACAGCTCACAATCTCGCACTCGGGATTTAGGCATCTGAATTCCTTGTCCACTTCCACGGGAGGACATATAGCGGCGTATGGGCAAAATGGGCAGCATGAGAGGTCCTCCAAGTTTGCAAGACGCAGGACATCCTCTTTCTCGATGCGATCAAGCGCAGCTGTGAGATTGTCGTCCAAAAACTTGCAGCGCTCATCGGGAGAGAAGCCAGCAGAGCATTGGTCCATCGACAAGCATTGCACCTCATACTTGGATAATCCGATTTGGGTTTCGGCATGGCGTCGAGTGCAGTGAGTGCAGAAGAGCTAGAGGCTGTTAGCAACCATACAACCAGGCATGGCACGCTTGGACTGATCGACATGAGTCGTTTCACCGTTACAATGAACCAACCGATTCAGTGCGAATTCTAGAAAGCAGCATTCGCATTCGGCGATCTCGCCTCGGAGCTTTGCTTTTTCGTAGTTCCTATTCTCAGCTTGTTCCTGCGCTTTCTCGGCTAGGCATTTGTCCAACTTTGCAATACAAATGGACCGAGCCCACATCAGTTCCTCAGCTAAGTTATCGCCTGTTGGATCAGGGTTATTCGCTTCATATCTCTCAGAGTTTCCAGCTGCTCTTTGTCTACATATTTGATTCTTCATATGCAGCGGCATCCATTTAGATACGCCCAAGTCTTCCTCGCAGGCAATCTGAAACAGAGCGAGATAGGCAGGTAGTAAGAGTTGCTTGCTCTCTGTCATCTTGTTTTTGGTCACTTTGGCTGGAATGAAATAGAAATCCTTTTTAAGGATCAATTCCCTGCCTTGTGTGTTAGTTATACCCGGCAGAACCGATCCTAAACCAAACCCCGAGGCTACAGTAATGGTATTCACCCAAAAGCGTGAAGCTGTGACGATACAGTCCATGCCCAAGAGATCCATCTGCTGAATGAAGGGGTGGTGGATGAGAGGCTACGTACACTTCCTGGGCTTGGGCTGATGAGACAGGTTTAGCCCGCCTCTCGGGGTTGTCATATTTGCTCTGTATCCTCAGCGCCTCGGCTTCAGGAACCTTTCCATCGTCTCTTTTTCGCTTGAGAGCATTATTTTTGACCCGCCTGGGATAGGGCTTCCTATCCTCTTCCTGATCCACGATGATGCTGATAACCGTAGGGGCATCAAAGCCGTGCTTGCTGGCTAGATTGCGCAAATAGTCAGGGCAGATGTCGGGGAATACGCTCGTCACATTTCGAATGCAATACTCTTCTTCGTCTTCAGATTCGACTAGCAACGGGTCGTTGACGCTCATGGTTAACCGCCGAATGTGGTTCAAACCTCTTTGGAAGTTTGCGTGTAAGCCATGCGAGAATCTCTTCAAATGCGGCAGTCGTCTGTGCGTCTTGTGCGTCTCGTGAGGTTGTTGCTGTATGTACTATTTCGTCAGAGATGTGCGCGTGAATAATACGGGAAGAATGTAGGGCTGCTGTACGGCCATTGTGCGACGTGGCGTGAGGCATCTTGGTCCTTTATCTAACCTGCTAGCAAGGCTGATCCGAAGGAGTTTCTGCATCTTGCCAGCAGCAGTGAAGAGAACACCGGTGGCCTGATAAAATAGCCAAGTGAAGGTGATGGAAAGAACAAAGTTTAACCATTAAGAATGGCCAGGGAAGAAGCCTCTCCCCACCAATGCGTACAAGATGCACCATCAAAGGATCATACAAGGCTCTCCATCAAGGCTAGCCCTGAACACACTTGTGTGCCAGCCATGTATCTCCATGGTGATTAAAAAAAGCCCCCGGTATGTGAAAAACAAATAAAGGATGCATAAAATAGAACAACAAGTGCCCGGCAAGGTTTAAGTTGTTGAACTACTCACCTGAACTGAGTACTACTAGCAGTACTAAATGGTAACTAGGTAGATAGCTCTCTCGAATCGTTGAACCTAAACGGTGCTCAATAAATATATATATATATGTGTGTGTGTGTGTGTGTATATATATATATATATATAAACGATGATATAGCGACTAGGTTATTTGGCCCCGTTTCTGCTTTTGCATTGAAAAGAGAGCTGCGGTATCCTAGCGAGTCGAGAAGGCGTTGCAGAGAGCCCGTCGAGTAAAACGTTCCAGCACGGCAGGCAGCGGGTTGCCACGGCGGGATCAGGTAAATTGAGCGCCGTAACGAGCTTCTAGAGAAATCGTCTCAGATACGAAAAAAGCTGGGCCGTCCAGAGAATGAATGGGTACATGTCCCCCCCATTTCCTGCCGCTATATGTCGATTGAGGTCATCAAGATGGACTGGCGGGGCCCGTGGATACGATAGTGGGCGGATGGACGAATCGATGGTAGCTTTCGGGTTCTGGCGGGGGGGGGATTAATTCCAGTCAGTCGTATACGTCTGGAATGGTGAGAAGGCTTGTAAACCCAGGCGAGATCAAAACGCCAGCAAGGGACGTTAAGTGAGAGAGGGAGGGAGGGAAGTCTGAGGTTTATTCGCGGACAGGTTTGACGATGTTGGGTTTAAAAAGTTACAATTCCCTGCCGACGGCCAAAGGATGACTACCTACCTACCTACCTACTACCTGTACCTCCAAAGCAAACACTGCAAGGTGGTGGCTGCTATTATTGGCAGCTTCATTCGGTTACACAACCAACGAACCACATCACCGAGAAGCCATGTGAGTACGTATACGTACAGGTACAAACCGACATGACTCAAATACAGGTACTAACCTAGCCGTAGAGGTGTAGGGTAGCTTGTATCACTTTCAGCTTCTAGAACAGGGCCCTTGCAAAAGCTTGCAACGTTGGAGGAAGCCCGTTTAAACGACTAAGTATTATATACAATACGAATGAATGCATGAATTTGGGCGTAGTTGAGCCGTAGAAATGGCAAAAAATCCAATTGCAATTCATCTTCATGTATTTTTTACACAAGACATGGTAGTGAGGGGAGATCTAGATTCGCTTTCATAGCTGCGATAGATTAAGAAGATGCCTAATGGCAGTAGCAAGTATCCATATGGATTTTTAAAATAAAGTCCATCTATTTTAGGGTAGGTAACTAATATCAGGAAGAAACCGCATTCAGCATCTAGTCTAATGTTGATCGTTAAACAATAGCCGCTATAGATGGCCGTGTAGGTCCGGTCCAATGTATTGTAACATTTCACCATGGCGCACTCACACTCATCATATTACTCAGAGCTTCAAGCTATAGAGGTAGCCAAAGCCGTCGAAGCCCAACAGGCCCTCCCCCACTGCCTTTGCATTCACCAACCCCCTCATTCTCCGCTCGGGTCCTCGTATGTCTCCGGCGTATCACTCCCCTTCAGCCCAAGAGCCGCATTGACGTAGCCAATTCCTCTTCAGACACTTCTTATGCGGTGACATTTGCCTGTCAGCTCCAGCTGCTAAGCGAACCAATGCCACTCTCACAGATGTGCCTACGTAAGTGGACCGCATTGCATGATGCGATGCATAGGTAGCATTAGTCAGTAAAACCTTAAGCTCTCTATGGTTCATTCATTATAGTCATCATCGGGATCCGCCCAACCCACTCCGCCCTCGTCTTCCTCATCCTCAGACACGTCCGTTTTCTGCTTTGTTGTTCGGCTACTTTTACCTCGCCTCGCGGCTCTCTCCGGTAGCTTGCTATTTTCGGCCCCTGGCTCGGCATCATCATGTTCCATAACCAAATCATCATCCCCACCGCCTTGATCATCTTCTTCCAATGCTGGGAAAAAGGACGACGTTTGTTGTTGTACACTTCCATCGGCTTCCACATCCTCTTCGTAACCCTCTGGTAGAAACCCGCCCGCCATATCTTCGTCCTGCGCATCCGGTACCGCCCTCGGTTGGTTGTGCCTTCGATTGTGCCCAAACACAGAGACGCTCTCGTCGATTTCTCCGTACTCCTCGCGGATCCGTTTCACGATCCGCATGCCCATTAGGAACTTGCGCCACATCCCGAGCGCTGCCTTGCGGCGTTTCTCGCTTTCTTTTCTTACCCTCTCCGCCTCGTCTTTTTCTAATTCCGTCATGACTCTATCGTAATGTTCTTCTGCAATCACGGCTCCCTGAATGACGGGGACCGCCATTCGGTGCCCGAATTCGAAATCCACCACGGCTTCGGCGTAGTCAACTTGCAGACGCTTACAAACTTTGGCCACCCCCTGTATGGTATATGTACAGCGCCTCTAGGGCACATGTGCTCCACAAATAAGTCGATGTTTCCGTACTCATTCTTTGGAATGATGCCGTCTTTGATGGGCGGCGGGATAATCCAGTCCGTTTGCTCATGGCTGTAAAGACCCTGAAGCACCTTTTCTCCGGTTGCGGCTTCTGCCTCTAGTATTTCCCGCTTTCGGTTCAATGTAGCAGCTCGATAAGGCACCCTCTTCAAAGGCATCTCGCCCGCTATGGGCGCCCGACCTTGCTTATGCCAGGTCTCCGCGCTCTTTACCAAGACAACGTCTGAGCGAAGGTACACGTCTTCTTCCTCCACTTTGCTGCCTTTGCCCTTGTTCTTGAACACCTTGACGGGCTCACCGTCGGGCAGCAACGCTTCCTCGCGCTTAAGGTGTTGTTTGAGGACGAAATCTTTAGACTGTTTGTAGTACTGCAGAGTTTCTTCGCCCTCCTTGACTTCCTTCTTCTCAGGCTTTGCTGCCTTTAACTCTGTCGCATCTTCTTGTTGATCAGCTTCAGTTAGGGGATGCTTCTTCCCTCCACGTCTATACCCAGATAGAGCCGTTTTAAACCAATCAAAGCTCTCGTAGCGCTTAACCTTACCATGACGATTGTAAACCGGCACCTTTTCCAACGGCATTCTGGCCCCTTTGGTTCGGCCTGGTAGAACTTGTCGTTTCAAGTACCGGACGGTCACGTCCTTTGCAGTTCCATCCCTTGAATAGCCTACCACGTAACACACCACCTGTCTAGCCTTGTCCGCTTTGGCACCACGGGGCTCGAAGGTCTCGACGAGGTCCCGATTTGTTCCAATGGTGCCTTTCACGATTGAATCAATAGGTAGATATTTATTTGTCACTGGTGAAAGGACTTCGGTCCAGTAGTGAGGATAATCGAGGTCTTTATCGTATTGTTTCGTAGGTATTGATGTCTTCTTGGGCGTAATTTTCATCTCGACTACCGACTCATCATCCGTATCCTTGAATTCCAAATCCAAGTCATCAGAATCCTCTATAACCTCAACTTTGGCCTGCATTGCTGTTCGAGTCGAGCGAGCGGATTTTGAGGAGCTTGTATTCTCTGCTTGTCGGTCCCCTTTTTCGTCGTTACTTTTTTGTCCTCCTTTTTTGATGTCTTCTTCGTCGAACTTTTGTTAGGCGCCGGGCTTTTCCCGTTCCCATCGTCCTCTTCTTCGGCCTCTGCATCCTCCAACTTGTTCCATCCAAAGCCCAACGGCTGTAGACTAGCAACCATACGTGCATCTAAACCTAGACCCCGAAGTAGTGCTGTAAACAGCTGCGCTCCTACATCCCGGCTTCCTCTGCAAGACAGAGCGCACTGACGAAAGTCGTCTAGTCCACGGATGGCTTCACCAAACTGCTCCTGTTCATCCTGTTGTTCCTTATGAGCTTTCGTGAGTCTATCCAATCGTTCCAGCGACATATATCCCCATTTTCGGAGCCCAGGAGCTGTAGCTCGGAATCTCTGCTTCCACCAGGCGACCAGCGATTGCATCAAACGAAACAGGGGATCCCCGTGACTCATATCGGGTGCTCCTTCTTCTAACCTTTGAGCAGCAGGGCCCCAATCGCGAGACTCCCTTTCTTTTCCTTTCCCCCTTTCCCTTTGTTTTTGGGCCTTCGTAGTTCGGGTCTGTCGACCAATCCACTGTTTTGCTTCCATCGATCCACGTCGTCCCACATCCTAGGCGGGAGGTGAGACACCATGATTGCTTGGATCTCTGGGTCGCAAAGCCAAGAGTTACGAATCGCATTGTGCCAGAGTAGACTGAGGACATGAACACAGTGTGTCGCGATTCGCACCTTTCTTTCAATCTTTGTAGGCCCCTTCTTATCACCGGATTGGTTGGTCAAGGAAATGCGGGTATCTCTGTTGAGGGTTAATTCAAGGTCGCCTGTCGGTAGCGGTGCATCTGCGATAGGTATACTGGGAGCTGCTACATCTTCAAACTCGATGTCTTCATCGTCGTCGTCATCGTCAACGCTCAACTGTTCAGTCTTCTGTCTCTTCGGCGCCGGGACATCTTCGAATTCTTGTTCGGATAATGATGTTAAAGAACTATCACTGTCATCGCCATTGAGAGCTTTCAACCCCGTGCTCGCTTGCTCCGAATGTGGCGAAGCTGTCGCATCGAGATCATCGTATAGGGTTGCCTTTCGACGATTTGCCGTCGTATTGCGAGTCGCCCGACCACTACTTGCTTTGACCTTTGTCTTTTTTTCAGGGGATGAGGTGCGCAGTCGTTTACGAGGGACATGGGGAGGCATCTCTCGTCTAATGCACCGCGACAGTGACTGCCTCGACGTGAAGCAAGTCAGAAACGAGTGTCGTCATCGAACGCGGATTAACGCGGTGTCACGTGATTCTAATTTGTGAAAGACTCTCCTTTCTTCGGACAGGCACTGCGGAGTACATGAAATGGATCACTGAAAAATGTGGAACAAGCTTGAGGAAATGAACATTTAATATATTTTGATAGAAATATTATTGTTGGGTTATTAAATTTCATGGAAATTATAAGCCCATCCTTTGCTCTCTATCTCTTCGCAGTTTAAACAAAAAATTCTAAACAATACGTTGGGCGCTTCACCTCGAAAACCGGCGCCAACAAACGTCCTGTATCCTAACTCCGTTAAATGCTTCGATCGGGCCTATGATGATTTTAAACTTCGATCAAATCCGGCGGAGCTCCAACTCCTCTGAGTAACACAACGGTATTGCCACTCTGCAGCACGGTCCCGACCTTTTCATTGAATTCCAAGAGTCGTCCGCCTTCTACGTGGAAAACACGCAACTTGTCCCTCTCATCTGAGCTCTGATTGTTGATATTCTGAACTTGTAAGCTCCGCGCTGCTGCGTCAAGCACTCGACCGACGACCCAGTCTTTGGAGTAGAAGAATTCCCCCTTGGGAAACTTGGCCTTGGCCGTCTCTGCCTCGGCCTCCACATATAGGTACACCCGCTTCTCAGGTGCTACCTTGTCGTCTCCTTTTGCGGATTTCTTCAAGCTGTTGACTGCGACCAGCCTTGCAGCAGTAGAGCTGGGTTTGGGTTTGGGGAGCACCCTTCCCGCTTGTTCCTTCTTGGCTGTGCCCCATGCTCGTAGCTTGTCTAGGGCGGATTTTGTCCGTTGAGCAACATCAATCTGACCTGGCCGTGCGCCGATTGGCGTTAGATTTTTACAGTCATGATCGTCTCTGAAGCGATGTTTTAGACAGTAGTCCCGGTTACACGTGTCGCAATGAACACCGGGCGTCAACGATGTGCCGATAGTCGTGTCACATTCTGGTGATCCACAGGGTTTCTGCGAGATTCTATCTCTCAGCGTCTTCCCTTGACCAATAGAGGGTTTTGCTAGCTGTGCTTGTCGTTTCCGCTCCGCCCAAGCTCCGGGATTCGTGCACTTGTGTGAAGACTCCGTCCGATGGTCAAGGCAGAATGTTTTGGCGCATGACTGGCAGAAGAAGGGGAGAAAATCAAGCTGATTGCAATACTCGTATTGGCAGTGCTTGCCGACCAATGTGGCATCTGTTTTGTCCCCCATGACGTAGCTGGTTTCCGGAGGATCTGAATTTGAACTCGACGCCATCTTGGTGGATATTCGGTCCAGATATACGCTTCGTTTAGTTAAATTTGCCGGATTGTAGGCAGAGGAGTTGTCGTCAGTGCGAGGCAAGCGAGGCTGTGAAGGCTGACTGAACCAGCTGACCAAGTGGCAACGGAAACCTCTGGAAGTGTCTACAATCGGCGAATGATGTGGCAGCTGATACGGCACGACCTTCCCGGTCTACTTGAATATGTGCTGGGATTTTTTATGAATAATTCCGCAACAGAGAACAATAGGATGAATGAACAAAGGGGATAAACCGTGAATGAGTGAAGGTGTAACTTTAATGGGCTTGAATCCCTGCCTGCAGATTGACGTGGCTGTTCCATGTCTTTCCTGTGCCTGCCTTCAGCCCCGCAAATTGTCACTAAACAGACCCCACCATTGAATTTCCCAATTGGGAAAGCATGCAAATCTTCAAATCAGCAACGCTTCTTGAAGATTCTTATACCTCAAGAGCTGCATAATAAAAAGCGTAAATACAAGTACTCAGTGGCTAAGATTGCCGTGTGGAGCCCAAGAAATTAATAATTTTCACTCTTACTCATACAAATAACCAACTTTCACCTCATGAGTATATAGAAATGACTACGGAAAAGTGCGGATGAAGGTCCATTTTAAAGAGTTGCAAGCCATGGCCGTGACCATTGTTATATAGCTATTTAAGAGTTGAGCATATACATACCACCAAAAACGCCAATCCTTTTATTTTATACCAACATCAATTCTTCTAGATTTACTCTTCCTTCACCTTGGGAATCTTGTTCAGGAGCTTCTCTCGGCCTGTGGTAGGCGCATCGCCGACGTATTCGTGTCCTCCATACGCCTCAAAGCCCTTGTGGAATGCCCACTCAACAGCATTCTCGACAGGTTTATCGAAGAGCGTCGGGAGGAATGGCACCACTGCCAAGCCGAGACCAATTGGGCCCCATGTTCGAAGTGCCGCGTTCTTGGCATTCTTCATTGCCTGCCCAGAGTATCGGACCACGCTGTGGATGGTGAATGCAGGCAAACCCATACTGGCAACGCTCTGGAAGATGGCTCTCTGAACCATCACGGTGCGGTAATCCTCGAGCGGAGGAACTTCTCCAGGCGTGAGATTGGTCGTTTCAACCTCGGGCAGTCCGGAGACTTTTCGCTGGTGGGGAGTGAGTTGCAGTTGAGGATTGAGTATTCTCTGGTTTCTCCAGTATGATCGGTAGCCCTCGTGGGAGACATCACCGAGGATGTACACCCAGGAAATACCGTACGCGGCACGGACGATATTCGGGTGTGCGACGGGACGAAACGATTCACCAATGTCGGAGGTGTAGGCGACATAACGGTGGGCCGAGGTCAGGATTGTTCGAATTCTCGTGGCATAAGCAGCGTATCGAACGTTGCTCTCTGTTGAGTCGGGGGCGCTATGTTGAGTTAGTGCTTGCCCAATGCATCATGATTCTCTCCCAACACTTACAGCCCATCCCTCACGTTATCAAAGAAGCTTTCATCTTCGTGGGCCTTGTCGACAAGTTTTTGTAGGGCCTTTGGTAGCTTCTCAGGTTCGGGGAGCTTCTTGGGGTCGAAGGGGACTGCGGCATCCTTCGGCTTCTCGGGCTGCTGCTCTTGGGATTTCCAAAACCACGGCATGGCGACTATGCGATTGAACTCTCGGGAAAATAGAAAACGGTGGAGATGACCTGGGCGAGGGAGAAACGGTTCAGGCCAGGTCAGATCAGGTATAAATAATGGCAACGACCTGATTTGCGCGTAGAGGTCGTTTGCGGACGGCGGGATGTCCCGCGCTAATGGAATTGCGCCAGCAGTGACGTCGATTTTTCGCCCAAGAGCCTATTTTCCATTCAAGCCGAAGAATAGCCGCACGTCGGGGGACCTGCAATTCCAGGCACAAGTATCCGTTTTTCAAGGAAGCTCGGCAAAGGAAACAGTCGAACAACAAAGGATCTCCATTTCCTCCATCCAACCACCACATCCATCTCTTGCCAATTCCTCCCGCTCCGTTTACGAATCGAAGTCAAGATGGCTGGTGTCGCTACCTACACAATTGCTGGCCGACAGATCGGAGGTCACTACGTACGTTCCCATCGTCCAACTTCGCTTCTTCCAGCCCGTCCTCCTCGAAATCGCATGAATTAACTTGAACGATAGCTCGCCATGGGCTGGTTGGCCACTCTCGTTGGCGGTGCCTTCTACGCCACCTCTGGTCCCAAGAAGCAGGCCGCTGCTGCGACCCCCGATCAATGCCTCCAGCTCCGACGAGGCCGACTTCATCAAGTGCGTCATTTCTGAATGCGACGGGGACGTTGGATCTGCTAACCATTGCGCAGGAAGTTCATCGAGGAGTCCGAGAAGAAGAACTAAATGGCGAATAAAGCGGATTTGGTGGAAAGTTTGTACGATCCGGTGTACATAAAATGAAATCCAAGAGGCGCTGCCTCATCATAGAGAATGGATCACCATCGTCAATATCTACATGACCGATGACCTACATCATATTTGACTGCGCTTCGTTAAACGACTCGTCAATATCATATCATCTGAAACGACATACACTGCCGTGTGATTTGTCGACTAGCAAGGGATGATCAGTATCAAGATCTAACTTTTGGTTAACTCCATCCTTTCGACGAGTTTGTTGATCATACTTCGCGATTCCGAATGAAGCAGCATCAAGAAAGAGCCCTATTGTTTCTGTCTCATTTATGCCGGGCCCCCAACTGTATACTTTGTCTACCAGTTCCACGTCCCTTGAATACCTAGCAACAGGGATACGCTATGTATGAAGGTCACCGTAAACCGATCCATGAATATGTTTCTGCTCCCGCACCTTATACTATATATATCCCTTAAGCTGTTCAGTGTTGTTATATCACCTCTATCATACTAGGTAGGCCGAAACAGAAAGCGATGTCCACTGTACACCTTCTCACTTTACTACAGGATGTATCAATCACAAAGCAGAATTGCTTTTATTATCTCTTTAAGAGCTACAGAATGTGCCTCCTTGTGTCTAGGACATGCTCTCATCTCTCAGTTCCTGTGCCGCAGCAGTTTTCTCTAAGTCATTGTCGTGCCTGTATTTGCGTTTCTTGGCTCATGAGGGCCCTCATAAAAGAAGTGTCCCTCTTAAACATTAAGAAAGTCCCCCAATTGCCATCTCTCTCGTATCCCAAGATCTGCTCGATGAACTTGATGAACAGGATTGCACACCTTCCTGGATGTTCGCTAATATCCAAGACAAAAATCTGATTAGCAGCTATGGTGATCATATCATTTACTATGGATGGCTAAAGTGTGTTTTATAACGTATTAGCTTTGTTACATAATCTCCATGGAATTACTCAAACCGTCGATTCCCGAAACCCCCATGTATGTGGCTGCATTCTTTCGTGGCCTGAGAGTAAAGAGAGCATTTGAACACTTACTTCAACCGCCATACCATTTCTCTCTGCATAGAGGCGAATATACAGCAGCGCACTATAGTCGTTACTTCTGATATCGACTCTTTCGCCCGAATCGGTGGAAGTGAGAATTCGCGCAGCGATGTGGAATGGAGGCTGTTGAAGTAGGCTTCCAGGAGGTGGCAGACGCGTATTATGGAACCATAAGTTCGCTATCAGCTGTCCGTAAAACTCGCGATCCTTTTCCATGTCATCTTGCTCTTGATGACGGGCTGGTCATTTGCCCTTCGGCTCTCGTTGAGGGCGCCGGGTTGGGGTTTTAGGAGCCGGCTGTTGCTGACGGTGAGTTGGCTCGTCATTTCCAGTCTCCTTTTTGATGGGAGTCGATTCTATTTCGCCCTCTTGTTTCTCGGAGATAATCTCCATCTTGTCATTGGAGGAACCCATGGTTAGAAGTGACCAAAGCTGATTGCCTTCCGGTCAATAGTTGGACCAGGATGGGGATAAAGTCAGGAGAAATTTGTGATTCTGTCATGCATACTCTCTTGCAAGTGTAATGTGTTATTGTTAGATAACGAAAAGAAAGAAAAATGCAAAATCGAAGTCGCCAGTGGGTAACGGAGTTTAAATATCCGAGTGAGGCTACCTAGCCGGTGTGAATGGCACCATGACCAGAGAGTGGATGTATTCTTAACAGTAACTTAAGCGTCTATGGATGGATAATATCTTTTTATTGTAGATTTTCTCCCCCCCCCCCAGCATAACCGTTGAATCTCAAGGATCTTTAGTTGAAACTATCTATCCATTACCTTCATCCCATACTTAATACCCCCTTCAGTCGATTCATTATTTTCTCTTGGTGACTGATCAGAACCTCCAGATCACCGGTTGGAAGTCTTGGGAGCACAATTGGATACCTCCTGGATTTCAGTTTTGGCAGCCTCACGGCCTCGCATCGTCCAATGTCAGAACCCCAGTATAGATCATGAATACCCTCGTCGGCCCAAGACACCATTGACATTCCAGCATTCGCGGGGCCAAGTTTGATGCCTTTCAAATCCTTCTGAGAAGCCAAATACTCGATCATGCCATCTACTTCATCTTTGTTCACACGGTTGATAGCTTCACGTATGGCTGCAGCCACTCTCGCCAAAGCCGGCACCAGTGTCTCCCTATTTCTAGCACTGATGGATAAAAGGTCAGCTTCTTCAGCTGTCGCTAATGTGACACAAAACGCAGCGCCAAGGTATTCATGTGGCAATGGAGGCGCATAACGGTTGCGAAAGTTGACTGGTATGCGTATCTGGCACAGTTTGGTCCCTTGGGGAGGCTCAGTTACAGCGAGGAAATCAATTTCCCGTTCAGACTCGGCGAATACAATGGCACTCCAAAGAAGTGCAGTGAGAATATCGCCAGTTGAGACCCAAGGTATCTCCACCGGGAGCTGTTTGGTCACTTCAGTCTTTAAGCCTTGCAATGATCCCGCAAAAAACCTGAATATTGAAGTTTCCATCTCGCTTGAATCCATAGAGTTTTGAGACTGTAGATCTCCCGTCTGTTTCGTGGCATTTAAAAGCAAGGGCATATCAATTGATGCATGCTTGGCGGGGGCTTTGCAGATGGCATCCCGGTCTAGCCAGCTTATAGAAAAGCCGAGAGGAGTGGATGATCCTGTGTTGCAATGCGACGCCCATATTTTAAGCAAGGCGCCGAATCCAACAATGTCTGTTGTCGAATGATGAACACTGACATGCAGAAGGAAGCCTCCCCGAACCAGGGACAAGACGGCTCGAAAAACAGGTTGAGAATGTCCATCCTCAGAAGCGAGATCTTCTGGAAAGATGTTCAATTCATTGAAGGCCAGCGGTGGAAAGTTGTTCGACTTCAACTCGGTATAGTCAACCTCGGCAGAAAGATTCCTTTGGGAGAATAAGTCGTCTAGCGTCTGGTAAGGCTCGCTCAGGCCGACAGATCCTTGAGGAGCATCAGCATCGATGACGCCGCAGAGCAGATACGGAACGTCTTTGACGAGTCCAGCAAGCCCATCCTTCAGTGCTTCTGGGATTCGCAGACTGGTTGACTCAAAGCATAAGATCTGGCTGATGTAAGAGCGTGGCATCAACCAGTCAATCGGGGAGAGCTTGGATTCTGGATTCATCTTGTGCAATGATGTGATTACTTTTGGGTCTTGACTGTTGCAGAATGGTGTCAAGGATACCTATATCGTCCCCTTGACTAAGTCATCCCCAGTCAATGAGGAACGTACCAAAACAGGAAAGAACCATTGCACCTCAAATATGATTAATACAAATTCTTAAATATCCATGGATCTGTAAATGATACTTGGCTTGAGAGGACTAAAAGCCTCAACGTTTGTCAATTTATTATTCCATTCCGACATACGTTGATCGTAGTACGGATGCGGCAAGTATGTGAAAGATAGTATTCATGTTTATTAGACAAAGGTAAAGGTACCTGAAATGGGACATGATGTACCTACTAGGTATGCAATGAGACGAGGCCGGATCGCCAGCATGTCCTGTGTATAGTATTCTCTGCTTAAAAGAACACTATAAGATCGATGGATGTCCTGATCGCAAATGACTTTCTCTTATAAGTAAAGATGTAGCTATGCGATTTGTAAACTACTAGCCCTTTCAAGCATCTTGAATAGGTACGGTGCCTAGTATTCCTCATTTCGTCAAGGCGTAAAAGAAACCGATGGCTATTATAGTTGTTCAAGTACCTGAAAAGTGACCTATAAAAATAACATAAAAATAGAATGAATGACCTGCAGCCGATTAATTAGCATGCGGTATCCTTGTCAGTGCTCTTTGGTGGACAAACATGGGGGGTAAGTTCTAAAAGGGCTATAAGAATAGCAAAAGCAAATCCTTAACTGGGTTATTGCGAAGATGCTTTAAACCCCATAAATATGTAACTCGACATCGCATATGACGTATGGAGCAAAGGTATAGTGTTTAACTAACAATAGCCCAAACCAAGTATTCCGAAAAAGGCCAAAAAAAACAATTAAATACTATTACTGAGACTTGAGGATATCTACCTATCCTGAATATCTAATGCAAGTAGATTATAGCCATCATATGCAACCTAAAATTAAATGGGTTCCAACAACCTCAATCCATACCCCTTTGGAACTATTCCGCTTCTTGCATGCATCATGTAACATACTGGGCTGGGGTCTTATGGGGGGTCTTGTGGAGTCCTTATGCCCGATAAGAAGATGCCGAGACCATCACGTGATGGCCATTTTATGTTTCTGTGCGGGAGAAAAAACCCTTTCCCTAGCTAAAACCCCCCGCCACCTCAATTTTTGGCAAATGCAACTGTTCTCCTTAATCGAAAAAATTTAGGTATTTGCCACATGGGGTTCATCGGTTACAACGATTGCAATCTTCTGAGACGCCAAAACCCAGGCCATCATTTATTAAGATAGTAGGAAATATTTTTGCCCACCTGTTCTGGGCATGTCTGCCGCCCCAACTGACCCGGCCCTGGTGCCTGCGGATACAGGCGACGACGACCTCTCCCCGCCAGGAGGAGTCGCCTCGCTAAAGGAACGTCATTCATTGACCCTGGATCAGCGTCGCGCTCTGCGGAGATGGGCAAATAGTCAGACCATTCGCCCCTCGCACAAGGCGTGCATCGAGTGGTTTTTTTCTCAGTACGGCCAGCAGATTAGCCAGTCCACTGTCTCGCATTCGCTCTCCCCGAAGTACTCGCGCCTCGACGGCGACAACCCCCAGCTGTCTGGTTCGCGATTGCGCTTCGGCAACTGGCCCGATGTCGAGAAGCTTGTTCTCCTGTGGTATCAACAGGTGCAGGCTTCCGGTCGACAGCCAACCAATGAGGAGCTTGGCGAAAAGGCGAAAACCATCTTCAACCAGCTCCCACGCTACAAGGAGGAGACCCCGCCGGAATTCTCTCCGGGTTGGATTCATCGCTTCAAGAAACGATATGGCCTTCTAATCAGACGTCAACGGCGTCACGGCGATGGCGGAATCAACCCCGCAGAAGACATCGATTACCTTGCCGACTGCGTGCCCCGCTTCATGGCCATCGCCGCTGACACAAGTCCTGCTGCCATCAGAGAGCAAGTGCTGCGTGTCGTAGGTGTCGAGTCCACTCTCAACACCTGCGCATTGGTTCGCGATGAGATACTCCGCCGTCTAAGTGTGCAGATGCCCGCGCTTACACCCATGGAGCCGGCCATCCCCCCACCACAACCCGAGCAGCACCTGTATGCCGAGGACGACCCGGAAGTCGTATTGCAAAATGCCCTCCGCCAGCTGCAGCAGGAAGAACAGGCTGCTGAAGAACAAGCTGCTGCGGTGCGCGAGGAGCGTGAGCGCGCTGAAAGGGCAGGACTTCATCCCCCACCGCCAGGTCTTGTAGCAACGCCCGGTCGTCCACATCATCCCGACCCACGCTATGCGACACCTGGTCATGATCTCGCCCCAGACCTGACATTGACTCCAATACACTCCGAAGTGCCAATCACCACTCATGATAGGCCCCTCCGATGTCCCTTTTGCGTCAATCAGCGAATGCTCCGCTCCATTAAGGAAGCTGTGGAGCACATGTCCACCCACGTCGTGGTATAAGATTTCTAGGGAATCTCCATTATAATGAATTTATGAATCGCGGCATTGTAGGTCTGCTGCTTGCTTTTTTCTTCTTCTCTTTTTTCTCCTTTACGACCGGCGACACTGGACCAAGGAACGGCTATAAAGGGGTTATGGTAATGGAGTTCGGGAGAGAAACAAAAAAGGGCTGTGTCGAGGAGTTGGGGTTACTTTTGATTCAAAGGCTTTATACCACTTTATAGGCACTGGAACTGGTTTTACATAATGAACATGATGTCTGCTTTTTGCAGAGATTACGCCCCTCGAATTATTTAATTCCCTTTAACGTGATGTTACATGTAATGTTGGTCATTGACATCAAGAGGCAAAATATATTTATGGTTGCGTTTATTATGTACACCTCCAAAGGGTTTATATGAAGCCGCTATCTGCCAAACGACGTAAAATCCTTTCTTGTTCCTTCTGAGCATGTAACATCTGCACTGAGACATGACTCGTGCCGATATAGTTCTTCCAGAACTTCAGCCCCTCAAGGCCCTCTTCGCGGCACAAAGCCCCATGCTCCTCCGCCATTAAAAGCT
This sequence comes from Cladobotryum mycophilum, assembly GCA_036429605.1. Classification (NCBI taxonomy): domain Eukaryota; kingdom Fungi; phylum Ascomycota; class Sordariomycetes; order Hypocreales; family Hypocreaceae; genus Cladobotryum; species Cladobotryum mycophilum. The sequence goes on along the minus strand of JAVFKD010000016.1, from coordinate 3,425,240 downwards.
CCTCTTCCGCTACTCCCAAGCTCCAGCCAAAGCGCTCGGCCGCTTCCTGTGGTGTCACACCGCGGCCAAATTCTCGCCAATCCCACACAGTCTCCCGTTCTGGCGGGAACTCGTGCAAGTCTTGCAGCCACGCAAGTATCGAATTGATAGTCGCTTCGTCGGTCCGATCGCTGGCTTGCACAACCATGACTCCGCTGCGGAATGTTCTCAGTCGAACGGGTAGCTTGAGACTTTCCCACAGCTGAGCGGCCTTTTCAAAATCCATTGGACTTACAAGCTCGACACCCCCTCGCGCTCTGTTGAACATGGCCCAGAGGTCGACAAGCGTTAGGATGCCGCCCGCCTTCTTAAGCACGCCCCTGGAGTCGTCTGTGAGAAACTCGGCAAGGTTGCGAGACAACTCGGATAAGTAGAGCGATTCGGAGCCACCTCCGCCAACTATGTCCTTTGTGGTTATTAATCCCAATTGGCTGGCGGATTCTGCTAGTATGGCGTTGTCTTCCGCAGAGACGCCCCCGTTTGCTCCTCGAGATTGACGGGAAAACCTCTCTGCCAATGCAATGACTTCCTTAGCGGAGGCCATAAGAGCCTCGAGATCCTCGAAAGCGCTACCAATGAGAATTTCATTGTTCTTACGCATGTTCAATCCTAATTGCTCAAGCCCAGCAATGCCAGCAGTCTTGGTTCTCCCACTAGCCGATCCAGTTGATGATCCACCCACAGAACCGTCATCGACCAAACGATTATTCTTCGGTGCTGGTGGTGCACCTTGAAGCAGCCACTTACGTTGCGTCATGGCTCCTTTCAGCCTTTCATAAAAGACCTTTTCACCGCCACCTCTAAATGAGAGCTTTACACTCTCGGCAATATCGATACCATTTTGGTTCGTCTTTCCAGATGTTTCCTTGACTGGCCCTGGAGATTCAACCCTGCCAAATTCTGACATCGAGGCCGATACTTCTGAAGGGACATTTTGCGACAGTAGTGGAGCTCCACAGATCTCGCACGATAGTAGGGATGGGTGATTTGAGAATGTGCATCGAGGGCATTGAAAAGACGGAAGAGAATCAGCCTGGCTTCCCAACCCTGTCGTTGATTGCGTAGACGATTCTCTTAACGGGGATGGTGACAACACTTCCGATCTCCCGGGACTCCCAGTATTGGAAGAGTTGATGGCTGGTGATCCGCGGTTGCTAGCGTTACTGATTGCTGCCTTTAGCACATGTGCCAAAGTTGGCTTGATCCCGCATGCTAAACATGGTGGGAGGGGGTATGGGCATTTGCGGCTACGGGATCAAAATTTGAGGGCACTGGGTTAGAGAAGCTGCATATTGTGCAGACCCATGTCGCTGTTGTGGTGGCTGGAGGCTCAGATGGGGGTCTGTAAGCGCTCTCTGTCACGGCAGGGGAAGGCGAACTGCCGCGGGGAGAGCCTGAATTGGATACAACACGATTATGGAGTGTTGATCGTTTCAGGGGTTTCGGGAAGATGGTGATTTTTGGCGAAGATTTGAGGAAGCCGGCATAAAATTCGTGTCCATCTATCTCTTTGAGATTAAGTGCCAATGAATTCTTTCTAGGCTCGTCTTTGTCGACATAGCATATCCGGTGAGATGTCAAGTAAACTTGGCCATTCTGCTGATTTGGAAGCTTGAACTTCCTATCATCGGCTATCAACTCCTGTGGTTATCGCCCCACGGGGAGGACTTACCCCTCATATAAGCCGACATTGTCTTGCACAAAGAGTAGGACCTCGTCCGTCAGATAAGAAGGCCGTAATGCGGTGGTTAAATCGATATGTTTAAGAAACATCCGTCATGTGAGTGGCAAAAGCCAGCTTTCAACGACGAGTTGATGAGATGATCGTGAGGCGCAATGTGTGCCCCTCTATAACGCTCTATCCCTATCGCGTGACAATCCAAGAGTGCTTCCCCTGTGGTGATTTCAAGGATAAATTGGAATGAAAAGTAGGGAATGACCTGACTTCAAAGGAACGAATGAGTACGCCGGCAAATTCAGTGTTCTAGACAAAAAAATACAGTGTTAAATACTCAAGATGGGTAATGGGCGCGATGTGGTGTTGCTTGGTTGAGCTGCCATCGTAAATTGCCCCACTAAAGATGCAATCAACGGAGTTGCTGTCAAATCGGGCAGAATTGTTAACCGCAGTTATTCCGAGCCCAAAGCACGAGATTAATTAAGGTCACGGGGCTTGGAGCACTGGGCACAGCCCACACATTTCTGGCTGCAGCCCAACCCTGCCATCATCATCTCTTTTTCTCCTTATCATCTAGAGATTTGAACAGCGACGCTTTGCTCCATCGTCAACCCCCCGACCGATCACGCAGCAACTTGCCATCTTTCGGCCGTATCGTAAAAACTAACCTCACCATTCCAGCTTCGAGTCGCCACCATGATGCCTAGCTGGTCAGCCGCCCAGCACGCGCCGGGCGTAGTCTCGCAACAAACAACACCCGCCTCATACGCATACCCAGCCAGTAAGTCATGACTGCCTGAGAAATATCTGAGATTTTTCATTTCGCTAATGCGTCTTCTAGACCCTGCATACATCCCTGTTCCAGTGCGACAGAGCTTTGGCTCATATACTGCTCCAACCCAATCGTATAATCCATACCCATCTAATCCCTCACAAGCCGAGCATCAAGCACCTGGCACGGCAAGCCCATCCACTGCATCTCCTTCACAGGAACAGTCCAAGAGCAAGACAGAATGGCCAGAGTCAGTCCGCAGATATGTACAAAGGTCTTTTCTACCCCAAAACGACGACCCTTCTGTCTCCCGCGCGGAACTTGAGGCAAAGCTTAAGAGTACCATCGGTACCGCCAAAGAGAACGGGTCGCTTTACACCATCGACTGGGACTCGATGCCCTTGCCCCAAGCTTTGGTAAAAGCTGATCATGAGGTCCTGCTCAAGCACCAAGCTGGTGCCTTTGCGTCCCCCGACACACTCAACTCCAGAAAACGGAAATCTTCTGATTTCTCCAATGATAATTCCTCGCAGCCCCCGTGGCACTTTGCTAACAACCGCCCGTCCCTTGAGGACCGTATTTCGTATCCCTCCCCCGAGAAGCGTTCTCCCCTGGATGATACCAGATCAAGTAAGTTCCAGAAGGATGCCAACAAACGGAAGCGCCGTTTCGAGAACGAGTATAAAGCCGCCAACCTATCGCCAAGCCCTCCACCCCCAGCTTCCGGTCCCATTGTTGGCACTTGTGAAGTTCTTGAAAAGAAGTATTTACGTCTTACTGCTCCCCCAGTGCCTTCCAATGTGCGGCCCGAAAGAGTGCTCCGCCAAACTTTGGATTTGTTGAAGAAGAAGTGGAGGAAGGAAAGCAACTACTCATACATTTGCGATCAGTTCAAATCTATGCGACAGGATCTTACCGTGCAGCGCATCAAGAATGAATTTACAGTCTCGGTTTATGAAATTCACGCCCGGATTGCTTTGGAGAAGGGGGATATTGGTGAGTATAATCAGTGCCAGACCCAGTTGCGCTCCTTGTACGCAATGGGCTTGAAAGGGAACCCTATCGAGTTTAAGGCCTATCGTATTCTTTATTTTATCCATACTGCCAACCGTACTGGTTTGAACGACACTTTGGCAGATCTAACAACAGCTGAGAAGGAGGAGCGGCCCATCAAGCATGCGCTTGATGTTCGTTCCGCGTTGGCGTTGGGAAACTATCACAAGTTTTTCCAGCTTTACCTCGACACTCCCAACATGGGGGCATATCTTATGGATATGTTTGTCGCGAGAGAACGCCTTGCTGCTCTGTGCAACATTTGCAAAGCGTAAGTCGTTAATCCCTCTGAGTATCTCTTGGTCAAATACTAACTTTGCACAGATACAAGCCTGATGTTAAGCTGAGGTTCATCACTGAAGAACTCGGGTTCGAGTCTGATGCCGATGCCGCTCAGTTCATTATTGATCACCAAGGCCAACACTTGCTTGAAGATCGTACAGAGTACATTGCGTTCCTAACTGGTAAAGCCGGCTCCATTTTTGAGGGTTCCAGAGCCGCCGCGTTCCAGAAAGTCGACATCAAAGGCCAGATTTGATATTCTCTCTCTCTTTCTTTTTCTTTCTTTGTTCCTATGCGTCGCCTTTCCTTCTTTTGATTCCATGTGCGACTTGCATACATTTGCCATTTGGAGACGAAGCCAAGTGATGGATCACACTCGCTACATGGTCATGCACTCGTGTGTAGAAACGATGGCCCCAAGCATCGCATTACCCCTGAGTCCTGAGTGACCCTTTGCAATCAGCCCTCAGGCGTATTAATCTTCGTCAAAACGTGAGACTTGGAAACGGAGATGTCCTGTCTGCCGTATCCTTCGTCTCATCGATTCATTTTCGGCCCCCTTTCGTTCTAACTTTCTTATCAGCATTCCGCTTGTACAGCTGGCGGTTCAGCACTTGCTCAAGTGTAGCAGTGGCTTTGAAGGGGCTTGGAGGTTGGATGGTCCCAAAAATACATGGAGTACGGAGTTGATGATTGAGAAAAAAACTTTGGAAAAGGCAGTTGCCTCTTTTCTTTTTTCGCTCGCAGGTTAGCTTCAAAGTTTTCGGCATCTGGAGTTCGGCGTTACCTTTCATGTCCTACAGTAGCTCATTTGGACGTCTAAAGGTGGTCTGGACATAGTCGATGTTACCCTACGAGAGTTTGACAGCATCTCCCGATGTACATATCTTTTAGTCAATAAAGCAATTATTCACTTCAACCAACAACCGAATATCTACCCCACTTGCGTTCCGCCGCAGCATTTTCTTCCTTCCCAATCACCATCGTATCCGGCTAACTCGAAATCACCTCACGCACAATGATACCCAGGTTTTTCAGCTGCTCAGTACCAGAATGTGGAAGGCCAAATGTCAGGGGGTTGGTGGCTGCGATAGCTGTAACCGCTACGCTGAAATTTCTCGAAACCACTGCGGTTCCGGCACCTCGAGCTTTTGCTTATGGTGTATGCGGCAACGGGATGGACCACGATGTTGGTGTAAGCTTTCTTCGTATGGAAGAACTTCCAGGGCGTCCATGGGTAGGCCAGGGAGTATCCGGTGGCAACGCTACAAAACAGGAAAACACAAAGATTTGGAACGGTCTAGCCGACATTATGGCTGAGCTGGAGAAGCACCCATTCCCAAAGGCTGGATCTCTGTGCTGTCAGTCATCCAAGATTGAAGTCTCGGCAATGGCGAGCGACAGGTTCATCGTTCCCGATCTAGAGGGGCCGTTTGATACTGCCGTGGCATATCATAGCGCATATGCTGAGCAATACCTGTCACTCATTGCAGATGGTCAACTTTATATCGAATATCCTGTTGATGCGTATTTAGTGTACCGCTTTCTAAAGGATAATGCGGCACAGCTTGTTGAACAAGGCGCAAAAGGGCAGGCACCAGGGCAGTTTTTTCTGAAACACGCTGACGACAAAGGAGATCACTTACTCGTAGACGAGAATCTCAATATCACGGGCATTATTGACTGGCAGATGGCACGTATCGTACCTCGCCGTGAAGCCTTTGGACCGTCCCTTGTCACAGCCGAAATGAATGCGCTATGCGGTGGCAGAGTCTCACTGAGCGACGATGATACTGTCTTGGCAGATGCGCTCAAGACACGAGGCGTAGACGGTGGTGCGACTGACGAAAAAGCGAGGAGGTTCTTTTGGGGCTTGGCGTTGGAGCCAAAGTGGGAATATGCCCTGCCGTTGGCGGATGCGAGACTTGAGGTTTTTGGAGTTGGCCAAGAGTGGATGGTGTGGAGGGAGGTGGCACTGCGTGAGTATGAGGCTGATGAGCGTTTGCAGGCTCTTGTTCGAGATTACAGTCGACGAGAACAAGAGTGATGTTATTACATAGGTCCACTGGCCTCGATGATTTCTTTTGTTATTTACGCTGTAGCTCAGTATACCTCGGTATGATCTCTTTCCTTACTGCACATGTTCTATGATACTCTAGCTCTAGGACAGAGAACTCTACTATTGTTGTATTTACCAATGTTAGTTCGTAACCACAAGATGCTTTGTCCCGTATAGAAATGAGGTTCCCAAGGCGATCGACAGTGGACAGGTAGATATGACGTCGTGAGGGGTTCAATACCCAAGTTTTCAAGAACGTGGGGGCGGGATGTTTTGCGTATACAAGTGTGATTCAGTAGTGATTCTTCCTAGAGCGCCAACCGTTTTTGGGGGCCATGTTGGGTTCCAAAAGCTTGATGGGATCGCAAGAAAAATGCAAAGGTTATTTTTCCAGAGCCGGTTTCAAGGGGTTAATATGGCTGGCGTTGGGGATCAATCTTGAAGTCGGGTTGTTGTTTGCAAATGGGCTGGCTGACTTTATGGGTAAAGTTTGCGACTATCTAAATAGTACCCTAGAGTCTTTACAAACAATTTGACTACCCACATTGTGGATATCAAGACGGCGCGGTTTGATATGAGCTCGCTTATCATGGCGAAACTTGGGGCAAAGACAATCAAAGGATCGACAGACAAAGAGGAGATGGGATGGGATGGCTTGGCTCGTGGGGTCAAAGTTTGATGCGAAATGGTTTCATCATTGTTTGTTCGTTTGGTTGCGCGTGTGTGCTTGCTTGCTTGCTTGCAGGAAGAAGAAGAAGAAGAAGAAGAAGAAGAAGAAGAAGAAGGAAGAAGCTCCCGATACATGCAGCTACCCACAGATTTCAAAGGAACCCCGCTGTCGTATTCAAGCGCCCAGGGAGGAAATGATGGACAGGGGAAAATGGCTGCTGCTGCAGGATTGGATTAGAAGGATGGGGTGAGAAAGTGCATGGAGAGATGGGATGGGACAAAAAGACAAACGGAGGGTTTTCCCACCATAATTGGGGGGTGGGAGGTGTATGTATCCCTGCTAGTGGAAGCCCGAAATTCGATGTTGATCTTCAGCTTAATGGGGAAGTACATACAAGCAACATGGTGATGAAGAGGAATGTGAGGAGAACAATACGGAGCGACTATCAGTGCCGGATTACCTCAAGACTACAAGGTTGGTTTCGATACTCACTCACTATCTGGGATTGCTCCTTGTTACTCTTGATTACCACTCGTTGTCTTGTCCCCATCTATCCTGTAAGTACTTGTAATCTCGCCCTATTACTGGTGATATGTTAATGATTCAAGCCAACCTACTCACTTGCTTGTACATGACAGGGCTGACCGGGAGAGTTGACTCGCACCAATTAAACCTGGGACCGTTACAGTCGCATTCTTGCATTGTCCAGTAGCATTGGTAGATATGTTAGTATGGATGCAAGGTAAACGAGGCCCCAAAATGTCTCTCCTGTACGTCCATGCAAGGTTGTAAACAAACCAAAAAAACGCTACCTTGGCTTTTTTTTCTCTTTCTGAGACAAACAAGCACGGGAAGAGCTTGGGACACACTTGACCAACAGCTTTAATTGGAAATGTTTGAGAGTCAGTGTGAGTGAGAAGAAAGGGAAAAAAATTCTCTCGTTGGGCACGAATGGCGGAGATTGCCAGAACGTTAAGCCTGATGCGTATAACTCCGTAGGGGTGCCCAAACATCTATGGAGCTTCTGGAAAAGACTGAACCCCCCAGTCCAGTACGACCCAAGGTTTCAAGGTTTGCAAGGACTGGGTCTGTGACTCTTTTCCTGGAGTAGCGCTTGTGGATGAAATGCTTGTTTCGTTACCGTTTGTACGGAGAGCCCGAGATGAACGACTGGAGTATATGCTGGGGTTGTCTTTATAGTATTGCCCGATATCCAAAGTGGTAGCCAAGATAGCAAAGCTATACCTGCTTGGACGGACCATGTTCCATTTTTGGGAGTGATGGAACTGTTGGTTGTCCCACTCTACTTACTCTTATACCACCCATCTCTGGACTTTGCCTGGCTTAACTAGAATCGTCTGATGTCTTGTATTCCATGCTTCATTCTATCGATCCCAAGTTGACGACGTTGCCAGTGTGATCAAGTCTTGGACCAAATAACAGCGAACCTCGTTGGAAAAATACTCATACTCTATCAAAACATACCCATCTTTACATCATCGTACCTTGAGTATGACGCAATTCTTCAACACATACGCGTTCCTCTGTCTCCAGCTGGGCGCATACGGGCGCTCACGGATATGAAAGGGAAAAAAACAAGACGCTATAGAAAAATAAATGAAAATAAAAAATAAAAATAAAAATATTCACCTTCGACAATACGATCCATCTTGTGGAAGATAAAAAAAAAAAAAAGAGAGCCCGAAATAGAGAGAGAGAGGAGCTCCAGGTTCCATTCTAAAACACCCGCGGTCCTGGCCGTCGGGATCGTTTTAGTGCAAGTGGCCAGCAAGCAAGACGAAGACGCTAATGATTAGGTGCCCTAGCAATCCAATGCGACCTTGCAACCCTCCATGAGCCTCCAAGACAGACTTCCATTGCCCCCTGCCCCTCCCGTTGGCGCCCAGCGGTCCCCATGGGCTTTGGGTGGACGCAACGGAGTAGACGTCCCTAAGTCTATACTGGGCTACCTGCTAGGTGTACTTGTTGGTGTGTCTAGTGTCGCCAGTGGAGGGAAGGGAAAGAAAAAAAAACAGCTCCAGGGCTGTGCTAGGCCTTTTCGCTGGGGGCCCATTCATGCTGTCGCTACTGCGCTGGGGCTGACAGTCGACCCAATGGCCCCCCTCCAAAAAGTGACCACCTACTGCAGGGCTCTTCTGCTCCAAGCGCCATCCATGGGGGGGCCGGGCTGGGCTGCCAATTGATTATCTATCTGGTATGTTCTCTCTTACAAAGTAATGCCTCCAACCTGCGCCTCTTACATACTTCCTCTCTCTTCCTCAACTTTTTGCCATTCCTGCCTTGTCGCCTTTTCTTTTCGCCAGCATTGCCGCTGCTGCTGCCGCCGCCTATCTTTTTCGTCAAACCTCTCGCCCTTCTTCTTCTTCTTCTTCTTGGTCGCTGTCGTCGTCGCCCATTGCTTCCACCTCCGATCGAACGCGCGCGACTGCTTAGTTTTGCCCCCCGCTGGTTGAAACCGGATTTGCACACTTGGAATAGATAGATCCATTAATCCAAGTAGCGACGCTACGGAATCCGACATTCGGAACTGCACGTTTCCTGGCGGTAACCTGCATCGCTCGCGAAACAATTGAGACGACAAGGAGAGGCTATTTAACCTGGTGGTTGGACATTGTTGGGGTTCGGTTTTCTAGAAGCACCAAGCACGAGACACAAACGGCCAGACGAACACAGCCGGCCAGCTGGTGGTCAGCTGGTAGCGACGCACGACAGCAGACAGTCAGACCAAAGGGAGTTGCCTTTCTGTACCATCCCGACCAGGGATCTCTCCCTCACGAACGCAACCTACCTACCTACTGGGTAGTGGACCTACCTATCCGACGACGACAACCCTGCCTGCAGCCCTTCTTACGCATCCCTCACTCAGGTACCTACAACTTGTACGACGAAAGACGACGACTTCTCGGTTCATCCCCTCCCCTCCTCCCCCACGAGCCGCCTGCCACCCACTAAATCTGGTGTTGAGGGAGAGAGACATCACTGGGAGCCCCTCCTAATTTTCACCACCACCATCACCCCTCGTTGTCAAAGGTAGAGCCACCAACCGGCGATAACCGTCTGGCAGCTGGCGGATAGCCGACCTTTTGGATAAGGGAAACTTTCACTTTCGCATCAACTTGCAATTTAGCTTTCCACACTTTTTGCGATTTCGCGACTTGCAAAAATCGAGCGTCGTTACACAAGATGAAGGTTCGTCACTCCTACACTTTCACTTCTCACACAATCACAACCGTGCAGCAACCCGACCCCCCCCCCCCCTTCTCATCACCTCCTTCAGCTTTGTTCTTCCCAAGATAGCGCCTGCGCATCGCTTGTGCTTGTCTTGGAGAGTTCTTTGCACTCTTTATTTATTTATTTTATTCCCCGATCACTGCAGCAGCCACAAATCTTTTCCAGGAACATCAGATCACTAACTGCGATGCGCTTGATACAGGCTCTACGGCAATCCATCAAAGGCAACAAGGAGAAGCAGCACAGCATCTCCTCCATCGGTCCCAAAACTGCTGTTGCCATCCTCCCACCAAAGAAGGTGAGTCCTTCCGTTGCCGCCGTATTCGATTCCTACCTTCATCCCGAACCTTTACAAACATGCCATGTGTTTGGCACTTTCCTTTGTGAACCGTTTCGCCATTTTAAACAAAAGTTTGTGCATTATGTGTGTGTGTCGCAAATACTAATACTTATTCATAGGTTATCCGAGCTCTGTATGATTATGAAGCCCGTACGTCGCAAGAACTGAGCTTCTCACGAGGCGACTTCTTTCACGTCATTGACCGCGAAGACGATCCGGATTGGTATGAGGCATGCAACCCTGCCTTGCCAGATGCCCGAGGCCTTGTTCCCGTCGCCTTCTTTCAGGCGCTGGGACGAACGGAACGAGATAGTGCGCAGTCAGATGGTGGTGCTCGCCCGCCCACCGCTACAAAAAACCCCGACCATGACTCTGGCTACAGCGAAGTCTCCCTCCCCCAGGGCGCAACTACACCTAGTCAGCGGAACTCCAGGTCTAGCGGGAAAAATGGTGCCATGGTCTATGGTGTTGTCATGTATGACTTCAAGGCTGAGAGATCTGACGAGCTCGAGGCCAAGGCTGGCGAGGCCATTATTGTCATTGCGCAGTCAAACCCCGAGTGGTTTGTTGCGAAGCCCATTGGCAGACTTGGCGGTCCTGGGCTGATTCCGGTTTCTTTTGTCGAGATTCGTGATATGGGCACGGGTAAGCCGATTGAAAACCCATCTGATGCCATCCAGAAGGCCGGCGTGCCCAAGGTGGAGGAGTGGAAGAGAATGGCGACGGCCTACAAAAACAGTAGCATCACATTGGGCAAGTTTGAGGGTGGTGGTCCACCTCAGCCTGTCGAACAGGGAATGGAGCGACTGAGCCTTCAGAATGGCACCACACAGGTAAGCAAGCACAATGTTTTCTCTCGAGCTGAAAGAGCATCAACATTAACATTGGAATGCAGCAACAGGTTGCTCACCAGAGCCTTCCTCAATCTGTTCAACAGCCCCAATACACCTCAAACACTGCATCCCAGCTCTATGCACCGATCTCTGCCCGGATACCCCGGTACTGCTTTGCAGAGGAGAAGTACTGGTTTGTTATTGAGGCGGTTCTGGAGGACGGTCGACATTGGGAGTTGTCGAGGTATTATGAAGACTTCTACGACTTTCAAATCGCCCTCCTTACGGAATTTCCCGCTGAAGCTGGCAACACTGGGACCCAGAAGCGAAGTCTCCCTTATATGCCCGGCCCCGTTAGTTACGTTACGGACGCGATCACCGAGGGTAGACTGCATAACCTTGATGCTTACGTTAAGAACCTGTTAAACCAGCCACCGTACATTTCTCGATGCACACTCGTCAAGCAATTCTTTGCGCCCAGGGAAGGAGATTATGAGATCGATCCCGCCACAGTTGACGAAGAGTATCGGCTGTCACAAGGCTCGCAGCCTTCATCAACCGACTCACCTGCAAACGCCGACTCTAGACAATCCTCGCGAAATAACTTGAATGGCAGTGGATATTCTGGACTCTCTGCGACGCCCCGACAGATGTCCGGCTCGCAACACAGTATGATATATCCTTGCATGTCATTTACCTTGGCTTCACTAACACATTTCTTTTCTTACTAGGTGCACCGCCACAGTCACAATCAGGACAAACCCAAGTTGCTCAGATGAAGATCAAGATGTACTACAATGGCGACCTCATTGCGATTCGTGTTCCGACTAGCATTCAATACGAGCAGTTGTGCGATAAAATCCGAGATCGACTCAAACTGTCACCAAACGAGCAACTCCAGCTTTTCTATAAAGACGAACCATCCGGTGACAAGCCAGCTATGATGAGCAACGACGACTTGGACTTTGCTCTTCAGCGTAACGAGAAGCTGCTACTCTTTGTCGAGGTGGATTGAGCATATGAATTTAGGCCTTTTCTCCTTCTTGTCGATATTTGGGGGACAACTCATGACATGAAAAAGCACGCACCAAAAACAACAACTTTTAACCAATACCCCTACTCCTGAATGCATTTGGCGTCATTCGGTTTCATGAAATTTTCTCAAAATTGGACCAACCCAATTTCAGGTCCTATGCTATATACACTTTTTAGTCCCCAGAGGACAACCCAACCTCACTTTGTTAAAGAGACTAGACACCCCGACATGGAGCGTTGATTTGGGTACTTGATGGCTAGCATAAAGTTGCAAGCTAACAAAGCATTCATCAATCTCCATCTTGAGCTCCGGTTTTTACTCTTTCCCGACTGCTCGGTCAAGACAAGGTGTTTCTTTTGTTATTTGATCCCCCAAGTTATTTTCTTCTTCTTCTTCTTCTTCTCCTTTATATCCGAAGCCTAGGAATGGCGTTGAGGGGGTTTGATTTTGGTCTTTTTTGTGTGTGAAATACGGGACGGCACTATACCTTGTGATTTTTTTGTTAGGAACATGTGAGGATGGTAAACACGAATGGGCAAGACATATGAGTGGAATGAAATGAAGGAAATGGGGTCTTGCGCATACGATTTTTGCCATCAAAAGTGAGGACGGGCTGTGCATAACGGCTATGTTGATGAAGACGAATCGATGAGTTGAAAAAAGACACGCGAGCATGAGAAGAACTTGATGGTTCAGCAAAGTGTTTTTTTCTGGTTTTTTTAAGCAGAGAGAGCTGAGATGCGAATTAATAAAAACAAAATGTACAGAATACTACAAAGTTCGTGTCATACGTGAGATCATATCGTCGTACTGTGCCTGAATGAATGAAATCTATCAACATGTTTGTCGTTCCACGACATCTAGTGCTCGTAATCCCCCTGTCTAGCCTGCTGTTTGTATCCTTTATCCTGTATCATTATGGATCTATAGCAATAAAACAATGGCAACCAAAACGCCCGAAAAATGCAACCAAACGACAAGTTTTTTATCCTCAAAGTCATTCCAGTTTCTCCATGAGGTTCCGTCTAATCTTCATGTTGACTACGCCTCCGACGCCAAAGGCGGGTATGATGCGACCCATCCTGGCGGCCGCGCTGATGAACCAATTGGACCGGACGGCCTCCCAGCGGTTTCGCCACGGTACGTTGGATCGGTTGTAGATGTCCAGGCCCAGGAGGTGGATGGGGGTCGAGAAGAGCTGGACGCAGGCCGGGGCGATGAACTGGGCGGCCGTGGCGCCGGAGATGCGGCGGCGCATGTCTTGCGATAGGCGGGCGTCGATATAAGGAGCCAGCAAGGGCGGGACGTTGAAGGAGGCGAAGATGGTGAGGCAGTCGCGCAGGGTGAAGAGCGCATAGGACGGCAGGGTGACGGGGCGGGGGACGAGGGCACCCGGGGGACCGAACATGCGGGCGAAGACCTGGTCCTTGTAGACGCACAAGCCGACGTTGGCGCCGGACGAGGCGGCGAACTTGAGGGGCCCCGCGGTGATGGCGGAGGCGGGGCGGCCGGCCACGGTGGAGGATGCGGTGTCGACCGAGTTGGCGGTCATGTAGGTGCCGCTGTAGAGGAGGAAGACGAGGGCGCAGGGGCGGGAGAGGAGCAGGGACTGGGGTCGGAAGAGGAGGGTGCGGAGGGAGGAGCGGATGGAGTCGCCGAGGGTGTTGCGGCCGGAAGCGTTTTCCATGATGGAGCTGTGGGTACGTCATAGGTTAGCAAAGAAAGACGTGCCCCTTGTGTGTGCATTGGGGGGAGGGAGAAGAAGAAAGAAGAAGAGATAAAGAGCTTGCAGGAGACGCACCGATCAATGATGGAGATGATTGGGGCGATGAGAGCCCCGGCGCATGAAGCACTGACGGCATCTGCGCCGAGTCGCCAAGAGAGGTTCTTGGTATTCCATTTCGTGGTGGGTTTGCTGGCCAAGGGAGACGTCATTTCTCTGCCAGGGACAGCCAACGATGAATCGTCCGTTTTCATGGCGTGTGTCTCTTGTGTGTTATGTAGCTTGGAGATATAAAAAGAGAGAGGGCCGGTGGAGGCAGAATCGCAGTAACGTATGCGCGACGGTGGGTGGATGGAGTTTCTCGGTGTTTTTTTTATTTTATTTTTCGTCCACTTTTCTTCCTACTCGATCAAGGCGTTTTATTGCGACGACGACGGCATCCGTTGGCGAGGGGAAGAACTTGTGACAATGGGCTTGGCTGCATCGCCACACGGATTAAGTTGATGACTCTTGGAGAAGAAGAAGAGAGAGAAGAAGATGGAGAGAGTGTGTAAAGGAGAGAAACAAACGCGCAATGTGAAATTTCAACAATTGGGCAAGAATATACAGTCTCTATGAGGGACGAATGAATGAAGTTGAAGTTGCTGCCGGTTGGAAAGCTGACAAGGTCTGTTGCTAGAGTTCATCCAATTGGACGAGCAAAGGTCAACGGCCAAACCCGATTTCGGAGAAAAAAGGTTGCGTGGGAGATTGGGAGCATGTGAGTGGTGTGCTTGAAGCGCCTCTAAGCGACTCTGATCGCCTTTGAGCCGCCACTGCTCTGGCATGACATAGCATAGGCAGCTTTGGCTTATCGAGATAAGTTGATATCGATTGATTATCGTTATCTTATCCGGAATTCGTTATCGTTCGCTGGCGTGATTTCTAACTTGTACTACAATATACTTTGCAGAAGGAGCAACTTTCGGGCTTCGGGAGTCTCGGGATCGCCTTTTCTAGAAGGGTGACTAAACACGGATTGGGGGGGGAGATTTGGTTGCCTCCACTTTGAGAAATTGAGAATTGAATTGGGACTTGAATTGAACGGCGCAGCACTCACCTCACACACCACACACACCCCCTCTCCCCTGGCTGGCTGCCCCCCCCCTGGTCTGAAAAAATAATGAACCCCTGAACGGAGCTTGGCTTGCTGCTTGCAACGCGCGATAACATTTCCTGGTCTGATTCTGATTCTGAACATGCGACCATACGCACCACTACTACCACTAATTCTAGTCCAGGACGTGACGAGTTTACAGTCTTGATTAAAGATTCTGCGTCGCCTCAATTCGCTAATTCTTTTATTCCTACACTCATCTACCTTGGCTCTCTCCCGACTTCAAATCGCTCTCAACCCTTCAACGGCGCAACTAGCTCGGAGCTCCGAGTTTTATCCATCCTCCCGGCGCCCATCGTGGCTTGAATAGTTCAAACAACCAGCCATACAAGATGGATGTAGCTCTTGAGCTTCTCGATCCCCTCGTCCTGGACAAGGCCTATGCCTGGGCGTTGCCTCACCCGGGCGTAGGCGGCGGCACCAACTCGTCCTACTCCAGTCTCTCGGCCGACGACCTCTCGGCGACGGCGCCCACGTCCCTATGGGCGCGCGACAACATCTATCGCCAGATGGTATCGATCCTCGTCATCACCCAGTTCGGCGCGACCTCTCTATACCTCATCTTCAGCGCCCTGTCCTATTACTTCATATTCGACCGGCGGCTCGAGTACCACCCTCGCTTCCTGAAGAACCAGATCAGCCAGGAGATCAAGTCGTCGCTGTGGGCTGTTCCCTTCATCAACATCCTGACGCTGCCTCTGTTCCTGGCCGAGGTCCGTGGCCACAGCTTGCTTTACTCCAGCGTCAGCGACTATGGCTGGTCCTGGCTGGTCATCTCGTTTGTCCTATACATGACGTTCAATGATGTTGCCATTTACTGGATTCATCGCCTGGAGCATCACCCCAGCGTGTACAAGTATATCCACAAGCCGCATCACAAGTGGATTGGTAAGTCTCTTCATACATGGCTTCCTTCCCACTCACTGCCGGGAGTCAATTGCTGATTTGGATAATAGTTCCTACACCTTGGGCTGCGTTGGCTTTCCACCCGCTTGATGGATACGTCCAGTCTCTGCCATACCAGTGAGTATTTTTTTTTAGTTTATGTTGCTAATGCAATCCTCATCCCTATGTTCTTTTGCTAACACTCCAAAAAAAAAGCCTCTTTGTTTTCTTTTGCCCCATGCAGAGATATCTATACATGGTCCTCTTCATCGCCGTCCAGATCTGGACCATCCTGATTCACGACGGCGACATGATTACCGGCCACTGGACCGAAAAGTTCATCAACAGCCCCGCACACCACACCCTACACCACATGTACTTTACCGTCAACTATGGGCAGTACTTTACCTGGGCCGATAGCTGTTTCGGCTCGCACAGGGCACCCGACCCGGCGCTGGATCCCATCCATGATGCCATCAAGGTGATGCGCGCAAAGGGGCTCGTGGATGAGCAGGGCAACCCAATCAAGCCAAAGAAGGAGTAAGGTGCCTTTTTTCTTTAAACAAAACAAATTCCTTGGGGGAATTCTATTCCCTCTAATAGATTATGCATAGTAAGATTGGACGCCGCAGGGCATACTATTGGCTTGCTATTTGCAGTTGATTAGCCTTTTTTGACGGATCCGATATCGACACCAAGTCATTGAACTCGAGCATAACGGGTTTACCTACCAACGGCTACTCCCCTTGCCCCTTTTTACGATCAGCCATGCAGGTCAAATGAACACGAACTCTTGTATAATAAACGTCTTATAGCCAAATATTTAATGTTAATATGTATCAACATATGTCTCATGCTTTGTATTTGGTGCCGCTGCTCCTTTTAAGGTTATCATACTGCCGCTTCGGCGCGGGTGACGGGGTTGCTAATCATTGATGTGCTCACATGATTCGAGGTCCTTATGTCTGGTTTTGAAACGTAGTACTTGTAAATATGAAATATGATTATGGTTTTTAGGCAATCATATGGCTCTGGTTGACTTTGGACCTTTTATCGGAAGCTTGCCCCCAATATATTGCATTGTACGTGATCGCATCGCATCCATGCGTTCGGTCTGTAGATATCGTACAACTCTTTGGTCGATACCCTGTACGACATGGCAATGCAAACCTTGAAGCATCGCGAAATTAGGAGGTGGGGCGTGTTTCACGGAGTCGAGTTAATGAGAGCTCACTACAAGTAGATTAATCTTCTACATCCCACACTGGCAATACATCTCGAATACCTCCGAATTTGAAAATGGGTTGAATTTTATCTCATCACGGCGGCGCATGGACTGGCTCCTAGGGGGCGGCGAGCGCTCCTTTACTGAAACATATTTTCGCCAACATCTGACCTTGGTCCAGCTACCGTCATGAAATTCGAATCACTAGAGGGCAACATCAAGCGGAACAATATTAAATTACATTCTATCAAAAGAAGATAGTAGATGAGATGTAGTTTTCCCCGAGATATTACTATCTAGACCACCCGGTACTACTTAGTTATCCATTTTCCCTGTCTTGCCATTTGGTCCCTTCTTGGACTCTAGCAGTTTTGACTGGCCCTCTTGAGTGGGATAGTCGATAACATCTTGCATGCTCAGGCCGTATCCTCTTCGCTGGTAACAGCGGGAAAGTAGCATTGCGGTCACCAGATCGGCACCGCACGAGAACATGGAAGAATCCTCCCCTTTTGGCCCTCTCTGCTGCCGACTACAAGACCAACTTCATCCCAGGCCTGCGAAACGACGGTCCGCGTATGGATACTCGGAGAACTTGATTCATCAATGATCTGGACGCCATTGCCTTGTCGGCTAGAATGGTCCGAAACAGCTGCTGCTGCTGCTGCTGTGGCCGGCATTACCTCCCCATTTTGTGCGATACCATCGACGGGTTGTTCCAGCGCCGCTGGCATCGCTTCGAGGACAGTTTGGAAAAGACGAGCAACCCATTTTGCCTTTTCCTCTGGCAGCGTGTGTCGAGAATACCACATCTGTATCAGGAGCTCGGACGATTCAGGGGTGACTACGATCCAAACGTCGGCAGCCTGGCCAATCGCCCCGTGGCCCGAGCAAACGCAGTCGACGTCTCCAAACTTGAAGGAAGCCCCGTTTTCCAGGATCGATTCGTGGTTCTGATATAGCACCACGGAGCTGAACCTCGTCCACGAGGGCCAGTCCGTGCAGTTCCTGATGATGTCGCGGAAGCCGACGTGTTGGTGTGGGATGGCGGCTACGGCTTGGGCCTGGATTTGGGCAACTAAGGAGCCCATGTTCATCACGGCGGTGTGATCGAGGCAAGCCCTAACGGGTAAGTGATTTAGACATGGCCCGGGGAGCCGATCGACGTCCGGGAAGGACGAGTTGCGGTTGGCGTGGGGGGCTCCGAACACGACGTCTTGCTGGCCTGTGGCGCGGGACAGGACAAGTGCCCACGCCGCCTGCACCACGCTCGCCGACGTCCCGTAAGATGTTGTTACCAGCGGCACGCGCATGGAGATTTCGTCGCTGCAGGGACTGCCCGACGTCGGCAGCAGCCCCCTGGGCGGCACGAGGTATGTCATCGATGACCCGTTCAGGGACTGTCTCCAAAATTTCCTTGATGCTGCCGTATCCAGCGAGTTAATGTGGGAAATCCAGTCGTGGAAGACTGGCTCCTTTGAAAGAGCTTGCTGTGTGTAGGCGGCACGCAGATCTTGGAGAACAATGGGGAGGTAGATGGCGTCGTAGAGGGCGTGACGGATCGTGAGGCGGAGCCTGTGACACTTTTCTCCCTTGACCTGCAGACGGAAGTGAGGCAATCTATCCCCGAGCACAGCATTAATTACAGTGCCATCTCCTTTTCCTTCTCCTTCTTCGTCCTCTTCTATGGTGACTTGCTCCATACCTTTGGGCGGAGATTTAAGCACCACTTGTTTAAGAGTGGCCCCATGTTGCACAAACACTGTCCTCAAGAGAGGGTGGTGCTTGATCACCATTTCACACGCCCGGGTGATATGTGCCGGTTCGAGACCGGTTGCTGACTCCAAGTTAATGGTGGCGTAGAACCCCTGGCCATCTAGCTCCGTTAATGCAGCCATGTAGGCTTGGGCATCTGTCGCTTCAGCTATGCTCTCAATGTTCTCCATTACGAAGCCAAGCTGCGTGAGGCAAGTCATCAAGGAGTTGTCGATGCTCGCGAGGGGCTGGAAAGAAGAAGATGGCGCCTGAGGCTTCATGATTGGACCCCCTTTTGGCTTATTAACATTGCTATAGGGCACTGGACGCATTACAGCAGCCATGTCTGATAGCACAGGCGTTGTGAACACATCTGTGACCGTCATCGTGAAGCCCGCTCTGCGTGCTGCGTTGACCAATCGCATAGCACGGATAGAACTTCCACCGAGGCTGAAGAAGTTGTCGGTTGCCTGGATACGATCCAGCGGTAAAGCAAGTTGTCGAGCCCACAACTTCCGCAACTCAGCTTCGGGATTGTTGACATGGTTGCCATTCTGCTTACCATTGACGCCGTTGCGCTGCGGTTTCTCTTGTCTGGCACCATTCGCTAGCCCGGAGTAAGCGACCAACTGTCCGGGTAGGAGAGTGGCACCTAGCCTGCGGAGATATTCCCTGTCCGTCTTGCTCGAGCTCGTAAGGGGTAGTCTATTAAGGCGGATAAAGTACTGCGGCACCATATATGCCGGAAGCGTGGGAACGAGAGCCTGTCTCAGCATCGAAGTCTTTTGAGAAAGGGAGGGTAATATTTCGCATGGCGTGTCTGGGCTTGTGGATTCGCCGTCTATACCGGGAGCGTCGAAGAACACAGCTAAATATGAATCTTGGTCTTGACTTGATGGTTTGATGAGCTCCACCGCAAGCTTCCAGCCGGGGTCCGATAAGCGCTCAAGATGGTGTTCGATCTCCTCTAGTTCAATCCTCTGACCCGCCAGCTTGACCTGAGTGCCCTTGCGGCCGTGGATGACCACCGACCCGTCCGCGGTCTGCACGACCAAATCCCCTGTTTTGTACCAGCGTTGTGACGACAGGTCTAGCGGCTCGAAGTCGCTCGTCCAGGTCGGCGGCTCAATGAAGGCGTTTCTTGTCTTCTCTGCATCCCCTAGATAGCCCTGCGCTACGATGGGTCCCTGAACTAAAAGCTCACCAGGACGCCCGATGGGCACGAGCCGGTCGTGGTTATCGGGGTCGACGATCCAGTACCGGCAAGCGACAGGTCGCCCGATATTGAGATGGTGTTTGCCGGAAGTAGCCGACACAACGCATTGTGAAGATGAGATGGTTACTTCGCTTGGCCCGTAGGCATTAATCAGACGAACATGTTTCCACCGCTCCACCATATTCCTTGGGAACTGCTCCCCGCCAAGGCATAGTGTGCGTAGAGTCGGCACCTCGGAGGGATTCAATAAGGTAGCTGCAGACGGTGACAATAGTGCCCAGTTAGCACGCGTACGCTGGATTGAACCGGGGATATCGTTGAGCCTTTCCGCTTCCTGGGGTATACAGACACAGCCCCCCGACATCAAGGTCATAAAGACCTCGTACATGGCCGCATCGAAAACAAAGTTGGAGAACTGCAGGGCCCTAGTTGCTGCTGTCATGCCCAAAAGCCCACGGTTATGATGCACACTTGTGGCCAAGTTGGAGTGCGAGACTACAACGCCCTTGGGGATTCCAGTGCTCCCTGATGTGTAGATGATGTAACAAGTGTCTGAAGGCTGAATGGCATTCTGTTCTGGACCGCTAGGGGGTAGCTTTCTGATACGCTCCATATCAACAATGATGGTATTATTGGCGGTCACCTTGGTCTTTACTCTCTCGGATAATATGGGCGATGTGATGATTGTAGACGCCCTGGAGTCTGCTAGGATGGTGGCGAGTCTTTGCGCAGGGTGATCCAAGTCCATGGCAACGAGGGCTCCTCCAGCTTTGAGAATTCCAAGCATGACGACGGCGGCTGCAGCAGACTTTTCGCAGAAATAGGGTACCATTGTCCCCGGTCCGACACTGTTCTTTTGAAGCAGAGCAGCCATTCGATCCGAGAGGTCGTCCAACTGCCCATAGTCAAGGTCACAATCCCAGGAGCAGATGGCAGGGGCAGTAGGCTGCTGTTTAACTACATCCCGTACGTGGTCTTGGATGCAAGCATCCACACGATTGGGGGTGTTCTTATTCCACTCAAGGAGTAGTGACCTCTCGTAACTGCTCACAGCTTCCAAGTCGGCCAATGGAGCCGAGGCCTTCAAAAGGAGTTGCGTTATAGCATGTTTGTATTGCTGCTGTAGGATATCAATGTCTTCCGGAGAGATGACTTGCTTGTCGAATTGCATATCGATGCGTAGAGTCTCGTTGGGCATGATCCTGCAGCGCGTCACCAGCCTGGTGCCGTGGAATGAGCTATCAGAGGATCTCGTTTGCATGAGCTCTAGAATCTCCGGTGGCCCTGTCTCCGGAACTGACGTAACCTCGTTGTGTATAATTAGAACATTCCCGAAGGAGTGTGACGTCTCGCTTGAATCTGGTGTATGCAGAAAAGGCGACATTCTGTTTACGTGTTCTCGGACGGCTCCAAGCAGCGAATCGCCGGTGTTCAGCGTAGCTAGATCTATGGCACAAGGAACGACGGCTCCAACTGGCCCAGTCATGTGCGCAATACCCTCAACTGGTATCCTACGGCCATCCACATGAATGCCGAAAAAAGCTCTACCGTCTCCATTAAGCCTTGACAGACACAGCGCCCAGGCAGCATGAAGCAGGGCAAGTGTCGTCGGTGCATCGCCGCCATCAGTTGAATCAGTGATGGGCATCTGCATGTCCAACGATTTCGAACTAGAGAGATCTGCCTCGGGTGCACCATGGGGGACACGTGGAAACTGCAATGATACTTCGTGGGACCACTGAGGCTGAGCTTTCCAAAATTCCTGTGCATTCCGCGCATTATTGCGACCTGATAAGCGTCGGAGATATGTACTGAAGGGTTGGAAAGGGGCCAGTGGCTCGCCGCTGTCGTATACCTTCTTTACGGCCGCCAAGATAAGGTTGAGTGTCCAAGGGTCGTAAATCGTAGGATGCAGTGAGAGAACAAAGTATCTCTTGCCATCTGGCTGATCTACCTCGCCGAATCGGCACAGTGGCCCGCCATATCGGATCCGGAACTCCTTGTCCCATTGGAGATAATCAGGTAAGGATGCCTCTCCATTCCAGCCGGGCGTGGCCCTCACAGTGACTTGACAAGTGCCGCCGTGTTTTAGAGACACAATTCGTGTACGTAGCGCAGGGCTCACTGCTGCCACGGCATCCCATGCGTCGTGGAGCTTGGTCGCTGACAGATGCTCTGGTACTCTGAAGACGTACTGGTCCATACAGCCTCCGCTCTTTTGCTGGAAAGAAGCCTTGACTTGATGTTGCTGTAAAGTACTGCAGGGGTAAATATCTTCGAGCGAGCTGGTCGCAACCTCGCACTGAGAAGCCGCCTCACGATATACGCTTCTTGCAACATCCTGAGCTGAAAGGGCCGCTGACGGTTTGCTGATTGACGACTCGAGAGCCTCGATCGACTGGCCCGGTTCATTCACAATCTTCATCACCACAGCTGCAAATAATGGCCCGATCCTTTCTGCTAAAGACCGGGAGACTCTAGCAGCATCGTACCACAGCCTGGCGAGGATTCTGTCGTTATCGTAACCCACACCTACCGTTATGGCATACTAGAAAGTAAAGAGATCACGTCAGCGCTTACAATGGACATCCTGGATTAAAAAAACTTACCTCGGCGGGATTCTCTTCTGGAGTCAAGAACTCTATCTGGATACCATCCTCGATCGTAGAGTTTTCAGAGGGGAAGCGGACGATTGTCATTGCCGTGTCGAAAAGTGATAGCTGCCCGAGGCCAATAGCCTCATGGAGTTCGCCCATAGAATAGCTAGGAAGCTCCAGGGCACGCAAGGAGTCATCTCTTGCTCTCTTTAACAATTCTAAAGGGGTCGTTGCTGGACCCACATCAAGCCTGCAGATCATGTTTGTGAGGAGCGGCCCTAGGGTTATTTCATCACCTTCGACGGCTCCTATTTGAGATTGGCCACAGCCGAAAGTCACAAACTGCGATCCGTTACATTGACGCAAGACGAGGCCCCACGCAACTTGCACTATGTTTGCTACAGTTACACCGTGTTGGCGACAGAATGGATGGAGCAGGTGGGGTTGGTTAATTGATACATCGATATAAGGCGGCGAGCTCTTATCCAAGAGACTTGACTCGGAAGAACTCAGAACTGAGATGAGGCACGGCCGAGTGCCAGATAGATGGGCTTTCCAGTAGTCCTTTGCTGCCTCTGGATGATTCCGCACCCAGTTGATGTACCTACCAATATCGAAACCTTTGGGTATGCTAGTCAAGTCTGCATATGCCTGGCGGAGCTGCTGACCAATGAGTCGAAACGATCTGTCATCAAAGAGAGTGTGGTTCATGTAAAAGCTCGCATAAACGAGAGAGCTAGACGCCTGAGTGAGATGTACATGGTGTGGCGGTTGCGCCGCAGCAAGGTGCGGTTCTTCCATGGTCTCCAGAATCGATTTGAGTCCTGTCTGGGGTTCGACCGTCGCATAAGAAATGGAGGGGTCCATCTTCTTTAGGATAACTTGCTGGAAGGCGCCCACGCTCGATGGGGAGCTCGTAAAGACTGTTCTGAGCATGGGTTGAGCCATACAGAGGGCTTTCCAGGCGGCTTCGACTTTGTCAACTTCGACGCAGTCAGCGGCCCCTTTTGGCGTTATTTTCAGCGTCAAACACTCCCAGTATTGGCGCTGCTGGCTCTTCAACTGGGCGAACAGTATTCCCTCCTGTACTGGTGTACAGGGCAACACTGATTCTACATTGGAGATATCAACGCCAATAGACTGGAGGTGCTTCTGGATGCTCTCTAGCTCTTCACCTCTTACACCGAGTAGAGGCATATCGCTCAAGGTAAGCTTGGGCTCCGTGTATGGGAGCTGCGACGCGAACTCTTCCAATGTAGTTCCGAGTTCTGTGATCCAGAAAACGAGGCGGTCTTGATATGCAATGTCACTGCTGTAACTGATCCGGAAATGCAGTTGCCGCCCGCGAGACTCAGTCGAGACCCTCAACAAACCCAGAAGTTGAGGTTCCTCCACAGTGGCGCCCTTTATGGTTGCATGTTCATCTTTGAAGTCGAATAGTACCTCCACGTCGGAGGGACTGAGAGGATTCTGCCCAAGCATACAGGATGCAAACGCACTAGAATCCTCACGCAGAACTGCCCGGTACGCATCTTTGATCTTGGCCACTGCTTCTTCTACTGATGAGCCCGACTCGATTTCTGCAAAGATGGGCACCAGAGTAGCGAAATAGCCCACCGTATGGCCCCATGTTTCCAAGGACATATCCCCCATCTCACGTCCGTCATGCCGGCTATACAGTGCAGGGAAGCCTCGATCACTGAATGTCCTACAGAAAGACAGCAATACAGCAGCCAACACTAGCTCGGCTGGCTTGGTATTCAAGGGGCTATTGCAAGCCCCGAAGATTCTCTCGCTCACATTGGGGTCGATCACTAGCTGGCGCTCAACCCTTTTGTGCTCACGACTGCTGTTTTTGTGTAGATTCCAGAACCCAGTATCCGCTCGTGGTAGCTCAGAGCCGATTGTCTTGGGAACATGGCTAATCTGGCCCTGAACCCACTGAGTAAAGGGGTTGTTTGAAGATAGACTTGAGTTTGCATCCGTGAGCAGTGCTGTGAGATCTTTGCAGATGACGTTCCAAGAAGCACCGTCAATAATGAGGCAGTGTGGATTGAGTACCAACAAACATCCACTAGGGGAAAGAATCAAGTCTGCGACAAGCGTGGTGTCTTGTGTAGGCTCCAATAAAAGCCGGGCGGTGGCGTCGGTAATTCCATCCATCTGCAAAGGGGTTTCTAGAGTATGCAAGCGGAAGAGAAGAGATGCTTCAGAAGCGAAAGGTATTTCCTGAACCCATGTTCCATCACTATTGCGTCGTTGAAGGCGAGCTCGGAGCATTGGATGGTGGCTGACCAACTTTCGAAGCGCACTCTCAACACGGGTAGCAGTAATATGCTCCTTCAGATTCTCAAAGTGATACCGGAAGACAGTTCTTACTTTTGATGCCGGCCCTTCGGACCCAGCTGATGAGAGAAGCAAGCGCTGGAAGGGCGAGAGGGGAACAACTTGAGAGGTCATGCCGTTGATTTGTGGGCTGGAAGAGTCAGATATCGACTCTCTGTCGATAGCAACATCCCCGCGACTTTTGCTTTGTAACTGCGCCGAAGCAGATGCCGTACTCTTCATTAAGAAAAGAATCTGATCCATTAGAGCCTTCAAGTCTTTTGCGGCAGTAATATCCTTGAGCGCCATGTCAACGTCCAAACTCCTTCGAATCCAATTACGAAGCTCTAGGGAAAACAAGCTATCAAGGCCGTAGTCAAGCAAGTTTCTATTGGGCGTAATCTCGTCTCTGTCTATCATCGTAATGGACGATACTTTGTCGCTCAACGCATCCATAAGAAGCTCGGGAGACCCGTCCTTGAGAAGATCTTGGAGCTTCCTGCCTTCGTTGGAGAAGGGGTTCACGCCGCCGGAGCCTGTTCGCAGACGCCGCATCACGGACAGTGTGTTGAAATGCTCCCAAGACAGGGAATCAATATCCATTTTTGAAGCTAGAGTCCACGATAGACTTCTTCCGTGGGCGTTAAGTCCAGATGATGGTCCGACTATGGCTCCTTCAATCAGCGTGTAAAATTGATGTTCGGTTATAGTAACTCCTAGACTGGCTGTCAGTTGCCCAATTATGCCGCGATCAACTGCAAGGCCGACGCCTTCGACGACGGGCAGATCGATGGCAACAGAAGGCAGTCCTAGCTTAACTCGATGTTCTGAGAATGCGTCAAGGAATGTCTCCAACTTATGTTAGCCGCGATCCCAATAAACGATTAGCCATAACAACATACCGAAGTACCAGCATACAATGAAGTCCCAGTTCTACCTATGATGCCAGTCATAGACGACAAGGATACAAAAAAGTCAAGATCAGGGAAGAGCTCGTGCAGATTCCACGCTCCTTTCACTTTGGGCCCCATGACTTGCTCCCAGTCTTCGAATGTAGCATTGACGAATATAGAATCCTTGTGCACGGTCAGTGAGTACTAATGCAACGGCCCAGTGTATGACTTACTCGCAAGTATAGAGCCCCGTGGATTACACCGCGCACTTTGGGGAGGTCTCGTAAAGTTTCGGCGGTGCGGATCAGGTCATTGCGAGAGCCAACATCACAAGCGATAGCTCGGACGTGAATGTCGGTCCCCTCGTACTGCTTTAATAACTCCACCACCTTTGCACTAGGAGTGCTGCTCCGCCCTAGCAATACTAGATTTCTAGCACCCTTCTTAATCATCCAAGATGCTAAAGCGCGACCAAGACCGCCAGTTCCTCCTGTGATCAGGTATGTGGCATCTGGGTGTAACAGATTTCCCGATGCCATTCTCAAGGGTGAATGTTGCTCTACCATAACAGTCTCATCAGGCCCCATGGTAACTACAACCTTGCCGATGTTTTGGCCAGACTGCAGTTTCCGTAAACCTGCCTTGACCTGAGAAATAGGAACGCTGTTCACCGGGCGAATGGGCATAATTCCCTGTCCCTCAACCATACGAACGATGCTTGACAGCTATTCCTGAACTATGTCAGGTCTTGCGGAGGCAACTTTCCGCAGATCAATAGCACTGAAGGTCACGTTTCTATCGAAATGTCTCATTGGAAGGTAGTTGTTCTCGAGGAGGTCTTTCTTCCCGATCTCTATGAATCTACCATTTTCTGCGATCAAGTCCCAGGTTTGCTGAAGGAGGTGGCCACTAAGTGAATTGACAACCACATCAACTCCCCTGCTATCAGTCGCCTGTAAAATCTCATCTTTGAAGTCTGGAGTCCGACTAGAAAAGATTTGAGTTGTTGGAATGCCAAAGGTTTTGGCAACGAACTCTCTTTTATCCGTTGAGCCTGCGGTAGCGAATATCCGAGCACCTACTTGCTGGGCTATCATGATGCAAGCCTGTCCGACTGCTCCCGACGCACTGTGGATGAGAACGGTTTCTCCTCTCCGGAGGCGACCAATGTCGATGAGGCTCACGATCGCTGTGCTGTACGCAACTGGCATGGATGCTGCAGCGATCATGTCTAGATCCTTTGGAAGCCTATGGGCGCGCAAACTAGGCATCCGCACATAGTTTGCCATGCCGGCTTCATGGACGATATAGAAAACGCGGTCGCCGACCTGCAAGTCGTTTACTTGGGACCCGACACGAGCAACCAGGCCAGCACCTTCGAGACCCGGGGCATGCCATGAAAGAGACCCAAGGACCAGGAGCAGGTCCCTGAAGTTCATGCCAACCGCTTCAACGCGCACGACAATCTCGTCATCGCCAAGCTCCGTGTTCAGGATATCACTGTGCCGGAAATAGACAGAGTCAGGACTGCCGACAGTGTCCACCGTCATCTCGATTGCGCCATCTCCGTCCCAAATATTTTGCTCCCTTTTTACTGACCCGCCGGCCTCCGCGATAAAGGTTTCCTTCGGGGCGTCAACGAGTTCGAGTCGCGGAACGTGTAACATATTGTCAATCAGAGAATACTCCTGTTCATCACGGATTGCTGAGTTTGGATCACACGCTATATGCTGGACCACTCGCGCAATTGTCCTACTTCCATCTTCGTTGAAAGGGGCTTCAAGCAAAACCAGCTTGCTTGAGGTCGCTTCAAGACGCAGAGAGCGCAATACACCTCTGATGATGGAGGCATCGGGATGAGACTGATCTGGCAAAACCCAAAGTAGGCTGGGAGCTTGGATAAGGAGATCTTTCAGCCTATAGAATATCTCTGATGATAGGTCACTTAGCATGCTGCGTTGGTGGCCGTCCAAAACAACGCATATAGAGTTATTCTCGTCGTTGTCATGTTGTAGAAGATGCTTGGCTGTTGATGTGACGCCTAGCTCATCAGCTAGGTTATCAGAGACGGCCTTGGCATATTCGACATCATCCTCATCGACAAAGCAATGATAGACTATGACCGATAGGCCAACTTCCTCCTTGCACGTGGCCCCTTGAACGTCACGTTTTATCGACCACATTGCAGAGAAAAGGTGCTCCGGCTCTCCCAGGTAATCATCTACATGACCTTCAACGCCAGAGAAGCCACTCGCTTCAAGCACATCGTTCCACAGTTCCTTACTTAGCAGCGGCCCATCGGATGGTGAGCGGTAGGGATCCTTCGACAGCCACCATCCATCAAGTAAAACGAATGGCAGAAAGTGGGGTGCGGCGTCTTGCACGGCCTCCATAAGAACCATTCTCCCATTGGGTTTGAGCACGGCCCCTGCATTTCTCAAAGTGGCAACAATATCCGGCGTGGCATGAAGCACATTGCTAGCGAGAACCACATCGTAAGACTCAGCCTTGAATCCTTGTGAGAGGGGATCTTGGCTGATGTCCAGTTTACTATAGGTCATCTGCCCTGTCCATTGCGATAGTTTTGCGCGGGCATTGTCGAAGAAACCCGCACTGATGTCGGTGAAGGTATAGTGGAAAGAAGAGGCAACTCCTTTTGTTGCACTCTGAATGGCTTCGAGAATAGGTCGCGTGGCGCTTGCAGTGCCTCCACCAATCTCCAATATATTGAGGTCAGGGTTGCATTCTGCTAGCCGCGCAATGTATCTTGCCGCCACTTGGTTGACACGATTACACCCGTCATACTGCTCGTAAGTACGCTGGAGTAAACCATCCTCAAGCATAATCTTCAGTGGCTGCTGTTCCCCACGGATGATTTGGGGGAGTTGTGCACCAACCGCACAGATTAGTTTTCCCGTATCATTGGAGGATGAGACCTTATCCACCAGGGCCGCAGAGTCGGGAATCGCAGCTTGGTGGGCCATGACGACACGTTTGGCCCAGCCGAGGAACTTGGCGTGGTAAAAGGGTAAGCCCGACAAGTCGTCGTTTGCAACTTCCTCAAGCATGCGAGACAGAAAGTAGACAGCGGCATGGTCTAGGTCACGCCGTTTTTGTAATTCAGCCTTGTCCGCGGGTCCCCCCTTCACCATCTCACAAAGGACGTCTGTGTCTATGAGATCCACGTACGGAACATGCTTGAACTGATAGCTATCCGGGAAGCGCAGATCATTTGCATCCGGCCGAGCAATGCATTGCAATTTGACGGGGCCAATCTCAGCAACGGGCTCTGGTGGGGAAGAGCTCGAGGACACATCGAATATAACGAATTGCATGTTCGTGGTGCCTGACTTTTCATCACGGCCTAGCAGCCTACCAACAACAGAGAATTTTCGCCCAGCCTCTGCAGCAATGTGATTAGATATTCGCCATCGAAGGCAGAATGAAGGCACAATAATCGGACCGGGGCCATCCTCCCCTTGAATGGCACCGAGGGAGTGAAAAATTGTATCCAGCATAGGCGGATCAACGGTCACTGGAGATGCTCCAGAGATAGCATTTGCATCAAGTTCCAATTGGCGTAACAACATCGTCTGGACGGTGACTCCCGGTGCATGCCAAAGATGGTCCATATTACGGAAGGTAGGGCCATAAGCGAGACCACTATTTGCTTGTAGACGTGCATACTCATCTTGTACATCACGTTGTTTGAGTGTCTTGTCAGTGAGTGTCTTTAAAGCAAACTGGACATTCGGGCTTCTCGAGAGAGACTCATGACTGTGGTCTGCTTCAATTAGGCCGTAAGAATGTCGTGTCCAGCCGTGAGAGTCTGACCAAGACAGAATCTCAAAAGCCCAGGCGGCCAAGGAAACAGTTTCCGTGCCCGTTACTGCAGGTCGGAATTTGGTGGTAATGTCAACCCGCTGGTCCTCTTCGATTCTTAGGCTTGTCGTAACATGGAACTCTCGTATGACCACACCTTGCGATATGGTAGAGTTGAGCGATCTAAAGCCCTCGACGGCGAGAGAAATGAAACCAGTAAACGGGAAAAGGACATCCCCGGCAACGACATGGTCCCGCATCCATGGAAGATCGTCCAAAGTAAACACATTTCTGAACGCCTGTTCGTTGCCTTCGCTATAGGGGCTCTTCCAGCCGAGAAGCCGGTTATAAGGCCCTCCACCGTGAAGCTTATTGGCTGCCACTCGAGATTGATGGATGTATCTGGCCGTCTTGTTCCATGCGTACGATGGGAGATCCTTGATAGCCTGGACCCGAGAGTATTTTGTCTGGTTAATCGCAGCAAGCTCAAGCTCCGATCCCATGGCGAACAAGTTTCCAGCAAGAGTCAGCAGGGCTGTGGTAGCCCTCTTGCCACGCACCAGCGAGGGGAGATAGGTCACCTGCGCACGCAGATCTTGGCCACTCTTTGAGGCAATACGTTCCAGAATCTGCTTCGTAGGGCTTTGTAACGCTGAGTGCGGACCGACCTCGACGATGATGTTTGGCACTCTGGCCTCGTCTTCAATGTTACCACTGTCCGAGAACAGTGCTTCCACGGCCTTGAGATATTGAACGGGTTGGAGTAGATTCTTGACCCAGTATGTTGCATGAACCGTATCTGCGGATTCTCTTTGCCCGGTGACCGAGGATATGAACCATGATTTTGCTGATTGCTCATCTGATGACGCCAAGTCAGAGGAGCAAAAGGGTTGTATGGATGCTAGGTATGAGTCTGCTACTCGTTCCATGTGGCGGGAGTGATATGCCACCCCGACTCTCAGTCTCCTAACGAAGAGGCCCTGCTTCTCTGCCTGATCTTGAATATGTTGGATGGCATCCACGTCACCAGAGATGGTCACACTGTCCGGACTATTGACAGCTGCAACAACTGCATACCCCTTCGCGACATCAAAGAGCTTTTGTGCTTCCTCTGCACTTATCCCAACAACTAGCATGGCTCCCTGAACCTGAGTATCCTTGAGTATTTTACTGGCAGCAATACCCCTGAAGTAAGCAATCGCAATTGCGGCCTTGAAAGAGACAAGACCTGCAGCAAATGCTGCAGCTATCTCGCCGCTAGAATGGCCGAGTACCACTGCTGGAAACACACCCCATGATTGAAGTAGAACGACAAGTGCAAGCTGGATGGCAGTACAGGCAGGCTGACTGATCTCAGCATCATTAATGCGAGACTCATGCTCATGCTTATCAAGCTCTTCGGACAGAGACCATGTAGCCCCAAGTTCCAAGAGAGATTCTTCAGCAGCGAGAATTTTTTCGCAAATTCGCTATATCTTCGGAGGCCGGCAGACATCTAGAAGTACTGCGCTCCCTGTCCGGTAAAGGTGAATGCGACGACAGGGTCTTTTGTCTTTCCGGATTTTGTAATCTTGGACATTGATTGCAACTGACTCTTTAGGGACAGTGTAGAGTTTGCCGTTAGGGAGACGCGGTGAGCAAAATGTGTTCTTCGCTGCCCAAGTGTGAAGGCCAGGTCTTTGATTGACTCAAAGGACGTTGGACTCTCTTCCAGGTATCCCACGAAAGAAGATATATATGCCTCGAGACTGTTCATAGATTGTGCAGAGAAGACGAGCAAGTGCTCCACATCACTTGCGTGAGGACTTTGCATTGCCTTGTCTTCTTCATCTACTACCGTCATAACAGGTCCATTTTCAATTGCCTTGTTAGACTGAACGCTGTCGATACTATGGTGAACGCCACTATTATTGACCTTATCGCAGTCCCCCTGAGGACAAGTCTTTGGCGCCTCTTCGAGTAGTATTGCCGCATTGCTGCCACCAAAACCTTTCTTTTGTCAGCAAAAACAGGAGATATTACTTCCTAGTCGGGGTAGACGAACCGAAATTGCTAACACAGACTCTTTTCAATGTGCCAGACGGCCACGGTGCCGACTTGGTCAGTACCCTCAATCGATCACGACCCTCAATCTTAGGGTTCAACTCCGTGAAGTCCGCATTGGGGAGCATGACTCCATGCTCCAGCATCATGATGCATTTGATGATCGAGATCAGGCCACTGGCACCTTCGAGATGGCTACATGCATGCTATCAGCGTCCGAGTGTGTATAAAGCAGATACTAGGAGAGAACTGACCCTAGATTTGACTTCACTGATCCGATATGCAATGGATCGGACGGAGATCTATGACTTGCAACCACTGATGAAATGGCGCTAGCATCAATTGGGTCCCTACATAACAGTTTAGCATATGGATTCAGGGGCGCGGCGTCCCATGTCATCAAACACTTACCCAACCGGCGTTCCAGTTCCATGACCCTAATCAGAAGTTTAGCAAGGATAGCTTCAGAGATAAATAAGCATGAACTTACTTCCACAAATGAAGTTTCGCTGGGTTCCACTCCAACGCCGCGGTGCAATCTAAGCAGAAGCTCCTCTTGACCAGCACGCGATGGCATCGAGATTCCTTGTGTGCGCCCTGAATGGTTACAGGCGGTATTGCTAATAATGGCTCGGACTGCATCTCCGCAAGCGAGTGCGTCCGATAGTCGCTTGATGATTATACAGGCAGCCCCTTCTCCTTTTCCAAACCCCGATGCCCTGGTGTCATACGAAAAGCACCTACCTTCCGGTGACAATGTACTGCGTATGAAGTTAACCTATGATCATCGTCTGTCGATGGTAAAGGGGTAAAGGGGTTCGGTTATGGCCAACGCACCCCATTGTATCAAGCCCACTCCACTGGGTCGGGCCGTTGAGGAGTTTTGAGCCTCCGACAAAGGCTGTGGAGCATTCTCCAGCTAGAATGCTTTGGCAGGCGAGGTGGACTGCATAGGAGCTTGAAGCACAGGCAGCGTCCACGGTGATACTCGGCCCAGTAAGACCAAAGAAATACGATAGACGGTTGGCGAACATGGTTGGAGCAATCCCAAGTGCCATGTACTTTGTGGAAGTTTGCATATCTTCCGCTATTGCGAGATTATACTCTGATTCGACACCAGCTGCAAAGACGCCCGTGTTGGAGCCCATGAGATCAGGGAGTGGGAGGCCAGCGTTCTCTGCAGCCTCAAAAGCACATTCCAGCAGAATCCGATGCTGTGGATCCATGGAACGAGCTTCCTCGGCGCTGATTTTGAAGAAGGACGGATCAAAGGCGAATATATCGTCTGGTAGAAAGTGGGCTCCTTTGGACGAGATGAAGCCAGGCTTCTCTGCATCTGGGTGATGATAGACATCTTGGTTAAAACGGTCAAGTGGTATACGCGACCACGCGGATCTCCCTTGTTCCAGGAACTCCCAGAGTCCCTTTCGACCGACACCAGGTGCCCTATAAGCATATCCAACGATAGCTAGAGGTTCTCGCTGCGACATGGTGGCTTTATCTTTTTTTCTGGTTGACCCCCTTTTTGGTACTTGTTCCTTCTAATCCAATTAGCACGATTGATGATAACCTCAAACTATGGGAAACCCACCAGGAGTAATTTTGAGTTCGTACACAGTATGATACCCTCACAAAAGGAGTAGAGAACCTTGGGAATCAGGCGAGTATATACATAGAGCTACTAGCGGTCGCAACGAGGGTTTATTCTCTCATAATACTTGTTGAACAACCGGTGAGAGCTGCATAAGGGGTCAAGGCGTAAAAGGCTCAACCCAAACACAGCAACTCAGATACCATACAGGTAGTTAATGTTCGGCTTCTTCCTTTTGAGATGACTGATTAACTGAAGATGATGAGAGCTGCATAGGGGGTCAAGGCGTAAAATATGGAATCAGAAAACAGATTACCTACAACGTTCGGCTTCCTCCTCTTGAGGCAACTCCCCAATTGCACTCAGAGACATACAAGCCATAGTCATAACACCCCGCATAGTTGATACAGCTCTATATCGAGTTCCTTCTAATAGCCAGTTTTAGAAAGAAGCAAATTATCTCTGCCAATCCTTGCTACGGCTCTTTTTATCACAAGTTCAGATTGCTCTCATCAACATTCTGACTGGGAACCAATGACTTTATTAAGCGACGTGTGTTGGTTGAACGATTGGTGATACTCGTATGTATAAAAGATATAACTCGAACACGTGCGTTCGGATTGTCTCTAATTACTATTCGGCTATTTCCCTTAGGAGAAACTGGTTGGTTATATGCAGGACCCATACGTGTGTCATATTATGAGGTATCACGTTACAGCACAGACTTCGGCACAGGACTAGAGAAGCGTCAACTACTACGTGCCGTCCGGGTATTTCCAAAGGAGGAAATCTAGATCATATTAATGTCGGCAGTGGATATTCAGGTAATATGTTCATATTACTCGGAATAAGCTACTACGACGGAAATGAAGTCTAAACAAGACAATAGAGAGAAAAGACTAACCGAGCGACATCCGAGAAGTTCGAAAGATATTTCCAGATTACCATCACTTACAATCAACCACATTTATTTTCGTTCCTAAATTAAATTCACAACCTTCCCTGCACTGCCTCCTCCCTACAATATTGGGTGACCCAGAGATCACAGACACATGTGCCCTCAACCAATCCCTACTGAAGAGAAACTTAACGTGCACAACCTCGTCAGCGGGCAGGTATAGAAGCAGAAAAACCCACGATGGTGAACACCTGGAAAGATCAGTTGGAGTACGAGGAACAGATGGACGAACAAATCCAGACCCCAAGTAGGCAGATTGATTTGGAACAAGTGGAGCAACTCATGCGCAACCATGAGTCCGTCGAAGATGCTGCCGCGGTATTACGCGACGGTCCAGACGCCGAAATTGTCGGTTTTGTTACACTACACAAGCATGCCGTTGATAGCCAGGTTGAGAGCCTTGGAAAATCCGGCAACGAATACGAAACGCAGCAAGTACAGCTATGGGAGACTGTCTTTGATAGAGGCATATACACTTCTATCGACAGTGTGCAGACTGCAGCCATCGGGCGAGACTTTACTGGCTGGGTTTCAGCATACAACGGGAGCCCGCTGGATCAAGGGGAGATGAACGAGTGGCTTGACGATACGATCAAAACAATCCTTTCCTGCCACGGCAGCGATTCTCTCAACGTTCTCGAGCTTGGAACAGGCTCTGGAATGATCCTCTTCAGCATCGCCAAGAGTCTACGTTCTTATGTCGGACTTGAGCTATCCCAAACAGCAGTCGACTTCGTTGCTGCAAAGGCAAGGTCGATCTCCGAGCTTGCAAACAAAGTACAAGTGCACCAGGGCTCAGCAACCGACTTTCATCTACTAGGATCAGTCTCTCCCGATATTGTCGTGATCAACTCAGTCGCCCAGTACTTCCCCAGTCAGGACTACCTATACGAGGTGGTGAAAGGCATCCTTCAACTCGGCAGCGCCCAAACAATATTCTTTGGCGATATACGATCCTATGCTCTTCAAGGGGAGTTCTTGGTCAGCAAGGCACTCCACAGAATGGCGGGAGAGTCAAGCAAGGAAAAGATTCGAGAAGAAATGGCGGAAATGGCACAGGCAGAGTTGGAGCTGCTCATCGATCCGGCCTTTTTCACCAACCTGCCAAGTCAGTTCCCTGATCTCATTGAGCATGTCGAAATTCTCCCCAAGAAGATGAAAGCAAATAACGAGCTGAGCTGCTATCGGTATGCTGCCGTTGTACACATCAGGAATCCAAGACAAATAGGAGGACTGCAGCAGCAGGAGATTCATGAGGTCGGGGATGACGAGTGGATCGATTTCATGGATCACAAATTAGATCAAGAAGCCCTCTTGCGTCGATTAGAGGTCTCTACTCCAAACATCATAGCTGTGAGCAACATTCCCTACAGCAAAACTGTCTTTGAGAGGCACATCATCGACTCGCTTAACGATGGGGCAGAGGACGGTGATGTCAGTTGGCTTCCATCCGTCCGCAAAAAGAGCCAAAAATGCCCTGCGCTCTCAGCATTGGACTTGGTAACCCTCTCTCAGCAAGCAGGCTATCAAATCGAGATCAGCTGGGCGAGGCAGCACTCCCAGCGTGGCGGTTTAGACGCAATCTTTCACCGTTATCGGCCATCTAGCGGGGGCAGGGTCTTGTTCCGGTTCCCAACTGACCACCAGGGCCGCCCGCAGAGTACATTCAGCAATCAGCCGCTGCTGCAGCAGGCTAGGCAATCAATTCAACAGCAGCTCTACGAGACACTACAGGATCAACTCCCTTTTCATATGGTGCCCGAGGAGATTCTCGTCCTAGAGAAGCTGCCGATTAATGCAAATGGCGATGTAGACCGTCAGGCGCTTGCGAAAAGAGCATAACGATGAAAAGTCGCGAGACCTCTTCACTAGTTCTAACTGGGTTTTCAAAGACATCCCCCATGGATGGTAAAAGGCATTCGAGAGCTACCAGATCCTAGTTTAGTGGTGCGACTCAGAACCCTTCGGTGCTTGATCCAGACCCGGCAACGGTGTGGGTAGGTGGTACTTAGCTGAACGTAGGCATGGCTCGATAGTTTCCATGAGGTACACCAGCATATTGCTAGGGAAATTGTATGTAAATCACCCATCTGCAATCTAACCCATTACATGAGTCACAGTATCTTTACACTTGAACATATTGCCTTTGTAGATTGATGTCACACCAAGCCAGTAAAAGACCAAATCCAACTGGCGCGTAATCACATGCCACGACATCACTACCTTGCATTGAGATTAAAACAGGGGCAACGTACCTCCATCTAAGCCCCCTCATTGTAGACAACAAGACATGACTTGGTTGCATTGTTTTGCCGGATGAAGCTCGCATCTACCTCGGCGACGAGATCAGTGTCAGCAGGATGTTTGAAGCGGTCGCAACCTTTCATCCGACTGTAGGGTAGCCATGCGATGGTTTCTTTTCCAGATGCGGTTAAGTTACTTGGTGAACTGGCAAACGGCCCGCCATCCCGTTGCGCTATTGTAACTGAGAAGGGGGAAGGCAAGAACTCCGGCCGAGCCCGTTTTCTTCCAAGTACGGAGTACTCCGTAACTTTCATTCTTCTTCCGGTATCCCGAACTTGCACGTGTCAACCCCTAAGGCAGCTTTTTGAGGAAATCGGTACTGGGCCTATCGATAATAGTAGCTTCTATTAATTATGTAAGCAAACAAGGCATTCTTACCACTCATTGTCATCGTGCTTTTGAAGCGCGCCCTAATACAAACACAGAAAGTGGACGCCAAGTGATACTGGTGGTGGACGAATCCAGGAAGCCTTTACGGAATGTACTCCGTACTTGTGTGGGTGCAACAACATGAGAAGGAACGAAAGACTTGTGGCCGCTTGTCCCTGGATCGACTGAGGAGGCTAACCGTAGGTGGCTTAGAAGGTACGTACCTGACGCTAATTGGCGTTCCCTGAGTACAAGTCCGGAGCAGTTGGACCTGCTAGTCCTCTCTTGACTGAGTCATCAGGTGACCAAGTGGAGGTGTCAAAAATATGGGATTACCAGGGGCAGCCACGTCTTATCGTTTGGTGATGATCGATTTTTAGCCCCTCCCCCAAAGCAGACCAAGCGTCCCCCCTCCTCCCTCCTCCTCCTCCACTCACTCCAACAACAACTGGCACCAGCGAAGCAAACAGACTAAAACTTATCCCTTGCATAGTGCATTCGCTATAAATATGCGAGGGGCCCTTTTTTTTTCTCGGTTGAACATTCGATGGGATGGGGTGGGATCCAGTTTCGTCAAAGTGGAAACGGTCTTGTCGCCACTCATCCAAGTTTTTCCTTTCTTTTTCCTTCTTCCTTGGTGTGTGTGCCTTGTGTGCTGTCCCTTGATGAGCCACCATCTGGGACGCTTACTCATGGGGGCAGTTGGCCGAACAAGGACCTACGGAGTGCAGGTGGAGACTTCTCCCAGCGGTAGAGTGTCCCGACCCAAGGCGAAAGGACAGGGCAGGACAGGACAAGACAAACGGATCGCCAAACAAGTTCAGACATCAGACATACAGATTAAACTTGGCCCTTAAGGACTGGGGGAGGAGGTGCTTACATATGTATTTACAAGTGCAGTGCAGACAGAGGACGGGCCAACGATGTCCAAGGCGCCACATTCCCGGTTTGGCGCATGAGACCCGCGTACGCGAGATGCCGACTGATAAGCTCATGTCTTTTATGATACGTCAATAGCAGTGGCCATGCCCACTTGGCAGTCAGAGAGAGGAGGGGAGAGACAGACAGAGGGAGAGGGAGAGGGAGAGAGGAAAGACAGACAGAGAGAGACCATCTCCTCTCTCCGCACATGTGCTCTTTCGGAATGGATGGATGGGTATGCAACGCACACAGAATGCACAAAAGAAACCCCCCGTTCGCGATGCCGCACGGCGTGTAGTGCGTGCACCACATTGGGGCGCCTCGGTCACCTCGACAATTAATTCCAGCCAATGCAAACAGCCTGCGACTTTGGAGAGCCCAACCTTTGCCCCTCCATGACGATGGAGCGACACGCAAGCACTCTCGATAGGTTCCTCATTTGTGAATTTACCTCAGTCCCGCCTATCCCGGCGCAGCCATGCGAGTCGTGGCTCCCTCTAGAGCCAAAGTATCGGGGTAAGGCTGCAATGCAGCGGAGGTTGATCCATACGGATGGAGACACACATCCCTGCACCAATCAACAACGTCCAGCAATGGCGGTATGCAGCGTGAGCCTTTACTACGTGGCTGGGGTGCAATTGGACGTCGTCAAGGCCCAGAGTGGTCAGTGGTGGTCAGTGGTCAGTGGTCAGTCACAATGGCAAATTCCTCTGCAAAATAATGCGAGCAATGCAGAACGACGTGTGCACCTCGGCCGCGGACTAGACATTGGAATAAAATGGATTGATGCTCTCCTCCCTTGGTTGTGTGATACCAGATCTCTCGCAAAGTAAAACCTACGGTCAGCCGACAAATTATCACACCGTTTCCCCGACGGCCCCAAAGACTCGTCTGCGCTCTGTTTTTTGCGTGGTCGTTGCCTCAGAGCCCAATCGCCGCCCAATTGGCCTACGATGAGTCGACGAGGTGGAAGCCCGGAAGGGTCCTTCTATTTCCAAGCATGGCACGTCGACAAGGTATTGAGCGGAGAGTCATGGCTCAACAATAAGGCAATGGCCGACTATGTCGACCAAAACCTCTCCCCAGAATCCAAGCGGTGGCTGTATGTCAAGGCCTGCATCCCAACAAAATCCAAAGCCAGCCTTGCCGTCCCATACTCAGTAAGTCAACGTCTCATCTCGCTTCGCTCATCAATTCAACAATCCAGATTGTCTGACCTGTGGAATTTTTCCCTTCCCCGTGTAGATATGCGTCAAGAGACGTGCTCCCAAGCTAGGGCAGGAAGATGAGGGCGAGAAATGCGTTCTCCAGTTTCGCGACAAGGAATACCCCTCCATCGCCAAACGCTACTTTTTGACCAGATTACGGAAGACGTTGGATTTCTTCAATGCCTATTCCGAAGGCATCGCCGACCCTGATTCACCTCTGGCGAATTTTACAGAGGTCAAGTCATCCAAGCAGCTGAGCCAACGGGTCCAAGCCGCGATCCGTCACGTGAAGAAGGAATCGTGGGGCGACATCGTCGAGGGATTGTGAGTGTTTGCTTCCACCATACAACAAAATGTCTTGAAGCTATTCACTAACCTTTAAATAGGCTTGAAGGTACCTCTGTGGGATCAGATTTCAAAGCATCCAAGTTCATTGTGAAGAGAGGTCAAGGTAGGTGGTCACGCGACAAAGGCTACACTACACAATCGCGGGGGACTAACGATTGCTCTTAGATCCCATCAAGCAAGACCCACATGTGCTCCCGACGGCGCCTCTCCAGACCATCTTGCTTTCGAGCGATGGCTCGGGGCTTGATAACCGCTTCGCCAGCCAAGAGTCGCTGCCTCAGATGGATGATGCCAGCTCCGTTGGCTCTGCTCACTCCGAGGACACTTCAGCCACCTCTGTATCCGACCAGTCCTACGATACCGAGGAGGCTGTCGAGCCCTGCCATACCGAAGAATCTGCCGAAACCTCTGCCGAAACCTCGGCCGCTATCGAGCCCACCGACTCTGGTGTTGAGAAAATTACTCAATCCTCTGCATCATCTTACGGTCGCGCTGCCGCCGTGCGCACATCATCATCCAAGGTGATGGTGGTGAGGAAACAACAGATGGCATACATGATGTCAGGGAACTCACAACTTACCTTTATGAACATCCAGAACCCCAGGAAACTGCTTCAGTCCATGTTTTCGGGCGCAAACTTCAGCCTTCCAAATGGTGTCAACTTCTTCAACTCTCCCATGATCATCGCCACAGCCGGCTCACCACTCCAGTCACTTCAGGCTGACGGCTCCATGCGATTGTTTTTCTTGTCAAAGGCCAAGAAACCTACGAATGAAGACGACAAGGATGGCCAGGAGGACACCGATGAATGGGTCGTAGGGAGTGTCAAGCTGTCTGCACGCCCACGGACTTTGAAGGGAGACAACGGTTCCGCTTATCCGACAAAGAGTTTCTTGCCACCCGCCCCGGAATCAAACCGATATTTGCCTGCCCCCGAGGAGAAAGTACACCAAACTAGCCGAATCGTTGAGATCGAGGAAGTGTCGGAAGTGACGGAGGTAAAGGAAGATGTCTGCAGCCAAGAATGCTTCACCACCCACTGCGGAAGCCCCCCAAGAGGACCACCATCATCGAGCATGAAAAGAGGATTCTGCATATCGAGACCAAGACCGTCACCCGAATCATCGAGGACGTCGATGACAACGCTGAAAAGAAGGAAAAGAAGCGCCGAGGAAAGAAGCGCCGCTCTTCACCTTCATCACGCAGCCGCACATCGACGACAAAGAAGACGACCGAAACCACCTCCAGCGCTCCTCGAAAGTCAACCAAGACTTCCTCCCACAATTATCAGTTCAAGCGCGAAACTTGGCGATCCGAGCCTCAGCCCCCGGAACGGTTCTGCGATGTCGTAAGCGGCGGCAACTTCTTGCATGTGGAGGACTTTGAGGTCTTCTCTTTCTCGGCAATGACACACGAGACACTTCAGCGATATGCGGGCTTTGAGGACTCTGACGGTATCAATGTCTGGGCCCCTCCCTCCATGAAGGTCGTTGGTGTTCTTTCTTGGATGTGGGATAACTTCAACGTGAACCCATGGGCCAAGGCTGCCTCATAGATTGGACAGAGTGCAGAGGAGGAACCAGGGATAAAGATTATTTAGCTTCGGGCACTCGATCTGGTGTCTGAGCTGGCCTCGCCGTTCGCGCCACTTCTTTTTCATTTGTTTCC
This sequence comes from Cladobotryum mycophilum, assembly GCA_036429605.1. Classification (NCBI taxonomy): domain Eukaryota; kingdom Fungi; phylum Ascomycota; class Sordariomycetes; order Hypocreales; family Hypocreaceae; genus Cladobotryum; species Cladobotryum mycophilum. The sequence continues at coordinate 3,384,222 of JAVFKD010000016.1, read as the reverse complement.
ATATTTTTTTACCATCTCGCTAGGGTCGGACTCTCCCCCTAGGCGACTCACCGTCTTCACGAGCCACACGTTTTATTTGTTACGAGCGATGTACCATAGCATTTTCACGGGGCATACAGGCGTATTTGTTTTTTCTTTCTCTATCTATCTTGGGGGACATGGGCATACTGGATATACAGGCATTTTTGGAAGGGGGAATCTTGGATATTGGCATATTGGATTGGAGGAAATCTACACTGGACGTGGGTAGAAAGATTGCACACGCGGTATGAGGATGACTTGAAAGGTTCTTACACGGCGACGATTTTGATGGTCTCTTTTGTTGTTTGGGGGTACTTTTTCTTTTTCTTTTCCTTCTTCTCTCTCTTGGAAGAACAGAACAAAACCAGAATAGAACAGAAATGAAATGAGTAAAACATGATATAAAACCTGTTTCTGTGCACGTTGAATGAAAGAATGCTTTCTTGCTTGCTACCTTGATGTTTTTCCCTACTAAAGTGAGATCTCGGGAGTGCATCCAGGATGGGATGAACCAAAGTTGTAGAGAACCCAAAAGGGGGTGGGGGGTAGTTGAAGCAAATGAGAGTAAGTAAAGGGTAAATAAATAAAAACAGGAATGAATGGGAAAAAGAAAGAAGAGTTTTAGAGAGAGAAAAGGTGAACTAATAATAAGCTTAGGCCATCCACCTAATGGCGATGTAATTAAGCTGTTCTCAAACTTGGCATGGTAGATTATTATGAGAGGCCTTGAGATCCACAGAGTGAACCGCCAAAGGAGAGGGGAGACATCAAGTCGGCAAGGAATGGAGAATTGTATTATAAAACTTCCCATAACACAAGGAATGAAGAGAGGTTTTGTTGTTCCGAATAAGACAGGAGAGTAGCAACGTTAGTTTCATACTTATGATTTGCTAGAATCCCATCTCCGGATTTTATTACATTCCCAAGATCCAATACCCTAACCTAACAACCGAAAACCTCAAAAAACATTGGGCCGAGAAACTTGAAGGCAAAGGGAGAATAAGAAAGAGAAAAAAACCATCACCATCATATCATGCATGAAACTTTTGCTCCCTTCACCACTCCGTATCACCCCTCCTAATATCTCCATCAACACACCGTCTCACCCAATCCCAAACCGTCTGATGCCACACCAGCGAATTCTCCGGATTCAGAACCCAGTGGCCCTCATCCGAAAACGTCAGGAATCGGCTAGGCACACCTTGCGCCTGGAGGGTGTTAAACGTAGCCAGTCCCTCCGTGATGGGGCACCGGTAATCTTTCTCGCTGGCGATAACAAGAGTGGGCGGTGCGTCTTTCCACTTCCGTAGGAGTTCTGGCCGAGCGGGGTTCCAGCGGTCCATCTCCACGTCCGAGATCCACGGGTAGGGCGAGGGACCGTATTCGCCATTATTGATGATGAGATCGCCTTGGAGGGAGGAGCCGGGAATGCTAAAGATGCCATCGTGCCAGACGGCGCAACAGAACTATGGGGCAGTTAGAGCGTGAAATGGGGAGGTGCGGGATTGAGGAACTAACCTTGTCAATGACATCGTGGCCGAGGAACCAGCTGACCATGTAGCCTCCATAACTAGCACCTGCGAGAACAGCCTTGTCGCGATCAAGGTAGGGAAGTTGTTCGAGATGTTCGATGAGGTAAAGAAGATCTTGGTAGGGTTTCCCACCCCACTGGCCTTCAACTCCTAAAGTAAAGTTAGACTAGTCACATAAAGAACGGGTTTGTTGCAGGGGCACTTACGCTTTGCAAAATCCAGTCCATAGCCAACACTGCCACTCACATTTGGGCAAATCACGACATAGCCTTGTTCCGCCCAGGAAGCCATGTTCCACTATATTGCAAGTCAGCAAAATAGTCATTTCGATATGAAGATGATCAACTCACCCTAGTGCTCCAGCTATCTTGCCATGACGAGATGGGGCCTCCATGCGGCATCAGAACCCAAGGGTACTTCTTGGTCTCGTCAAAATCACTTGGCCGGATCATGAATGAATGGATAAAAAGGCCATCAACTCCTTCATACCAAAACTCCGTGACCATTTCGGATGACAGTCCAAAGTTGAGCCCATGCTTGGTGGCAGATGAGACTGTCGTCACGGTGGTGGTGTCGTAGTCAATGAAGCCAGCATCCGATGCACTGACAATTTGCCAAAGACTGCTATCAATGTAGCTGTTGCTTGTGATTAATAGCTCACCCCATTTCCCCTGTTTCAGTGGGAAGAACGCATTCACGGAGCCTTCATTGAAGAAAGTGAGAGGCTTCTCGCCGTAATACAGCCTCTGATAAATTAGTGCATTGCGGCCATGTTTGGTGATTTGAATAATCATGGCATCATAACTGCCAGCGAATTCGAACCCATCGGGAGGGAATTTCTCCTCGGACTGTGTGTCCATAATGAGGGAGAAAACATCTACTGCAGTGAGGGATTCCACGGACGCGGTGTAGAGTCTCACATCTTGGATATCCTCCTCGCTAGCATATAAGAAAGCAATCGTCTTGTCATCCGGGGAGATTCTGATGTTGGCACTAATTCCAGAACCCTCACTGGTTACCCGCTCGATCATCTGCGGGATCTCTGTTGGAGGGTGGCTGAATGAGTTCAGCCGGATATAGTATGGGGTGGAAAACAAAGTCTGCTCGGGCCTCCATAACGAGGAATCCTTGGCAAGAAAGGCAATTCCTTCGTTTCCAATATCGTAGTTGTTGCTGGGAGTGCCATCATATACTCCTATAGGTGCTTCTAATCTCGGTGAGGGAACGAGATTGATGAGCGGTCCAGCAAACCTCCATGTTCCATCACGATGCAGCTCCAGTTTGTTGTACCAAAGGGAGTACCTCTGTCGTTTACGCAGGTCGTTCCACTAAATTGTCTGCGTTAGTTATGAATTCAATGTGTTTCATCAAAGAACACTTACCACTCTAACATTGCTTGTGTCAAAAACCCGGCCAGTTGACTTGGGCTTGTCCGCAACATCATTGAAAAGAGAGCCATCATCTCCAACCAAGCCCGCAACCACGAAAGCAATATCTCCGTCGGGCAGAAGCTTCAGTTTCAAGGTGGAAACAGGTGCAGGGATTTCCGCTGTGATATATGACCTTCCAGTGGATGTATAAGACACCACAACCTGCGTATGGCCGCTCTCCAGCGATCTGAGACCAATAATCTCATCGTTCGAGCCGGGAATCCAGAGGGCATCGTGAAACTTGTCATCATATGTAATCCGCTTCGAGAAGCCTGTTTCAATGTCGATGATCTTTAGCTCATTGAGCGTCTTGCTTTCCTTGAAGTCGTGCGTCGAGACGGTGTACAGAGCAAGAGTACCGTTCGCATTAGGCACCGCTGGGCTGCGCCTGGGGGCTCCGAGGAGGGCCTCTGCAGTCAACTTTTGAGAATGAACCATGGTGAATAATGTTTTGTTTTTTTGTTAATTATTTTTTTGTTAATCGATGCTCGGTGTAGACGTATGGTCACGCGACCCGCACTGAACTTCTGTTTTGGGGCTCTAGGGGTCTGGCATGAGCAGATGGGACATCTATGATGATGGCAATGTAGATGTAGATGTCCTACTAAATGGAATGGAATCAAAGCAGAAGTGGGGAGATGTTGAAGGATGAAGGAGCTTACGCAAGACGATGATGTTGCAAGACGAATGGATGGTACGTTAGCTTCGGTGTGCCTTGGACGCCTCGAATCCTCCCCAACAGCCCAAAAGTGCCTGAAACTCTGGGCGACCTCACATGCCAATTAAGGAAGTGTGGAGTCTTGCCACCTATTGGTGTAGGATATGTGATTGGTCTGTTGTCCTCCGTACAGAACTGAACCACCTTTAGCGCTCGAGTTAGTGGACTAGGACTGAGAAGTCCCCTGTAGAGGCGACGTCGTTAAGGCTTCAGTGGACGCAGGGCAAGTCGAAGTACCCAGTTCCCACCCACCCTCTGATTTCGACCACTCGCTTTATCGTGGAATGGATCCATTCATTTATACAGGTTGGTACGGCAAGTTTCATAGGTTAGGATTCACTATCACTATTCAACTACACCACTGCCACACTTAATCAACATCATCGCCATCATCGCCATCATCGCCACCATAAAGACATCATTTCGTCCAAACTCATTACCGTTCTCCGGAAACCCCTGTCATGAAGACATTCGAGCGATATATATATACATGCATGCTACAGCCCACCCGATTACCATCTCCCAAGAGTCGTGGCTGGCAAAACAAACTTGCCAAACCCTGCTATAATCATGCTCATAGTCATGATGAACACAATCATAATGCTATCCTCCTCTTTCAAAGTTCCAAAAGCATATGCCTTTACCATACTCAACAAAATACCTTATACCGTCATATTCAAGACTGTGCTGAAGGCGTCTCAGTCTTGGTTATATCAGATCGCAGCGCCAGAATCACACTCGTCAACTGATCAATTCGGTTATTCAATTCGGTAATCTGTACTTCAACCGAAGCCGGGGCATCACCACCATCATCCTCGTGGCTCTTCTGCATCGCAACAGACTTGATAATGGCACGGGGTGAGAGCAGCTTGGGGTGGCTAGCTCCAGTTCCAGGTCTTCCATGTCCCGCATCCGAGCCCCTGCGGCGTCTACCCTTGTTGCTGGGACCCTTGAAGCCATGATAGTCGTCGATTACATTTCCGCGCTTGATGTATTCGTACAGTTTGATAACGGCAACAATGGGTGTGTGGGTCACCTTGAGAAGCCAGATTCGCCCCGCACGGAACTTGTGTTCGCTCTTGATGATATAACGCCAGGGTCGGAAAATGACCAAGGCGATGAGGTTGAACGGCGGGTAAAAGTGCGTGAGCCTGTTGCTAGTGGATGCCTCCAGGACATAGACACTGTAAACGTAGAGATATTCCTCCTTGGCGTGGGTTATGACTCGCGAGAAACTGCTAGAGAGCATACCAGTCAGGGAGCCCATGAGTAAGAAGCTAGACAGAGTAACAAAGATGATCATCAAGGGTGGGCCGAAGATGGGGTCAATCTGATCCATGACTTCAAACCCTACACCGCTTGAGCCATAAAAGATCTTGGTCAGGATGTTCAGCATAGACATGAAGGTGAACTTGTCCCGACCGATCAGGGAAAATGTCGTCAAGAAGCCGAGGTAGACGACAACAATAAGCACCATGTACTTGAAGAAATCTTTGCCCATTTCCTTAAGACAAGGAATAAGAGTACCCCAGGAGGGGCTCAAGCTCAAGATGGAACAGATACGGGGCACCATGAAGAGAGCTTCTAGTGCCAGCACGTCAAACGCCAGATCATTGATATCCTGGTTGTCCTGGGTGAGTCCGTAGATACCTTGAAAATGGTCAGCAAATTCGCAACTACTCGGTTAATGCAATCAATACTCACGCAAAACGGCAAAAATGGAGCCAATCAGAATCATGATCATGTCGAATACGTTCCAAATATCTGTAGCATAAAAGATGGACCCAGCATCAATCCACTCGCTCAGCTCGTCATAAAAGTAGGCGGCAATCCAGATAAACAAGGCAATTTCCGGGACGGTGATGTGGCTTTCGTCCCTCACGAGAAGGACTGTGTAGTACAAAACCAAGAAGATTGCGAAGAATAGAATCTCCCAGCATTTGAGGTACTTGGGGACACGAAGTCTGGAATACGGGTCGGCGGTTCTAGGGTCATAGAAGTGGGGGTGTTTTGTAGAGTTGACAGCCAGAGAGTCCCAGAAACAGATATCACCGTTCCATATGCCGGAAATGATCTTCTGTACAACGTGCTGGCTGAGGAAGCGTTTGGCGTTGGCAATAGCAGCGATTTCCAGCGCATTCAGACCCTCAAATGCAACAGTGGGGTCACCCTCGTCTTCCTCGTCTTCCTCGGTAAGATTGGTCAGACGAGAGAGTGAAGTCAATAGCCTGGTCCTCTTGGCAGAGCTTCCCGCAGGTACAATGACTGATGAATGGCCATCGAAGCTCGCCAAGACACGAGGGATGAGAGGAGACCTCTCGCCAATCTCGGGATCAGGGTCATGATGATGCTCGTCGTCCTGTTCTTCAGCCTGAGAGGCAACCTTCTTTTGGTTGGGAATCTCGTAGAGACAGAGATCTACCGCCTCGCGCTCCGAACGGCGGGTGAGGTATCGCCATGCTACGATTTCACACGCATTAGATCTAGTTTCGCCGACACCATGGTTATCAGGACCGGCGCCGTAATGCCATTTGAGGGCCCTGTAGATGAGTGGTTAGTCATGACCCATAAAGAGATACGCCCAATGACCGAATGGGAGACAAGTGTGGCACTTAATATAGACTAATAATATATGAATAGCTCATCTAAATGATGCCTTACATGTCATCGGCGGGGAGAGGGGATGGCAAACTTACAAGAGAGCGTTGACAATGGCGGGATGGGAACAATTCTCATCCAAGTGATCAAGCAAGATGCGAAGACATGATCCAGCTGCGGTTGTGCGTAGCTGCTCAAATGTGCTAGGGATTTCGATGGCATCAACAAAATATCTGGGGCAGTAGTCGGTCAGTCAGCAACTGTTCAAATATTGGAACACCAACACAACGAGTCACGCGAGTTTTTCCCCGAAATTGTGAAAAGCCAGGGATCAAGTTGCAAGTTGCGATTGGGCGTTGTGGAACCACACATACTCAGAGAGGCCCTTAACAACACTGCGAAACGAATCCTCGGGTCCAATATCGGGAAGCTCAACGTAGTCGAAATGCGAGGGCACAGGACTGACGGAGCGCTCCCGCTGAGGCTTGAATTTGGCCTTGAAGGGCATCCTGCCTGCTCTTAGGTGTCTGCCAAAGCAAGGGTTACAGAGTTGGTTGGTTTCGGGGCGACAATAGCAATCAGGGTCAGAATGAAGGGAAGATAGAGGTGTAGGTGAAGGACCTGGTTTGTCTTTGTCCATGGTAGGAAAAAAGCTCGAGAGCTCCAAGGGCGAGCTTCTAGCCGTTGATAAGGGAGGCTTGGGGGAGCTGGTGCACGGATGGGGGAGGAGCTCTGGAACAGTAGCTAAACTAGTTGGGGTTAAGATTAGGTGGTAGTCGCGACAGCTGATGGTGGTGGTGCCTTCTGTCCTGAGGGTGGTGATGGGCTGCTGCCAGGCGCCAGGGTTGCCAGGGTTCAGCGTTTTTTTCGGTGAGGGGGAATGCCAATTGCTGGAAAGGCCTGGGAAGCACACTTGAACACTTCAGCCTTTTGATGGCCTGTGCATCGACAGGTGACTTGCCACGCTCGCTGGTTTATTCTTTATTAGGACGATTGCAGCGTCCAGCAGCCTCAAGCCCCAACATCTACCACTGAAAGTGTGTTCCTCGAATGGCGGGGCAAACGACCAGAATGGGATCCAATCCAATACGAGTCGATGCACAATTCTGCACAGCATCACTCCTACGGAGTATTTCCACAGCACTTCGGTGGCCAGCTGAACTCTGACAACCTACCTACTCATCAATCTGACGGTGAGTTTCAGTGACTAACTGATGCCTCAGTCATTGGCGACTCGACGCTGGACTAGGATTTGAAGCATGCATCAACGACTGTAATCTGACACCTCGGCGGCTCTATCGATTCGCCACAGCGGTTATCTGAAACCAGCAATTGCTTTTTGTTATCATGGGCCGTTGGAAATTGACCAGCCCATCATTTCTGATATCATCTGGTTTTTCACTGGCATTGATAGTGATGGTGAAGTTTGGATATAATTGGCGCCGTCTGCGGCATCATCTTCCGGCCAGTGTGCTGTGGAGATCAGCTAGAAATCGTATTGACGAGGTAAAGAACGATATCTATGCATTCATGTAGGAAAGAAGAATATTGCATGACCGCTTGCTAGTCCTATCAAGACTAAGGTAGGGTAGGGTTATTTGGTTCCTGGGAATTGTTCTTATTCCCATTTAGCTCCTTGTTTCTTTTAATTTCCATGGTCCATTTCCTCTCCATTTTCTCCATTATCCTCCAACTCTTAGTCTATGTCGTACAATTTATCCTCTGCCGACCATTGTTTCCCCCACATGTCATAGTCTGTCACATGCGACAGCTGTTCATGATATCATAACCTAACCTAGAGTCTCACGCTGTGCATCACTCCCCTGCAATAAACATCATGTTTAGTCAATACGAGTCTTAATTTCAAGGCTTGATAAAGTAAGCATCTGACTCCATAACTGGCCATCGCCGCCAATCGGGACACGTACCCGATGGTTTTCGTCAGTCAATGGATCCCATCATTGCCATTCATGGAATGCGTCTCCATCCTCAGTATCAAACCCATGCATCACAACCAGGATTGTTGTTACATTCCCTGCTATAATGTAACATATTAAAAAATCTTCGTTTTTGATGCTTGAATCGTCAATTGATCATTGTTAATTGGCCATCTCATGTTTCAATTTCCTCTTTTCTCACTCTACTTCATGCAGACTCAGCCTCAATCACCATCCTCGAGACTTGCGTAACCCCCACTAAGCCTCCAACTTCCTTCCAGCCAAACAATTGACGTCCAATTCATCCAAATTAAGCCTTTTCTGCTGACCAAATCCATTAACTCTATCTACACCAGACGAAAAAAGTGTGCTTTCTATTTTTATCATTCGTTTATTTGGTGTAGATGAATGCCGTTCAAGGTCCCTGCATCATGCAGCTCATGCGTCTAGGTTAGGTAGATGACGACAGGGTCGACGCGTCCCTTAATTAAGACGAAATCCTAGGATTGGCTGGTTGCTTTAAGAATCAACGACCAAGGCTAAAGGATGCTTAACCCATGGTCGAAATGGGCTTGAATGGTTCCGGATTCTGAGTTTAGAATTGAAACGTTGTAATTTTTTTTAAAACAAAATGGTGACAAGGCAGGCTTCTAGGTTGTAAAGCGCCATATTTAGAAATTATAGGCGAGGTGTAGGGACTCGCCCGTGAATTTATGCCCATACTGTTCAGTAATCTATCCATTCATCATGGTAATGACAAGTAGAAAACTTGGGCAATGTTTAGTAAACTTGAGAGAATATCCATCCATGAATGCTATCATTTCAAACAAATATCCCAATTGGCTTGCCGAATGCTCACCCGTAGACTCGGAGATGTGGGTCCGGAGGAGCATCAGCAAGTGCCGGAACCGAGAAACACGAGGCGGCCATTGCTGCAGAAAGAAACCTATCATAATTGGGCTATTCGAGATTGGACCCCCGAACAAGGTTGGGGGAGCCGAGTTATGCGTCCCGGCTCAACCCCCCACCGATGTCGAATAAGCCCTCTCTCTGGCGAAAAAGGATACTAACGGAATGAGCCTCTTTGTGACGACTCAAGGGCGTGCTAATGATTAGACAGAAATGATGTGAACACTCCAAAGACAGTAAATATATAATAGCTTATCGAAGATGTGCCATTATAGGACAAGTAAAATACTCGACAGGCTCGTCCCATTGTTGTTGAGTTGACGGCAAAAGTGAACATCCTTCTTGCTTAGACTTGAGTCTCTGCTAGACAAGACACAATGGCAACGATAACACCGACAATAACTTTGGGTCCAACTTTGACTTTTACTTCTGCAACGTCCTCAGTCACCTGTACAACTGCCGTTCCCGGAAAATATGGCTACGTCTCTCCCGATGCCTGCAACTCGAGATATCTATTTGAACCCAGCTTTCCGGGCAATCTTGCCTTTGCAGTGCTCTTCGGGCTGAGCACCATCATCCACTTAATTGAGGCCATTGCCTTCAAAAAGGCTCGTCATTATCACGACGAAGATTTCAGCGCCGTCTTGCTAACAGAAAGCTAGGGCTTCTGCTGGGTAATCATCATGGGAGGAGCATGGGAGACGGCAGCCTTTGCTCTTAGAACCCTCGGCGCCCATGACCAGCAGCAACTAGCATATGCCATTCTCGGACAGGTCCTCTTCCTCCTTGCTCCACTGTGTACAGTTACCTGCTTCTCCCTTTAATCAAGATCCTGCAGCTAACCGTCGGCTAGGGATCAACGCCTTTGTATATATGGCTGTCGCAAGAATGATCTATATGGGGCTTCCTGACAAGAAGATATGGGGCATCAGAGCAATCAAGTTGACTTTGCTATTTGTCTGGCTGGATATTGCTTGCTTCCTGGTTCAACTTAGTGGCGGCGCTTTGCTCTCGAACAACGACAACCCAGATCTCAGTCGTATCGGTATGAAGCTATACACGGCCGGCATAGGCGTCCAGTTGGGATTTATTATCATTTTCGGGTCAATGACTGTTTGGTTTTACCGCAAATACTACCTCGTTACGGGCGGCCACACTGGGCGCATGAAGTTCCTGATCTGGGCCCTACTAACTGTCTTGGTTCTTATCGTGGTAAGTCAAAAACAGAAAAGGAAAAAAAAACGCCGCAAGACCTGCATATAGACTATTGACACCAATTTTTTTTCGTTTGCAGATGCGCATCATTTACCGGTTGGTTGAATTCGGCCAAGGGGTGGATAGCAACAACCCGATCCTGTCCCACGAGGCCTATCCGTTTGGTCTCGACGCCTCTCCGATGGTCCTAGCTCTGACGATTATGAACTTGATGCATCCAGGCCTTGTGCTGCGTGGTCCCGACAGCGAGTTTCCCAAAGTCTCGCGTGCCGAGAAGAAAGCCATCAAGGCCGCCAAGAAGGAGGAGAAGAAGCAACGGAAAGCTGCCAAGAAGGCACGGAAGACTGACCAGGGCGGCGGCTATGTCGTCACCGAAGACATTGATCTTGAGACAAGGACGGGGCTGATGAGGCTTGGGAGTGATGAGGAAAGTCTGCGGCCCATGACGCACAACCGCCAATTTTCATATAATGCATAGTACTTGTAAGTGAAAATCTGGACCTAGGTTTGCAGTCATGTCCGAGACATTTTGCGTGTTTTTCTTTGTTGCGATTGTAAAGGATGGAAGGGATAAAGCAAGGGAGCCTTGGATAATGGTAGGCTTTGGGCATAAAGGAAAAAGCAAAGCGTGCATTGGACGTGTCTTGGATGGGTGGGATAAAAGGGGGGACAATGCGTGCATTATTTTGGTGGTGTGTTTGGGTGTTCCATGGTTGCACATGGGTGTGGGTGGTGCACAGCATGTTCTACTGGTAGGCATTTGTTACATGCCTACAGGAGATGAGCCAATGTGATGCAACAATGGTGGCATAATAATACCTGTAATAATGATGAATGCAAACAAAAACATGGGAGAAATGCACTTATCCCTTCACTTTTTATTTGTTTGTTCCGTAAAAGGGGTAAAACGTGTGTGTGTGTGTGTGTGTGCAACAACTGTGCACTGTAATGAATTGCAAGGATGGACGGATGTTAGGATGTGCGTGTGCGTGTGCGTGTGCGGCACTTGAGAGAGCGAGATGGGTGCATGCATGGATCGTCGTCCACTTGGACGCCACGGTTCATCGATCATAATGCACAATCCAAGCAATTGACCAACCACATTCAGGCACAAACAAGATTTGCTTCCGTATCCAGCAAAACGCACGGATCGTTATGCACGGCAAGGCAATTCCGGGACCTGGACTGCTGCGATGGCACCAGACCAGGGGGATGCATGCTTGACAAGTTGGGATAAGCAATACTAGTACATATAGTAACAGCAATAGCAAGGCTAAAGTTGTGCCGAGGGGGAAAGGAAAGGGAAAGAAAAGGAAATGGTGGAATCGTTATGTCATGGATGGGGGATGAGGAGGATGAGGAGGATGAGTGATGAGTGATGAGTGATGGGTCGGGTGGTGCATCGTCTTGACCCTAGTAAAGTAGCCCTTGGCACTAGCATTGGGATGGATTTTTGGAGTTGACCTCATTTTAATTCACGACCACCACCACTCAAGGGGGTACCAGTAGATACGTACTGGCTGGACTTTGTACACAACTGCTGTTGATACCCGCTGTACAGCCCGAGTACATACTCCGTAATCAAAAGGTATTCGGATAGGTACCAGTAATTAGAGACGAGGCTTTCGCTTCCCGTTGTTGTTTTCGTTTGTTTTACTCTGAAGAATCGATACTCGAATCCTCGCCGTCTCATCTCGTCTCGTAAGGAGGGGGTCATTTTTTCTTCTTATCAACACCAAAATTCGCCCATCACAGCCCGACTTTGCTTCTTGACTTGTTGACTGCTATACTAACATAGCAAGCCCGCGGCTGGTACCTGCATTGGTTCATCAGCACTACGCGTTGGAGCCGCAGTCCGTTCCTCGTCTCCTTCGCACTTACCCTCTGCTTTGCTCCGAGTGAGACTTGCTTGTATCCTAGCTTGGCAAGCAAGCAACCGCGGACGGGGCTCTTTCTTCCTCTCCCACTCCCACTCACACCCACACTCACACTCACACTCTTCTCACCCACCCTCACTTAGAGACAGCAACACAACACGGTGTAGGGTTACCTTGACCTGGACATTGGTCCTAGTTTTCGGCATCCTCAGTTGCGCTTTTCTCTTCTTTTGTTTCTCTTCTCTCCTCTTTCCCTTCGCTCTCTCTTCCCTTGCCCTAAACTACCCAGCTATCACTCCCCCTCACCCGCACCGCGGCCTCACTTACTCCTCCTCCTGGGCCGTTTCGTCGACCCTATTGTCACTCGTTTTTTTGTGTGTGTTTGTGTGCCTTTTTTTTTTTTTTTTTTTTTTTTAACGCGATTATGCTTCTTGGTGTTAGAATAGCCAGCTGCTTTCTTGGATACCCGAATTAATTAGAACTTTTCTTGGTCGAATCCACGTTCTCTCCTTAATTTGTATTTACGAATTACAAAACACCAACACCAACACCAACACCAACAACAACCTACATCTTCGAACGCAATGATGCCAAACGATTTCTCGCGATTACCGACGACTACCGCCCTTCTCGTCCTTTCGAGCCTTTCCCAACTCGTCGTTGGCCATTCGCTCCCCCGGGAGACAAAGACAGTCGCCTATCATGAACTGAATGTGGTGGATTACCCTCTCGTCGCTGCGACACCAGCCCCCATATCGCCATTCGAACTCGGACGTCGCGAATTCAACACCGTCTGTGGATATATCGGCGGGGACCCTGCCTTCCCGGCAACATGTTTAGCCGGCTCACACTGCGCTGTCGATCTCCACCACCAAGCTATAGGCTGCTGTCCTGACGGAGGACCTTGTACCAAGGGTATCTTTACCGGCTGCGTCGACTACAACAACCATACTCAGACGGTACTGGATCCATACGTTTATACGTGTACCGGGGCAGAGGTCTGCTATAAAAACAAATTCGACGGAGGATACTATCAATATGGCTGTGGAACAGCCTCGCAGTTGGCAACCATCGTCGCTACATCTGCCTTTGAACATTCATCCCTGGAGTTCAGCCGTATCGCCGTTGATTTGACGGCCACGCCAACCCCCTTGCCACACCGACGACAATTGGATCTCGACCTGCGACACTAGCCGATTCATCGGCTGCGACAGAATCTGGCTCGGCAACTTCGACCGGTACTGCCACTGGTACATCTGGTGCTGGTGCTGGTGGTGCAACTTCAAGTTCAACCTCTGACCCTTCGGCCCCAGACAAGGGCAAGAACTCAAAAAGTTCTGGGCCTATCGTTGGTGGTGTAGTTGGCGGCATCTCTGCATTGCTCGTCCTAGGAATGTTTGCATTCTGGTTCTGGCGACGTCGTCGACAATCCATGCCCAAGGCATACATCAAGTAAGGATATGATGATACCATTTTACAAGTTACTGTTACTGACCTGGTCCCTAGCCCATCTGCCGAAAAAGACAACGAATTGAGAAGTCACGCTTATGCTCAAGCCAACTTGGCAACCAATCCTCCACATGAGAACCATGAGAGGCCGCTTGACAATCTTACACATGATGCAAACACTATTGGTCTTGCCGTTCCTCTCGACACCGTCCGCTCCAGGCCATCAGATGAGATTCCTTTGACACACGGTGGTGAGAAACCACAGGGTGGTATGTCGCCGACATACGAAGCAGAGCCTTATCCTGGGCCCAGGAGAGCTGGCGGAGGGTCCTTCTGGTCACAAACCAGATCCTCAGCACGCAGTCGAGACCGATCATGGGTATAATGGGAGAATAAAAACAGAGCACACATTCACTCAACACAAGACGACCATGTTTCTATTGAATTTTTGTAATTTCGAATCCGACCTCCTACTTTGGAAAAACAAGGACATGAAGCAAATTCTCCTCGCGGAGCTAGCAAGCATTCTTTTTTCCCTAACGTCACTCACTTAACTTGAATACCTTTTTTGTCTCTCCTTTTGGCGAATAACTTGTTCAGTTTTTTTTTTACTCAGATAGTGTGTAACATGGCCTACTTGTTTACAAAAAAACTCACCCTCTTTTATTTTTTTGGTTTGAAAGAAGAACAAATTCGTGTATGTATTTTTGTTGTTGTGAATTAAGGGGGTTTTTGGGGAGGAGGGGATTTGGCTTTTTTTTAACAACAAAACCTGGATGGTGAACACTGCTTGTATGATATGCAGGTATACAGGCTACTGAGTTCGGAGCTGGTGGATTAATATATATATTTAAGCGAATGTGAATGACTTGGATGTTTTTATTCTGGTGTGGTTACTTTTTTGGTGATGAGTTTTTGAAGATCAGATATATATAGATAGGTATATATATATATATATGGCTAGGTAGTTTGAAGTTGGTAGTTTGTATGAAAGCGGCGATGCCCTGATTTGGCTTTTGACGAGTTTTGGGTGTTTATTTTGTTTCAATGTTTTGCTTCGATGTTTTGGGAGATTTGCCTCTCATCTGAGTTGCTCGCTGGCTAGGGAAGTAGGATAAGGTGAATGAAGTAGAACCGTGATCAAGGAATTTGTAGCCATATCTGTGTTGCAGTTCTTCATCGTTACATGAGTGAAATCCTGTAGGTGAAGTTTGGTCGTCTAACCCAACAGTTTTGAGTTACTCAATAGCATATATCTAACTTTACTCACCAATGACAACATATTGAGGGATTGCTCGTAAGCATGTCACTGCTCTTACCCAGGGGCTGACCATCGTTTGTTGGGCGGGATTGGTCCTGCTCATTTGCATTTCATGACCAGGGATCCGGGGTCTTCACTATCGCTTTATGAAGCCGTCTTCCTCTATGAACATTGATTTACCAATTACTTCACTAGGCCTTTGCCAAGAAGTTCGAATAAAGAGAGAGAGGTATGGGATTGAATGAATACCTATTTGAAGACAACTGCCGCGGAACGTATGAAATACTACCTCCATCCACCAGCCACACACACACACACACACACACCCTTCCCACCTCTTGAATGTCTCTAAAGAAGCAATTATCCTTCCCCAACAAGGCATCTTTTCTTGACCCCAGGCACGCTCTAGCGTAAACAATATTTA
Organism: Cladobotryum mycophilum; assembly: GCA_036429605.1. Lineage (NCBI taxonomy): Eukaryota > Fungi > Ascomycota > Sordariomycetes > Hypocreales > Hypocreaceae > Cladobotryum > Cladobotryum mycophilum. Next base: position 3,368,851 of record JAVFKD010000016.1, on the reverse strand, counting down.
AATTTCGACGGCGGATAAAACTGCAATGGACTAACTACCCCGTCCTTGGGATCTGCAACTATGCTGTTTAGGATGGGTGCTGCAGGCTGGCAGGACATGCATATCTTTTTTTTGCTTTTTTTAACTGTTGAGGACGATCGTGATCCTTCGGGAGACCTTACTTGGGCTTGGTAGAGAACACTGCCAGCCCATTGCTGTAGCAAGGACGGCACACGGCTATCGCTCCATGAAGTAGTAAGAAAGTTGATGCTAGATCGACAAGGCGGAAGTGGAGTTCTCCAAGAGGGTTTTCCTTTTCCGACCTCGAACACCGGAGAGGAGCGGAGAAAGCGGGAACAAATGAGTTTTTCTTTTTTCTCTCCCTTTTTTTCCTTTTGTTCGAATCCAAGAATCAGGTTAAGCACTCACCGAACTCTCCTCATGTCTTGATCCAAAAAGTGGAGGAGATTCCCCCTCCCCCTCTCCATCAGCCAGACGGATGATCCCCAACTTATCCCGTAGAATTCGGTGTACTAATGCACCAAGATCGCGGTCTGGATCTCAAGTGCTCCAAGCTTAGGTCCCAAGAAGCTCTGCCGACCGGTCAACTCCCCTCCCCCACCCATCAACCAACATCTCGCAAACTCATACCTGTTTTAGAAATGAGCGTAAACAACATCTTTGTTTGGATCGGTAATAGCCTAGAACGGTATCGTTCCGCTTCTGATATCGGCGGAGGGTAAAAACCGAGACAAGACCCTTTTCTTTGTTTGGCATCTCCGCCCTAGCCAGACTATTCCAAGAGACTATTCCAAGAATTCGTTAAGACATGTCTGATGAAGAAAAAAGCATCCCCCCTTCCACGGCGAAAATCTTTTGTGCGCGGTGGAAATTCCCGTGAAAAAAGTAGCCCACATGACATCACCTTTATGTACTTCGTATTGTAGTCCTCCTTTGCTGGCTAATGTTGTCTCCTTTTGTTTTCACACGCTCCTTGAGATTCCTCCCCAATATCTATGGGTATATGTGGGTTTAGATTGATTATACATGCTTACATGCTGACAAAGATACGAATCAAGAATCGGGCTCCGTGCTGCCCTCAATGGACCAGACTTTTATGGATGATTCGTCAAACACTCGGCCGTTGCATAGCTCATCATGCGTTTTATCTGCAGAGTCATCACCTCCTGAGGGATGGCCCCAGCCCCCGGAGCAAGTTGCTACTACTGAGCCACTAGAGTGGATGATGGTGCTCCCGATTGGCGAATCGTGAGCTTTCCAGGTCCAAGACGGCTCGACGACATCGTTTTGCGAACCAACGCCCTCCCATACCGCGACTGAGCCGTCTTGGGATCCCGCCCAGACTTCGAAGCCAGTCTCCCCTTGGAAGACATCGCAGTGGAGCCTCTGCTGCGTGTTTGACCTGCGTCCTTTTAACACGCTCAGTAGTTGACCTGTACCTCGGATGTCGTAGACCAGTAGCCCCTCAGCCTGACGCTCATTGATTACAAGATACCGTCCACACGGACTCCAGGCCGTCTGGACAATGCCTTGCCCGCCCAGACTAACTTGGAAGCCCGCTTCTGCGTTCGATATGGACCAGTGGGCAATGACTCGGTCGGTGCGGTGGAGATCATACAGTCCCATCCACCGCGTCCAAGTGCCCGCCGCAAGAACGGAACCGCCGTTGGCATCCCGGGGAGAAGCAGCCAATGCGGCGACGGTACCCTTCATGCCTACCCCGCCTCCCTTTAAGATGTGCCGTCTGGATGGTATCGTAGGAACGGTTAGGAGGGGCCCACCAGAGCCATGCTGAGACATGTCAAAATAATCCAGACGGTTCGCGGAACCGCACACAAAGTGAGTTCCGGGGTATTCCCACAGCAGTGACGCAGGAGTAATGTACTGCTCTGATTCCTTTTTGATGAGCTTATAAGAGGTCAGGGGAGCGGACCGGGCATCCTTGGGAAAGGCATGGTACACCTGTAGAGGATGGTCTCTACATCCCACCAGGAGCAACTGGGATGTTGGTTCGGCGAGCGAGAAGTAGGGCGCTGCAGCAACGACTTGGGTTGGCTCTGGAAGTTTGATACTTGCTTGTGGCTGCAGCGTTCGCGCTTCCCCTGCAGGCTGCAGAAGGTCTGCAGGAAGCACAAAAGAGGAGACGGTCTGGTCGGATGAAGTCGTAATGAGGGAAGTTCCGTCTGTAGTCCATTGAGCCGATGTATAGTATAGACGGCTATCGCTGGATGACGTGAGTTTGTTCTTTTGAGACTCGTCTTCATCATCATCATCATCATCATCATCATCATCATGTGACGGCAATTTAAGTCTGAGTTCCTTGTTGTCGGCACGAGCAGAACGCTGGGCGAGCAGGCGTATGGCTGGGCTTTGTTGCACGTCTTCAACTGGACGGCTCGCCCCCTCTTCAGGGGAACGAGCACTACTTTCCTCCCCTTGGATCATGTTTGGGATGGCGCGCTGTGACATGCATCCATCTGCTAATTTTTTTTGTTTATTCCGTCTTCAGCTTCGCACGCTTTTGGTTCATGCAGATCTCCTCTTGGCTTATTTGAATTGCGTGCTATAGCGTGTTATAGGGGTACCTATTGTGTGCCGGATGTCTGTGTAAAGTTTTTTCCTCCCTTTCTTTCTGCGTTTCCCAGAGTTTAGCACCCGGTGTAGGTAGATGGATGCTTACCAGGTACCTCTCTCTATTGGGCATGCACGCACAGGCTGTTGTCCATGCCATATAGGTATGTATACTCCGCATAGGCTGTGACCCCGGGGGTTCAAGATGGCCTCATAATCTTCCGATGAGAGGGAAGCGATGGTTGGATGGATGAGATGAACAACGGATCGAGACGGGTTTGGCGGGTCTTCTGGAAAATGGGAAAAAAGAATGGGCCCAAGCCCGAGCGAGCTCAAAGCCCAATTGTGCTGGCTCTGCAGGGACCAGTAATCGCTTTGCATCGACGTCATGGGGGATCAACTGGATCCATGGATGTTGCCTGGATGGGGAATCTTGGTCTGGAGCGATACGGGCGATTGTTATCACGGTCAAGTACCAAACATGTACTCTGCTAGCGAGTCACAGGCGACGAGTGACATGAATACGTGATGAAGATTACAGTACGCGTTTGCCTGGCCGCCCTTGGTTCTAGTGCCCTTGGACCGCTACAGGTGGGACATGCGGGCTGAAGGTGCGCCAAGCCCGCCTAAACCGTTACCACTAGGTTACCTCTAGGTGACCACTGTCCATGCTCCCCCCTCAAGTGCCTTTGGTGCTTGGGTGCCCTATGGCTCCCTAGCGGTGGTGCTCAAGGTTCCCCCAGCACCTCACTGGAGGAGCGCTAGCACCCCCATCCATGGATCCCTCCACCCTTTCACCCTCCAACCCTCCAACCATCCATTCTTACCTCACCTCACTCACTCACTTCACTTCACTTCACCTCCATCCCTCAAAACCCCATTCACGCCCCATGCCATTGTCCCGTCTCTTGTCTCATCCACGCTGCAACTTGACTCAAATCGCATTTCCTCAACAGATACAGACGGGCCTCGCAAATCTCGATCCCTTCCTCTCCATCTCTCTCTTACACATCATGAATTTAGCCTAGGCCCTGCTGCTATTGTGGCTCTTCCTCCCGGACCAGCCCGAGCGAGTTACTGGACTCCGCCCCGCCGTCATCAGCTTCTCTCGCCTCTCGCGTACCTTGATCAGGGCCCAACGCCATATCTACTTCTATCTATCATTTACGCATTTTCTGCATTCAGATCCTTTTTCGATTTCTTCTCGCATACTTGTCACCTTCGCCCGTGCACTTTTGACCGGTGCAACCTCCATCAAAGACTGCCTACCTACCTTCGTACATCACCTCTCCTCCTAGGACAGACAGCGCTCAGGAGCATATCATCGCCGCCATGGACGACGCCTCGCCCTTCAGCGCGGTGTGCGATGAGCTCAAAGCTCCCTCGTATATGGAGCTTGTGGTTTCCATGTCAGCTTTCCCCACAACGTTGAGGAGATGCCACCTGAACTCGCACTGACAGAAAGCTAGCATCATCTTGATCGGTCTTTTAATTTCCTACTTGCCTCAGCATTATCGCATCATTTCTCGAGGCACCGCCGAGGGCATTTCTCCCTACTTCGTCCTCCTCGGAACCACCTCCGCTACCGCTGGCTTTGCCAATATTCTCACCGTTTCTCCTTCTCGAAAGGCCATAGGATGTTGTAAAGAGTTGGAGACGTTTGAGTGTGTGGCCGGCCTGCTTGGAGTTGCCCAGCTTGGAACACAATGGTTGTGCTTTACCGCCATGTAGGTCAAACCCCAAACCCGATTTGTCTTGTTAATTCATGCTCACAATACCACAGTCTTGTCTTGTTCCTTATCTTTTTCCGCTACCAACAGGCCAATGTATCGCAGGAAGAGCTTGGTGGGGAGTCGCCTAAGTGGCAGATGGCCGCCACCGTTGGTCTTCTCTGCCTTCTTCACGGCCTCCTTGTCATTTTCCTCACCGGCGTCTTTGCCATTGCGATCCCCAATCAACTCAATTTCTGGGCCAACTTCCTTGGAGTCATGGCCGCTGCGCTCGCCGCTGTGCAATACATTCCTCAAATTTACATGACATACCGGCTGAAGCATGTCGGCAGTTTGAGCATCCCTATGATGTGCATTCAGACACCAGGCGGCTTGTTGTTCGCTGCGAGCCTCTTCGCGAGACTCGGCATGGAAGGGTGGAGCACGTGGGCCATTTACCTCCTGACTGCAGCCATGCAAGGCACCGTGCTGTTCTTGGGCATATATTTCGAGATTACCAGACGATCAGATGGCTACTCACACAGCTTTGTGAGCAGCGCACCACAGTCGCCTATCGAACAACATGCCGCCCCCCAGCGTCCCATCGCTCCTCGAACATACTCGGAAGGCTGGGAGCGCGGTCTTCCAGGGCCTTTCACGGGTCACCCGGAGCGATATGCCGAGACCGAAGAAGATTTGGATCACATTCAAGAGCGCGAGGAGCGTGCCATTGCCAGGGAGAATCAACCACTGCTGCGCCCAGGAGGCATCGGCAACCCGCACAAGAACTACTATTCGACACATGATTGATCTTACGTGGCTTTTATTGCAAGGCGTCTTGGAAGATAACCACGAGGGGCTTACTTTGCTTCGTACGTGGAATTCAGCATATGTATTATTGCTATGAGATAGAAGCACCCTCCAACCCTTTTTGGAAGAACAAGACGACACGCCCTGAGAGCGGCAGCAGGATGCCGCCAAAACTGTATACAGCTTGTCAGGATCGTACAAGCTTAGGAATGAGACTTGCTTGAAAGGAACAGTGCATTGTACTACATTTGAGAATTTACCTAGGGGAAGATGCAAACTATTTGGTATGATTGCGTGCTTAACGTGACTCATATATATGTGAACCTTCAACATCATCTTCAAGTAACAGACAGTATTCGAATTCTTAGTGAATCTATGCCATCTCCTTTCCAATTGCCTTGGCTCTATAAGTATTGGATACGCACAAACTATTACTAGATACTTAACCCAATAACTCATCTTGGTGTGCTGGAAATTGGTGGATAGTAAAGTTGCTTCTCTGCTATGCAAGCTTCGGTGCGAACTAAATACAGTCAAGGAGGTACGGTACCTTGGTGGCGCTGATAAAACCAATCTAGAGCTTGTCACATGCCCAAGATGGAAGCTCTTAAGAGCTCTCCAAGGGTCCAAACATACACATGAGACTTTAAAATACACGCCAGTCTAATCCGTATCTGGCAATTTCCCCGGACTTGTGATCTCTGTACAACGACCCACTCTTTGTAGCTTGACAAGGAGGATAGTATGCTAAGTGAAGCAATCATGTCTAAAAGTCCTTTGAGAAAATGGGAAATTTATAAAGAGGCTTAAAATTCTATTTGGACTTGAGATTAAACATTGCATGAGTTGAATTTTAAGATTGGCCGGAGTATATTGACTTTGGAACCTTTACTCTCTTGTACCATGGCCTTGAATCTTGTTGCTATGGGGTCTGTTTTTGGTGTGGCTAGTGTGTGTATTTGTACAGGCGGGTACCTACGTCAGCTCTCCCCGGCTCCCTTACACCCTCCGTCTGACCTGTGCACCCTCTTCTCCTCTTCTTCCTCCATCATCATCGTCGCAAACTATACCTGCAGTCATGAAGTTCTCACATGTTTCGCTTTTGGCCGCATGCGCGCCTGCCATCTCCGCTCGCTTTATTGAGCACCACGAACAGGATAATGTCGTCCTCAGCGGACCCAGCGATGAGAAGTTCCTCGTCGAGACGGCCCCTGGCAAGACTCAGTGGGTGACTGAAGAGGGAAAGTGGGAGCTACGTCGAGTATGTTGCAGTTCTCCCCATATGCACTTCCATAGCTATTAAACATTGCTGACCCTTTTCTCCTAGAATGGCCAGAACTTCATCGACATCACCAACCACCGCGACCTTACCGCGGAACGATCGCCGTCGGTGCCGAAACCGCCCCTTGTCACATACCCTAAGAAGTTGACCAGACAGGACAAGGTCCACGGGCTCTTTTCGTATCTTCGTAAGGAGAATATGGAGGAGAACCTTGGGCACCTGACCAGCTACTGGACCCGATACTATAACTCCGATTACGGTCTTCAGTCGTCACAGTGGATCTTGGACAAGGTCAATAGCATCATTAAAGAGGCTGGTGCCAATGAAACAGTCACGGCCAAGCACTTTGACCATCGCTGGAAGCAGAAGTCGGTCATTGCCACCATTCCTGGCCAGTCCAAGTCAACCATCGTCATCGGCGCCCACCAAGACTCGACAAATCTTTGGCTGCCCACTATCCTAGCTGCTCCCGGCGCCGATGATGATGGTAGTGGCACAGTCACTATCATGGAGGTCTTCCGGACCCTTCTCACGGATCGGGATATTATCGATGGCGGGGCGCAGAACACGATCGAGTTCCACTGGTACAGTGCTGAGGAGGCTGGCTTGCTCGGTAGCCAGGATATCTTTTCCTCCTATGCAAAGCAGAAACGTGATGTCAAGGCCATGTTGCAGCAAGACATGACTGGCTACATTCAGGGCACCCTCGACGCCGGCGAGCCAGAGAGCGTGGGTGTCATTACCGACTACGTCCACCAAGGTCTCACCGGGTTTATCAAGAAGATTATTGAAGGGGTAAGCTGATCCATAACGCTAACACTATTTGCCTGTCCCCGTATTAACAAAGCTTATAGTACTGTGATATCCCGTGGGTCGAGACCAAGTGTGGTTATGCCTGCTCTGATCATGCCTCTGCCTCCAAAGCTGGTTATGCCTCAGCCTTTGTCATCGAGTCTGCCTTTGAGACCGCTTCCAAGAAGATCCACACGACCGATGACCTCATGAAGTATCTATCATTTGACCACATGCTCCAGCATGCCAAGATGACTCTTGGCTTAGTTGTTGAGCTTGGCTATCACAGCTTCGTCAAGAATGAGAGAGAACAGCTGTAAGCTGATGTTGGAGATTTTTTTAAATCACTTATTGTTTATCTGGATATTTAGATTGTAAGCCCGTCTTGGCATAGTTGGTGAGCATATGGGAAGATTTACGCTAGAGTCTACGGATGTATGATGGCTGTAATGCTACATGATGTATTATACATGATAGATGCTGCAAGATCGCGAAATCTAGTTTTACTTCGAGCAATGAAGACATTTACCAGAACGAACAAACCTGGAGGAACGTCAAAAGACCAGAGGAAGGTCGGGAATGAAGAGACATGTGGAGGGTTCCGATAAATGATCTGAGCAGGCATTACGTTCTCATGACTGATTGCCCCGGTTCGAATCAGGGCCATGCCTGTGGACGAGAGCCCGAATGGGGGCGATCTGGTCTTCAATACTGAGGATTTCCATTGATGAGTAGAATTCTCTGTAACCTAATCAATCTTAGCCAATCTAATCCAAATCCAATCACAACTATTGAGTTCACGAACACATGGAAAAGGGGGCCTTTATTGTTTTGTTGCCTTGCGACAACCAATCTAAGCTAGCTATCTAAAAAGGGGGCTCCCATTATAATAAAGGGAGAAAGAAGTGAAAGTTGATTCATTGAAACAAGTGAGGTGCAAGAAAAGAAACCGTTTCCATCACGACATCCATATCCGTCATAAAGCGTGTGAGCGCATAAAGAAAGGAGCGTTGTCAAAGACAACAAAAGAGTGGTGTAGGAGAGAGAAAGAAAGCTATCAGAAAAAAGGGAAGGTCTTTTTTTCGAGTTTGTTTTATCTTTCAGGTTTTTTTGGGGTGTTTTGTTTTTATGTGTTGAGGGGAATTGAAGAAGAAGAAAACATGAGAGATGTTAAAAAAAGACAAGGAAAACAGTAAGGACAAATAGTAGAAAATGGTAGAGAGAGCCAAAAGAGGCCTTTTTGGTTGGGTTTTGTATTTTTTCCAGTTTTTTTTTTAATTCTTTTAAATTCTTTTTTTGTATGGGTTGGTGGAGTGTTGAATGGGAAAATGTTGCAAATTTGAAAACAAAGCTAACAAAGGGAATAGGGGATTCAGTAACTTGATGATATGTTTGGGGATAGTTGAATCATGGTGTTGGGACTTGATGGAATAAGGGAGAGAGGAGGAGTCAGAAAGACTGCCATCCAGGAAGACATTCAATCATCGTCTTCTCGACGTCGTCGTGTAATACCACGGATTCTGTCCAGCTCGAGCGCGACCTCTTGCTCTCCTCGCGGGAAGCCTGTGCGCTCCAGCCCGATTGGATGGTCATTCGCAGGTTGTCCGCCCGGGTGCTCTCGGGGCGGGATTCTCTGCCCGCTTCCCCGGACGCCCAGCGCCTCCAGGCGGGCTCTGACGGGGCGTCCAGTACGATGGGGATCTCCCGGGATGAGGTGGAGTATCTGGTGCCGCCCTCGCGGCCACCAGATCCGTATGAGCTGCGGTAGGGGCTCGAGCGTGGGTTGTAGACGCCGGAGCCGAGTCTCCAGCTGCTGCTAAAGGCCCTTCCTCCTCCTCGGGAATCCCTGTCGTAGTCGTAGGAATCCATCAGGGATGAAAACTGGTCCGAGTAAGGGCGGTTACCCCAGTCGTCCCCGTCTTCCCTGTTGTCCCAATCATCCCAGTCGACGTAGCGGGTGGATGAAGCGGCACGCTCTGGAGTTCGGCCCCAGCCCTCGACTCGATAGCGAGGCGTTGAGAGGGAACGGCCGTAGTCGCGCTCTCTCTCGTAGCGATAGGGGCTGTCGTAGGTGTAGTTGCCGTAGCGGGAGGTTGAGCGACCGCGAGAGTCACTGTCCCTCTCATAGCGATAGGGGCTGTCATGGGAATAGTCGCCATAACGAGAGGTTGAGCGACCACGAGAGTCGCTGTCTCTCTCGTAGAGATAGGGACTCTCATCGTCGTAGCCGCCGTAGCGAGAAGTTGAGCGACCACGATAGCCACTCATCTTTCCAAAAAAGAAAAAAAGGGGGGTTTGACTTTCTCAGGAGTCAGGGGGTAAGAGAGGTGCCGGAGCACTTGAAGAGTTTACCACCAAATAAATGGTCAAACTGTGGACTGAATGAAGGCCTTTTGAGAGAGCCAAAGGTGTTTTTGTATAAGTGATTTGAATAGAACGCTATGAATGTTGACGTGTGACTGTATGATTGTGGAATGTGGTGATGAGGAAACGGCCAAACTGCAAGATATTCAGAACTTCAACGTCGTTAAATACTATTCAGTATCAAATAAATGCCTTGGGAGAAACTGCTTCCTTCAGAAAGCCTTGTCTTGAAGCTGTTGTCTCCTGGTTGAGATGACGCAGTCTGCAAAAAGGCAACACGACACGGCCTCCTTTTGGGGGCCACTGATACGATGTTGGTTCAGTCCATTACCATCATGATGGGCGAGGACGAACATCAAAAGGCATATCCGAGCCGTCACTTGATTCCCAATTCCACTCTTTTTACAACTGCTGTTGGTAGTGTTTTGCTCTCTATCTCTCTCTATTGGGAGTTTGTCAAGGCAGCAAGGTCTCGTTTTGGGCCACCACCGGTCTCCATCCAGTGTTGGTTCTATTCCACCTTCACAACGACCGAGAAGAAAAAGTAAAGAGGTATAATCCAGCAAATCATTTGATGTTTGAATTCTACCTTGCGAAGCTGCTTTTGGTAGTATTGACTTCATATTTCGTGCCGGGCTTCCGTTTACTTTGAGGTTCGAGATTCGTGGATGGCGATTGATGTCAGTCAACCCTCCCTTTCAGTGCCATTACATTGTCTACCACCTTTGTCAAAACAGAGAAGGACGCGTACACTCATTCAATATGCTCGGCTTATCATTTTTTGCTTGTTGGTTCCCTTGTTAGTTTCTCATTTTCACATGTGCACTCTGCCTGAACGAGATGCTGTAAAGTTGAATATGCACTTGGTACAGCCTTGTGACAAAGTTGGTCTATATCATCAAGTCTGTCTCGCAAATGCAAATCAATTCAATTATCAATAGTAAAATGTTCTACAAACCAATTTTCACAGTCATCCATGTCGCTTCCGCAATGCTTGTGAAGTTGTGATGCCTCATAACCTTGATAGCTCCATACAATCAAAGAGTGGGTCCTTTGCACACTTAGATAATCGACTCTAATACACTGTGGCGTAGACTGGAATGGACCACACAGCCTCACGACAACTGCTGTTGGCTCTAAGGTTGTCATGTCTTGTCTTGAACCAACAACCAAATTCTAGTCACGTGGGCTTTGCGGTTGAAGAAAGGGGCCCCCTCTCATGTTTGGAGGCCCCCCTTATTCCCAGTTCCTAATCAAGCAACACTGTGGAAAAAGGGTGCTTCGAGCAACCACGGGGTGGTATGAGCAGCAACTTTCAGCTTTGCTTCTTTCTACATGAGGATTTCCTCGGCTCCATACCTCGGGCACTCTCAATGTCGATAACATGGATTTCGGGAATCCTTTGCCTCCCCAAAATACGATATTTATTATACAGTCCTACCTTTATCGCCTAACCTATCAAAAGGCTCAAAAGCTCAAAAGTGAAGCTCCCATCACCATGGATCAGCATGACGGCTCCGGGCAGCATGACCGTATAATTACGATGATGCGAACGGATAAATTTGTATGCTCCTTGGCAAATAAAGGTCCTAAACGTTTCCAAAAAGATTTGCGCGAACGTGTCGATAGTATCAAGAACGAAATTATGGACTTTGTGGCCAAGCATCGGGGAGGCAAGCCAGTAAAATTCCACTACGGCATTCACGGAGGCTACAGCTGCGCCTTTCGAGTCGAGTTTGAGGATGGTTGGGCAGCCTTGCGCGTTCCTCTTCCGGGGTACACTCCCTTCCCCGACGAGAAGACGCGAGCCGAGGCCAATATGATGCTGTATGTGGCGGAGAAAACAACAGTTCCTGTCCCCCGCGTGTACCATTGGGGGTATGCCTCTGATAACCCGACAGGCTTGGGCCCATTCATTATTATGGAATATTTCCCCAAAACGCGCCATCTTTCGGGAGACCTCCTAGATGACACCGAGCTGGATGCGAATGAGAGATTCATTACCAACTTGGGGCTTTCGGATGAGAAGCTCGAGCAGCATTTCTTGCCGATGGCTAGTATTCTTGTCCAGCTAGACAGACTGGAGATGCCAAAAATTGGCTCCTTAGTGCGTGAGAACGAATGGTGGGTCGTTGGCACTCGTCCTCTTCCAAAGAACATCTCTGATGTGGTCACAATGGGTGGATGCCCCGAATGTGTGCTGTCTCCAGAGGACAAGACATTCTCAACATCAACCGAGTACTATGCCTCAATAGCAGACCTACACATGGCGCACTTTGCTTTTCAGCACAACAATGCCGTCGTATCCGAAGACGATGCACGAGACAAGTACATGGCACGCCACCTATTCAGGCGGCTTAATAGTGACGGCTCAATCGAGCAGGCGCTCCACGATTTTGATACTGCCCGGTCACCTGAGAAGTTTAAGCTTGTATGCGATGACTTGACCCCATCCAATGTCCTCTTAGATGACACCGGCAACCTAGCTGCCGTTATTGACTGGGAATTCGCATACTTTGGACCTTCCTCCATGGCCTCTGCTGCCCCTTGGTGGTTGCTTCTTTGCTCGCCAGAGACGTGGGAGAAAGGCGACGGTCTGGAGGACTGGGTTGACAATTACTCAAGGGTCCTGAACATTTTCCTGAAAGCCGTAGAGCTTGAAGAGGCGAAACTGAGCGCTGCGCAGGACGCAGATAGCATTGTAGATGAGAAGCTGCGAGGCCTAAAGCTGAGCAAAGGTGAGGAACCTCTGTCGGTTAGGATGCGGCAAAGCTGGGAATCTGGTGCATTTTGGATATACTGGGCGGCTCGCCGCGGTTACGCCTTTGATTCCCCGTACTGGATGTTCCTGGACGAACGGTTCTTTGGCAGGGTCAAGCGGATGGGATACGAGAACAGGATGGATTTGCTGTCGGACGAAGAAAAGGCCATCATGGAGCAGGTGGTGAGGGACAAGGTGGAAGACAGCAAGGAGCCGCAGCTTTGGCGCTGGAGACCGGCGGATGCGCACCGGTATTTGACTCGCATAATCGGCAAGCCGCGTGTGTGAAAGATCTCAATGGATAAAGACAGACCTTTAGATAGCGACGTATGTGTATAGAATGATAAACAGATATCAAACTGGAGAGGCACTTCAGTTACGCATCGACTTTCATTGCGATTATAGACCTACCCTAAACTCGAACCATAGGAGCTCCGCATCCAAACCTGTCTAACCTTTCTAGGTCAAGTGTTGAGCTCCAGTGACAATTGAATAAAAATATGGGGGTCGTTGGGGAAGTTGGGGAGTCAGACAGGCAGCGGCATGGCTTGCGCTTGGTGGTTGATTGGCTAGAGATAGGGATAGATATTACTGGTTGAGTCACACATGGATGGTTGGTGTTGTGAAGACGGAAGCTACCTTCGTATCCTGGCTTGCCCTGGCTGGAAGGATATCTGTCACTACTACTCCTAATCTATTTTCAATTCTTCTTTTTCCATTGTTTTCTTCTTCTTCTTTGTCAATCGCAGCTCATCAGCTATAGAGTAGCTGCTTTATTTGAGGGAGTTTGGAGCTTCGATTCTGTCTTGCCGCTTCTGCTCAAGATACAACATTCCGCGGAACGATCGCCATCTCCGAGAGAGCAAGCAATGGCCATCACCAGCGCAGCCACACCTCCTCCCCTGAGGACCAGGCATCCGACCAAAACACTCCAGGGACTCAGTTACCAATCACACCGGTGGCAAGCCAGCCCATTGACATCGATGCGTGGACCATCTCGGCGTTGCAATCGCTAAGCATCTCTCCCATCGCCCGCGGGACGGGAACCCCACTAGCTATCCCCATTGACGAGCACGTCGCCCGCAAGGCCACCACCCCTAGCAAGCAAAATGCCAACACCGCTGTCACCTTTAAAGAAAAGGATTCCGCCGAGTCCCCGCCTCGCAGGCCACTTTCCCGACGGGATAGCCAGAAACACAGACAGGAACTGCTGAAGGGCAAGGAAGGCAGCCGGCAGCGCCGCCGATGGGAGAACGGTACAATCCGAACCTACTTATTCTTGCTAGGTTTTTCATCAGAGATCGCTGATTAAACGGGCTTTTTTCTCCTTTAAAACTATAGATCGTCTTATACACGTTCCTAATGTGCAACCCCCAGAGCCAATTGACTGGGAGGTCCACCCCACCCATCCCGTCCACCGCGTCCCCTACCAGCTCGCACAATTCTGGGACCGCGGGGTCCGACAGCGTGTGGAAGACAAGACCCTCTTGCTGCAAGCTGAGAGGAAGAGACAGCAGCTCAAGACCGGCAGCGCGACGGGCCTAGGCGTCGGCGAAGTCCCCCGAGATCTGCGAGAGACGACGAAGCGCAGCCCCGTGATTCGCAGCTGGGTCAAGATATTAGAAGAACCGGTGCGGCAGTTCCTCGTCAATGAGCACAGGCAGCGTATACAGGATGAGGAGTATGTGCAGGATGAAGATAGCGCCGCCGAGGACATGGACTCTGATGACGAAGAGATTGTCTTTGTGGGTAGGAATGGTGCGATGCGGGAGTTGCAGGAGAAGAAGCCGAGGTATAGAATGGCTCGAAGAGAGGTATCGCAACAAACCGTTGACTCGGGGGTTGTGTTTGACTCCTTTGGCGATGATGAGAGTGCTGCATTCAAGTGTGTTACCCCCTATCAAGACGACTGCTGAACTGGGCTAATTTGATGCAGACGCTGGCTTACACATAGCATTTCGGATTACTACGGCCTCGCATCTAGATCAGTCACTCTGCAGAGTACGTCACAGAGAGTGGTCTATGTTGGTCTAAAGCCGACAAATAAACCTCGAACGACATCTCAACTGGCACCACTACCGCGGCCCCTGTGGGAACTTTGCTAAATTCAGGGCTTTATCTTGATGACTTTGGGGGTGAGATTTCTTGACATTTATGGGCGAACGACTTTGAGATGTTGGATAGCTTTCTTGAACATAATTTCTTGCCTTGGGCTGTGATGAACATTCAAGAAAGCATATATACATGGTCATGAGCTATGAGATTATTTAATTGCCCTGTGATTGTACGTTTTTTATGTTTTCTAGAATGTTGCGTTTGGCTTAAAGAGACGGGAGACCATACCAAGGGACAGAGAGTCTGGGAATTATCAACTCCATTTGCGATCTAATCTCTCGCTGATCCTGCACATGACCCTTTCGCCACCAAGCAGTGCTGCGTATCGATCAACCCGTTCTTGAATTGTCGAGATAAGAAACTTAGCCAATCCTGACGGTCCAAACTCTTCAAAAAGTAATACTGAGATGACTTTGGCAGCCGTCACATTCATGCCAGCGCGCCGTAAAAGAAGGTCCCACGACGACTCCTCGATGGAAAGAAAACGCTTCAATGGCACGGCTTGGTGCGAATATTGGCACATGAGAGAGAGTATCCATTTTGCCAGTGTATGTTCTGCTCCGGGGACGAAGCATACATTCACATCTGTATCAAGCGCAGTAGTGAAGCGAACAAAATCTGCGTACGCGGCTGCGTCGGACGAATTCAGAGACGCCATGAACTCTCCCGCAGGATTAGTCTCAGATACCAGGACGATAAGCGTCTCGTACTTCTGGCTGACCTTTGCGATGCGTTCTCTTAGCGGAGCCTGGGCTTTGGATCCGGGGAGGGCACGTTGCCTGACTCTAAGAAGGTTGGTCACCACTATGCCGGCGCTGGATGAGAGCGAGACGTCAGCCTCATAGGATAGAATTGAGATGACCTCTCTTTGCTGGCCTGTGTTGGGTGACCAAGCCATGGTGTTGTATAGCGAGTAGTCCATATCAATCAGATTGCCAGAGGGCCACATGGTCTCCAGATGTGCAATGATGGATCTACCGAGACTCAACGATATGATAAACGTGCCCTTTTCTGCTGGAAGTTCTAATTTGGGCGCAATAGCTGGAACCTTTGGAGTCTCGACTTCACGTGGAGAAGCCTGTTCCTTGACCACTGTTGAAGAATGGTTCCGAGCTTGTGGTAAAGTGGTCACTGTGATCTTTCTACTAGGGGTTGATGCTGGACTATTAACCCGGGGTTTCTTCCCTCGCAGCTGCATGAAACCAGCTATCAGACTACTCGTTGCGCTCGTGTCCATGGACCTTGGCAGCAGGCTTGTTTCGATATCTATAGGCCGTTTTTTAACGGAGCGGATCAAGGTCGACCAATCTTGACTGGGAAAATAGTGTGATTTGCCTTCCTGCATTGAATCAGTCTGGTCAGTTATTAGTTCTTTTTGGTTCGTGGGTCGTGGAGAGGACGACGATTGTGTTTCGTCATCCGAAAGTTGTGTTGGATGCTCAATTTCCTCATCATGGGCGAGTTCTAGAATAGCCATATGTTGCCTGATCGACAGAAAGCTGGTATTACCCCACGTAGGCACCACATCCTCAAGAAGGTCTCGGGCTGATTCCATAAAGCATGGCAACTCCTCGGTGCCTACCGTACGACCGCTTTTCGGCGGAACTGGCGTCCACTTCAAACCCATTTCCGATTTAGTATCTTTAGGGATGATGGGAATACAAAACGCTGATCCCAGGGAATCTCTAAGCCAGCAGAGATGTGACTTTGCGGTTGAGCATCTCGTACTCCATTCTGGGGGTGGGATGTCAAAGTTGAGAATTGGAACTGAAATTCGCGAGATCGAATCGGATGGGTTGAGCCTCTCCTGATCTGCTAGATTATCCACATAAGAAGCACGATCATTCATTATTGCTGAGAATGCTTCCTCAAAGTATGATGACTCCTCTCCGTTTGGGGGATCAATTAGATGTTCGTCATTGGCCAACCGAGGGCAAACATTTGCCATAACATTTTCGTCACACAGCGCATCAGAGTTTGTCAGAACAACAGGGACATCTAGTCGCATATCTTGAAGATTCTGATACGAACTCCTTAAAATATCGGGGAGTCCTTGAGACGGCGATGATATTGGAAAGATTGGTGCAGCTGGCTCCGAGTCGAAACATCCGCGTTCGAGATTATTCTGCAGAATTCGAGCTTGCTCAGTTATAGGACTGTTAGGTTCGGATGTAAGATCAATGATATTGCCATCGTTCGATGGAACAAAAGGCAGTCCGTCCTCAGAGATGGGAGATATTGGAGGCGTGATTGACTCGGGGTAAGCACGATGTGCCTAAGGCGATTATTGATCAGCAATGATTTTGGTCTAGTTGATATTTGTCTTACTGGCTTAGGTTTTGTTGAATTGTAAAGATGCTGCTCCAGTTCTGTGGACCAGGTAGAAAGATGGACTTCTTCCTCAAGCGCAGAGGCCCCGTTTGGCGAGATGGGTCTTTCTCGGTCAACCTCTCTTTGTAAAAGTGACTGTAGTCTGCTTGAATGCGAAGGGAATGGTAGACCTTCATCTCTTTCAACTATTACCGAGCTCAAAGGAAGCCATTGATCAAACGGATTGCTAAATCTTTTTGCAGAAACCTCCTTGGAGTACTGCCGAGTATCAAACTCATGATTTGATCCGAGATCCAACGACTCGACAGGGATGAGAAGATCTTTGTAGATGTCAAGTCCGGCAATCAATGGTGGGTTCATGAGTGAGGGATCCTGTGGTAATGCCATGAACCTTTCCACCACGGCATCCCTGAAGTCGAAAGAATCTAGGATGACATTTGGCTGTGGGGGAGTAAAGACTCGCAATCCGGGCTGGTCAACCAATCGATCTTTGCCTGTTGGCTGTATAGCATCTTGAAGATATGGGATGCAAGCTTCAAAACAAAACGGTCTCCTTCGATGGTTTCTAAGGCATTTCTCTCGACGGCCGTACTCGTCTGCTGTCTCTGCATGTTCTATCAACCCGCTGCTTGTTGTTATCATGACCAGGGGGTAGCCTTTTGGGACTTTAGTGGTTAAGTTTGTAGGGAGGTATGAATAATAAACAATAATAAGGAATTAAGACTTGTATATCATATCGTGTGCGGTTTATGCGATGAAATGAATCTCAAGGATTTGCCGTGACTCGTGACTTGAGGTTGTCCGGTAGAACATGAGTAAGGAAGTCACGAACATGCCATGCTAGCTGAAGTCCCTTCCTTAAGCTCACTCCCAGTGGATGTTCTCACAGGTAAAATTTGCGCCATACTGATATTGGGTACGGCGTCTTGGGCATCTATAGATAACATGAGGATTTAGCAATTTTCCTTCATTTTATTGAAAACAGCCATACCATTTCCAGCTAGAAGTACTTGATCATCAAATTCACTCAGTCAGAGTTAAGTTAAGGCCACTCACTGCCTGGTTACAAATCCAGGGGATCCAACCTCTGATAGGGACTACACCCCACTAAGAGCACTATCAGTACCCCGCCAAAACTGCACTGCTAGCGGATTTAGTCCCCTGTTACTCCGGAGCTTACAGGTGCGAGCCCCTACGTAATATTACACGATCTGACAACTTCCCTGGTCTTCAACCCTCATGGAAGAGTCTCCTATGTAGCTCTCCCAGAGGGCCGCATCGTGACTTGAATCTTGCAACGCAGAGTTTTGAATTCGTCGCCCATTTAATCATGTCCTACATCGCCCCAATCCACAAGCCGACCAGCGTTCGCCATGCGCTGCGCATTAGGTTTCTGTCGCCCGATACGGAGGACCTCGTTATCGCGTAAGTTCCTCCTCCCACCAGCCGCGAGATCCCTCCTTTAGCGAACGAGCATTACTGATATGGATTTGCCATCGCAGAAAAGCAAACCGATTGGAGATATGGCGAGTTGACGAGGACGGTATGACCTGCCTTCACACCAAAGTCATTCATGGCACGATAGATATGCTCGAGAAGCTGGAACCGAAGGACTCCGACACAGACTTGCTCTTCGTCGGCACCGAACGGCTGCAATACTTTAGTCTTTCTTGGAACCCCGAGACGAACCAGCTAGATGCTACACAGCAAACGATAGAAGATGCGGCCGAATCATATATGCGTCACTCGCAAAGCCAAAACAAGTGCCTGGTTGATCCTACGGGTAGATTTATGGCCATGCACCTCTGGGAAGGCGTCATCAACGTTTTCCGTCTGGGCACGCGGAGGGGAAACACCACGAAACTCGATGTGCTAGGCCAAGTCCGCCTAACTGAGCTCTGGATGAAAACAAGTGCCTTTTTGCACAGCCGTACTGGTCACCCCAAGATAGCTTTCCTATACAAAAGCCAACTGGATCGAGAGGAAGCTCGGATAGCTGTTTATCGACTAACCAAGGACGACAAGGGCGGCGATGTCTCTGAGTTCGACCCAACTCGAGATAGGGAATTTGACGAAACTATTCCCGACCCCTACACGTCCATGCTAATTCCGGTCCCTGTGTATGAGGAGAAACGATATCACGTCCGCAACAAAGAAGGCGCCAAGGCTCACTTGGGAGGTCTTCTCGCAGTTGGAGAGACTCTCTTGACGTACTTTGACAGTCTGACATATGCCAGCGTCTGTTCTAGTCTTGCCGAACCGCGAATCTATCTTGCCTGGGCCGAGTATGATGGAACACATTACTTTCTCGCAGATGATTATGGCCGCCTGGATCTCCTGGAAATCATCACAACCAATGAACCAAGCGGCGTAGTAGTTACCGGGATGACTGTTACTCCAATCACGTTCGCAGATCCCGACCAGCTTACATCGCGTGCGTCGACTCTGGTCTATATGGATAACAATATGTTATTCCTTGGCTCGCATCACGGTGACTCTCAGTTGCTGCGTGTTGATATTGAAGCAAAAACAATGACTCTCCTCAAGGTCATGTCGAACAATGGACCAATCATGGATTTTGCCATCATGGATATCGGCAACAGGGAGGGTGATACTCAGTTTGGAAATAACTTCTCATCGGGACAGGCTAGAATTGTGGCGGGTTGTGGTGCCTACCAGGACGGAAGTCTACGTAGTATCCGCAGCGGCGTTGGTCTTGAAGACCGAGGTATCCTTGATGAAATCCAAGGTACAAGAGGGTTGTTTACACTGCGCTCCGAAGGCTCTGAGCTGGTTGATACCGTGATAATATCTTCCATTACTGGCACACGGGTCCTTCAATTCGAACCAGACAGTATCGAAGAAATTTACTCATTTCAGGGCATGGATCTTGAATCAGAAACATTATTGGTAACAGATTTGCCAAGCGGCCAGTTACTGCAAATAACACCACGGTCTGCGACGTTGTTGGATCCTGATAGCGGTGTTACTGTTTCTTCATGGCAGGCCTCGGAAGGAAGGACAATCATAGCAGCTTCTGCCAATAGTAAATGGGCACTGTTGTCCGTTGAAGGTTCGACGCTGGTCTCACTAAATCTGCTCGAGGGTCTGAGGGCCGTGATTCAAAACACTACACAAAACTCTGCCACTGGCCAATCAGATCAGATTTCATGTCTGCATGCGGCGCGGGAACCCCAAGATCTTGGCGTCATTGGTTGGTGGACCTCTGGAATGATATCTGTAGTAGATATGGCGACACTCAAGCCTCTTCACGGTGAATCTCTAAGACAGACCGACGATAGTGCTTCAGTTCCACGGGACGTCGCACTTGTTCAACTTCACCCAACTGATTTCTCTGGCCCCACATTATTAGTGGCTTTAGAAGATGGCAACGTTGTCACCTTCGACGTCTCTGTTAAAGGGTTCTCGATCTCGGGACGAAAAGCAGTAACGCTTGGGAGCAGCCCGGCAAGATTGCATGTCCTTCCTCAAGATGACGGCACTTGTAATGTATTCGCAACCACTGAGAATGCTAGCTTGATATACAGTGCTGAGGGTAGAATCGTCTACTCAGCGACAACAGCAGAGGATGCAACTTTTGTTGCAGCTTTCGATTCGGAGGCATTCCCAGATTCCATCGTTCTATCTACTGAGGAACATGTCAGAATATGCCACGTCGATAGAGAAAGACTTACTCACGTTAAGCCTTTGCCCATGAATGAGACCGTTCGACGGGTTGCCTATTCCTCAGGACTTAAAGCATTTGTGTTGGGCTGCGTTAAAAAGGAGCTCAAGGATAACGAAGAAGTGATTACCAGTACTGTCAGGCTCGTAGATGAGGTCATCTTCCAAGAACTAGGGCAGCCAATAACGCTTGATGGTTCAAACGAACTTGAGCTAGTTGAGTGCATCACTCGCGCAGAGCTCCCGGATAGCTACGGGAATTTGGCAGAAAGATTTATTGTCGGCACAAGCTTCATTGTGGATTCGGATACGAACGAGACAGGTGAAACTCGTGGCAGGATATTAATTCTAGGGGTAGACGAAAACCGGCAGCTGTATCAGATTGTATCCCACGAGCTGAAGGGTGTATGCCGTTGTTTGGGAATCATGGGCGAGTATATTGTTGCTGGGCTTTCTAAGACGGTCGTGGTTTACAAGTACACGGAGGAGACATCATCAACAGGTACCCTGCAAAAAGTAGTAGCGCACCGACCTGCATCTTTCCCGGTCGACTTGGACATCTACGACAACATTATAGGTGTGGGAGACCTCATGCAGTCATTGACATTACTCGAGTTTACCCCGTCGCAGAATGGCAGTAAAGCAAAACTCGAGGAGCAAGGGAGGCACTTTCAGCAGGGCTGGTCTACTTCAGTTTGCAACCTGGATGAGCTTAGATGGATACAAACAGACGCCCAAGGAAATCTTATTGTTCTTAAAAAAAACCTGGAAGCCCCAACTAAGTTTGAGGAGCGCACCCTGGAGGTGACGAGTTCCATCAATATTGGTGAACAGATCAATCGGACCCGGAAGCTGCAAGTTGCCACGGCTGAAAACGCCATTGTCTCGCCAAGGGCATTTTTAGGATCAGTGAGTCAAAATGCCAACATGCCGGAGTACATATCGAGACTAATTTTGCTATAGGTTGAGGGCACTCTATACCTTTACGGCGATATTGCACCAAAGTACCAGGATCTGCTGTTGAAATTCCAATCACGACTCCAAGAGTACATTTACACTGCTGGGAATTTATCCTTTGATTCTTGGCGAGCTTTCAAGAACCCGGCTGCAGAGAACGAGGGTCCTTGGCGATTTGTTGATGGTGAGTTTGTGGAGCGGTTCTTAGATCTAGACGAGGGCAAACAGGAGCTGGTATGTGAAGGACTTGGGCCGAGTGTAGAGGTTATGCGGAGCATGGTTGAGGAGCTTAGAAGGATACATTGAAATGGATGGGAAAAGGGAAAAAATGCCTGTTTCATTGTATAATATTGGGACATACAATGTGTATATGATGTGGAAGTAGGTGGTTGATATAGAAGATGATATTGTGTCGAGCTTCAATGGTCAAACAAAGCTTCAGCCTAAGAGATGATCTTATTAATTATTCCATAAATATGCTAATTATGTATCTTATTTAAGAAGTAATTGATACGGCATAGTAATTGGCATGTAATTGAAGGCATCATCATGTGCATCAGGCGATTGATTTGGTGATGCCGCGGGAGAGTCCGGGACAGCCTTAGTGTCCACCCCCGGCACACCCGTCTAACCAATCACAACCCACCAATTTCCGAGCTTTTTGGGCCAGAGTTCCTAATGCCTGAGGCCACCAAACATCCATCCAAAACTTTCGGCTAAGCAATTCGCTGGAAACCACTCTCGCAGCCCGGTCCTTGGAAAAGACCTCAATCCCCTTCAGTCAGTCGACGACTTGGACGCCAAACCCGACCAATCCTCCCTCGTCCTCCACCCCCCTCCTCTCTCCCCTCTATTCGAGCCGGACGAATTTTTCAACCTACCTACCCTACCAACCAAAGCACAATGGCACCTCTAGCGACTGCTTCCCGCCTGTGCCTGCGCTCGGCCTCGGTGGCCAAGCCTGCGGTTCGCGCGCTGAGCTCGACGGCCATGCGCCAGGGCGGCGGCAGCGGCGATGCCTCGTACACGAGCCCCTTCAAGGGCGGGGAGAGCAAAGGCAACAAGATCCCCGACTTTGGCAAATACGTGAGCACCGGCAGCGGGACGACCAACAAGCTGTTTTCGTACTTTATGGTGGGCACTATGGGCGCGATTACGGCTGCGGGAGCCAAGAGCACTGTTCAAGGTGGGTTTTATATAAATACTCTTGTGTGTGTGTGTGCTGTGCTGCGATGAAAGGTGGGGGGTTGGAAATTTATACTTGGGAATTGAGCAATTGGGGCGATGCGAATTGGAGCTTTTTGGGTTGAAGGGATTATGGGAACAATTTGGTGCCAAGTTGAAATGAGGAATTGATGCTGACAGGTTGGGACTTGTAGAGTTCTTGGTCAACATGTCTGCTTCTGCCGACGTTTTGGCCATGGCCAAGGTTGAGGTTGACCTGAACACCATCCCCGAGGGCAAGAACGTAAGTCGCAGATCTTGTATACATGCATTGAAACCATGACAATGCCCTAACCTGGAGAAAACAAAAAAAACAGGTCATCATCAAGTGGCGAGGCAAGCCCGTCTTCATCCGACACCGAACCGCCGACGAGATCGACCAGGCCAACAAGGTCAACATCTCTTCCCTAAGAGACCCCCAGTCCGATGACGACCGTGTCAAGCGTCCCGAGTGGTTGGTCATGTTGGGTACGTTTTCTTCTTCTTCTAACACGCCTTTCGCTCTACGTACTTCCAAAAAGTACTGACTTGTTTCCCCCCTTTTTTCTTTTCAGGTGTCTGCACGCATCTTGGTTGTGTCCCCATCGGCGAGGCCGGTGACTTTGGCGGTTGGTTCTGCCCCTGCCACGGCTCCCACTACGACATCTCTGGCCGGATACGAAAGGGCCCTGCTCCCCTCAACCTCGAGATCCCCGCGTACGACTTCCCCGAGGACGACAAGCTGATCATTGGTTAAAAAAAAACGAAACGAAAAAACCATCTTCTTTTCTTTTTTTTTGTTGGGGTGTAGGGATCGAAGGGGGTTCCAATGGAGGGGAGGGGAATGATGATGAATTATACAAACGGGGTGTAAGAGTAAACTCGACAAAAACGGAATACAATAGATTCTGGAATGGAGGCACTTCGTGATGAATGACTGGATGGGAGGAGGAGGGGGGGGTTGCGCGAGCCCGGGAGGTGGAGTGGAGAAATGTGTCCTCACAAGGTAAAAAGGGGACGCATAACTCTCTGTTTCTTAGACGTGAGCTATACGCAGCACTGTATAAATAAACGTCACTATGAAATACGGTTCATCCACTAACGTGGATCTTCAAAAATTGGGCTGCTAGGTCAGCCAAAGGAAGAGAGGATGATTTGGTTCGTTAGTGAGAAGGCTGATTTCATAGACTGTCGGATTTCCTTCAACAGCTCTCAGTGCAAGCATGGAATTTCAAATCTCTTTTTCTAACATGGGGTTCTCATCAGCTATTAGGAGAAGACATTATAAACCAAATCGTTAATTTCTTTTGTCTATATCACTGGCCCCCCCTCTCGCCTCAATCTCGAGAGACTTTTTTCTTTCATCAATGTCCATGTCCATCATCCTCCGCTTGCTCCACGGGGTCCAACTTGATCAGGGTATCGATACGCATGATGCTGATGCAAGCCTCAACGGCACTCTTCAACTGCCGCACCTTGCTTATGCTAGGCTCTAAAACACCGAGCTTGATCTCATCAACGACCTTGCCGCGGCTGAGGTCAAGACCGTAGTTCTTGTAGCTCTTCTTCTTGGCAAGAGACTTCTCATCCTCGTTGGCGTCGCCCTCCTGCACACGTTGAGAGAGAGCGTGTCTGGATCGCAGCTGGGCGACGAGTTCTGCGGCATCCTTGGCGGCGTTGACGGCCAAGGTCTTGGGGATGACGAGGAGAGATTGAGCAAATTCACCAATGGCGAGCTGCTCACGGGATCCGACAGTACCGGCGAATTCCTCAAGGTAAATGTGGAGAGCGGTCTCAACGGCACCACCGCCGGGGACGATGCTGCCACTTTCCAAGGTTCGCTTGACTGCGCAAAGGGAGTCGTGAACAGAGCGCTCCATCTCATCTAGTGAGTAATCATTGGGGCCTCGGAGGATAACAGAGGCAGAAGAGTGAGCCTTGGTTCCCTTGATGAGGATGCACTCATCGTCAGAGATGCGCTCCTGAACAACCTCCTCGGCGTAACCCAGATATGAGGGATCAAACTTTTCGTCACCGTTGAGGTCAGAGAGGGTGCTTAATAGGGTACCACCAGTGGCCCTAGCAATACGTCTCAAGTCCTCCTTCTTGCATCTCCTGACACCCATGGCGCCACGCTCAACGAACATTTTCAGTACCATGTCATCAATACCCTTAGTCGTGAGAACGACGTTGGCACCAGCCTTGAGAATCATCTCGACTTTCTCGATCATCATGCCGGACTCTCGGGCACGGATTTCCTCGAGCTGTTGAGGGTCATCAACAAGAATCTGAACACCAAGCTTCATCTTCTCCTTTTGCAGGTTCATGTCCAAGATGGCGATCTTTGCATCCTGAATACGAGTCGGCATGGCTTGGGAGGCGACGGTGCAGTTCAAAGCGTAACCCTTGACAAGAACTGACTCAAGACTGCTCTTGCCGTGAGCCTTGAGAATGTTGACGGCCTTGACGGGGTATTTAGTCTCATTCCTGTTGTTGGTAGTCTTGACAGCCTGGATAGCATCGACGACCAGGTCGGCGAAGAAGTCGGAGTCGGCACCGATAATCTTGCTAGACATGGAGGTCTTGGCAATGCTTATCAGAGAGTCTCTGCCCAGGTTCTCAACCTTGATGCTGACATTCTCGTTGAGGTACTTGATAGCTTCTCGGAGGGCAAGTCGGTAACCGGTGATGATGGTGGTAGGGTGGATGCGGTTCTTCATCAGCTCGTTGCCCCTTCGTAGAAGTTCGGCAGCAATGAGAACAACTGATGTTGTGCCATCACCGACCTCCTTATCCTGCTGTTGGGCCAAATCGACCAAGATCTTTCCGGCGGGGTCCTCGACATCGAGAAGGCTAAGAATGGTAGCACCGTCGTTTGTTACCGTGACATCCTATAAGCAAGAAAAAATATGTTGTGAGCGTGGTGTCGTCTCATGGGTAATGGGCACCTTTGGAGGGGTAGGGGCATGCATAGAGATGGTTCATCGTGGGGCTGTCGGTGTACTCACGCCAATGTCGTCGACCATCATCTTATCGAGGCCACTGGGGCCGAAGGAGCTCTTTACTACATTTGCAATTGCTTGGGTAGCAAGGACTACATCAATGTGTTAGCAAGCTGCGTATTTGTCACCCAAGCAAGAGACGCACCATTTTGGTCCCGAATATCTGATCCTGAAATCTTCTGGCCGCCAAGGAAGAGGGTGCCATTTCGGGGTTGCTCGAACAAGGACGCCATGGCTGCAGTAACTTTTCAAAGGACGCCCAGCAGTATCTGCAATCTGGCGTATAGGGAGAAGAAAAAGAAGGGGGAAAGTTGACGTAGCAAAAAAGAGGTTCTGCGTTGCGTACAAACAGCAACCCTGGCTCACCCAAAGCTGCGAAGCTCAATATGGCGTCTGCCTCTGTCCCGCTGCCCCTCGACTTTTTTGTCGGAAGCACACATTGTTCCAGTTCCGGGGGGCAGTTGTTACTATCGGCTCAGTGTCGCACAGGTGCCATGGCGCTCTGACAGTGCCTGAAGCCCCTAAATCAATAGTGATCAAAGCCTCTGATTGGACAGCGCACAGCATATCTGGCACACTAGGAGCGACCCAAATTTTGTACCCTCAATCATTGCCCCTCCTTTTCAAACGGCAAGTGACGGCGGGGCAGCTCCAACTACTCTACTCTTTTTGACAGCCAGCCTCTCTCTCTCTAGACTCTGTCTCTCTCTATCTGACTCCTTTTGTTGACTTGGCCGTTTGACTCGAAGCCCTTTGGGTGACTCACGCTTCTCGCCGTCTTCATACATAGGAGAGCTTGTGAAATTCTGTTGAAAAACAGTTTCCAAGTCCATTTTACTTTATTTTCTTTTTTTATTATACCCAACTTGTTAATCTACCTACGAGAAGCCGCCCACCATGTCCGAGCCCGCTGCAGAACCCTCCAAGAGCGCCTTAAAAAGGCTGAGAAGCAGGCCAAATTGGCTGCTGAAAAGGCTGCCAAGGCTGCAAAGCAAGCTGCTCTCCCTGTTGTTGGCGGCAAAAAGACAGACGACATTATCGGAATTACTGTCTCCAAGGCAGAGAACTTTCCAGCATGGTATCAGGAGGTTGTGCTCAAGTCCGAGATGGTTGAGTACTATACCGAGATTTCTGGCTTCTTCGTTCTTCGCCCTCTTTCCATGCACGTCTGGAGCACAATACGCGCATGGTTCCAGTCACGCATTGAGGAACTCGGTGTCGAGGAGGCCAGCTTCCCTCTGTTCTTGTCCTCCAAGTCTCTTGAGAAGGAGAAGGACCATGTCGACGGTTTTGCCCCTGAATTGGCCTGGGTTACCAAGGCGTATGTATACTTGATTGCAATCCGACAATCGCAGAATATACTAATTCGTCTGTAGTGGTGATAAGGATCTCGAAGTGCCCGTCGCGATTCGTCCCACCTCCGAAGCTGTCATGTACCCCTACTACGCCAAGTGGATTCGCAGTCACCGAGACCTTCCCCTTCGATTGAACCAATGGAACTCAGTCGTTAGATGGGAGGCTAAGCAGACTACCCCATTCCTCCGAACAAGAGAATTCCTCTGGCAGGAGGGCCACACTGCTCACTTGACCGAGGAGCTCGCCGGTGAGGAAGTTCTGCAAATTCTAGAGTACTATGCTGGCGTTTACGAGGAGCTTCTTGCTGTCCCCGTCGTTCGAGGAAGAAAGACTGAGAATGAGAAATTCGCCGGTGGTTACTACACCACTACCGTGGAGGGTTATATCCCATCCAACGGCCGTGGTATTCAGGGTGGTACCTCTCACTGCCTGGGACAGAACTTCAGCAAGATGTTCGACATCACTGTCGAAGACCCCAACAACAAGGGTTCTCATATTCACGTCTGGCAAAACTCTTGGGGTCTGTCTACCCGTGTCATTGGTGTCATGGTCATGGTTCATGGTGATGACAAGGGTCTTGTTCTTCCTCCCAGAGTCGCCAAGATTCAGGTTGTCCTGATCCCTGTCGGCATTAACAAGAGCACCACTCCCGAGGACAGGAAGAAGCACGAAGAACAACTTAATGGAATTCGGGATACCCTGAAGAAGGCCGGCATTCGCACCGAAGCTGACTGGAGAGAGGGTTACACTCCTGCCTGGAAGTTCAACGACTGGGAACTGAAGGGTGTTCCTCTCCGACTTGAGTTTGGTCCTAAGGACGCGGCAAAGGAAGTTGTCAGCTATGCTCGCAGAGATACCGGCGAGAAGGGCACCATTCCCCTTGCCGACATCACCACCCAGGTCCCCGAGCTTCTCGAGACTATCCAGAAGGACATGTACACCAAGGCCGAAACATCCTTCCGAGAGCACCGTCTCCAAATCACCAAGTGGGAGGACGTTCTCCCTGCTCTCGACAACAAGAACGTTGTTCTCATTCCCTTCTGTGGCGACGGCAAGTGCGAGGACCGCATCAAGGAGCTCACCACCCGTGTCGACGACCAGCCTGATGTCCCTGAGGGCCAGAAGCCTCCCTCCATGGGTATGAAGTCTCTTTGCATCCCCTTCGAGCAGCCTGAGGGCATTGTTGTTGGTGAGACCAAGTGTCTCAACCCCGAGTGTGAGCGCAAGGCGGCGAACTGGACCATGTTTGGACGAAGCTACTAAAAAAAATAGAGAAAGCTAAAGATAAAAGATGGAAGATGGTTGGAGTTTGTATGTAAAGGATAGTTTCTGTGCTCTGCTGGGATTTGACATTTTGACTTGATGTTCACAAGAGAGCGAGAAAGTACGAATCAAATGCGTTATGACAACATGCTTTCATGGTCTTGTATACTTTGCTGTATGCATGGTGTGTTCTAGTTCTATGAAATGAAGTCCAGGCATTCAGATCTCGCCGTGCTATGCTTTATTCCAAAAAAAAAAAAAAAAGTGCTCAACACCACACATACTTCTCGTTAGCCACCCATTCTACATCATCGACGGAGCCTTCGCCGAACCAATTTATGCTAGCAATGTTGGAATCTTCTCTAACAACAAACCTGGCATCTAGGCCCTGCGTCTGTTCAACCAGCCGTCTCACTCTCTCGCTTGGATTCCACATCTGAATCTTGGTGATGTGCCAGTCTCTGGCCTCATTCCGAGCAACACCCAGAATGCTATTAATAGCGCTCGACAAGTCTTCATCGGAAATACTCGCATCTTCGACGACAAACCTGATGAAGCTCAAGATGTTGTTCTCGGGCTTCTCTACGCCACCGTAGTAGTTCCGCACCCAGAGCGCCCAGACGCGAGTGTTGGGAGGAGAGGCGGGGGGCGTGTACACCGCACCGCGAACGGTGGGCTTGCGTCCAAATGCCAGGTTGCAGATAAAATCCTCGCGGCGAAACTGCCAGAGAAAAGTATCCAGGTCGGGACAAACGGCGACGCGAATTTTAGATGCATCTTCCGCGCTAGGCGCTTCCAATTCCCTGCGCAGAAGCCGCTCGTCAACCTCGGCTAGTGCTGGCAGGTCATCGTCGCGTACGATCTTGACAGAGTCATGAGTCGTGATGGCCTCCTCCGCTTCCCTGGCAGCAGCAGGGAACTCGAGATGCGTGTTGCCCATGGGGATCCATCCGGCTTTCGCGTAAAATTTCTTCCCAATATCGGAAAATAGAACGGAGCAGACGGCCTCGCCGGACTCCTGCTGGAGCCTAGCCAAGCGATCTCGCAAAAGGGCCATCATCTTGCCGGCATAGCCCCTGCCCCGAAATTCCTCATAGGTGAAGACGCTGGCCACGCCATGGGCCCAGACGTCCCTGACGATGCCATCCTTGCCCCTGGCGATGGCTCGCTTGCGGAGCGTTTCGCACGAGGCCAATACGGGTCTGTCGACGGCAGATGATGTTGACACAGAGTCAGTGCCAGTGCCAGCGTCAGTGTCAGTGTCAGTTAGGATCCAGTTCGTGATACCGCCGTGCCGAGCCAGTGGTATGGTGAGCAAGTAAGCTTCCCTGTCGAGGTAGCCCTGGAGAGTCAAGCCGTGTCCCCACTCTGGATAGCTGTAAGACCAAGTGCGAGCTCGTTCGTCCGGCGTAGGATTGGTGAGAACGATGGCTGGGGACGAAGGGCTTGGGAGGCTCAACTTTGAAGACATGTTTGCTTGCTTTTTTGTCTCTTCTTTGCTTTTCCTTGCAAGTAGCTTTGTTGACCTTTTCAGGGTCCTTCTCAGAAAGGAAAATATCACGACAGGTCTTAGAGCGTTGGTCTGAGACAGATCGTGTACTAGTCGTGGTTGTGGTGGTGAGATCCACTTATGTTGTTTGTTTTTTTGTTCCCTGTTGCGTGCTGTGCCGTGTGGGAAAGATTTTTCTTCTCCTTTTTTTTTTCTTTCCTTCCTGGTTTTAATCGTGCAGATGACACAATCTCACAACTGCAGGTAGAGTCCTTTTTTCGTGTCAAAGAGCTCAAATGCCGCACCTTCGAGATGGAGTGAAAGGTCGTCCTTTTTAACGTTGAGGCTCCCCTCCTCCCCATCACAGTCACTCGGCGAGAGGATTCCGGAAGCTGCCGATAGGCTATTGTTCATTTGGAGAGATGATCGTGGGATCGTACTTGTACATCTTCCAATCACAGGCCAAACTATCAGGGAGGGTGATTATTAGCTCAAAGATCCCAAGCGGGCACCGGGTGGGTTCCGGCTCTATGATGGACAAATTTGAACAAAATGCGACTCATTATAGTACGCGTTCATGGACACCACCATCACGGCGGTGCCAAGTAATAACATATAATAGCCCGGATGTGATGGCTTCCGATGCGGGAGAAATTGTCATGTAGGAGTTTGCACGGAGTACTCCGAACCGCAGTCATACATCCACGTAAGTTGTAATATGACGGCGTGCTTAGGTTGTATAAACGCAACCTGAACAAGCATTTTTCTGCCGTTGAATGTCGCTCCGGAATGGCGCTGCAGTGGAATGATAATTTCGGGACACACACACACTCGCATTCTCTCGTATTCTGTCTTTGGCCCACGAATAACGTTTGAAGATGGCGCCCTTCCATTACAAGTAATTTGCGTTATGCTGCTTGTAGAGGCAAAAGAGGCAACGCTGAGCGGGCCCGACGAGCCGTTGGATTCGTTGCTATGCAGGTAGCTTGCCGCTTATTTCCCAGGCGCTGACGTTTTTTGACTGAGGAAAAAATAAGGGTCCAACTGGGATAGGGGAATAGTATCAAAGCGCATCACGGGATGGCAACTCTTCAGCATTCATGTCTCAACAACCGGACATGCCGATGAGATCCAGGCGGAGAATCATTTATACTATATCTGCCGAGGATGCACTACTGATCCGCTAAGTCGCCAATGATGTGCATCTTCAGCTACTTTTCAGTTGATGAGTTGCGGAGGCTTTGCTGGGGCCTCTGTGTTACAAGACATTAGTAGATCGGGGGTGGCAACGAACTATCGCCGGTTCATGGGCAGTCGACGAAAATGCCTCTATGACGGCTAGATCAAATAGGTGTTTGTCTTCTTGAGCTGGCAGCTATCATTTGCTGCAGAAGTCGAGCACGTTGGTAGAAGACTGTGCTGCAGTTTTCGGCAGTACTACCTCAACCGTAAGGAAGTCATTTTGACTCTTGTTTTTTTCCCCCTTCTTCTTCTTTCTCTTGATCATTTTGCACTGGATCTAAGGTTATGCTTGGCGTCCCACAATGCACCCGAACTCGAATCGCCACTAGCAATATGAACTGGTCACACAGGGTCTGGAGTTTTGGTTCCAATAGACTGTTGGAGGGTTGACGGCCATTTCCAAAATCTAGAGTCTCGGCCGGCAAAGGGCGCGACTCTGAAACCGATGGGAGGTGTGGGACAACCTATTGCTCTCAAGGACCTTAGTTCTTAAAGTGGTCCACCTATAGGAGGGGAACTAGAACGGCCATTCGGAGAAGATGCAGAGAGTCAATGCGTGACTCCTTACGTCAAGACGCCCGCGATCGTTTGTATTTGCGACGTAGTAGAAGGAGGGTCAACCGTAGTAAAGACAACTTGATTGATGGAAAGTACCGATGCAACACAAGGTCGTCTCAGTGGGGAGGTTTAGGTATTATTCCAAACCACTAGATGCCGCTGGACTTAAACGTGGGGTGGCTGCTTACCGGCAGCAGAGACCCTGATCTTCGTGGGTTCCGAAGAAGAAGCAGGATCTTCGGATGCGAGACGGACGGCAGCCATTGCAACGCTAGATATGCGATGTCGTCCCTTATACAAGCCCATGTCCGCCGTTGGTCGCACGACTCTTCTTTCCTCGAGATTCTGCGTAACGTTCGATATTCGACCCCCTTTGTATAGCCTAATCGCCTTCCCTATTCCAATGGAGAAAAAAGGTCATACTTCAGTAGCAGCGACTAGGGTCCATGCAAGGTGTGTTGGCGATTCGTGTCAAGCAGGGCTTTTTAATAGCGGCATAGGCTGACATGTACGGTCAATAAGCAACCCAGAAAAGCCCTTTATAACGAGCTTCTCTTTGACCAAAAGGCCGAAAAGCACCCGTGCCAAATTGCCCAAAGTACGCACCGGATGCATTACCTGTGAGTGATCCTGAAGATCAAAATCCACATCTGGACCAGGGGTTGAAGTGATTAGGGGAGCACAAAACTGACAAACCGGTTTTCTTTTAGGCAAGTGAGTCTGCCAATAGTATTCCTTCAGCAATCTATCTGGCACAGTTCCCTAACACGGTGTTGCTTTTGATAGGAGACGTCACTTGAAGTGCGACGAAACGAAGCCGAGCTGCAAAAAGTGCTTGAAATGGATCGGAACTTGCGGCGGCTACGAAGACCTTAATCACTCAGGTTCCTCGACACCCGAGCCCATCATTACGACACCCTTCAGCAGCCCATTAGGATCCCCCGCAGCATCCGGTGACGTGGACTCTAGCGGTTGCCCGAGCCCCATCTCCAACGACGGTTGCACCTCTTATCCGACAAGTCCAGGATTATCGAGCGCTTTCATAACGTCGCATTGCGAAGAGACAATCGAGGTCCTGCAACCAATTCTTGGCCAGCTAGAGATGCAGATGGAGTCTCGATCATCGATTCCGGATAGCAGGGCCTTCGAGGCCGACTTCTGGAGAGAGACAGTCCCAGCTCTCGTTCGCGATAATTTGGCCGTACGATATGCCAACACTGCTGTTCTCACCCTTATATTCGCCAATTCAGCCGTTGGCCTTGAAGGAAATCATTATGGCAAGGCACTATCCCATTACGGTCAGGCTCTCAGGTTGGTGAGAGAGGCCAGTGCTAGCGAGGATGCCCTTCGCTCGGCCATCTTATGCTCCATGTTCTTCGTCATTTTCGAGATTATGAACCAGGATACAAAAGCGGCCGAGGCTCACCTATGGAACGGGGAAAGGATGCTTCACGAGCTCCAGGAAACACACCCGAGGGCTGGAGGCATGTCGAGCAGCTTGCAGGCTGAGCTGCGGTGTGCTCTGCAGTTTCTGATGCTCCAGGCAGATTCACCAGACTTGAATAAGGAGCGAGCAGGATACCTCGAGGCCTTTGTTCAAATGGCCACTAATATTGATCGAATAACGAATAATCCTATCGGGGAAACGAATTTATGACAGTCGCGCAGTTGGTATAATAGAGGACAGGAGTCAAGGATGTTTTTGCCTGGTGGAAACGCAACCATAAAGGAAAGAATGATTTGATTTATTTTGAGCATGATGCGAGCATACTTTTTGGGGGCGAGTAAACACAATAACTTAATGAAAAATAGAATATAATTTCAAGGTCAACTCAACGTGTTGAAGTTGTGTTGTTTATGGGAGAAATCAATGCCCAAGTACGGAGAGTACTGCCAGGTACTAATCTCATGTATAGAGTACCTGGTAGAGAGCAGGTACCTCAAGCCTCAAGGAACTGGGCAAGTACTACCTAGTACTTGGGAGGTACTAACCCGGTAAGTGCTGCTGAAGGTCTTAGAAGCTGGAGGTGCGATGGTGGGGTTCATCGTGAGTCGTGACTGCCAAAAGTAAATTCATGGAGGGGCACAACCTCTACGAATGCAATGTCGAATCAACAACGCGACGATAAACGCACCTGCACCCGTACCTCTCTACCTTACAGCTTCTTCAACCATAACACCCTCAACTCCTCCCCATGGCCTTGCCCCTACCACCTGGCCTTGTGCCCTCCGAGGTCGCCTTTTTGTGTGAAATGGAGCTTGTCACTGTTGTTCCACGACAGCGGCTTGACAGCATTCATCTTCTTTCCGTGAGTGAAACACGCTCCTCCAAGGGTAGCTCCCGCGCGTGCTACAGCTTCAAGCACCACCACCTCCCTCCCTCTGTCTCTACTCTCTCTAACTATGGCCATAGGGTACGACAGCGACGCTTCGCCCACCCCATCGAACCAATTTGCCGCTGTGGCTTGCCATTCTACTGAAGAAACAGAGGCGTGCCAACATCGTCCCTCCTCCCTGGCTCCATCCCGACTCTCTTCGCGATATCATCTTCCACGAGACCACGACCGACCCCAAGGGTTGGGCTCCACCGCCGCCGCCACCAGTTCATGCCGATAGCCGCGGAAATTCTAGGAGGCTCAACTCCTTTGACAATGATATAATCTTGTCCCCGCCGTTCCTACCCTCCTGCACGTCCACCGCACCTGCGGGTGCCTTACCCTATCATTGGTTTGAACTAGCCGAGATGCTGCTTGCACATGCAAGCGATGATGTCCACTCATCCTCCGAGGTCCGTTCACTACTGCGGGATCTACAAGAAGCTAGAGCTGCCAAGATGCGGTCGAGTACGGCACAGCTGGAGGGCGGCATTGATGGTGTCATGAGTTTACGAGGTGTGGGAGCAATGGAGCTGGCAGAAAGTAGAGGCTTTGTTACGGGCGTTGTCGAAGGCGTACGCAAAATTGGTGCCAGCACCGAAGCAGCACGGCGCGAAGAAGAAGAAGAGCGTGGAGGTCAGGATATGGATGATGAACCTAGCGACGATGATATGGGATTATGAGCACGATTGAAGATACCCGGGAAGCAAAACGGCAAACTTCCCACCAACACACAACCACCAAGGCCCTGGCATTTAGATATATCGTTAACATACATCAAAAGATGTTTGTACCGCTCCTCCTTCCTCTAGAGTTTCACTTTAACCACCAATGTGATAGCATCTTGCAATCTCAAAATTCGATATCATTCTCAAGCCGTTGCTTATACGACTGCACAACTTTGCACTAGAACTACGTCCTAATTACACTCAGCAAACTTCACAGCTCCCTGTCTCTTATTTATGAAATACACTTTACTCAATTTATTTCAACTCTAATGAAATCACACTAGTCTCTCCAACAGAAAAAAATGACCCTGACAATAACCAGCCATATATCCAAGAACAGTCATACTTGTTTCCTTCCTGTTTATCTCAGACAGTATCATCAATCGACACGTGGCCAAGGGTTTGTGTACTTGCTAGTGTCTTCCCAGATATCCAAGGTACCAAAACTTACTCATGGTTGAGATGTAGAAAGGTGGATGATAGACATGACTAGGACTCGTTATCGGAACTAACGTTAGGGGAAGAAGTTGTGTCAGCCGGAGGCTCGGAATTAGCTCTGCGAGTTCTCTGTGACTTGGACTGTTGTTTGCCGGGGTCTGAAGCGGCGCGCTTACGCTTTCGGTCCGGACTCTTCTCCTTGTCGGACTCCTCT
Source organism: Cladobotryum mycophilum (assembly GCA_036429605.1). Classification (NCBI taxonomy): domain Eukaryota; kingdom Fungi; phylum Ascomycota; class Sordariomycetes; order Hypocreales; family Hypocreaceae; genus Cladobotryum; species Cladobotryum mycophilum. The sequence continues at coordinate 3,333,607 of JAVFKD010000016.1, read as the reverse complement.
GGCTGCGTGGGGAGATGGGAGTTGCTGTCATTGGTAGACACCTCCCGAAGCTTCGATAGTCGAGCGCTTTTAGATGCCTTGGTCCGTGGAGCGATTTTGCTTGGAGGTCGACCCGTGGCACGTCTACCATTGGGTGACTTTAGCCCCTTGATATGCGGGTCAAGACGTGCCTCTGCTGCGTCCTTTTTTGCCTTTTCTAAATTAGCAGAATCGAATTTGACAACCTTCTGCCTCTTCTTGTCCCCTCCGGTCTCTTGATCTTCAGCAACTCTCTTGGCGGCTCTCTTGGCCGGCGTTGGCGACGGTTGAGCCTTTCGCGGCCTGAGTTGCCTTGTTGTGGTAGGGACAGGTTTGCGTGTGCGTGAACGTCCTTTGGCGGTGTCAACGGCAGCAGCAGGCTTGGCCTTGGTTGATCTGGGCTTCTTTGGTGCCGCGGGCTCTGGGGTCTTGGGCTTGGATTTTCCCTTTGCAGCTGGAGTAATAGGGGCGACGAGTTTTGGGTTCGATGGCGAGGCATCCAGCTGCTCCGCATCAGCGGCCGATTGTTTTTCTACTCCTTTGGTGGAGCAATCCTCCAAGTCAGTAGACAGGTCATCAGTGGCCTCAACATCATCGTTGAGGATTATTTCGGGTGAAGGAGCGTTGGAACGCCTGGAATGCTTGGAAGGAGTTTCGGTCTGTCGCGCTGCCTTGTAACAGGGCTTTCTTTGGGCTTTGCTCGCAAGGGATTTGTGGGATGATTTACGTGTTGTAGTCATGGTGGCGTTGGGAATGTGGACTGGTAGTGACAACTAATGAGAGTTTTGGGGTGTTGAGATATGCAAAAGTAGATTGCTGTCGAGTGGATGCTGGAAGTGATGGTGATGAATACATGATGCGTAGCTAGTTATATCTCCCATCACAGACTATATGACGCCTTTATTCCTCTTACCGTTGCGATTGTTCATTTTGCGAAACAATGAGTGTATTACTTGTTCAAACAAGTATTCTTTGATTCCCTGTTGAATTGCAAACGAGGTCTTTAGTTTAGCAGTTTGTTACTCTGCAAGCCAATCAACATAATGGAAAACCACAAAGACTGACTGAAAGCGTTCAACACGTCATAGAACATTTTTTGTAGAACCACAGGAATCTTTGGCAAATCCAATACCAGCATCAATTCGCTTTTTACACCAAGATCAAGATAGCTATGGTTCATTGAGAGGGGGAACACAAAGCGAGGGCGTGGAAGAATTCGCTTCAGGATCACGAAATCGTAGCCAACAAGTAAAGACTGGCCCTTTATTCTTCAATTCAATAACCGGTTTCCTTTGTACCTATGCGAGACCCTTTATCGATGTTCATTCAGGAATTTCCTGGCGCTGTTAAGCCACCCTAATATGAATTATACAAAGACTAATTAAAGAAAGAATTTATAGAACAAAATAGATCAGATCTCTTCTTAGGATCATATGCGCGGAGTATGGCGAATGCAGGTTTACGGCTACGCTTTCACGGTACTTTATACATCGAGTATGATATCCTATGATCAGAAATTAGAGGTAGATACAAGCTCTAGAACTGTTTGCGAGAAATTCTCTACACGTGGCTATGTAGACAAATATGTAGACAGAGTGATACCAGGCTGAAAAATTCAAGTGATCTATAGTTCATTACATGACTGCGTAGCTTTAATGACCGCCTGATGGTGGAGGCGAAGGAGGCTGCTGTCCCCAAGCACCTTGTCCGCCCTGTGCCTGCATCTGGTTCATCAATGCCGCAAAGAAAGCAGGATTGACAAATGCACCGCTTGCTGCGGGTTGCTGTCCCTGGGCTTGAACAGGCCAGCCTGGGGGCGGAGGGACAACGGACGCCGTCTGGCCTTGTGCAGGAGCAGGAGCCTGCGGCCATCCGGCGAGTGGGAAGCCAAAGTTTGGTAGAGACGGTACGGCGCCGCCGGTAGAAGGGGGTTGGTTCCAGGAGCTGGCTGGTGGTGCTGGTGGTGCTGATGGCTGTTGGGGATATTGGCTATTCCCCTGAGGAGGTAATGAGTAGCCATCCCTAGAGCCCCCATAGCCTCCCCTTCCGCCACGGCCGGATCCTCTTCCTCGACCACCCCGTCCTTTAAAGTCCCTTCCTCTACCGCGCTGGAAACCCGATCGTGGCGGAGGTTCGTAGCTCTCGGTAGATATCGGTCCAGTACCATACCCAGCGGGTCGAGCAAGTGGCTTGTAAGGCCCATCATCATCCTCATCATAATTTAGACCGCCATCCGCCGATGCTGATACTGATGTCTCTTGCCGTAGAGGATGAGGCTCCTTGGCATCCTTGCCGTTCTTCCACTTGTCCTTCTTCTTCTGTTTTTGTGACCTCTTATACTCAGCCTCCTTCTCATCATCTGAGAACTCCATCTCCTCATCTCCGATTTCCTCGTCGTGTAGGTTACTGGCATCAGAGCCCTTTAGGCTCTTCAGGGGCTCTGTGAAGACGAATGAGGCATGCTCAACCGGGTAAAAAACCTTAGTCCCAACTTCTAAGCCGAACTCTTTGATCTCGTCTTCAGAGTTAAACAGAACAGTGTACATCGGCTGGAGCACTTTGCCAATTGTCTCTGCAATGACTCCAATGACGACCCGGTCTGCGTTGCAAAGTACCGATCCTGTGTCTAGGACTTGGTACTCTCCGGGGGTGAAAGCCTTTATGAGCATGATATTTTCAACAATGTGTTCGATGGCTCCCAGCTCCTCTACTTTCATCTCTGGTGTGATTATGACCTCCGGCTTTGGAATAACTTCCTCGGGTAATTCATTCTTAGTTCGCATGTAACCCGACCCGGATGCTTTCCCTCCTCTTTCGCCTTCATCATCGGAACCGCCTTCAGTTTCCATGAGCAAGCGCGCTGTTTCTTCCACGCCCAGGAGCTCGTAGCCTTCGTTATCTGAGTCTTCGTCGGATGAGGAATCGGAACTGCTCGATTCCGATGATGATTCGTAGGGAGATGAATCAAGCTCCCACTCAGGATTTTCGCTCTGGTCGGGCTGAAGAGGGACTTGCTCTTGTGGCTCAGGAGCGGCCTGTGGCTCGGCACTGACATCACCTAAACCGCCAATAGCGGCCTCAAGTGCATGAGTCAATGAGGGAGGACTTTCGGGCTGATCAATTGCCATTGAATCTGAAGTCTCGTTTTCCTCTGACTGCTCGGGTACGGCTGCCTTGGCACGCTCGCCATTTGTATTGGCTGCTGGTGTGGTGTCTATGGGTGGTGGGTTCGCATCTTTCATCTCGTTGTCCTCCGCAACGCTCGCGGCAGCCACAGCCAAGTCCTGCGGTAATGGTGGAAGCGTTTCATTTGGCTTTGCCTGGCCAAGGCCAGGAATCTGAAAGCCAGACATTATGAGGCGAAACTCGAGTCGGCCGTGAGGAATCGCGTTTCAAAACCTGGTCGCAGAAGAGGTCGACAGCAGGATCTAATCTGCGCGAGGCAGAATTCTTTGTGGTTCGCTTGGCTGCTGATAAATGACGGGAGAAAATGTCTCGATAGGTTTAAAAGTAGTTTATATAATGCTCTGCAACCAATATCTGGCGCAGTGTGGTTCGAACAGTGGTTGTGAATGGGCCATGAAAAAGTTGAAGAATAAAGAATAAGAATAGCAGAACCCCATCTTATCGCTTGCTGGAGAAAAAATCCAGGTGAAGATAACGGATATGGGTCCCGAGATGCATTAGCGCTATCTTCACCGTGGCCTTACCGAGCCCTAGCTGAACCTCACCAGGTGGGCCTTGATTCTTCTCAACTAAAAGCTGAGCTGCTCTCGACTGATGACGACAGATCTCAACAAAATCAACAGCTTTTTGTAGAGACAATGGCACCAAAACCTTCGAAACCGCCGACAGAAAAGGCGACGGACCAAACTTATGAGCATCCTACTGCAGGTCATGCAAAGAAGAAGTATGCGCCTCCACCTCGGTAAACATCTCATGATACTGACGGGCTCCTCTCCTCATAAACAGGCGTCTGAGCGCATATGCGATAGAACCCATTTCTGCATTTTATTTCTTCTTTGGCGCTGGTATTATTGCCGCTCTGTTTGCACCGATTCAAGACTGCGATGAGACTTTCAATTACTGGGAGCCAGCTCACTATCTTTCACATGGCTACGGCTTGCAGACATGGGAATACTCTCCCGACTATGCTATTCGAAGCTGGCTCTACATTGCGCTTCATGCTGTTGTGGGCAACTTGAGAAGAATCCTTCCTCGGTCAAGCAAGGTAAGTCGTTGCAATCAATTCTCAGACCAATTGACTCATTGCAACAGGTATCTGAGTTCTACTTTGTGCGTTATGGGTTGGCCTTTGTCTGTGCATTGTGCCAAACACTCCTCTTCCAAGTGATTAGCACCACCCTCAATGCCAGAATCGGTCTCTTTTTCCTCATTGCCACCATCACCAGCCCGGGCAACTTCCACGCCAGCACCGCATTCTTGCCCTCAAGCTTTGCCATGTACATGTGCATGATCGGCGCTGCTTCATTCATGGACTGGCGTGGCGGTTTGAAGACATGGCAAGGCATTGCTTGGTTCGCCGCTGGTGGTATTCTTGGCTGGCCATTTGCAGCCGCGCTTTGCGCCCCTTATCTCGCTGAAGAATTCCTCCTTATACTCTTCAACGATAAAGATGCCTTCATTCATTCCATAATTCGCCTTTTCCGCGGCTTCATTGCGGCGTTGATCATATTGGTATGTTATACTTGTTATTTCCCGTCAAGACTCTCCTCTCACCAGACTAGTTCTTCGACTTCCTCATCAACCTCTTCTTTTATAAGAAATCTGTGGTTGTCACATGGAACATCATCAGATACAACATATTCGACTCCACCGGAGGCCCTGAGCTCTACGGAACTGAACCTTGGACGTTTTACTTCAAGAATCTTGCGTTAAATTTTAACATATGGTTCATCTTGGCGCTTTTAGCTTTTCCACTATTCTTGATTCAAAAGATTATTTCTCCCTCTGCACAAGGGTTTTCAAGTGGTTTGCGGACGATTGTCTTTGTCGCCCCTTTCTACATGTGGCTCGCAATCTTTACGGCCCAGCCACACAAAGAAGAGAGGTTCATGTATCCGGCATACCCCTTCCTGGCCCTCAACTCCGCCATGTCGCTACATATTCTGCTATCCGCGATTGGCAGCAAGAAAGGTCTGATTGGCCTCATCCCAGCGCGTCTAAAACTCCTCGGGGTTGGTCTTGTATTTTTCCTCTCGTTAGACATCAGCATTGCACGCATCGTTGGCTTGTACTCTGCCTACTCTGCACCATTGCAGATTTACTCCCCGCTCTGGGGTGATAAATCTGAGAATGCATACGGGCAAGAGGGAGACAATGTTTGCTTTGGAAAGGAGTGGTATCGCTTCCCCACATCCTACTTTCTCCCAAACGAGATGCATGCCAAATTCCTCCGGTCGGAATTCCGAGGTCTTCTCCCTGACGAGTTCTCTGAAGCTGAAACTGGCTTTGGCTTTTGGAGCGGGACCTGGCTGCCTACCAATGGGCTCAATGACCGCAATGAAGAAGATATGGGAAAATACGTCGAGCCACGCATGTGCTCGTTCTTAGTGGATACTCGATATCCTGAAAGGACAGATCCCCTGCCACCCAACGAGCCCGACTTCATTGCCGATACAGAGCATTGGGGCATCGTCAAGTGCGTTCCTTTCCTTGATGCAGCCAACACTCATATTCTAGCACGAACTCTATGGATTCCCGATGTCGATTTTGTTCCCGAAAAGTTTAAGCGGAGGTGGGGCCAGCATTGTTTACTTCAACGAAAGACAAGTGCTGGCGGTCCCGGAGTTCGGGCTGAATCTGGGGAGATATGATGGGTTGAACAACTCAGATCTCCGTAACGACGTTAATTCTTCCATCACATTTATCATGATATAGACAAACCAGCATAGACATCCGAAATAAGAGTAATGTACCATAGATTCAGCTGCCCGCAAAAGATGGTGATAGCGACTAAGACTAGCATCTAGCCAAGTTCTCGATGCCTATAGCCGCATCCGAGGAATTGGGGTGCTGTCATTAACTCTGACGGCTACCGGTACCTCGGTCTGATCCACAGAGATATAGACCTTTCGCTCTTTGCTATAGACACAGACATGAGACGATAAAACCTGGTAAGATTAGGAATGAGGAACCACCTTTCAATGCATACCGACCACATAGCCGCTGGCATCAAGCAGCCGAGCACATGTGTAGTCAAGTGAACCCTTCCATCCGGTCTCAACTTCCGTGCTTTTACAGCCAACCAGCGATAAATCTCTGGATTTCAAATGATTCAAATACCTGCCCAAGCTAGCCCGACCTTGTAATCGATCGTTCCTTCTACCCCAGCTTCATGATACGTATGACGCTGTACCCATTTCTAAGGCTCACGCGACCCGGGAATACATTCCTATCACTCTCCCTTCTCGGCCTCAATACATCGTGGCATCTATTACTATAACTTGGCCCGTATTCTCTCTTCCTTGAACACCATGATATACCGTTAACTGCCATTCGTTTACCGACCGAGCTCATCTGCTTGCTCTTTGGATGATCGCGCGGCATGACGCAGGGCAAATTTTCTCATTTCCTGACCAACAAGGTCCTAGGCATTGATGTTGACGAACGATATTCCCAGCAGCCACGCGATCTCGATAGACGAGCAAGAGATGCACTGTATCCCACTGAAATATACCTCGAGGACGAACCCACAGCAGTGGAATGGATCAAAGGACTTGCACCAACCAGACAAGGGGCAATCGACTACTTCCAGAGCTTATTTCCCTCTGCGCAATGGATACGCCGATATAACTTCCAATGGCTGCTTGGGGATGTCGTCGCTGGTACTGGCGCCTTTCTTTAATACATCACCTCTCCTCGCAAAACTGACGATGTGCTAGGTGCTACTATTGGTATGGTCGTGGTTCCTCAAGCGATGGCATATGCTGCCCTGGCCCAGTTAACCCCAGCATACGGTCTATATACATCGTTTACTGGAGCGGTGTTGTACTGGCTGTTTGGAACTTCAAAGGACATTGTAATCGGTGTATGCTATGACTCTATCTCCCACACTCAAATTACCCAGATCATGCAGACTGACAGATGCATATAGCCAACCTCTGTGGGGGCGCTTCTCGTCGGCCAAGTTGTCAGCGGAGTATCTGCTGCGGCACCTGGCCAATACACTCCTGAACAGATAGCCCATTCCCTCAGTATGATAACAGGTGCCATCTTTCTTTTCTTCGGTCTCTTCAGGCTGGGATGGATTATAGAATTCATTCCATATATACCCATCTCAGCTTTCGTCACTGCTGCCAGTATCACCATCATGTCAACACAGATCCCCAACGTTTTGGGTATTCCAGGCATCGATTCGAAAGAGGCGCCATACCGGGTGATATACAATACCCTCAGAAGCCTCCCTAACACCCAACTTGATGCAGCAATTGGCTTGTCGTCCATTGTATTGCTTTTTACGATCCGTGGATTTTGCTCCAAGATGGAGGAGCAACGGCCAAGCCAGAAACGCATGTGGTCTCTCATCTCATCGTCTCGCCTCACCTTTACAATGTCGCTGTTTACACTTATCAGCTATATCGTTCATCGCAATACGCCTCTTACCGAAACCAAGTTTGTCACTGTAGGACACATTGACCCTGGTAGGTCACCCTCTACCCCATTCCCCCGTCTAACATTGATGGTAACTTACAAGTATCTTTCTACAGGTTTCCAACACGCCCACATTCCCAGACCTAATACAGATTTGCTGGGGCACATTCTACCACAACTTCCTGCCGTGGTCATCATTTTGGTTATTGAGCATATTGCCATTGCGAAGGCTATGGGTAGGTTACATAATTACACCATCAACCCCTCGCAAGAGATAATGGCTCTTGGCGCAGCAAACATGTTCAGTCCCTTTGTCGGAGGCTTTGTTTGCACGGGCTCTTTTGGTGCATCTGCCATGCTCTCTAAATCCGGCGTTCGTACTCCCTTGGCTAGCTTATTCAGCGCAATGGTATTGATCCTGGCCTTGTATGCCCTGACCGGGGTTTTCTATTACATTCCCAAAGCGGCTATGGCAGGGCTCATCATCCATGCCGTATACAACTTGGCAAGCCCACCCAAAAGCCTATTCAGGTATTGGCAGCTATCGCCTATTGAACTTCTCATTTGGGTTGTTGGCGTTGCTGTGGCCATCTTCTACACCCTTGAGTGGTGTATATACACGGGAGTTATTCTTTCATTTGTTGTCTTGCTCGTACGTCTTGCAAAAACGAAAGGACGTTTTCTTGCTTTAGCCAGAGTCAGACGAAATGTTGCAGGAAAAGGACAGGTAAACTTCGATCCAACTACTCCAACTTTGGCAAAGAGTCCACCGTCTACAAGAGTAGCATTTATCCCACTCGATAGGAAGGATGCTTCTAATCCAGACGTTACTTTAGAAACGCCCTACCCAGGGGTTTTTGTATATCGCTTGAGCGAAGGGTTCAACTACACCAATCAAGCATATCATGTTGATATCATGTCCAATTATATCATGGAAAACAGCAGACGCATGTCGGAAGAACGTTTTGAGAAAGAGTCGGATCGATTATGGAATGATTCGGGCCCGACCGTTTACAAGGACGATGATGAGGGGCTGCCGTTTCTACGAGCAGTCGTACTTGATTTTGCGGCAGTGAATAATGTCGACATCACCTCAATTCAGGGTCTAGTTGAGCTGAGAAATACGTTCGATAGCTACTCAGCGCCAGATACAGTGGAGTGGCATTTTGCAAGTGTGCACAATCGATGGACGAGGCGAGCGCTCGCAGTTGCTGGTTTTGGATACCCAACGTCCCATAATCCTCAAGCCATGAGGCATTGGAAACCGGTTTACAGCATTACTACGATAAATTCAAAGGCCGAGGAACTATATGCGTCGCCAAGTCAGCGGACTCTGGATCTGGAAATGAGGAGACAGGTTATGGATCAAAAACGACCTATGACATCAGAAAAATCGATCGACATGACGGATAGATCATCACTAGAGACCAAGACCGAAGTCGAGGGAGCATCGTATGTGGAAAGCAGGCCAACTGAGAGGATGGCATCGATTTCTTCCGTGGACAGGCCTTTCTTCCATGTTGATCTACATGATGCTGTAGATTCCGCGGTAAGGGATGCACAAGCAAAGGACATGGTGATATAGATGAAGAACCAAAAAACGAGAAACGATGATGAGGGCATGGTAATAAAAGAAATGAAAGGTGGAGGGATGGTACATTACTTTAGAGTACACAGCATTAATGTTACGAGGTAGTCATAATGTGTAGTAGAGAATTATGCCTCCTAAGAGGCTTCTAGTGTTGTATTATGATTCGTTTCGCATTACTGAATGATGATTCTGCTCTTGGTGATGAGTGCCGAGAGCGCTACATGCCCACGGTATGTAATAAGTCCCCCTTTTGTGATTCCACCACCAAACCTTGCAACTTTTGCGGCAATCGCACGGCAATCGCTCAGCCGAATTGAAGATGGTAGATTTCTGTTCCTCTTGTTTCAATAAATCAAGGCGTGTGAGCTTGCCTTTGAGTACGATGCGTTGAGCCGGGGAGTCGATGTAGATCGGGATAGTCCAAAGGAGCCACCTAAACAGTTTCACCCCAAGCCCTCACAGTTCTTCGAATCGATAAATTCTTATTTTTACATTTCCTCCTTTATCCCAGTACCAACTCGTATAGTATGATCAGCGTATTGACTATAATCAACGGCGCTATTTATTAAAAGTTAGCAAAAAAAACCCCCACAAAAGCTCTTAAGTCTCATCCCTCCAATCCAAGGGAAAGAAGGAGGAGGGGTAAAGAAGAACAAGAGAACGTACGTCGCATTACCATGCGCACACTGGCGATCAAATTGACGAGCTTAGCTTTTACGCTGTTGGCATCCGCGCCAAAGGCGGGATCATATGATGTTGTGGAGAGGCCGATGCGCGCGAGGAAGCGGTCGTCGGAGAGGATGGCGAGGGCGTTGGTTAGGAGACAGAGGACGTAGACGAGGTTGCCTAGGAAAAGCATCTTGGGCTACCCTTTTTTTTAGTCCCAGTGGGACTTTTATTTGGAAGAAGAGTTCGGTGGGGGTGGAAGCGAAGGAGGGATCACTGAAGTGTCCCTCGTTGGGTGAAGAGTTGCAACGAAGTGAGTGTGTTGTCGATCTGGATGGATGGATGATGATGGTGTGCAACTCCAAGCTGGCCTTTCGAGGCAGGGATGCGATAAGGAAGCTTATCGGACTGAAGAAGAGTTGGTGTGGTGGGTCAGGTGACCTGTAGCTGCTGTAGCTTGTGATTGCCCACCTGGCACTTACAAAGAAGGCCAGCAATCTTTTGTGCTCTAGTAATGAAAATTGACAGACTGAACAAAACCTGAATATACCAGCCCATCCCTTGGGAATATTCATGTTCTTTTATCCCATATGCAACTATTCACTTTGAATCCTTCAAGATTTTATTCAGACTTCTAGGGGATGTATATTTTCTCATTCTGCCATGACTGTATCTGTCAACCGCGTTCCATCAACGAAACATCATCAGCCTCGGTACAAATCCAAGCATCGTTTAAACAAATCTACGAAAGCGGAGTGACATCAAAGCAGGAAATTGCACAAAGTTGGCGGTTGATTCCAACCTTTCGGGAACCTTGTCCTCCTCTGTGAAGCCAGGCTCCTCCAGCGCATCCATCAGCAAGCCCCTCTTGAAGAAGACCCCAAAGAGCTCGTGTAATGGACGATGGAAGTAAATCTAGCCAATCCATGTTATTATTGGGCGCACTGAGCATCACTCACAGCTTGGGGAGTATGGATTTCAAGACACACCTGCTTTGACTTTTGGCCAACGACGGCAACGCCCTTGGCTGGTTTGACGTCGAGGTATTCCTTGATGACTTTGCTGCGGATGACTTCCAATTCGCCCGTTTCTGGGTCGAATTTGACCTCGACGTTTCGCGAGTAGGTTGAGGTGAAGAAGACGGGGTGGAGCATTGTTGCGACGAAGCTATCTCGCCAGCGTAACTTGTAAGTCATTGCTGTGTTCTCCAACTATGCAACGGTGAGAAGGCGCCGCAAGAGTCGACTTACACGCCATCCTTCTTCAGAAGCTTTGGGAGGGCATCCGCAAGCGGATCTAGGGTTGACACGTCCATGATGGCCATGTTCATGAGAACGATGTCGAAGCCACCAGTCTTTCATGGCGATTAGTAACAAGTTCACTTGAGAAACAAACATGAACTACATGGAGACTGAAGAAGGGGGATCTCACCTCAGCAGCCTTCTCCACGAACGGTACAAAGTCATTCGCGTCTGTCACGTCCAGCTTGCTGAAGGAAATCCTATCCGCTCCGGCAGAGTACTTTCTTGCCTGCTCCAGCATCCCAGAGGTCCCGTCAGTAGCAGTCACCGTAGCGCCATGCTTCGCCAGCCAGCGCGAGCAGAGCCCATTTCCCGTGGCGAGATCCAAAGCCCGGCAGTCTTGGTGCTTGAGGTTCTCGCCCAGGAGTCGCTGTAGGCTGGGTTCTTGGAGGCGCTTCCAGTATTTGTTGCCTTGTTCGCCGACGCCAGAGTCCCAGAATTCGGCATTGTCTTCCCAAGAAGCGAGGGCTTCCTTGCCGAGCTCGGAAAGGGAGGACATTTTTTGAAGATTCTTGGACTGGTCTTAAGGCGACAATTTTTTAAGAAGCTATTTTGTTTTGTCTTGCAAATTACCCGATTTCCACTGTTCCGCTCGTAACACCCAAGACTGTAAAGGAGATGAAGCGCAAATGCTGCGTCTTTGCGCCGTCCTTGGTATTTGAACCAACAGGTGGGACAAAACCCGAGATATACGGATAATGCAGCACTTTGGCCGAGTGAGTCAGCCCGGACAGCTGAAATAGGCAACGTTCAATCTTTCTAAACTAAAGACATTGTATGCATGCGAGGCAGGACAAAACAGATGTATTGCTTTAACCATTGAAACCTCCTAGAATTAAAAAAGAATTTATATAAAAAAGAAAGAAAGAAAGAAAGAAAAATTAAATAAACAAACCCGAATTTTAACAATTATATATATATAAGCCCCTAAGCCATACAATCATATCATGCTCATTGTTCGAGATGGAACCACCCAAGGTTTAGGGCACCGTTTGGGCGTCACGACTACGACACGGGTCATACGGACTGGTTCATATTATAGGCCCTGGAATCTGGATAGACAACTCATATAGCATTCCAAAACTGCATATTGAACAGGTTAGATCAATGAGAATATGCCTTGTTAGGTATACATTTTCCCTCCAACACCCACATATAGCCCTACCCGGGACCTTTATTAATTACCTCCAGCTCATACTACACAAGTAGCCCGTAACTATCTATTCCAGTGCACCAAACATCACTTCACAGTTTCTCATCGGGACGGGGCTTGCGTCCATATACAATGTGCCTGTGAGTAAAAGAAAGAAAGACGCTGTTAGTGATATCTCTCCTATTTCCCAATCGCCAGCTGTGTCCCTTTGACCAGTAAAACGAGAACGCCCATATGAGAAGAAACCCTTACATGGGATTGTAGAAATGAATATTCGTATCCTGCAGATTACGCTTCACCTCAGGTATAAGCTCGGCAAGCGTAGCCCCGAACAAACCGTGAAGACCATCGATTAAACTCGTTAGGTTCTGCAACTGATATGCGCCGATGCGCTTCATCCGGGGGTCCTTGGGCCACGGGTTGCCCGGCAGCTGGAACGTCTTGTGGACAACGTCGACGAAGCCAACCTCTCGGAGCCACTTCTTGTAGTTGGCCGGTTTGTGCACGTCACGACCGACTTTCCTGCCGCTCTCGAGGAGCAGCGGGGGAAATCGCTCCAGGGCCGTCCCCCGCATCGTGCCGTCTATGTCGGCCATTGTGCCTTCGGCGTCCATAATCTCGATCCAGCCATCCGGGTTCATCTGGTCCAAGGCTTTTTCATGACGAGCTTTGTATCGTCGAAGCATAGGACGACACTCCGCAGGTGCACGTAATCGAACTTGTGGCCGAACCGCCAGTCGTCCTTCTCGACGTCCTGCTGAACAAAGGAAAGGTTGGATGCCGGCGACTTGCGCTGGATTCGACTTAGATCGGTTCCAAGGACCGTTGACGAGGGGTTCTGCAGGGCTGATGAAGAAGATGAGAAAATATGGGCATCAGTTCGCGACCATCATCATGCGTCGCAGTATCAAAGGAATAAGAAAGAGCTTACCAAAGTCAATAGCCCAGATACCCGTCCCTGTCGCAACGTCGAGGACATACTGGGGTGATTTGACCGGGGCCAGGCCAAACCTTCCATCCAAAACCAGATGTCACATCTCATGTTGAAAGTCTTTACTACAGTCAGCCTTGGCTTTGCCCCCTTAGAGGGTCGCAAGTTTAAGAAAACAGCTCACCAAGGCGATCTTGCTCGTCCTTTTTTGAAGAAGCTAGTTAGCAGCCAAGTCCTTGTAGTACTAACAGGAAACATAGGAGGATACTTACAGCGTCATTGGGCAAATGATATGCTAACTCTGTAGTCAGTACGATATGCGATGCACAGATTTAGACGATCAAACTCACCGCCTTGTGAGAGGCCGTGATATGTCCTTCCGCCCTGCCCCAACACGGCATCTGGTGCGATGGCAGCCTCTCCCTTCCTGCCAGAGGTATCGAGGATCAGCAAATATAGTCTCTAACATCCACCACATATCGGTACCATTTTCTGGCTTACGAGGTAATACGCAGGCTCTCGGCCTCAACTTCCGCGAGATCAGGGTCAACCTCCAGTTTCAAGTCGAGGGTTGCGGATGCAGCACCGTTTTCTTGCGGAGAGCTGAGCTTCTGGGCAGCAGTCATGATTGCTGTAGGAGGAGGTTTATGACCTATATGTATGCAACTTGAGATGGGAACTGATGTCCATCCAACTCTGTGAATCATAGGAAATCTGTTAGACCAAGGCCACAGGATTGGGCGTAGATGTTGATTGCTTATCGAGGAAAGAGTGCCTCTATAAGTAGCTATAATGGAAGAATGAGCAGGTTACAGTTTGGCTGGCTATCAGGTGGCCCAAGGATCTCGGTGTCAGAAACATGCGGCAATTAACTTCAATATTACCTGATACAAATGGATCAAGAGCTTCTGCCTCTTGTTCCCTCATACACCAGGGTGCCAAAATCACACGAGGACATCGCCACAGCAGAGTCGGTCCCTATTGGATAGTCCCCCCCTTCCATTCCGTAACAATTCACAATGACGCTTCTTGTCTGCCAATATATGTCTCAAGGATCATCCGAAATGCAGAATTGGCCTATAATCCCCTCAAGGCATTGATGATTGGAGGGGACCTACTTTGATGGGGCCATTGGGTAGCTGACCTTTAGAAAGGAAGGGTAGATAGCTTCCTAATTAGGGTACCAGAAAATCGGGCACCGAGACGGGTAAAAGGATGAAAGGGGGCCAGTGGACTCCAAACCTTTCTTGTCCTGGCATAAACAATTTGTCCCCCGATTCGTCAACTTTCGAACCAAAACCTGTTTACTTCTTCTGCATTACCCGTAGGCTCCACATGTATCTCGGCACCAATATCATGATGTCTAGTTGCATAAGTGAGTGGCAGATCCTCTATCAGCAAATCACAGTCTCGTACGCCTTTGTCATTTAATCCCAACATCTCGCATCTTCAGCAAGCGAGGAAGATGAAATGTCACGAGTTTCCGTCCTCGGGGAGTCGCTAACATGATGCCGCATGTGCACAAGTTCAGAAGCAGAAGCGACTCTCGGGCGAGATAGATTTCTGGGCGGGGTAGGTTGACGCGGATCGAGATGTTTAATTGACTTCATGATGAATAATTGCTTCATCTACAGGTTGAGTGTATCAAGATTTTACAGTGACCTCGTGTACGCCAAACCGTACTACTCATCTAGCAAAAAGACATTACACAGCTCCAGGTGATGCTTCAGAATTCGTTGACCCGAGGCCTGCAGCGAAACGCTCCTTATGCCCATCCTGGCTCTTGGGCTCTACTTGTATGCCTTCAGGGCCTTTTGAGTATTCTTTTCGAGCAGCGCTTTTTCAGCCGGAAGGGCATTCTTCCGGGATGGCAGAACGCGGTTCAGAATGCTAAACATGCTGTTGTTTATACCCTCGAGCTGCTGGAGAGACTTCTTGATTGCCACCTTGGAGGCGGACAAGTCTTGTCTTTTCGAAACGAGTTCATCAAATAGACTCACTTCCTGCAGAGTAAGCTATAAAAAGAAATATTGGTTAGAAGGGAATATACCAAAAAAAATTTAAAACAAAAAACGCCCAAATAGGTAGAGATACATACCGTGTTCCAGGCAGTGTTTGCTTGGAACTGGTCATCATCAGACCACTTGGGAGGGTCTACATGAAGAGTTTGGACATAAATATCAGTCAATGAAGTGACGGCGTTGATCTTTGCAACAATGCCCTATGTATTCATCTGCATTAGCAAGCATGTCGAGTACTCGCGACTGTGACACGCAACGTACCGGACCGACACTCTGGCCACTTTCAGCGGTTACTTGGAAAACTGCTGTAAAGGCATCATGCTCTCGTGAAGAGACGTCATGAATACCTTTGACGAAGTCTTCTCGGCTGATGGCAGCCTGTACCTGAAGAGCCGACAAGGCAGCCGTGACAAGAGTGACGCACTTGAGGAGCATTATGAAGGTAATATGAGAGTTTGGATAGAATAATGGCCGTGAAAAACTGGAGATTCAGGCAAAGAATATAGATGTATGATGATTGTTTAGTAAATTTAGGGGGGCCACTGAGCTGGATTATATACTTGTTCCTTGTCTTAATATACTCATTTTATTTCGCATCATGATATAATATTGTCTTAGTTGTAGTTGTCATTTGATTCGCCAACTTTCGAACTGAAACTTCTTTGCTACTTCTGTATTACCCATAGGCTCCACATATAGCTCGGCACAGATGTCATGACTTATTAAGGCTGCATGGGTGAGTGGCAGATTCTTGATCAAAAAGCACACCATCAAGAAAGAATTATGAGACAACAGGATGTTGAAAAGGCTTCTATTATATCATCAATAGATTCTACACCAGGTCGTTACTCTACCGGGCCAAGTCTTGCCGATTTATTCGTTGGACTCTTTCTCGCAACCCTCTGCGTCAGTCTTGTACGCCCTTGTCCCCCCTAATCATTCCCCTCCCACGAAAATCTCATCTTTATAACCCCAAAGGGTTCACTCATATTACAAAGTTGAATCAATGTCGCAACTGCAATCCCCAAAAACTACAGGCGACTTCAACGTCCTCGACGACGATAAAAAAGGATATCCCTTGTTTCTGGTGCACTCTCTTTTTCATTCTCTTCTTCGCGCTTGGATGGGGGTCTTTCTGTTAATTAGGGGGATTGCAGATTATTGCTTTTTATGTGTCGTTGCACGAGCAACCAGAGTATAACGGGGGGGCGGGAGGATCCGTTGGGATTGCTCGAATCAGATCTCCCACGGGCCTACTCTTGGAGGTAATCACCCGTTTATATGATCTCCATTACCGTTCTTCTTAACGACGATACATTTCAGGTGTATTTACTGACAAGTTTATCTTTGAACCAGACAATCATAACTTCATAGTCCTGTCCAACTCTGAAATGGAGAACCACCCAGTCAAGCTGGGGTTCATGAAGAAACATCCTATTGCTCGTCCTTTCCGTCGTTTTGTTCCTGGTATAACTCGTAGTTCAGTATAAACAAGGCAAAAAAGTCACACTGCCCGATACATATCGTCAAATGGAGGACCATGGCTCTTGGTTTGTTCATATTTTGCCTATTTTCGCCATTTTCGCCATTTTTTATTCTCAGTTATTATATCCCCATCTGTTGTCAGGCGGTTGAAGGTGTTTTGGCGTACAAATATGGCATTTCACTTGCTCACATCGAACTCTGGCCTGTCTCTAGCCGTCATTGCCTCAGGATTCCTGACGAGGTCCATCTTTTATGCATATTCTCAGTACTAACGCATAGGTAGACAACGTGGATTGGCTACTTTGTACGAAACACGGCCATGCCAACTGCCCTCTCCCTCGTCGCTGCAGGTCTCGTCTACACCTTTGACAGAAGGATGACGCCCAGCTTGTAGTGAGTTGTACAACTTCAAGCTCATTGTTTACTTCAATCACTCCAACTAGCTACGCGGGTCCCGGCCCTTGTCATCATGGCCGGTCTTAGAACTCAGCAGTCTCTCTTGTCCATCCAAACTACCTTCAAGGGTCTCGGTGTTACCTCCTCCACCTCAACAATCATCTTCACCCGGACTCTTACAGGCACATTTCTCCTCTCCGTCGCAGAGAATTTTCCCTTGAATCAGTTCACATAATGGCCTCATAGTTTGGTCCCCAGTGGATGTTGACACACAGATGATCATCAGTGTCAGAGCATCAGGCCTGCGCAGAGTTGCCCAATTAAAGCCCCCTCGGGACATACTTCATATTTTAAGGGAGTGTAGCAAGGATTCAGTATGTGCTTCTGATTGCTCTGTGTTTGCGTCCGCCAACCTAATTCCGGAAATTTTTATGGAATGGATGACTCCCGCGGGAAGGGGAAAGCAGAAAACAAGGAGGCAACGGCAGAGCATCGTATTGAGGGCATACCCAGCGGCTATCATCGGAAGATTCCAAGGCGAAGTAGAGGCGATAGGACATACTAACAATTGCCTCATTTTCTTGCTTCAATAGGGATCTAATCATTTATATCGTTGGCTTTTTGTTACTCTACACGAGATTCACCTCATCAACAAATGACCTCTAACTTATCAATAGACTAGGATCATCGATGGTGGTCCCAAAGGCATTTTATCAGCTTTTCGCGAATTTCTGAGGCTCTAAACTATGGCAAAGACAGTTCACAATTCCGCTCTAAAACGACGCTGAAAGGGGGTAATTGCTTGGCCATCATTATCTCACCCAAAAATGCCATGATTAACTTATCAACTTTTTCCGATTGTGCTGGTTAGCTTTGCTGAGTAGGCTTTCTCTCCTATTTGGGGAGCTTTGCAAGTAGTTATAATTTTGGGGTTACAGGACAAGGTAACTGACATGAATCTTTTCCCATCACCACTCATTCCTCATATTTCTGATAATTACTGTCGTCTCTGGATATCTCCCCTGTGCCTGAGTATTCCTCTTGTGTCTGGATATATCTGGAAGTATATCTCCTTTAGCCATGTTCCTAAAGAAGATGCCCCTTGTTCCAATATATGGCCTCTTTCATACCTCGTCTGCCTGTATAGATACAAGGAAGCCTGCATAATCACCTGTGGAGATGTAATATTGGAAATAGCCGGTAGGGGCATCACCACCATCTCGTATGATTGATCCATGGATGTTATCAGGGGGCTGCCATCTCTCGGTCATGGGAGTACCTTCTACTTGCCCCATATATATCCAGTTATAGGCGACATGTAGCTGCGTGTCCTCTAAATTGTACGGGTCAATCTCTGTTTCCAACCTGATAGAAGTCGCCATTGTCATCCCATCACGACAGCCTATATCGTGATTATCAAGGGATACTAGAGTGTTCTTCATGCGACCGCAAGGGTCCCTGGGACTCTCTGCAACAACTTCACATTGGATAGGTGATCTAGATCCATCATCCACCCAAATAGGTCTGCAAAGGTCTTTGCTGAGAATGTATCCGACGGGACATTTTGCAATTCTATCAGGAAGTCTAGCTCTCATTAGCCCAGACAGAACCTGACCATCGAGGACAATGTGAAAGGCCTTGTCAAAGGTGAAGATAAGCTCAAGTATCTTGATATGGGAAAGCTCCCTCACAACTTGACGAGCTAGGAGTCGCAGATCTGAATCGCTAAAACTATCTTGTCGGGCATCAGTCTGTGTACAAATCGAGATGGAGAGGTTCCCAAGGCCTTTTAGTGGAAAGATTTGGCATCGACCGTGTGTTCCGTCGCTAAGAGTAACGGGTACACCACCAATAGTCAGTGGCCAGGGGGTCTTGGGCATCTCAGAGACCCCAAAGTTCAAGTAGGATCGACTTGGTCCCTCGGTGATGGATGTGGTGCCAGGGAAGATGCCTGAAAGAATGCGGCGAACATCCCCCCAAGAACGTCTATGTTTGAATCTCGAAGATCATAGGGCAACAAAATGTGCCTTGCGTTCCAGACAGGTCTCTCACTCTGTTCAGAGGTCATTGTGGCGGGGTGAGCATCAGAATGTAGCTCAGCTAAGGGGTGATTGTTTTCTGAGTGACATAGTGAAGCCAGAGACGTCCGAGGCCAGTTTATACTCAAACAAGTTTTAGGTAGTTGGGTAATCAAGAGACGTATGAGCTACACCAAGGCAGTAACCTAATCACCATCCCTTATTAAGTTCTGTCGAAAATAAGTTCATTTTCTCCCTTGCAAAGCAAAATACGACGAACCGGAGATGGTTAGCTGGCATTTCAACAAACAATCGGGTAATAGTCCGTTTTCAACGAACGATAATAGAGTCCTTTCAAGCCACCTTGCATGACATTGATGACACTGTCATTGTATCGGTGTCATTCACATTACACCCAATGTGTTCACAATGTGACAATACCATGTTTTTAAACCATACAATTAAAAGAGTTCAGACAGTATTGCCTACGTGCCTAGTTGATATATACTAGGTAGTTTAAGCTTTTCATGATGAAGTGGCATGGGCAACTCTAATTCTGCAGCCCCTCATAAAACACCATCCAACCCCTCACTTACTTCCCAGGCAAGGAATACCCATCTTATCTTCATCTACGGTATCACACACCTCTTCCCGTAACAGCAACCATTTATCTTCTTCATAAGGCCTATCTACTACTAAATTGAGAAATCATGGGGCGAGGACCCCAGTCCGGATGCAGACGAGCCACACGATGGTTAGCAGACAACACCAGCATTACCCCATCGGGATTTCCAACATGCATCACAGCAACCATGACGAGCGAGCAGTTAGATGCGTACATGCTTGTATTCCGAATTGAAGAGATAACACAGAGACTTCGTGTGAATAATGTCTTACCAACGCAAAGGAACAGATCGCCATCACCAGCACCGGAATATGACACCTCTGGTCGGCGAATCAACACCCGCGAACATCGTTATCGCAAAAGCCTTCAGGATGAAAGACACCGCCTAGTCGAGGCGGCCTTCAAAGTCATACCGAATTATACTCCTCCACATGATTATCGTCGACCTGATCAATTCACTGAAAAAGTCTACATACCAGTCAGTGACTTTCCAGGTGTCAACTTTATTGGGCAACTCCTAGGCCCCCGAGGCAGCAGCCTCAAAGCCATGAATGATCGAACCGGTGCTACAATTGCTATTCGTGGCAGAGGATCAGTCAAGGAAGGGAAAGGACGTTTTCTTGATTCATATACTACTGACAATTTGCAGGAACCTTTACATTGCCTCATAACCGCTGGTTCCCAGCAAAAGGTAGACGAGGCTAAAGAACTCATACAGGGCGTAATCGAAACGGTTGTATCAACTCCCGAACATGCAAATAACAGGAAACGTCAGCAACTTCGCGATCTGGCAATTATGAATGGGACGTTTCGAGACGATGAAAACGATTTACAGCGGAACCAAGTGGGGCGCTTAATTGTGTGTGCTGGTTCACAAAGGCAGCAAGCAGCTGATCACCAACACGGTCAGAAGACGTACGATGATCACTTAGAGCACGAGTACAAACAGCTTCTATCCGAGCTAGAGGGTAGCATTACGGACGAGGCTGCCGATCAGCCGTCTCATTCAAGCCTCAATCGCCTTCCTCCATGGCGTTTGGATCGCCTCGATCAGGGAAACCGCTGGGCATGACGAAGGCGGTGTGATTGTGTTGAGATTGACGGGCTAACGAGCAGCTACTAACCAAGAATTCAATGTTTGAGAAGCTGCAGTAATCGATTTTGAGAATGCTAAGTACTCGGCAGATTCCCCTTTTGGATTGATAGGCAATATACAGTAGAGTCACGTCTACATGGAACGTCCAGCATGGCCTCGTGGAATGTGAAGACTGATGTAACTCTCTACAACCGTAGCCTGACGCGATAAAGACATTGTAACGAAATAAACCACAAACCATGTCGGTAATTCATGCAATATGGGCCCCAAAACCCCGCAGAACTCAGACTTGGGACAGGAGAGTGAGGATACCTGCGATGTCAGTGTCTCTGAGAGATGGGAGGCGAGAAAGGCGCGATGAGATGCCAAAGAGAGATGGAATTCGTCTGAAAGCCACCGAACTCGACAAGACAATGTCTCAGAACGGGCTTTGCATCAGGGTTTTGACCCTCCAAGTAACAAAAAACAACAAGAAAATGATCATCACGGCAGTGGCGTCGGCAGCGGCGGGAGGACATTCGGGGTCACCCGTCCGTGACAAGCAACTGCTTCATCGCTGCCACCTTACACTAGTTTTTTCTTTCCAACAAGACAAAAGACTAACGAGTTTGATGGTCAAGTTTCTCTCACATGTTGGTAGGTTTAGTTGGCTAAATTAAGACGAATAGGATAAGCCTGATCGGCCGAGTCATTGCCTCTTATGTTTGGTTCGTCTGTATCCACCATGACCATCTAGGAAGACGGCGAGCAAACAGAAACAAGAAGCTAGCGCCGTAAGAAGTAATAGGGCCACCTGCAGCGGCACATTGAGCATGCAGAGAGGGAGTATCGGGCCTACGATGATGTTGGAGGGGGAAAAGATGGAGGGAAAACAAGATTTTAAACCTTGGAAGTAAACGGGTTGGCTGTTCAAAGTGTGTGTTTGTGACCAGGTCCCTGTTTGTGTGATGAGACCAGCAGCGATTTCACCTTGACATTGGATGGATGGATGGATGAGTTTCAAGTGAGTGCGGCAAGGCAAGATGGCAACAAGGAAAATGCTTGCATGTTCAAGACATTGGATTGCATGAGACAAGACAACCAGTATCGTTTCAGTGCAGGCAGACTTGCAGACTGCAGACTGCACTGCACTGCACTGCACTGCATTTACGATGCAAGATTTTGCTGTGTTACCCCGGTCTCAGTTGAGGTAGAGCACACAAAATGTGAAAGAAAAAAACATCAAAACGTCAAAACGTCTAAAACAAAACGTTGGTTTTTGTTTATTTGTTTGTTTGTTTGCTGACCGACTTTGACGGTGCACAGTCCTCCTCGTCCTCCTCACCTTTGAAGCCTTTCCGTTTGTAGACTCATGAGAGAGTATGAGTCTTGGATAATCGAGAGAAAAAATACATGAAATAAAATAAAAGAATTATTTATTTTATTCAAGAAATGTCTCGAGCTATCTGCTATCTTGTATCTACCTGGGAATATCACGGACCAAGGCAGATATGGTACATAGACAGAAGGCCGAGGTTTGGGTCCCCGAGCACCCCTAAATGTCAACTGATAAGATAAGCTCCCGCTTCATCCGCACTTGACCGGATATCGTAACGCGGCAAAGCCCAACCATTGAAGCTCGGCGACCCATCCCATCTCTCCATCTGGGGAAGCGGAACTTTCATGTTTATGTGATCATCTCTAAGGACTTCATCATCGAGTGTATGTCCCTTCTGGATGATGACAGATATTAATCCGTTCATCCGAAGCCCAATCTCCCTATCCATTGGATGAATGGATGGATGGGTAGGCTGGCATTCCCTTCCTCCCCCTCACACGCTGATCCCCCACCATCACCTCACCTCACCACCAAGCTCCGATTACCTGAGCAAGCGTTAGGTTACAGAGAGAGGCAGCATCGTCCAAAGACAATCTCACATCCACAAGGTCACATCTTGAATTGCATCATTCCCATCTCGGGACTTGAGCCCTGCCAGCCTCTCCTTTCGGAACTATTTTGACACAAAGTCTTAGCCAACATGTCAGAAACACACTGCCCGGTCAAGTCTCTTCCCAACGAGGTACGCTAAAACAGAAACAAAATGCCCTAAACCAATTGTCTTTTTTTTTGTCTTGGAAGCAGAACGACGTTTCTGTCCAAAAAAAAACAAAAACAAGAAAAACTCTCTGACCTTTGAATCGGATAGCTGCTCTCCACCATTCTATCAGAATTGAGCTCGAATGACTTACTCCCAGCGGTGGCCGTGGACCGCCTCTGGCACTCTCTGGCCGTGCGCATCCTCCACAGACGATTGCTGAGTGCCGCGTCGCTGCCAGACAATGAATTGATACTCGAGTGCTACCATCCCAGTGCCAAGATCTCGACGCCTTACCTATCGTGTCGGTATCTGGGCATGTCAGTGCGTGACGGGCCTGCTGGTGTTTCTGCTGCTGCCATGGACGGCGAATGCCCCAGCTTTGCAGACCTGCGGAGGTTGTACTCGTCCTTTCGACCGGTAAAGACGGAGGACAACAGGCAGCGAAGGCCCCGTTTCGGTTGGATAATGCCATCAGTCGGCAGTAGCGCGCAAGCTGCTGCCGCTGCTGCCAGGGAACGAGACGAGGACGAAACAGCAACGGAAGATGTCCATCTCGACGACGGGGAGCGGTTTTCCCAGCTCTGCACCGTGACCAATGTAGTTAAACCCGGAATCCGGCCGGGGTTGTTTAGTCACCACATCAACATCAGCGACGGCGTCATACGGGTCTTTAGGCACTGGCTCGCAAGCATGGCGAGCGACAACTCCGCTGCCGCCGCGGTGAGTAACAGCAGCAGCAGCAGCAGCAGTGAGGCGACGACAAGCATGTTCTCGTCAGATGACCCCAGGGTGCTATGGGTGGATGATGATGCAAAGAGCGTAGGGCTGCGCTTCAGGGTGATGCCGGGACCATCGGAGCGGATGCCCCTTATCTCGGACCCAGATGAGGATGACCCACCTGTGACTTACAAGCTGGTATACGAGGGTAAGTCGTCCCTTTTTTTGCTTGCCGTTTTTGCTTTCTTGTGCCCCGAAACTCCGTAGGAGTAGGCTATATGACTGACATCAGACCGGGGGGCGATTCAGAGATACTGGTTCGAACAAGTAAGCTGCTCCTTGCAGCAGAGCAGACGACTATACCACACGCAGGGCTGTCAGGTAAAGATATCATTATTGCGCCCATGTAGATGAGGCGTTGAGAATGGCAACATTAAGATCAGTCACATATCCCATTCTGCATGAAAAAGCCCGGCATGTATGCAGGAACATAATGTTGCATAGATAATGAACATGTAAAACACAATCTATTGCCGGTATGCAGGAACAGTAGTTCACTGAATAATGTCAGATTATGACGGGAACCCCTTCTCATCGCGTCAGATATGGAGCACCAAAAGCGATGTTATGTAATAACGCGAAATCCTTCTCCGTGAAAAGGTATAGGGTAAACAAAACTGGGAAAGAAAAGGGAAACAAGGATGATGCACATCTCAATATCGTTTCTTATCTGGGCAAAAACGGGGGGGAGCCCAGCACCCATTCCCAGTAGGCGAGATGGCACCACCTCTCAGCCCTACCGATTTTCGTTTATACCTCCTAGGGGGAGAGGGAGATCACCATATGCGAGAACAAAGAAGCGAAAATCATATTTTTTATTTCTTACGTGTGTTAATTTCCACATTACGCACGGTTGGGGTCATTGAAGACCGTTGACGTTATCCCCAACATTCATCCATGGCAAAAGACTCCATTGGCGCGGATACCACTATAAGCGCCTACGTAATATAACCTCTCTTTTGTAATTCAACAAGGGAAATTAATTGTGGACACAATGGATATCACACATGCAGGTAGGATGCATGAGCACGCTGCAGAAGGGTATGGACATCACATCACGGTGCAGTAAAGTGACGAAGACCAAAAAAGAGGAGACGGGGGGACCCGAGAAAAACAGGTTTTTTTCTTGTTCCTGCAGACTTTGTGCAGAAAAAAGTGGTTTGATTAAAATCCACGTAATGCAGAGGACGAGTCCCTCTTTGTTGAACAAGGGGACAAGGGGGGTGGTGGGTGTGGTCCCGTACCCAACGAATGAATCGGGAAAACAGCGTGAGATCGCTGAAGAGGCGCAGTCTAGAAAATCCATCGACGCCTTTGTCAGGAACATGGATAGGGATAAGTCCACCAGCCGGATGGGGGAGGAGGATCCACGATAACCTTCTGTATCCCGTACTTCGTAAAAGAAAAAGAAAGAAAAAGGTTTTTTGCACGGGCTGGGAGAAATGCCCAGATGGCTGCAGGAACCGGAAGCATCAAGGACGGGACGCGACAAGGAAGCAAGGAAGAAGGGGCTCCGTCTTTGGGATCCTGAACCCTGAACCCTGAACTTTTGTGTGATAATGATGCTGTGTGATCATTATGCATACCCGGGAGGGGGTCATTTATTTTTATGTATGTACAAGCACATGTTGCTGCCGTGACGCAAAGGTTGCAGCAGCTGCGAATTTGTGATGCATTGCATTGTATCTGTTGAGGAGAGAGGAGTCTCCGAGAAAGTTTTTTACGGTGGTTTTTTCGTTATCAGACGGATGGTGAATGCTTTGACCTTGGCTTGCTTAAGTTGTTGACCGGTGGAAAAACGAGGTGAAGCTATCCATGAGACCTGCATTATATGGTATGATTGTATAACCACTGGGCATAGCAGTGTATAAAAAGCGTTATCCGGTGAAATGCCCCGAGCTTCTCCGAATTTGCATAGCAAGTGATTCATATGAATCATAATGCTCGTATACCTTTAGTAATAGTAATGATTTATACCGTTACGCAAACACAACACTGCATGTTGTGGCTTAGGTTCCAGAATCAAACGTCAGACTGCAAGTCTCTAGGGGTGGTGCCCCCTTCTCTCCATTCCTCTTCCCTTTCCATCGTCTTCTTTTTCTTCTTTCTCGGCGTCAGGGTTGAACCTCGGGGTATGGGAATACCAGCACTTGGCTCGGGAAACGAAACAAGACCAACTTGGGCATCAGCAAATCAGCGAATATGTCCCAGTTCTTCTTAGCTCTGCAGTGGTTCACGTTCTGAATCGAGCCCCCTTGTCCATATCCCCCTCAAACTTAACCTAAAAGAGGAGGGACAGGAGAAAAGCGTTTTCCTTTTTTGAAAGAAAAAAAAAACAGGAAATTTTTTATGCCCGGTTGGTTGGCTTGTGTCTGGCCAATGTGGTTGGATGGAGCTGACGCATAGATGTTTTCGTCTATGCAAGACGTGTTATGAACGAATCGTGTAGTGTCCTCTCGGTGGCAGCTTGGTTTTTTCTCGCTGCAGCAAGGGGCACGGTGGTCGAGGTAGCATCCCGCCCTTGCAGGGCCGCGCCGGCTCAAGGCAGTCAAGAAAGCATTCCAGTCCGTCCAGCCAGTGCTGAAAAGGACGACGTCCCGTCTGTGTCACGGCGTAGTCCGTTGGGACTAAAAAGGTCCCTTCTCGGGGCACCCCAAAAAAACAAGAACAAAAAAACGGTCAAAAAGAGGCTTAGTGAAGATGTTGGAAAAAGCAACGCCTTGACAAATAGGACCGTTCTGTAACTTTTCGGATGGGTATGACAGACGACGGAGAAACGGACTAACGGGTCCAGCTGTTTGCTTTTCAACTAAGAATTCTTTTTTGTCAAGCCAGTTGGGAAAGAAAGAAAAAAAAAAGAAAAAAAGCGATTCCGTCAGTCTTTTTCGTCTCCCGTAGTGTCAGCGATCACGGAGGTCTTTTGGTCTTGATGCGTTTCAGCCTCTCCCGTTCCATTCCCCTTTTGTGAATAGGCCAACGGTTATCGAGAAGTTGTTCTTTTTGACAGGAGGCTTGGTATTGATGCTTTTTGAAGTTGCCACACATTTTGCCATCCATCCATACGCATACCTACCATAGGTGCGCAAGTGTGGTATTACGTTGAAAAGAGGGGGAATCAATATCTGCTGCCTCAGGCAGATCTAGACTTGCCACCAATTGCATGCATGGGCTTGCATTATTCTAAGCGAGCCTTCTTCCTCCCTCTCTCTCTCTCTCCTTCCCTCTGTGCAGGTACCGTCTAGGCATGCAGTATTACTGTGGAAAATTCTTGTCTGCACCGTAACTGCTGCAAGTGCAATGCACTGGGCCTGCAATGGACCTGCATTGTGGACAAATGCACATGCCTTGGGCGGATGCACTGCATTGCACTGCCTGCCAGCCTCAGACCATCAACCCCCTGAAAATCCTAGTCCCCACATGCACCGTCCGGCAGGGTCACCCGTAAGAAAGGGTCAAAGCTCTCCTTGCTCTGAACATGGATAGACCCTGAACTAGACCCTCCAGCATCCTCCACCAATCCACTTTCCAACCCTCTACTTGTCGCGAAATCCATCATGGACCTTTTCAAACTCGCGGGAGCCTCCCGTCAAGCCCGTCCTGTCAAAACGTGCTTGTCCAATTCCAGTCTGGTCTGGCCTACTTGTACTACTTGTTCTCTTTTCTCTCCCTCTCACGCTCTCCCTCTCTCTCTTTCTCGCCCTCTATCAAGGAGTCTAGTCCACTCCACTATGTAGATGCATGCATGGATCCATCAATGATGCATGATCCAGGTGCCAAGAGCCTCCGCCGCCGTGTCGTCGGTGCCCTCGTCTCCTCTCTGGAGCCTTGCCTTGCCTTGCCTCTCGCCTTGCTCGCTCTCTTGGGAGACTTGTCTCTGGTCATCTTGACTTGTCCCTGCTGGGCCTCTGCTTTTGTCTCTCCTCGCTATCCACACTTGTGACAAGGGACTATGCAAAAGCTGCATTTCTCGGTCTCTCATGCCATTGCTGGGTTTTTCGCGGCGGACCACTAAAGCTCTGCTCTCATTGGTATGGCTCGCTCATTGCCCGGAACCTGCATTGTCTGCACACAGACGCAGGTCCCGTCTTGTCCTGATCAAGAGCAGTTCAGGTCTGTGTGAGCCGAGAGAGAGAGCGAGAGAGAGAGAGAGAGGACAAGAAAAGCAGCAGGGGTTGGTTGAGCATCATAGGTGGTGAGATTTTCCAAAGGCGAGTCAAGATCCTAGCCATCATCATGACAACTCGAAATGTTTGCCATGCCATCTCCAGGCCTTCCACGATGCTTGGAAAACCCGCTTCCAGTCGGTCGGCGAACGATACGCCCGCAGATTCGCTTGTTGTTGGTTTGCACCTTGCCCTTTGACCCTGGCAATTCTCGTCTCGTCTCGCCTCGCCCTCGCCCTCGCCTCCGTCAATCTGGGACGCACGCTTCTGTTCTGATAAGTACCCTACTTGTGGCACAAGAATGTACCTACTTGTACCACCTAGTAGGTAGTATCCAGGACAAAGTTTTCCTTCGCAACCCCCTCTTTTTCCAACTATCGGAAGTCTTTTGTGATGTCTCTGCTGATCCCCACGCCGTTTGTCTTGCTGCTTATGCACGCCAACTCCACCCGGACGTCGATGTTCCCGCAGCTTTGGTTAGTGCTAGTATGGCTTCGCGCAAGGTCCTGGCCTGTTCGGTACTTTCTTATTCTCTTCGTCAGTCAGGTCCCCTCCTTTCTCCTCCTGGCTTCCTTGCTGGGTCCTTTCTTTTTTCCAATCGGACACCACACGCATGCCCTGTTTCTACAAGTATCTATCTATAGCCAGGGGTCCGCAGTCTCGGCTTGTAAGCCCCTCCCTGCTCAACTTTTTATCCATCCATCCCCATCCCACAGACATATGAATGAATGAGCTGGCCTCTTCTTTAACCTACATTAATCCTTCTTACACAACTGCCATACAACCAAAGGAATAAGGTCACAAACATCAACAGGATCAACAAGTGAAGTGAAGAGGCAAGGCGTCGAGATGGATTGTGAACGTGCCAAGGATGGGGACGACTTGACACGCCCGCCATCGGTCCATTCGTTCAAGTCAGCACTCAAGTCGCTCTCTCTGCCCAGCATGCCGCCCACTATGCCGCTACCACCACTCCCGACGAAGAAGGACTTCATGTCCACGACGACTCTTGTATCATCGAGGCCGGGGACGAGCACGCCCAGGAAGATTTCCTTTGGGTCATTAACAATACAGCCCAACAAGCCCATCAAGTATGGCACTGGCAAATATGCAGAAGTCGAACTGGTGCCCCAACCGAGCGATGACCTCCAAGACCCACTGGTGAGTTGGTCTGTCTATCATGATGAGAACCTGGAAGCTCACTTACATTGAATAGAACTGGCAACAATGGAAGAAGGAATTGAACTTGCTGTCATTGCTCATCATGGTCGGGTTGATTGGGGCTATGAAGACTGTTTTCATCTCTACCAGCGGTGACATGGCCTCCCACTATGACGTCTCATATACCTACATTGCCGCCTTGACTGCAGTTCCTCTGATGACATCGACCTTGACGGGTCTGATTAGCTCCATGTCCGCTAAGCTCTGGGGCAAGCGACCCGTATATCTGCTATCTGCCGTACTCGTCTTTGTCGGATCAGTATGGAACATGACAGCAGGAAACAATTATCGCTCCTGCATGGGAGCTCGAGTGATGCAGGGACTTGGATGGGGCGCCTTTGACACATTGTTGATGGAATCCATCCAGGACACCTACTTTGTAAGTATGGGTTAGACGTCTCTCGTAGAGTCTCACTAACAGTGATGTAGGAGCATGAGCGGAACGTGAGAGTCTCCATCTACAATGTATTCTCCATTGCTATCACATGGGGATCACCAGTCATTGGCGGTGCCATTTCACACAGCGCTGGCTCATTTACTGTGCAGTATCGCATCATTAGTGCCTTTTTCATTATTGCTTTCCCTCTGCTAGCCCTTGGTGCTCCGGAGACTGCTTTTGATCGTGCACGAGCTGCCATTGCCACCACGCCTGCTTCAGGCTTTGTGCTCTCCACTAATTGGGAACCTCACCCTGAGCCCGAGGAGTTCAAGTTTAGCAAAGAGTCCATTGTGGGATACCTCAACGAGATGAAGCCGTGGTCCTTCCGTGGCGACATGAGCCTCTCAACCTGTGTTCAGGCGCCTCGTGCCCTTGCCGCACCGACCACCATTCTTGTTTTCCTCCTTACCTTTATCCCTTACGTCGCTCTATGGAGTCTTGCATCCTCCCTCGGCATGCTTCTTACCCCTTCACCAGTCAACCTTCGCTCGTCTTTGATGGGCACCCTCATGGTTGGTCCATGGCTGCTGCCTACTTTTGTTGTTCTTGGTCTCTACTTTTACCGCTCAATCCGCTCCAAGTTCACTTGCTTGGTCAGCTTCCTCACCATTGCTGGCGGCACTATGCTCGCTTTTGTCGGTCTTTTAGCCTTTGGCCTGGGCTTCCAGAGTTACTTGCAGCATGGCAAGGCGGCCTTGATCCCCGAGGCTGCACATGAAATTGATCTTCCCGTTATCTCACTCCAACTTGGACTTCTTGCCGCTGGCGCCTTCGCCATTGATGCTACTACTCGCCCTCTGCTTGCCCGCTCTGCATCCTTCACTGCCTCTTCCATGGCTGTTGCTCAGCGCAGCATTGGTGACATGCACTCTGGTGTCATTATCCTGCGAAATCTTGCAGCGGGTGGGCTCATTCTGGCCATGCCACACATCGTCTCTGCTGTAGACGGGCTGAAGTACTTGGTCGTCGCCCTGGGCGTTGCGCAGGTCGTTCTGTCCCTCATCATCATTGTTTTGTGGCGCTTTTACGATGAGTGTATTTGGAAGGTTGACGGCAAGGTGATGGGCCTGGTTGATCTGAGACTTCTCAAGCTTTGCGGAAGCTTCTTCGAGACCGATTAAGCATGGAATTTCATGCGTAGTATTCTGCCCGCCGAAATTCTTGAATCACGAAATTCACAACGTGCTACGAACACACACACACACACACACAAACAACTACGACTTTAACACGAAAATCAACATGAACAACACGAACGAAGAGATGACGTCTGTCACGATTCAGACATGAGTAAGAGATGGAATGATTTGGATATGATTTTTTGGGGCCCAACTTCCAGAAAAGGAAAGGGCTCGTACATATGCGTTATGGCTTTTTTTTCTTCTGACCCTTTTTATGTACACTTATATGGAAATGATTACCTGTACGATATGACTGTCGATATGGCTGACACATGTGTCATGATCTCATTGATGTATTATGGATGGATGGATGGATGATTATGGGAACGGATATGGGAATGATTTGAGGATGAAAAATATAATTCTTATCATTATTATGACCTTTTTTCTTTTTTCTGCCAAATTGTGTGAGATTTTCGCGTAAATGGTGTGACGAGTATTTTCTTTTTCTTTTCAGGTGGGATTGATTGTATGCATATTTTAGGTGATATGCATAGAGATTGGACGGTGGGTCATTGGGCCTACAGGCGGATCAGGAAGGTTTAAGAGGGGATATTAATGTTTTGATCTACATATTAGGGATTTCCTTTTTTTTGGGGGGGAATTTTCGGTTGAAGAAGCATGGGGGCGGTTGGTAATGAGATGCATAATGTACGGGGTGAGAGGGTGGTCAAGTTAGAGCTCGTATGGGGGGGGGCATGCATGGGATGGGAGAAGGGGGTGTAACAAGGTGTATGTATTGTACGGAAGTGTACCGTGTAATTTCGACTCATTGTTCATTGTCCTGTTGACATACTACTCGGTGATTTTACATGGCCGAGTTCAAGAGAGCTCTGATGTAATGACGGGAAAAGGTGGCTGATAACTTCGGCCCGTATGGTGGGAGGGAGGGAGGGAGGAGTTGAAGATCCAGATCTCGGGATCGCCGTCCTGAGATCTGAGGAAAGAGACAACAACAACAATGACAGTGTGGGGACTCTCGAAAATAGTCACATTTGTTCATCTGCCCCAATTTTTTGTTGGTCAACATTAATGTTTCCAAAAAAGTAGCTAATAGGTATCATTAAGAATTCAAGCAATATGCCGCTCTGGCTGTTCCCCATTTCAACCAATCAGTATCCGCTCATACATACAAGAACAAAAGAAAAAGGATATCTCATGAGCCATCAAATCATCCTACTTAAAACACCATGTCCATAATTACCAAAAAAACCACATCATTATAGGGTTGATGACGAGGTTTTGCTCGCCATGTTGGATACCCTCCTCAACTCAACGTCGCTACCGACAGTTGCTGAATCTATATCTTCCATGTCTGATGTGTCGAACCGTCCATCACTGGGTCCGCTCGGTCTCTCGTTGATAGCGACGTTTTCGCTCATGTGTCGTTCACCCATAATGACCTCTTCGCCGCGAAAGGTATCTCGCCACCAGGCACTCAACGAATTCCAACTTGTGACGAAGAAGATTATGCCATTCCAAAGACCCTGAAGGGGAAGCACTGCTGCCGTGGCGACGTGAAACTCATATGGAGAACCTCCATCCAACCAGCCGTGGATACGGTTCAGACTGCTGGGTATCCACGTAACAAGGACGCTGACGGCGAAGAGAAAACTTGTGCGCAGATAGGCCCTTTTGATGGGATCGCTGATGTGGAACTTGCTAGTAACACGATGAATCGACGATGTGAATCGTGACCATATCGACGGGGGAGGGGGTTCTTTGGGAGTCGAGGTGGAAGTTGTGACGGACGAGAAGAATTGGTTTCTCGAAGAAGGCTGGAGTTCTGTCACATTTGCGTTCTCGAAGGAGACGTGGGACGCCGTTTGTCGAGGGAGGTGAACGCTCTTTGGCTCGCTAGGGCAAGCAGCAGAGTGAACAACTTGGACTTCAGTAGTGACGGTGCCGTAGAAACCCTGTTGAGCCATTTCCGCCTGAGTCTATCGTAAACTATTAGCATCACGGCTTGATATCAATGGTGGTTTCGCCCATCTTACAGTTTCCATCTCTTTCTGTTCTCGATTCCTCGACGTGGAAAAGCTGCGAAGGCGGTTCCTGGTGCGAAAGACATGGTATCCGACCAAAAAGTAGCATAGAATGGACCCGACAATGCATATCCAAATGAGCATGTAGTAGGTGTAAATTCGAATAAAGTCCCATTCTCGATCCACCCAGCACCAAATCTACCAGAGAGATCAGGTCAGGTTGGGAACGAATTCTACATGGAATGGAGGGTGTCCAATCTGGGTCAGGGGGTGAAAAACGTACTGTTGCTCCTCCATATACAAGACCATGCTCGGGGTTCCTTACAAGCAGTAGCGACAGGGCGATGACGAAAGGTCCTCCGTAGCATATGAGACAGTATATCCACCAGCGTTTGCGAAAGGAGTCCGGACTTGTGTGGAAGTAAAATACGAGTAAGACATTGATAGCCATGGCGAGAGACCACCAAGGGTCAGATTGCATGAACCTGAGAACAGCCAGACTGGATCAGTTTCCGATTCTTCTCGATTCTTAAGCTGTCAAACAAACAAACAAACAAACAAACAAAGACAGTCTGGCAGAGGGAAAGCAGCAAATTTACATCTCAAACAAAAAACTCTGGGCCTGACACAAGGCCGTCGTCTTCCCCTTGGCAAGCCCATCATAGGCAATGATACTCCCAATACTCGCCCCGATATTTGACACACTAGCAAATACGATGAAGGTATTTTGAACATTGCGCACGCGCGGAACAAGCCAGTAGGCGATGAATATGAGCAACACCGAGACGAGACTGACGGAACCACCAATGCGTTCCAATACTACCAGGGTTCGGACTTGGTGGCCCGACAGCTGCTCGTCATGCGGCAGAGATGATGACATGGTGAGGAGGAGGTGGTGGAGATGTGAGGAGAGTCTTGGAAGAAGAAGAAGAAGAAGAGGAGGAGGAGGAGGAGGAGGAGGAAGAAGAGAATGGATGATGATATAATGAAGCGGAGGGAGGGGATTGGGTGGATGTAATGTGATGAGGGCCGCAATCCGAAGCAGAGTAGTATAATTATGGCTGATGTGATGCAGAAACGATAAATGATGCTGATGTTGATGCTGATGGAGATGGACAAGAAATGGAAGAAGAGTCTAATGGGAGTGAGGAAAAGTGAGTTACAAGTGAAAAGAGATAAAAGAAAAAAATAAACAGAGCTCGAAGCTGGTCAAAGGTCAAAGGTGTCTGGAAGTACAAGATGTACTACCATGAATGAATGAAGTGAGGGGAGGGGAAGGGAGGACCCAAGTAACTTCCCAAACTCATGCAACACCAAACTTTCGGTTCTTGTTATTTTTTTTTGTCTTGTCTCGTCTTGTTCTGTATCTCCCACTCTCTCTCAACACCCTCGCGCTTTTTGTGTGTGTCCTTTCAGCCCTTCTTGTTGCAAAAAGGGGAAATAATAGAAAGAGGGTAAATGAGCCAAAGAAAGATGAATTAATTAACATCAAGTCGAGAAACGTTGGGCTGCAGGTCCATCATCAATGGTACAGCAGTAGCAGCAGCAGCAGCTCTTCTTCTGCTTCGTGCGCGCACCGGGTGGTACTGCAGCTGCACTCGGCCGGCACTGGAGCACTGGGCACTGGACAGGGCCTCCTTTGGATATAACTCGTTGCCTTTTTTTTTTTGTGTTTCCGCGCCCTCACACGGACTTCTTTTCCTTTTCCAATGGTTTGATGCTCTGGGCCTTTTTTTGTCCCCTCTTTTACTTTATTTATTGGTTCAAGGGTGGTGATGGTGGTGGTAGTGGTAGTGGTGATGATATCGAGGTTATGATTGGACTACATACCACCAACCACTCCTCTGAATGGATAGAGAGGGTCATGAAAAAATAACAAGGCGAGTTCACCGGGAACCATCATGTTTGTACGCCCCGTGAATAACGGATGGATACTTACAGCCACCACCCTGCAGAGAGAAACTTTGAAAGCTCTCTTGCCCTACAGCATCCATTCCATCCTCCCCATTGATGCACACCTCCCAACGACAATCCAACACGCTCACGTTACTTCTTTTTTCTTCACTTCCGCATTCTTCAATCCGCGGCAAACATTTCATCTACTTTAGTTCCTTTTCATTAGCCCCGAGCTGATCAGCGAAACTAGGTAAATACTCCATTCCATACTGGGAAGAAACACTTTAACAAAGTGGGTGGTGGCCAGCAGCCTCAAGATCCGGGGCCCCAGACACTCCACACCACACCACACGACTCGCATCCATGTCAGCCAGAGAACCTTACCCACCTGCTACCACGACCACGACCGCTATCGTTACCATTACCACTGCCGCTACCAAAGTGCGCACCCGTCAAAAGTCATTTGACAAGAACCCCTCGCCCGCCCGAAGATCATCGAGTCTACCGCAGAAGGACTAGTGTATGCCCCAAAAAGGGCAATTTGCCTTGACTGCACTGCACTGCACTGCAATCCTTCTTCTTCCTTCACTGGCTCCATCTTTTTCCGCGGTTTGCTTGCCTTTATTCGACCAAGTGCAAAGTGCGCTCAACACAGACCCGCCCCCGGGGACAAGATGCATGACACAAGATATACCTACATAGCAACCAGGGACAAGAGGGGAGGAGAGGGAGGGGGAGGAGATATTTTCTTGTTCCCCCTTGTAGTGTGATGTGATACAGAGGAAAAAGAAAGCACTGGGATTGGACCATGAGGCAGAAAGGCTGCTTGCATCCGCAGAGGGGCACTGAATTTCCGACCCAAGCGGCGTCACACCTTGTCCTCCCGCTGCACCGTGTAAGAGGAAACACCATCCACATTTCGTGTTTACCAGTCTGCTTGTATTTTACGCAAACAATCTGGGAAGTAAAGTGCATATAGTCGGAACCACCATGAGATCATGACGCATATTTATCACCGCTTAACGGCGATACAAACCCCCAGTTCATGGAGAACAAAGATGCCCCCCTCCTCGCCCGCCACATATTCCGTGCTTCAAAGCACTTGATCAATGGAGGTTGTTGAAGTGGATCCCACGGGCAACAATACTCCTCACGCTATCCCACATGGCAAAATGGGGGAAGGGTTCCAGCACCCGCCCGCCGCTAAAGGCAAGATCTAAAACAATGAAACACTCACCAATCTCAGCTTTGTTCCTATTCTCTTTCCCCAATCCGTCCACGCCAAATCCTCCTCCCTTTCCAAACTCGCACTTCTAATTTCTCACCCCCCCCCGTCACCGCCATGAGTTTCTGAAAAATCCAAGAGCTGCACCTTTGGCGTAGACAGGTGATCCAGCAGATGGAGGGGTTAAGGAGCAGCCGTTGCTTCTCGTCGTTCAATTTGCTGTTAGTTTCCCCGACGCCGGTGCTTCATGATGCATCATGCGCAAAATGCTAGCCTCGTTCGAGTTGATAGGCGCCGGATCGAGATTAGTTTGGTGCGATCGATTATCACACTAAATCAATATATAAACATTTTTAGGGATATTCTCAAAAAGGGGGGGGGGGGAGGGATGATGATACATATTGAGGGCAGAATTAGTAACCAACAGCACTTTATTCTTTGTCTGCCTCAACAACTTGATCAAGATGCAAGAACCAACAGAACTAGGACTGAAGCCATGCAACACTGTGTCTACTATTTCTTTGTTGATATTCGCCATCTTGGACATGGTGATCAATTCACTAGCCCACCTCCAGGAGCCACTGTGCCACTCCTTGTACAAGAGTCTTCCCATTCCAATGACAAGCACGGATTCCCCCTCACACAATCAACACCAAGGCAAACTGGACAAAACTTTACTCTTTGTCTTGCTTTATTCTATTTTGTGTCATTCATTTCCTTCTGGGTCCTATCATGTGCGTGGCAGAGCTAATCCACCATACCTCACTCAGACGTTGTAACGATTCTTCCCATCAAGTGATTAGCCATGTTTGTTTGCTCCCTCCACACCATCTCCAAGCATAACCATCTTCTCCCTACAAACCACCCATTTTCGCCGAGCACCCATGATTAGATGGCCCATAAATTCCTTGTACGCGAGAAAGATAAGAGAGGATCGCGCCACGCAGCCCATGTCTCATATCCCTCGATCTGCTTTCGCCCATGCTGTACTAGCCTGTCACAAACCCAGATGCATTGTAACTTGATCCCACGCTTTCCCGAGATGCGACCCAGAAGAAAGAAAACAAGAGGTGCCCCCAAAACAAATTTTAACAACAGACA
This sequence comes from Cladobotryum mycophilum, assembly GCA_036429605.1. Taxonomy (NCBI): domain Eukaryota; kingdom Fungi; phylum Ascomycota; class Sordariomycetes; order Hypocreales; family Hypocreaceae; genus Cladobotryum; species Cladobotryum mycophilum. The sequence goes on along the minus strand of JAVFKD010000016.1, from coordinate 3,296,626 downwards.
TTGTGAAATATGACTCTCATCCACGCTCAAATGGTGTACAAAAAGTCGGGTCGGTTATCACCCATGGCTTCCAGTTCCTTCTCTGTCTTGCCTTCGGCCAGGTAGTCTCGCTCTCCATTTTGTCGCTTCTTGTTCTCTATGCTGAGTAATGTCGCCATCAAGGCACTGCCACAGAACATGCCGAAAAACAAGTACCCAACAATGGTACCGTGCCCTTCAAAGTATCGCGGCTTGTTGAAATAGATGTTGCTACTCACAACGCCGTTCAGGTTGCCCCAACCAATAACGAATCCAAGAACAATGCCGCGCTTGTAAACACCCTCGACGTTGTTTGCGATCCACGCAATCGTGAGTGAAATACTGGGGTAGATGCCCATGGCGCCTAAGAACGTGCCGGCGTACTGAACACCAGGATTGGTGGATGCCATCAACATGACGAATCCTGCGATGCCAACCCATGCGCAAACCATGTTGAAGATTGCTCGTCTACGGGCCTTGTCGGACCAGAATCCAACAGCAACAGTAACAATGGCTGCTGCCGCATACGGCGGGACACTTAGAAGCTGGTTTTTGACGACATCATTCTTGTCTGTGAAGCTCATGCTCTGGATGATTGAGGGTAGGAACAGGCTAAAGGAGTACAATGGCATCAAGGGACCCATGTAAATGAGCATGCCAGCATATGTCTTCCAGTCTTTGACGGCATCCCAAAGGTACTCCATCTTAAATGTCTCGTGCTCGGCAGAGCTTTGTTTGTCCTGCTTTAGTCGATACAAGACGCGTGCGCGGTCATCTTTGGTCAAGAATTTGGCTTCGTCTGGGAAGTCGTGGACCATCCAGAACGATGCAACTCCAATGAGAATGGTAAGGCCACCTTCGATGACGAAAATCCAAGCCCAGCCAGCTAGGCCTCCTTTTCCGTCAAGCTTCTGAATGGCAGCAGCAAGGAGACCACCAAACGAACCTGCAAGAGCAGCGGCCGAGAAGAAAATGGCGGCTCGGACACCGAATTCGTTGCGCTTATACCAGCATGAGAGGTAGTAGTTGACACCAGGGAAAAGTCCAGCCTCGGCGACTCCTAAAAACCAACGGGCAGCCATGAGGCCAGACCAACTCTTGACGAAGCCCATGCCCAGCATGCATGCTCCCCATAGAATCCTAGTATCAAGTTAGCTGCCGACCAGATCGCAATGACGCCACCGTTGGCTTAGGTTGAGATGGCTGACACTTACATGATGATGGGGATGAAGATGGAGGGTCGTGACCGCTTGAGTAGGAAGTTGGCAAGGGCTTCGAAGATGGCGTATGAGACAAAGAAGACTGTCAGGGAGGCATTATACTGCGAGTCCGTCATGTCGAGATCAGCCTCAAAGTGGGCAATTTTGGCATTGCCAATGTTAGTACGATCAAGAAAGCACATCAAATACAATAGACATAACTAGAATGAATGTTAGCAGCTACATCAGCCAATTTCACAAGGAAGTTGTTGGTTGGGTTCGTATGTACATACCCACGGGATGAGTGTCCTGTCTAGCTTCCATAATAATCGTCGCTCCTATCACTCGATGTCAGTAAATTTGTTACGCCTTCGTATCATGCTCATGTAGATCGGAGCTCACTGCAGCTGCCCTCTCGGCTTCGGACAAGCCCGCGTCCGGGTCAACGATCTGATCGACCTCGGAATTGGACATGTTGTCCGCGGCTTTTGGCTTCTCCGTGTCGCTCATGATGGGCAGAAGGAGAAAATGGCAGCAGCAGCAGCAGCAGCAACAGTAGTGGCGGCACCAGGAGAATAAAAGTAAATGCAAAAGACAAACACCCCGTCACAGTCCTTCCACAAATACCTCTGTAGTAAAAGATGTAGGAATGAGAAGAGTGTTTGTGGAAGAGGAAAACACGAATTGATGGGTTGCGTGTGTCGTCTTAGACAGAGGGGAGGCGGCAAGCACCGGGGTTGTTTGGGGGGCTTAAGCGATATACTTGTATGCTGGGAGAGTGAAGGGAGAGTCAGGGTGTGCGTCGGCAGGGAACGTGAGCCGGACAGGGGGAGGCACAAATGACGAAGAGGGATGGACGGAAGCCTGTTAATGTACTTGTAGGTAATAATGGATAGATGGATGTATGGGTCACCGGCCAATAACCAGAAGGGAAAAAGATTGCGCTGAGAGACAGGCTGGGATTGGAAAGACAGAGAGAGTGGAGAAATGATGAAAGAAAAGAAAGGGCGTGGGGGGCTCGAACAGGATGCCTAATCCGGAAATGAGGTTGAAAGAATCGTGAGAAAAAGAAAGAAGAGGAAGCAGAAGAAGAAGGAGAAGGAGAAGAAAAAGGGCTGATGATTGTTCTAGAAAACGAGGCCAGACGGATTTTGTTGTGGAAGCTGTCAGTTTTTTAGCTTTCGTGGGTGGCAGCCAGCTTTGCAAAGGGAGTTCATCTGCAGTACAGAGGGCAGAAGTACCTTGTAGGGTCTGGGTCTGGGTCTGGGTCTTGGCTTGCCATGCATGCGTCTTGGGGCCAAGGATTAATTGCTCATCATTGGGTAACCTCTTCTTGGGGCTTTGGCTTTGAAGGACGGCTCTGTTTTTAGATGGAAGCCTGTGTTAGCCGTCGCCAGAAGCAGCTGCAGCGGAAGCCAAAGCCTGGAATGAGACTGTGCGTTGGGCCACATGGCATTTGAAGTTGTTATGAGAAATGGGATCATGGATTAGATGGACGTCATTCATCCCCTTCGTTAGAGACGGTGAGAAAAAGTACTGGGCATGTATCAAGTAAGCACACAAGTCAAAGAGGAAAGAGGATGGGACGTTATCCAGTTTGTCAAAAATACGGTTCTCTCCTTCCTTATCCCTTCTTCTATACTACTAGATAGGTACTGACCCAATGGTGTTTTTTTCAGGGCAATATCGACTCTGCTCGCACCCTACCTTTGTAGTAACATTGCTTACCTGGCTCGTTATCCTCAACCCAAGGCGACTTAGTCTGTAACTTATCATTATTATAAAAATGCCTCCAAGTGATGTTCGTCATCCATCCGCGAATCGTCCATCCCATCCTTGTTTCTCGCCCTAAACTTTTTAGTGTCGCATGGGGAAACATGTTTGTGGGGTTCAAATCTCCACTTTGTCTGCTTTGTGCTCAGCGGAACCAGGGAAGCGGGCGTCAGTGCCGACGGGTAAGAAGAGGCGATGTATTTACTCCATTTACCTCCTTGAATCTTGATGCCAAATAATGCAAGGCAGGTGGTTACTGATATGCAACCTGCTCTGGTGGTTTTCGTCGAATGGAAAGACCTAGTACGTGCGCCCTTTGACTTGATTCAAAACATGCTGACTGAATCCAAGTCTGCGACAGTTCAGCGCATCGGCCATTTGCTGATCTGGCTCTTGTCCCTCATGCACAAGATCCCCAAGTCTTGGGCGATGTAACCTCAGTGAATCCTCTGTCCAGTTCACTGGGGCACCGCGCTGAGACCAGGATGCGACGTCAAAGGCCCATTTCAGCCCTTGAACGGAAGCCATTACGAAGCACTGTTCAAAATACGGCTGTCAGTTCGAGAATGCCACGCGACACGGATATAAACGACAACATGAAACCCAACAGAGGGCCCAAATAAGATCTCAGCTCTTGATGGCCTTTGGATACCGAAAGCATCCGTCTTTTGTTCCAAGCAGTTTCCAGGCTCCTCCTCTCGTAGGGCTTTCCGAAGCCTTTTAGTGGCTTCAAGCCACCAAGAGGCACTGGCTTCACTAGGTAACCCTTGGAAGTTGTCTGTCCAATCAATCAGTCCCACCGGACCGATATGGAGGGTATGTTTGTTGGCTGCTCTGTGGACGGAAACATCCACCCATCAAGCCATCATGCACTACCTTGGCCCCCCTCTCGAGCAAGCATATCCTGGAAACTCCTTTTTAGGTCCACCATTTTGTGCGATCTGGTTGTCCTTCCATCTGAATGCCAAGCTTCATAGGTAGGCATTCTCCATCGATTGGGACCCGCGCGGGCGCTACAACTGTGGATTGAAACTTGGCAAGTCCCCTAAAAAGCCGGTTTGCTGTTCGAAACAACACGACACGTCAAGACGGCGATGAAATAAAACAAAAGTAGGGACTCTGGAACAACGCAAACAATCATGGTGCAGGAGAGACATGCAGGAAATACTTGTACTGTGCACAACTGCATGCGGCAATTTCAGAAACAATTTTCACAGCCCGCAGGGGACTGACAAAGAGCCGCCCAATCTAGACCCAATCAGCTACAGTGCAGGCACCGTGAGGCCCGTCCCAATCTAAAAGCCCTCCAAAAAAATGTTAAAAAAAATTGGATAGAGGTACTAAACATGTCGCGTGTCACACATGCTGATGCCACGTTCTGTCCGTGCTCCCGTCTGTCCTCTCAGAGGGTGGCTGCAGACAAATATCATGGGACGAAAGGACGGGATTGTTGAAGTACGAGATGATGTGCTCCCGACCTTCTTGATCCTTGGTTCAAGGTTTACATGTAAGCTTGCAAATTTGTGATAGTTGACTGATTTCGGCAGAGCACCTGACAACACCTGAGTTCCGCTCTTCAGTCTGAGCTGCCCTGAATGGAAGGTGTATAGAACGCGGGGAACAACCTGGGCGAGGCTCCCTAGCCGAAAGGATTCATCAGCTATAGCGGATATTATTTCGTATCTCCGCTCCTCCATATTAATGATTGCCAGCGTGGGGGGCCTTCCATATGCCGAAGATATCATTACACGGGAGAAAAGAACGCTGGATTAGAACTCACGGTAGAAGTGATTAAAATATTGCTACATACGAAGAAATAGACGGAAGCGAGAGGAATAATCGAAAATGTCAGAAAAGAAGAGCAACGATTGATACGACCCTGATCATCCGTCGGCCAGTGACACCACACTCGACAGCTTGTAAGCTCCCGCCTAGAGACTAACTTGTATGGGCTAATACAGTGCAGTGTTCATCAGGAGATTGGACTTGATATCAATGATGATTGGAAGACCAATCTCCCCCTCTCTCTTCTACGCCAAATATTGGCTTTGCAGCCACTTCTTCGGGAACAAGCATCTCTTCAAGCATGAAATCACCAATGAGGAAAACACATAACGCCACTTGACCTCCACCCCGCAGCCACCAGAGTAACATCTTCAACACCATTACCACACCAATCCCGGCCTTCTAGTCTAGTCCTTTTATTTTAAGGCATACTCTGTATCATGCCATGCTGAGTCCAGCATGCACAGACTTGTACCAGTCGACAATCTTCTTTGTTTCTCATGCACTGTCCCTTTGCAATCTTCATAAACAAAGATTCCCACGTGGGCGATACCACATCCTCCCCTGTTGACCAGTTCCCTTTTGTCGTTCTTTGTCTTGCATCATATCAAAGATCTAGATCCCGCACGATACGTCATCCACATCCACATCCACACTACAGCGCATTTCCTCCTTTGCTTTTCCAATCCCATTATTGTGAGACATGTCCCCCAACGGATCTAGAACAAAGAACGAGAATTACCTCGTCTATCATTCTCATCAACAAAGGATACCAGCTCCATTTCCACTTGAAATCACCTACCCACCGACTAACTGAGGCGATACTTTCCGCATGCGGCGTCCTTGGGGTGGACTAGAGATGCTGGTTTGTTCCACAGGTCCGTTTTCCTCCGATGAGGTTTTCCGGTTTCACAACACCATGCAACCCTTGGATTGATTCGTCATCCAGGCCTTGTTCGAGTTCGAGGTCCATCCCTTGTATACAACAACACCCCCGGTTAAGCAATCTCCATGAACCGCTGGCTTCCCCAGTCTTTCTCTCTTGTGTACTGTATTGCATTGTTTTCCAGTTTCTACTCATTCACGTGGGCATCAACAAAAGCCCAAACACCTTCCAACCTACTTTTTTCCAGCCTTTTCTCTATTCAAACCCTGCTACTCCGTACCGGAAAATAGAAAGCCTCTACAAACAAACCACCACAGACCAAAACATCCAAAAGTTCTTTGGAAATTACAAAACTCATCTGAAACATAATTCCATTCTAATCCCATGTCCACGCCCTTCCAGTTTGAAAAGACCGTTTCACCCCTGTAGCATTTCTTCGTTTCTCACCGAGAACCCTTCATTCAGCTCTCGGGGTGTCCCATGGCGGAAACCTGCAGCGTCGTCAGACATGAGCGATGCTCACTTGGCCCTTGTCCATGTGCATCCCCTGCCCAATTATAGTAAACGGTAGTAGTAATATCTAATTTGCCAGTCAATGGTCTATACCATGTAAACAGCTCCAGACCTTGAACCTAGTATCCCACATGAACTAGGTAAATTGCCCCTTGTAAAGGTCGTGTAACACTCGTACGCCATGGCTAATGCAAAAGTCATCATAGTATAAAAATCAACTCAATTCGTTTGGGTCTATACTGTTATTTTTCTATAGCCCGTGCATGCTTTTATTTATTTAGTCAGTCCGAGTTCGGCGTAGAATGCCTCGCTGCTAGGCTCTCTGCCTAGGAATTCCTTCAAAAAGTCCGTCTCACGCTTGCTGCCACCACGTTCCAGCACGGTGTGGCGATATCTCCTTCCCTCCTTGCCATCCATGGGGTTCTTCTTGAAGAAGGAATAGAACATATCCAAGGAGAAGACCTCGGAGTAGAGGTAGCCGTAGTAGCCTGCGTCGTAGCCACCAATGAAGTGACCAATGCTGGCATATCGGTTACCCCAATCCCTATGCAAAATATGTTAGCAAATCATTCAAGTTTCAGTGACATTAAAGGGGGTCACATACAGTCCCTCGCCCAGATCCTCTGGGCCCTTGATACCAGTGATGTCGTGTCGCAGCTGATTCCAAAGCGTACCGTAGTTGGTAGTCTTGACTTCGGCATGTGACTTGGGTCCATGAACAGTCATGTCAAAGGTGCCAATAAGAATCTGGTTCAAGGCGTTGGTCGCCGAGTTGAAATGCTTGGTCTTGACGAGCTTCTCAATCAGATCGTCAGGGATCTGCTTGCCAGTCTCCCAGTGTTTGGACAGGGACTTCAAGACACTTGGGGTCCAGCACCAGTTCTCCAACATTTGTGAGGGAGCCTCAACGAAATCGGGCATGACCGCAGTTCCATGTGTGTAACTATAGCGAGTTCGGGAAGCAATGTCGTGGATTCCGTGGCCGAGTTCATGGAAGAAAGTAACCACTTCATGGTGTTTCAGAAGAGAAGGCTTAGTCGCTGTGGGCTTGCTGAAGTTGCAGACGAGAGAGGTGGAAGGATACTTCTTTGTACCATCTTTGGCAATGTAACCCGGCTCAATACCAAAGTTGGCATAGTGGCCGTATTTGTTGTCACGGGGGAAGAGATCGAGGTACAAGTAACCGCAGAAGCCGCCACCCGATGCCTCATCGTCCCAAACACTGTAGATGATGACATCTTCATGCCAGGCAATGTCTTCAGACTTACCCGTGGGGCTCAGACGCGCTCGGTCTTCCTTGCTAAGCTCTACGAAGACGAAACCAAAAATCTCTTCGTAAATCTTGAGCATGCCGGCAAACGTGGACTCTGCTGGGAAGTACTGGGAGATTTCGACCTCATCCACGCTGAACTCCTTTTCTTTAATCAGTCTGCTATAATACGACGTATCCCACAGGTAGAAGCCCTCGAACGGGATACCTCGCTCCTCGTAGTCACGCTTCTTGTACTCGACGAGCTTCTCAAGCTCCTTCTCACCGCCAGGAATGAGTCTAGTTCGCAAGTCCCCTAGGAACTCGTTGACTGTAGCAGAGGTCTTGGCCATCTTGTCCTCGATTTGGACGCTAGCATGATCTGGGTAGCCGAGAAGTCTGGCGGCCTCATCTCGGAGTTCCATAATCTCCTTGAAAATCAGAACATTGTTGTTGTTCTATACAATAAATGAGCTCAAGACCTCAAGCAAATAGTAGCATCATGTTGACATACCTTGTTGGAATCTGCCACAATGTATTGACGTCGAGTGTTCTCATTGATAGCATATTTGATGAGAGGAGTGTAGTGGTTGTATTTGAAAGTGACCTTGACCTTGCCTTCATTCTCTCCGGTACCCTTCTCTAGGGTTTCAACATCAATATCATCCTTGGGCACTCCCTCAAGTTCTGCGGGAGCGAACCAGTAGCCACCCTTTTCCTCGTTGAGGTTCTTCTGGGCCTTGATGGAGAGAAGACTAAGCTGCTTCTGGATCTCCTTGAAGCGATCTCGCTTCTCTCCGGCGGGGAGACGCAATCCGTTCTTGATATACTTCTTGCGCTCCTTCTCGAAGATGATGAGCTGCTCCTCTTCCAGCTTCTGAGAGTCCTTGGTGCCATAGGCAGCATCGACCAGCTGGAATACATCCTCCCTCATCTTGCTCTCGATATAAGCATCGCTGAAGAGCTCTCGCGACTTGGCAGAGGCATCTCTGAGAGCGGCATCGGTGGAGACGTATTGGTAAAAGGTAAGGATTCGGTTGGGGGCTTCCTGCTCGTTGTCGTCGAGAAGGATAGGCTCCAAGACATTGGTAAACGTAGCGTTGTCGAGCTTCACGTCGGCAACGATCTTGTCCAAGACGCTCTTGCTCTGATCCGTGAGCTTCTTGGTGTCGGCCAAGATGGACTCGGGGGTCGCCGTGAACAGGGGCGGGGCCTGGGGCGGGGTCTGGTACTTGTCCGGGGCCATGGTACTAATCACCAAGGAACGACGAAAGCTTGGGAGACGTTGTTGGACTTGCAGCCCAAAGTGACTGACAATGGAGTTGATGCGCGGAAGAGCTCGTGGGGGAGCCAGCGTTACGGCGAGGAGAAGAACGAGAAGAGAAGAGAGAAAGAGGAAAGGCCGCGTGATGCGAAGCCTCTCTAGCATAAAGATGAATGGCAGCTACTACCCCACGGGTTGCACCACTGGGTATGCACCGTTTCAAAAGCTGACCCGCTTGGAACTGCAGGACACGACACAGGGTGGGATGAATGAAGCTCGGCCTACCAGAGCAGAGGAAAAGTCAATTGCCGGAGGAGGAGGAGGGAGGGAAGGAGGAGGGAGGGAGGGAGGGAGGGGTAGCTTCAAAGTAGCCTGATGAAGAAGATGGTGTCGGCAAAAAGCAACAGAGTGTGTTATGGCCAAGTAATGCGGTACACGTAAGTTATGGATGTTAAGGCGTGTAGGCAGTCAGTCTACATCAAGGTACATTAATAACTGGCGTAGTTGTAGTGGCTGGTGATGCATCTACTTGTATGGTACCGAGAATGCGGGGATCTCCAAATGGCAGCGCCCTTGTTTGGCAGGTGGTGAAGACGGCGGGGTTTGTTTTGGTTCAGCGTTCGAGTCAGTGCGGGCATGCGCTCAAGGAGTTGCAAATTCTAGGTACTTGTCAAAGTCCAACATACAGCACATGTAGAGCCATTAGATGATGGTAGCAAGAGCATAACAGATGGCATTGTTTCAATCAATCACTACAAGACGCAAAAAGATGGCCAAATGAACCACAACTGCACAAGGTATCCATCAATTGACTGAACGGCTTCAACTCGCCGTTTCCAGCAATCTATCAAAACAAGTTACATTATCCATACACGAGTCTGCTGCCGCCACTCGCTGCAAATTCATCATCGTACCCGGTGTGCCCAATTCATATACCGTAGTCAAAAACACGCAAAGCAACGCCGTCCCGCCCGTAGATGCAAAAATGCGCCCCCGAGTTGGTTTTCCAGAGTTTAGGGGGTCGCGCCTTAGTTGGCGAGAATGGTTCGAACGAGGTCTATGGAGGGGAAAAGGAAAGCTGTTAGCAAGATCGGTTCCTGAAACGAGAGTCGAAATCGGTTGGCAACACAGCAAACATACCTGTGTAGTTGACCTGGCCAGAGCTGGTGTCTACGGCCTTGAGCAGCTCGTCCACTTCCTCCTCTGTCATCTTCTCACCCAGATTTGTTAGGATGTACTTGAGCTGGCCAACTCCAATAAAGCCCGTCATGTCCTTATCAAAGACTTGGAAGCCGCGGCAGTACTCCTCGGGCTCGCCAGGGTCGCGGAATCCGCCTGGGCGGTTCAGAATGCGCTGGAAGGTCTCAAAGTCGACTGCGATGATGCACTAGGTTAGCGACAAAGTACACTCCGGTGAGTTGTTTGCGCTGCAAGGGCCAACTGGCGCGGCGCAGCAGAAGACATCTCGGAATAGATAGTTGGCACTCACATTCACTACCCAGACCCTTCTCCAGCTCCTTGATCTCGGTCAGGGTAGGGTTTTGTCCGCAGGCTCGCAGCAGGTCACCCAGAGTGTCCACTGCACAGCGACCATTTCCGCGCTTGTCGAACAGGGCAAAAGCCTCCTTGTAGTTGGTCGAAGCCTGAGAATCGTACTGGTGGTTAGAAGCCATGTTTTCTTCAAAGAGAATGCTGTTTGCGCAAGGTGCAAAGGGGAAAATGTTGGTGTTATGCGATCGATTCGTGCTTGACGGATTCTTTGTTTTGGGCAAACGCAGGGGAAAACGTCGAAAACCAGCTTGTCAAAGACTACTTGGCCGCGCGATGGGAGAAGTGGTGGGCAACTGGCGAATCAGATGCGGCGAATGTAACCACTTGGGCGGACTGGTTTGTTTACATTGGTGCTAGGGCAACGTCGTGCAACTCACCATTGTTTTTAGGGGGTGTTCCTTGTTGAGAACGGTTTTAATTGATTGATGGCTGCCCTCCCACAAGAGAAGTCGGTGGAATATTGTTCGGTTGACGTATTTTTCTTCCTTCAAAGGGTTTCGCAAACGATGTTGATGCAAGGTCGGAGAGGATGATGATGAGAAGTCGGAGAACAGGACAACAGAACTGTTGCCTCCCAAGTCCCGACCTGTCCTGTGTTTCTGCCGCCCCACTGAACTCCCCCTTGTCAACGTCTGACGGGGCAACCGAGTCGATAGTCAGAGCGATAAGCCAATCGACCTTGCCTGTCGGTCTCTTCTCTCTCAAAAAAACATAAAGCCGTTGCCCAAGGCGGTCTGCAATAAACCAATCGATAAACCTAGCTGGTAGTCTACTATGGATGTATGGATTTGCTTTGTTGGGCTGTGTGCATGATTTGACACAAGCCGCCTCTGTCTCGCCAATCAACAAATCAATCAATCTCGCATTGCATGGCACTATTATTTTGGTGACTGAATATGTCTACCAAGAAATAGTGAACCATGTTTCTATCCATCTAGTTCATAAGCATCGAACATTTCATTTCTAACCAAAACACCAAAAGTCCGGTAATGGTTATTTCAAAGCAAGGAATAGGGTAGCTGTCGCAAGAACGTTATCCCGTCAATCATCCGAATGTAGTAGCTTCTCTTCAGAGCCATCACGTCACCTCAATCGCTTTGCTCGTCTTACTCTATCACCTTAAAACATTTATTGAATAGAAAGACTCTGTATATTTTAGAACCTCCAATTTGGATTTCATCCATTACCGAAAAGAGCAAGTTTAAGGTAAAATGGCTAGCGAAGCTGCAGCAAAACGATTCTTCACATCGCCTTTCTTTGCGGTTGTTGGAGCCAGCTCTAACCCCGCCAAGTTTGGTCATAAAGGTCGCGATGACTCATATTTCTATGTCTAAATCACTCGTTTCATGCTAATCTTTCTACAGTTCATGCTTGGTATCTTGCACGAGATCTGGATGTTACACCTATTAACCCCGCTTCGGCCTCTGTAACTGTCCGTGGCCAGGAATACCCTACAGTGCCGGATGTAAAGGCACTTCCCAACCCCAAGGAAACCGCTCTCTCCATAATCACTCACCCTGCCATCACTATTGGTGTGCTGAGAGATGCTAGAACTGTGGGGATTCCATCAATCTGGCTGCAACCGGGAACATTTGACGACGAAGTCCTCAAAGTCGCCCTTGAAGATGGCGCCTTTAATGCTGTTTTGTTTGGGCCAGGTGGTCAAGGTGGCGAAGGCTGGTGTGTTCTTGTTGACGGTGACAAGGCTTTGCGTGCTGCCGGCAAGCTGTAATGAATCACCTTAGCCGGGACCAATGTGCGAGACCTTGCAACTAGAAGAAGTGTAGCTTGGTGTTCTATGTATCCTGACATTTTGCCGCTGGAGCTGTAATAGGGTAGCTTATCCCTTTGCGTTTCTAATTGAGCACGCCATGGATTAATATCGCTCTTGTTGCCATAGTGATTTATTGATACCTACATCTATTTCGATATGATCTAACATACAAAGAACATGGGACACGTAAGAAACACTAGGAAACGCAAAGCATCTATGGCATCAAGATGAAGAATGGGTAGAATGTACCGTTTCATTGATCTCAATGTAGCCATCATGAACTTGGATAGAGAAATGTCGAGGAAGACAATGATCCAGTTAGCGATTATAATGCAGAGAGAATTACCATGCTCAAAAAAGAATAGCACCACTCGTGACGTACCAGCTGACAGGTATTTATTTTTGGTCATTTTCAATATACACTTCTTCAATTAAATCGTCTCGGGGCTACTATGATTAGGGTATGATTGTGGGAGAATTTTTTCGTCGGAGATTAACATAAAAAGATAACGAATGCTGTTGTTTTATTTGGCTTTGTCACAACGATGTATGAAAGAACGAAGGGAACTGTATAGACAACAAACTTGGTACTCACGAATAAGAAATATAGTAGGGGGACAGAGAGTACTTGAAAAGGCTAGGCAGGCCTCTGGCGACCGTGAGTCCAGATCGACAGAAGTTGTATGATAAAGAGGGTAAAGGAGTTTGTCTATTCCGGACACAGCTTGGGGATATAACCCGAACCATTTCGAAAATCAAATAACATGCCCGTGGGCCATAACTGCGTCGTTGATGACCCAAATTGCCAGTTGGTTGTTGGCATATTCGCACATCCCCAGCCAACCCAACGAGAGTCCAATCCATCTGATTGGGGTTGTAGAGGATCAGCAAAGTAGTAACTGCTTAATGTGTTTGGGATTACTATTCCCGAAATGAATCTTGGACAGAACTCTGAATACCATGGGCATCGACTTTTCGGGAACCCAAAGAATACCCAGAGACCTGAGGGTATTCGCAAGGTGCGGTTTGAGAGCCCTGCCTGTGGTACTTCTTTGGATTTAAAGCATAGCTTTGCAACTGTTGATACTTCTCTTATAGAAGGGATAATGAACGCACAGAGCACAGAAAATCAGGTCCAGAAAAAGATTATACAAAATTCTCGAACCCCGGGTCCTTGTAAGTAAAAGAAAAATGACATGGCCGGAGTTGGATGAGGCGCCTCAAAAAGAGTGTCTGGGCGCAGCAACAGCGTTAAGAGATGTGATGGGAATTTGTTTATTATGTATTCTACAGCTCTATTATTGGATGTTATGTAATTGCAGAATAGACTTGCTTGATGTGTGATATTTGGTTGTTAATTGACGGATCATGATGCATGTGAAAGAGGCACCTTGATAGTTACTAAGTAGACATCAGATATACATTATACGTCAGCTGTTGCGCATTTAATACTATTTTATTTAACGTAAGCCGATAAATAATCGCATGAGAAAGAGTTTTTTTAAGCGACGTTTGCTCTGCAATTAAAACGTGCAAGGTGCGCGATGATGTATCAACTAATGCGTCGTCGTCTAATGCAACTTGTTTCTGGTTGCCCCACACGGAGAAGAAGGTTTTGGGTGCGTATGTACTTCTGAGTTGTACTGTAAACAACGCGTTCATCGCGGACCCACTCGGGCGCTTTAAGTTGTAGTCTAGTACGTACCTCTCTGTCTCTCTAGGCCCAAGTATACAAACATCTCTACCCTCGACTCCATCCAACCAAACAAATGCGCAGACAACATAACGCATCCGTCAAAACAATACCCCAAATTTCGATTCACGAAACTCGAGCCTTACCCACGAAACCGTTTGCCCAAGAACTGCGCGCGCATTTTGACTACGATAGCCCGACGACACTTTTTTGCTCTTCTTCTTTTTTCTTTTCTGAGATGCTGAGCTTCTCTTATTAATTGCGCCAAAAATTAAATCGATCGCAACCCCCTTCGCACTTGCCGCGTCCCAATACCCATCATCACATCACAACACCTTTTTTCCGCCATCGCGACGACCGAAGCCGAGAGGCATAGACGAAGACTGATTGACACCAACACATTCAACACACTTGACCCAGAATCTGCGCTTGACGTAGCCACTAATTCAAGATGGCTGCTGCAGATACTGACCAGTACTTTACCTACGAGGCCCGCCTCAATTCCTTCCAGAAGACCACAAAGAAGCGAGGGTCGACAGCTGGTGGTCGAGCAACCAAGGCCCTGAACTGGCCACACAAGCAGATATCCCCAGCCAGTGTATGCGCCCATTCAATTCCGAGTCGCTGCCATGTATAGCACCAACTGACGCGCCCATCATAGCTTGCCCGAGCCGGCTTCTTCTTTCGACCGAGTCCCGAAAGCCCCGACAACACGGTCTGCTTCCTTTGCGAAAAGGGTCTGGATGGATGGGAAGCAGGTGATGATCCACTAGTCGAACATGTTAAACACGCTCCACACTGCGGCTGGGCCGTAGTTGCTGCCATTGAAGCAGATGTTGGTGACTATGGGAAAGAAGACCCTAACCAATACGACATGATTGAGGCGCGAAAGGCGACGTTTGGCGAAAGGTGGCCACACGACAACAAGAAAGGGTGGAAATGCAAAACAAAACAGGTTTGTTTCTTTCCCGCTATGCCTTTTGTAATTGGGCTACCTCTTACTGACTTCCTATAGCTTGTTGAGGCAGGATGGAAGTACACACCTACACTAGACTCGGACGACATGGCCACATGCACATATTGCCAGCTAGCACTCGATGGATGGGAGCCAAATGATAAGCCTTAGTGAGTTGGAAGCCTCTTTTCTTTTCTCCCACCAACAAGGCACAAATTCTGACCTCTATTTAGCGATGAGCACTACAACCGATCTCCATCCTGCCCCTTTTTCGTTTTGGGCGAGCAATACAAGGGCGCGACGAAAAGTAACGGTCGCTCAAAAACACTCAGCTCTTCCAAAGCTTCTCGCCTATCGGTACAATCAATCGGCACAGTCGTCTCCGAAACAACAGCTCTTACAGACCAGTCAGTGGGACTTGAGGATAGTGTCCTGACAACAGCATCCACAATGACACAACAAGGGACAAAGAAGCCGAGAGCGAAGAAAGGGGCGGCTGCCAAGGGGACCAAGAAGAAAGTCAAAAAAGAGGAACCCTCCGAGATACACGAGGGGAGCCCACCAATTGAAGATGGTGTTGTATCCCAACCTAAGAGCAGACGAGGCAAGAAGCGAGGAAGCGAAGCTGTTGAAGAGTCTGTCTTGAGCACTACAGATGGTCCAGCATCCAAGAAACGTTCGACTCGAACCCCCTCAGCACGGTTGACAACTCCAGTGTTGCAGATGATACCGACATGACGGATGCTGCATCCTCAAAGACATCAGGCCGTATGAAGGCACAGTCATCGTCAAAGCTGAAGCCTGCTCAACTAACGCCAGAACCATTAGCCTCGCCCTCAAACGCATCTGTGGCATCTTTGAGAGCGCCTCCTGGTAGCTTCCCCGATGATGATGAGATTGAGCGCCAGTTGGAAGCAGATCTTGAGAGGCAGTCTAGCGACGTGGAGATTTCCCATGATTCAGACTCTGAGAGGAGGTCAAAGGCTAAGATAAAGGAGGCACTGGTTGAGAGGGTGCCAGAAAAAGAGCCAACACCACCAGCCTCAGAGACGTCTGCCGCTTATGCCATGTTTAATCCCAATGCACCTGAGCCAGATGAAGCCACCATTGACGATGAACTCAAGGCTCTTCAGGCTGAGATGGAGGTTGCCGAGCCAGAGCCAGAGCCTCAGGCACCTAAGAAGGCTCAAAGAGCAAGCATTCGCAACTCCAAACAAACAACAAAAGGCAACAAGTCAATAATCGAATTGCCTCCACCAGAGAAGGAGGTCGACTCTATTGAAGTGGGGATGCAACCTGAAGAAGAAGCCCATGGACAAGAACAAGAACAGGATCATGATATGACTGTTGGCAGCACAGACACGGTGTTGAAAAAGGTACGCCGATCAGGGGCTGGAAAGCAAGGGCAGGAACGTCCATCCACAGTCTCTTTTCTCTCAGTTGCATCTATTGATGAGATTGAGGAAGAGACCGAGCTTGCAGAAGCTGCGGAAGTAGCTGAGCTGCCAGCAAAGCGTGGCCGTGGGCGTCCTTCAAAAGCATCGTTGGCATCACAGGTTTCCAATAATGGTGAGGACATCAAGCCTGCTGAAGCCCCTGCCAAACGAGGTCGCGGGCGTCCCTCTAAAACATCATTGGCATCACAAGGTTTGGAAGGCGAGGAAAGCAGGCTTTCTTTGGTACCTGCGAAAAAGGGTCGGGGACGACCTCCCAAATCTTCATTTACTTCACAAGACGGCGACAGCATAAATGTTGCTGGCGACGCTAGTGATCTGGACCCCCCAACGAAACGTGGCCGTGGAAGGCCATCCAAGAAGTCGATGGAGCCTAAGACTATGGAGGAAATAGAGGTGGTGTTGGAAGAGGATGAAAAAGCCGATGAGCCTGAACCTATAGAAGACGTTCAAGAACATGGCGCAAAATCACCAACGCCACCACCGGCATCTCAATCTTTGGGCATTCCACCATCTACGCCAATCAAGGCCATCTCCCCTGCGCCTTCAGGCAGACAGCCAGTCTTGTCGCCATCACAATCGCCTCAATCATCCGACGCAGAGAACCAACCGCCTTCATCACGACCTGCAGCGCCTCCGACCACGAAGAAAGTTGTGTTGGCACCAGTAACAGCAACTCCCATGCGTGGGTCTCCATCAAAGCGCAACGTGTTTGCTGGACTCCAGAGCACCACACCATGGACGGGCGCAAACCTTGACACTATTTTTGGTACACCACGCCCTGGCGGAGAAAAGGAGACTGGAGTGGAACGCTTCCTCAAGCAAGGCAGGGACTTGACAAGCTCGGAGCAGCGAATGACGGTAGAGGAATGGATCTACTTTAATGCCAACGAGGCGGAAAACAAACTGAAGCACGAGTGTGAGACACTTGTTAGTCGGTTTGAGAGCGAAGGAACAAGAGCCATCAACGTGTTGGAGGGACTGGAAGTTGAATGAAGATATGCATGCATGAGACTGGAAATGTTGCACATGGGTAAAATGACCAAAGATTTTTTTTCTTCTTCTTTTTCTTCTTCTTTTTCTTCTTCTCCTGTTTGGGTTGGCCTTTGGCCTTTGGTTTGGACATAAAAACGGATGGAGTGTTTTTTTTTTGTGTTGGTTTCGCTTCGTTGTTTGAATTGGTTAAAGGAATTGGATTGGCATGGGGCATTTTTTGGTTTTGTTGGTTGGGCGATTACCTGGGCGATGATACGCTCTGTTGGAGGCTTACATTGCATTTTTGGGGGGTGTTTTTCTTTGTGAACATTGTACAGAAAGGGTATAAAGCAGCAGAAGAGAAGACTACAGTGGGCACCAGGACAAAATGATGCACCAACAAGAAATTGACGTTTTGTTTGTTTTTGGTTTGATCTTGGGATTTGGAAACGGCTGACTTGACTGGGGATGAGATGAATGAGACACGGTGATGCTTTGGTGTGATTTCTTGTTATCTAATATGACCTAAAACATGTTCATCCAACCGCATGCCGCTATAGCGAGTCAGCAGATCTATCCTCCCTGGGGGTCAAGGTTGGCCGTTTGCGTGCCAGTTGAAATGGTAATGGATGTAACGTAAGGTAGTGTAAATGGTTTAGTTTGTGTCTGGCTGTCTGTTTTGTGTTTTGTGTATGTGTATGTGTGTATTTAGTTTTACGTCAGGGGGAGAGACCTTGGGCCACCCCCGTCATGGTGCATGAATCAAAATGCTTGCTTTGGAGTTTGTAGTTATGGAGTTATTTGCTTGTTTTTTTTTTTTTTTTTTGTTGGCATGTCATGTGCTGTGCTCTGTGCTCTGTGCTCTGTGCTCCGTGCTTTACGGAGTAAATGTCATGACTGGTTGGATGCGCTGTACTAATTGGGCATCGTAAGACCCCCAAGAGAGAGAGAGAGAGAGAGAGAGGGTTTACCTTGAATGGTATGATGAGTGGCGTAATGCCTCCCAATCTTACTTCTTGTAGTACATATGAAGAGGGTGGGTGAGAAAACGGCCGATCGGCATGTTCCGTGTTCAAGTTTAAGTCAAAACAAGTATTTAGTCCTGGAGCCAATAGATAAAATAAATAAAAAAGAATGGGGCAATCTCACACAAGATTGGACATGTTTCTAAGTTTTGTGTCTTTTGTGGGTGATGGGAAAAAGTTTTTGAAAAGAGGAGTTGGATCAAGTTCTGGGGGTGTGTTTCTTGGCTTAGAAGGGCTTAGTGATACATACCTTACCTAGCCATGGCCCCGGGAGTAACATGGTGAGATGGCGCTTTTGGAATGGATGGGTTCGGCAGTTGGGTCTGGTGAGGTGAGAATGGTGTGAGAGGGAGAGGGAGGGGAGGATCCTAGGTGTGATGGTATGGGCGAGATGGGGGTATAAGTGAGGCATGATTGCCACCTTCTAATGCCCTTTTTTGTTTTTGTTTTTGTTTCAAGCAATACTCTAACATCTCTTTCTATTCCAGAAAACAACCACATCTTCAATCCCAAACACATCCCTCGATATACTCAAATCAATCACCATGTTCACCACAGCCTTCATCGTCCCCCTCCCCACCTCAGAAGACTGGAACGACTTCCTCACCCGCCTCCCCCTCCCCAACGCCGCCAGGAGAAGGCTCTCTACTGCCTCCTCGTCAAACATCATGTCGTCGTCCAACACGTCCGAGGAGTTGATCAGGCGCAAATCCAGCAATGGCACGTTTTACTTGCGATGAAGACGATAACACAAAGTACAAAAAAAGTGTGAGCTGTGGGCGTGTGTAAGATTATGTTAATTTTCTGGTGAGTCGCAAATCCCAAG
The DNA here is from genome assembly GCA_036429605.1 of Cladobotryum mycophilum. Lineage (NCBI taxonomy): Eukaryota > Fungi > Ascomycota > Sordariomycetes > Hypocreales > Hypocreaceae > Cladobotryum > Cladobotryum mycophilum. Next base: position 3,277,686 of record JAVFKD010000016.1, on the reverse strand, counting down.
TCCATCCATCCATCCATCCATCCATCCATTCATTCATTCATTCATTCATTCATTCATGCATCAATGGGAGAACTAACATGCCAAGCGAGAGAAGAAAAAACCCACCGCAAAAATCAAATAGATAATGCTGCAAAACTACCAACTTGTACGACGGAGCGAGATACCACAACACTGTGACAACACCAATTTTCTTTTACGGCGTCTGGGGAGATCAGGAAGAGGAATACTTACTAGCTATCATTGGACATTTACAATACCCGCCCATGGAGAATGCCAAAAAGGGCACGCGTTGAACCATCACTTGGACCACATGTTTTGTTTCCTTACATTTGTATTCAAAACTATCATTTTAGTTTCCTATTTCCAAAATTCATGAAATTGCCATCATGATATACCGAGTGCTCAATGACTCCTTCATTCCCTTTCCTAAACAATAATGAACTATTTCCAATGAGTGACCTGGGTATCTTCGATTAAGTCTAACACAAACATCCACAAATTTCATAAAATGCAATCCACATATCCATATCCATATCCACGTCCACAAAAAGAATCATCAAAATAGCTGCGTCCACCAACGCTTGAGCCCAGACAAAAAGGATCCGACACGTGCATTAGACAAATGAACCAAACATGAATATTGTCATCCCAGCATCAAAATCAATAAAAGGAGAGAATATTGCATGAATCAAGCAAGGTAAGCAAGCCAAAGCTTCTCACATCTAAATAAAGAACAAGCTGAGCAGAGCAAAGATCCACAGACCACGTGAGGGCCCGGCCCGAGCTGCAGCCCCAGACCCTGGTACGACAGCTGGGCCAGATGCTGATGGAGGAGCGCCCGTTCCACCGGCAACTCCACTAATGTTGCTGCTTTCAACGCTGCGTGTGCTTCCAGGGCTTCCAGACTGCGATGATGCAGGTGAGCCTGAACCTGGACCGGATGCGGGCGAAGAGGTCACTGTTGTCACAGCAGAAGACGACGCCCCAGAGGGGAAGGCTGTCCCTGTGACAGAGGCGGTCTCGGAAGGAGAGCCAGTGCCTGTGGCTGATCCGATGCCCGTGACAGAATCAGTTCCTGTGGCAGAACCAACCTCTCTTGTCGAGATGCCAGTGGATGAGGGTATCTCAGCACCTGAGCTGGTGGCGGTCTGTGACGCAGAGGTTCCGGCTCCGCCGGTAGGAGATAGACCTGTAGATGGCGTAGTGCCCTGGGCCGCTGTAGAAGTGGAATCTGATGTCGCCGCGGGGTTAGTCGTAGGGGAAATACCGCCACCACTCGTCGTGCTGGGAGACTCAGAAGTCTTGGGTTGGTTCGTATGGGCCGGCGGGTCTTCTGATGTCATCGCTGCAGAAGTTGGGGATTCCGTTGATCCAGATGAGGCTGGCTGTGTTACAGGGCTTGAGTCGGCACTTGTGCTGGACACGGGGACCGTGGTTGGAGGGGATGGCGCTAGAGTGCTTGTAGGCTCTGGCGTATTTGTAGGAGAAGCTGAGCTGGTAGGGGGTGGTAGTTGAAGGGTCGGCAGTGCTTGTGGGAGGAGCATTGGTTGAAGTTGTCGTCTCAATTGGACTAAAGCTCGTTGGGCTGGTCTCAACCTGAGTGCTAGTCACTCTACTCGGTAGGGAGGTCTTGACGGGTTCTGGCTCTATCTTGGTTGATGTTGTGGGAGTCGAGTCTCGTCCATTGCAGAAGCCAATGAACTGCTGAAACTTGGGTTCGACATAATCTTGGAGGGTGCCATCGGTCGCATCCGTATTCGCGCGAACGCAGGCGACGCAAGAGTTATAAGCATCGAGGAATTCAGACCCTTCCACACAAAGCGCATCAGTCTTGCCGACTTGCTGTACAATCAGATAGGCATCGTTGCATGTATCATAGCACTGAGGTGGCGTAATGGCTCGTTCCCCAAGCTTGTGTATCTTGCGACGAATCGATTGCCCGCCAGGCACTGGATAAGGCACATGGTATGCGCTGGATGTTGTGGCTGACTTTTTCGGCCAGTCTGACAAAGATGTCTGGGAAGCCCAATCGCCCGTAGTAATAGTCTTTGTATGCCCATAAACAATAGTCTTGTAAACTTTATACTCAAAGATGCCATATGAGAGACCAAAGGCTTCAGGGTTCAAGTTGAAGTAGCCGTATGAAGGGGGTAATAGCTTGTGTTGCCTGCCCCCCATGTCACATTGGTGATCGGTAACGCTGGAATACACTCTTCAGGATGGCAGATGTAATCGTCAGCAGGCGGTTCCGGCCAGAAATTACACCCAGCTGGCTTCCTAGGGTTGCAAATGAACCCGGGCTTGCAACCAAAAGTAAGGTCGGAGGTCTTGTCAAACGGTGCCGATAGGCCGGTGGGTTTCGGACAGAGAGTGACTTGGAAGTTTGGCGTTACTGTAACTGTTCCTCCTGGTAGAGTGACTGTAGTAGGACCAAGAGTAAGGGTAGTTGTGGCCGTTGTCGTGGTACCAGGAAGCGTGACGGTATAGGTTGTGCCGTCTCTTGTTACTGTCGTGGTGCTGGCAGGCAGCGTCCGAGTGATTGTTGACAATACAGTAGAGCTTGGAAGGGTTCTAATCTCGCCGGGGATAGTCACAGTGCTGAGTTTGCCGGGGGCAGTGATTGTATCCGTTTGCCTAGGCAGCGTAACGGTGCTTGGACCCAGAGTAAGGGTGGCTATGGATGTTGTGATGCTACCGGGGAGTGTGGTAGTATATGTCTTGCCATCCTTGGTCACCGTGATAGTACTGGCGGGTAACTGTTGAGTGATTGTTGACAATACGGTTGATCCTGGCAGTGTTTTGGTCTCTCCAGGAAGGGTCAAAGTGGTTCCAGGGGCAGTTATTGTCGCTCCAGGCCTTGTAATAGTCGGACCCGGTGCAGTGACTGTTCCTCCAGGAGCTGTGACTGTGGTGGTTCTCGTAATGCTTGTGACCACAGGGATGCCGTAGCTAATAGTGACCGTTGCCTCGTACTTGGTGCTGATGCTCGTTACAATTTCTGTATTGTTGGCGGTTATTGTAACTGGGAAACTGGTCGTCAATGTAGTAGTATCCGTTCTCGCGGTAGTTTGCCAGATGGTCGTGCGGACCGTCTCGACATCCGTGATTGTCTTTGTATGCTCGATTGTGCTAGGCGCAGTTCCATTATTCTCAGTAACTGTTGTTGTATGATCGACAGTTGTAGGAACCACTTGTGTCTTGGTCGTAACGGTTGGCTCAACAACGGTGAGTCGCTCCGTAGTCGTAGTAGTCGCCCATTCTGTAGTCGTAATCGTCTCGCAGTCAGGGGCCTCAGGGTCCTCATAGCCCCGACGTCCCGGTGGCGGTTGGTAGATGTTAGTCGACTTGGGTTTACAGCTATGTCAAATTAGTCAACTGAACGTAAGAAGCAGTGTTCTTCCAGTCGCCAATGCAACAAAAAAGAATCCTTCATCTTCACTCACTTTCCTACTTTAGTCACTGTAACGGGGTAAGACTATGATGGGTTAGCAAAGAAGAGCATCTGATTCAAACCATCTCTTACTGTTGCGTAAACTGAGGTGGTGGTGGTAGTCTTGTATTCGGTCGTATATTCGAACTTGGTGGAAACGTCATGCTCCGTAGAGACAACCTAAATTCGGAAGATGTTAGACAGCGAAGACCCAATTTCGAGTATTTCAACGAACCGTCTTTTCCACATAAACCGTTTCACTAGACCGCAAGTTAGCCCAGACCTTTGCACGTGTATAGTTCTTGCCACTTACTAGCAGGTTTCAGTCAAAGTAACGACAGACGTGGGACAAGGAGTATCTCCATATCCGCCATGAGGAGTCAACGAGGGAGCTGCAGACCAATTTCCCGACGAAGTGGCAATGGCATGGGCAAACCAGCCAAATGCAAAGAGGTTGGACAAATGCATCTTGAATCGAGTCTGCCAAGGTAACGAGTGCAAGAGTGGGATTTCCCTCGAGATATGCTCGGGGACTGGCCACACGTGTAGGCCTCGCTTTACAGAGACCGGAGTTCACGAGATGAACGGAAAGAAATGAAAAAAAGAAGGATGAGAAAGCTCTAGCAACGAGGGACCAAATGCGGTCATCTGCAGCAGGTTGGGCTTTGTCCAGGACCTTTATGCAAGGCCCGGGCTACAGCAATCTCAGGCGAACAGGCTACTGGGCCAGGCGGCCATTGGCCCAGTACTACCCACTCTCATCAGAGCCTCGTCACGACGAAGAGGCACCATCTTTTCAGGGATTTGTGCCATACCTAGTCCCCTTGCTTAAGACCTGAGACGAGACGTACATATGTAAGTGAAAATCTCTATGACTTGTCTAATCGGGCCAATTCCCGCAAAGACTTGCTAGAAACAGGCGTGAAGACGGGAAGAATGGGTCGGTAAGATGAGCTTTTTTTGGTGACAGAATTCAGCCCTATGTTTGGTCCACGAATGAGGGCACGAAAGATATGGAGACAGTACCTATTGGAAGGATGTGTGGCGCAAGTCCTGAAGTTGGTTGCTTGATGTTTGGCGGAGCAAGGGCCACATCCACACTAGGAGGGGGTGAGACAGCTGCAAGTTGGGTACAACTAGCCAGGATCATTGCTCGATATGGCTGAAAGCAAAGCAGTAACCGTAGGTACGAGTACATCCTTCAAAGCTTGATGCCTGTTCTCCCTCTTGTGGGAACCAGTCGTCGATCTTTCGACCTCTCTTGTCCCCCCTCATTTTCAAAATAGCCAAGGACTTACCTGAAGGGGAGCTTCACGAATGGCAACCATGTTGATGGAGACAGCGAGGCCTCAATAGAGTCGTATTGTTTGCTGCAGATACTATATATCGACACAAAGATTGGCCTGAAAAGTGCATCCCTTGTACGAGGCGACCAAATCAAGCGCGAGAAAAAAGAAAAAAGAAAAAGAGGCCAAAAAATTGTGACGTGGCTCCGAATGGGCTCCGAATGAGTGCTGTGAGTTGTGACATGTTGGTTGAAGCTGAAGGATCGCGGATGCAGGCTCCTCTTGCCGTCAGGGCTACATTGAGCCTTTGTGGGGTTGTTTGCTCCAACTTGCCGCTTCCATTCGAGACAAATGCACAGCGATGCACGTGATGCACGTGACATGGTTGTCATTGGTTCAATCTATTTCGTCACCCAATTTAACCCCACCAAATGGGTTGCCCACCACTCGTCTTGAGCTCTCGTCGCCCACTTTCTCACAAAGCACAACTGCAGTACAACCCACACATAAACATAACTCATCCATGGCTCCATCCATCCATCCATCCATCCATGGATAATACATGTATATTTACGCATAAGACACTTTAAACATTCACACCGACCGGCTGTTTCTATTCGTGTCCACCTGCATGTCCAGGGGTTTTTTGCACATCCATCCTAGTTCGAGCTTAGTTAGTATCTTTGTCAGGTTGCTGTTTTGTTCTGTGATTTGATATTATATTGGCGTGCTGACTGGCGCCATGCAGCATGCACTCACACAAAGTCCTGCGGCACTCTAGACAGCTAGCCAGTACCGTCATGGCTTGAAGCCTCTGAGGCCCCCAACAGCTCCATCATGTCTGCCTGAGCAGCCTCGTCACCGGAGAACTTTCGATGGCTTGCATCTGGATGCATCGGTCGCCAACCCCCAATGCCACCACCACTTGTTCTAGGTTCAATGTTAATACGAATGCTTGTGCTTTGTTTGACAGGCAGAAACGGACTATCCGATCAGAAGTCGAATCATTCCCAACCACGGAGGTTTGCGACAGTTGGCATCGCCCCAGCCACCATCTATTCGTTAAAAAGGAAAAAAGAAAAAGAGAAAAAGAAAAACCACATGGCTCTCTTTTTTTCTTTGTGCCTCCACAAGCTACGGCCACAATGGCATCTTTGTTCCTCCGATCAGGTCCCTTCACTCACCCTCTCAATGGAATCCGGTGTCCTGGTTAGTGCCAAGGACGGATCCGTCTGCCACGAGGCTGGGATGGCACCCTTGCAAATGCAAATGCAAATGCAACATGAACTAGTAGTACCTCAAGCCGTGATGGATGGATAGATGGTGGGCGGATGGTGGGCGGATGGGCAGACAAAATACATGGCAGCCATGTGCATGCATTCCTTCTTTTTGGTTTCTACCTACTGTGCCTGTGCGAGACTGCATATAGAGACCCGGAAACAAGGACATTCTCCCATTTCTCCCGGTCTGGCGTCCCCAAGAAACCATCTCAGCCCCCCTTCAATTTGTTTGTTTGCCTTGCCATCCATTTCGCCTAATAGTCCCCCTCCTCGAGTTTTGTTTTCCCTAAATCTTCAATACTCTCTCCGTCTCATGCTAATGTTGTTTCTCCCACCGCCCAATCTGCAGCCTAAGCCCATTTTGAAAGTTTGGCTGATCTCACGTCAAACATTTATTACACTTACTATTACTATTTTCGGCGACTTTTTCTAGAATTGTCGCAATATCCAGCCGAGAAAATACCGTGACTTCTGAAGGAGTGTCTTAGGTAGTCAAAGGAATTTGGTCATTTACTCCGTTTCGTTTCGCAAGGAACAATTCTAGAATCATTCATTGTCCGATTCTACAGGATCTCCTTCCACCATCGCAGTTCGTGGCGAAGTCATCCAGCCAACACACCATTTTATTTAGCCTCATCAATGGCTGACTGGTGGTGATATTCACATCCCTCCAGAAACAGTCCGTCAGCATACGGAAATGAACAATGTATTCCCTCGCCGCATTTCCAGGTCAACTCTGAAAACTTCAAAAGAACTTGAAATCTTCGCATGCTTTTAAAAGCCATGCATTGCCATCGCGGGTTATCGTGGGCCGCCCAAGCATTGCTTGTGGTTCAAACACTTGCCCAGTTCAATAATTGGGATGCACATCAAATTAACACAAGCATATGCATGTGGGAGCAGCCAAGAGGTAAAAGAAAGATCTGGCCTTGATCATCCGAACGGTCTCTGACATTGTCTTGCAGCTGCCTTGATCCGCGACATAGTTTATCTAGATGGAGGCGACATATCATGGTTGCCAGGACTGGATTCTGGCCAGTATGGCGCAGTGACAGACGAAGGTATGCAACACATGCAACGACTTGAACTCGGCTGATAAGAATATTCAGGCAACTTTCAGGGTTTGATCTTGACATATAATTTGAGCACATCCTTTTCTTCTATAAGCTCCAATATCACAGGAATCTTACTTCAGAAAACTCTATCCAAGGCGATAGGGGGACTGGCACTAGTGGCGCGTGGCCAAACTTCTACGATGGCGGAATGCTCGCAAACGATGCAGAGTTCTTTCTTTATGGCGGTCTTCCATTACGACTTGACGGACAATATGCGCCTCCTGATGCGGATGCGGTTCTAGAATACCAGGCATATCAGTATGGAGCGAACAAGCCCGCATTCCAACCCGCATTTCACAACCTGAAGCTCTCGGACGGCGTGACGCGATACATTACTTATGGTGCGGCGGTAAATGCACCTTCGGAAAATAAAGCATGGTATTTCTCAGGGTTAACTTCTCCAAGCCTTGGGCCCATCTACAAAAACCCGAGCGCAAATGGGTCAACAAGGGCCTCAAATATCTCCAGCACTCTCATAACTCTGGACATGAGCACACAGCTGAGTGAAAAATGGAGCAATACCACATTGCCTGGCACAGTCAGAGGCCGGGCAAATGCAGAGGTGGTTTGGGTGCCAGTTGGTAAGCAAGGCATACTCGTCGTTCTAGGAGGAGTGACATATCCAGAGTGGATTAATTCGAGTCGCAAATCTCAGAACGAGACAGGAAGCGTGAGTATCTAAACCAAGGCATGCCTTTCTGACCGCCAAGCTAAATGCAATTTAGGAACAACTAGACCCTGAGTATATGAGTGTCATTGACATTTACGACATTGCCAACAACAAATGGTACAAGCAGCCAGCCAAAAACGGTGGTCCTGGTACAATTCCCAGTGCCAGGACTCGAGGTTGCGCTGTGGTTGCTCCTGCTTCTGACTTTTCGAGCTTCAACATCTATTACTACGGAGGGTATGATGGCCTTCATCCCGTGGATCCGTTTTATGATGAAGTTTGGGTACTTTCTCTACCCTCCTTCACGTGGACTCGAATCAACAAGGGCACAACTGTTCACGCGCGGTCTGGTCACAAATGTTTTACGCCATATCCAGACCAAATGATGGTGTTTGGAGGGAACACGCCAAACAGAACTTGTCTTGATAAAGGCCCTGTTGTCGTTTTCAATTTAACGTCGGGAGTGTGGATGGAATCGTATGATCCTACCAAATACAGCAACTACGGTATTCCTGAAGGTATCCAGGCCATCATTGGAGGTAGTGCTTCCGGCGGCGCAACAGTCACTAAGCCATTGCCCTCGGGATGGGCTATTGATGCCCTCGGCACTGTCTTTGCCACCCAGTATGATCGGAAGAAAATTACCAAATACTGGCCATACGCCCCAGCAGCAGTGTCGACAGATCGGCCTACATTACCAAAGCCTCACCATGGTGACTCTGGGCTTCCCAGTTGGGCTCGCCCGGTACTGGGAGTTGTAACGGCACTTGTCGTCATCACCTGCCTTTCTGTTCTGTACTTCCTTTGGAGGCGACGAAGAATGTTGAGGAGACAATCAACTACGCCAAGTACAGAGTACAGAAGCTCGCGCATGATCTCGTGGATACGGGGTAAACCCATGACAGAAAAAGCCTCTCCATCAACACCGTCGGTCGTTTCACCTGTTAGTCCTGAGGGGAGAGACGCCCCAGTGTTTTCCTACATCTCTGCCACCACCGACTCAGTTGCTGGCCGATATGAGATGCCTGACACACCAATTGTAGAACTAGATGGTATGCGTTTCTCTTCTTCCTCTTACCACTGAGATATCTATCTTGCTAACATCTTTGCAGCTACAAATACTAGATCTGAACTCCAGGATACAGGCCTGACGCGTCCAGAAATCCATCAGAGATACTCACATTGGCTCCAAGCTAGGCATGGTCAGCCTCCTAGTCCCAGTGAGGTTTCCTTCTCAATCAGTGGATTCCCTTTGAGCGCAAACCCTTCAGTTCACAGGGGCGTTGGCGACGGCACGCCGAGAGTAGATTCGCCGCCTCTAGGCGCTTCGTTCCCTGTTGCTGGTGTTAGCCGGCCTCCCCCAGTACCCGAGCTTGAAGAGGGCGATATCAGACCATTATTTCACGGGAAACAGTCGAGCACACCAACAGAGGCGGACGAGGACAGAAGCCCCGATGTTGTATCACCAGTTGATCCACGGGGATCAGAGAGCATTATTTCGCCGCCTACAGAGGATGAGGTTCCAGGTGAAGACTACTTGGCGACGAAAAAGGGGCCGAGCCCAAATCTTTCGACGAGTTCGTCGAACCAAAGTATGCGTCACATCGTATTCCAAATGAAGGATAAGAAGAGGAGTATAGACAATCTTCAATCTGAGAGAGGGCACGATTCAGGGGTGTAAAAATTGGCATAACGACATGATGGCATGAAGACTCCTTTTCTTTTCCTTTTATGTATATGAGAAGGATCACGTATATTTCTATGAGGGATGTCTGATGGTGGATATTTTGGGATTTTGAGATACCAGTTGGCCAGAGTCTTTTTGCACTTCTTGCCATTCAAGCGTAAAGTAGTTCTTTTTTAGATACATTCATTTATTTCTTGTCTATTTATAAACTTGTTTTTTTTTCTTTCCAAATTCTTCCCCAGCTACTAATTTTAGACCTCAACAAGTTGATCATCGTCATCTGCTTCGATTTCTGTAACCCGCTCTTCTGATGCCTCATCTCGAGCAAGGACCTGGACCAATCGCTCGCACACCTCCTGGACAGCTTCGTCATTCACCCTGAGATGTGTCTCTCGAACTATGGGGTACACCTTGACCTGGCGCATCAACTCCCTGCCCTCGCGGGTCGTCGTCAGGAGCATCAGCGTCTCCACGTGGGTCTGGATAATGGTGGGGTCCGAGTCGCGCTTCTTGTCCGGTGGGAGGAGCTGCAGGTCCGGGAGCATGTCCAGGGACTCGTCAACGTCGTACTCCTCGTTGCCCATGATGGGGAGGAGGATGTACGGCAGGATGTTGATTTCCTCGTCGGAGAGGAAGGTGGGGTGGGATGAGACTTCGAAGGCGGCGTTCTTGATGGTGCTGGCGACGCCCTTTCTCCGGACGTCCGACTTGTGCTCGGTAAAGACCTTGAGCTTGGTGATGGGGATGACGCCGTCGTAGGCTTGCTCGGTGAGGAAGTACCTCCTGATGTCGTCGTGCTTGGCAAGGTCGGCGAAGACGTAGGCCAGGTAGTCAAAGTCGGCCTTTTTATTGTAGGCGCCGTCCTGGCCCTTGACGAAGAGGTCCATGAGCTGGTTGAGGACTCTCTCGTCCGAGCCGAGTTCCTTGGGGGGTTCTTGCTTTTTGTCGAGCAAGTCCTTTGCGCCGTCCCATTTGGAGAGGTTGGCCAGCAGCATGGCGAGCATGTTGGCATTTGGTTCCTCGGGGTACTGTCATCGGTTAGAAGGTGGTGTTGTGCTGTGTTGTGTTTGTGCGCCACATGAGCTCATGGAGAGCGAGTAAAAACTCACAACTATATATTCGAATACTCTATCTACAAACTTGTTATCTGTAGCGAGGGCTTCCAGGACGACCGGGTCACCAGACAGGTTCACCAATATGTTGAGCGCATGCCCGGCTATTATCTAAGGAATAATGAGTATCTTATGCAATAAGTCTCGACCTGAAAGGATCGTCTACAACGCACCCTTTCGTCATTGATTAAAAATTTAAGATGCTTGACTGGCTTAAGCTCCTCGGTCTTGAAGATGGCAGGATCCGATATCGAGTACGGCACCAGACTCTCCGTTGCGACAGCCCGAATCTGAGGGTTTGGATGGGCGATGAAGCCCACGAGCTGTAGAAAGACATGTTAGTAAGTATGAACATGTATTGATGGGGGGCGCAATCATCATGCGATCTGAGAATGGTACCTCTTCAAGTTCAGTAGGCATTATGCTATCGATCGCAATGAAATAAATAAATAAAAAAAATGTTTAATTTACTGCGACCGAGTCTTGCGACAAAGGTTTATCGTGGGCTGATTGATTTGTTGATGGAGGGGCAATTTTTTTGGATAGTGGGGTGAAAAGCCAGCAGGTGTTGTCAATATGCCTGTTGGGCACTAAACTTGTTTTAGACTCACATGAGCCACTGCAAGCCATACTGTAATGTAATATCCAAGGATTATAGCAAATGCGAGAAGCTTCCATGAAATATTTATTATAGGATTTGAGAAATTGAATGAGATTCATATAGTGTAAAGTGTTTTATAGAAATACGTATAAGTCAAAATGGAATTGGCAATTTATTACTCTTTGTCAGCAACGAGAGGCTTAGGGGAGCCCATAGGTGCGCGGGATCCCGCGCATTTAAAATTACACGGGTCCCGCGTAAATTATATTAGCATAGAGGCCCTAGCTAATTAGAGCTATGGATTTTATTTAGATTAAAATAAACTTAATCCTTTAATCTATGGATTATAAAAAGCCTTTTATTATAATAACTTTTACTTTTATAATAATTCTATTATTAATAATCTTATTTTATAATTTCTTTTATAAAATAATTAATAGCTAGATATAATAACTATAATACTTAAATTATATAATATTTTTTATTTTTTATTATTTTTTTAATCTATTATTAAATCTATACTATCCTACGTTTACTATTTTTAGCTAAATTATCTATTAGTTTTTATATAATAATAGCCTTTATATATTAATCTTTTATATTTAACTAATCTATATAAGCTATTATCTTTTCTTTTATTTAGTTTTTTATAAACTAACTTATCTTATAGTACTAATCTATTTATTTATAATTTAAGTATTAATTATATATTATTTTAAGATATTATTATAATAATTTTATAGTCTTATAATATAACTAATTTATTCTACTTTTAATAAACTGTTTTTTATACTAAGTCCCTTATATAATAATATACTATTAATATATAACTTTAAGTGTATTAAACTATAATTATTTTAGCCGTTTTAGCTCTAGTATTATTACTATTATTAGCTTTAATACTATTATTATTACTAATTATATTAGTATTATTACTATTAGCTTTATTATTATTATTATTATTAATTATATTATTAGTTTTATTATTATTATTATTATTAATTATATTATTTCTTAAATAAATAAGGCTAAAAGTTTTTAATACTATAATAAGTATACTTAAAAAGATTTTATATATTTAATTTAATAGTATTTATTATACTAAAAAGACTTTCTTTATTATTTAATATATTTAAAAGTATTTAATTTTTATAGGATATTTAATTATAGAATATTAGATTTTTTTAATAATTAAATAAACTTAAGTTTTTAAGGCTTTAATAGATATAATAACTGCTTAAGGTATTAAAGATATTAATATAAGTAAAAATATAATAATAAAAAAATTTATTTTTACTTTTATAAAAAGTTTATTTAATAAAAGTAAGGTAAATTAAATAATTATATAAAAAGCTTAATATAAATAGATAAGAGAAATAGATTTATTTTTTATAAAAGCTTTTATTATTCTTTAACTTTTTATAATATCTTATATAAAACCTAGTTATATATAGTAAAATATAGTTTATTTAAGAGTTTAATTAATATTTAAATTTATTATTTAATTTAATTAAATTATAATTTTAATAACTAATTAAGTAATATATATTTTATTACTTTTTAAGCTTTAAAGAGATTTAATATAGATCTTTTTAAATAAAATTTAAAAAGTATATAAATACTTTTAATATAAAATATAATTATATTACTAAAATATATATATTAGTTTATTTAAATTTTAATAAGTTTTTTTTATATAATTAAAACTAAGTATTTTTAATATATATAATTTTTTTAATATAATTTAAAAAATATTATTATTTAAACTATTAAATATATTTAATAAAAATTATTTTTATTAATAAGTTAATAATTAAATACTAAAACTAATAAAAAATATTTTAGTTTTTAAACCCTAATATTTTAATTATTATTATTTTCTTTTATATAATAGTAAATAAATATTTTTATATAATAAAAATAAAAAAAATAATATTAAATAATAGTTTTATTTATATATTAAAGATAAAGTAATAATTATATTAAAAGAAATACTATTATAATAGTATTTATATATATAAGATATTAATTTATAAGTATTATAAATAAAAGCTTAATACTATAAACTTTATATATAAATTAAAATTAATTTAATACTTAAATATAATTTTTTTTATTTACTATTTAAGAATATAAATATAATATAAAAAGATTATTAATAAGTATTAATATTAATAATATTAAAAAATAGTATTTAATATTTATTAGTTTTATAAATATAGTTTAATAATAGTAAATCTAGGTATATTTAAAAATACTATAATAAGTTAAAATAAGTAAATAAAATAGTTATTATTTAATTATTTTTATTAAATTTTATTTAATTTTAAAAATTTTTATTATTTAATTAATTAATAAAAGTATAAATTATATTTTATTTTTTATATATCTTTTATCTTATATTAATAATATAATTATAAATATCTTATTATATTATTAAATTATTATTTTATTTTTAATATATATAAGTTTAAATATTTTTTAAAATAATACTTATAATTATTAATTTTTAAAATTTTATATTTTCTTAAACGTTTAGTTTATAATAAATTAAATAAATAAATAAATATAAGCTTAGTAAATAATTATATATTAAAAAGTATTTATTTAAGTAATAGTATATACTCTAGACTATACTATTAAAAGACTTTTTAATATATATTAAAAATTAATAACCAATTAAACAGATTAATATTTTTTAACTATACTTTTTAAATAAACTAAAGGCTTAATAAAATTAATCATAATTATATATAATAGTTTATTTATTATTTTTTTTAATTAATTTATTTATAATAAATATATAACTATAACTTATTACCTAAGTATTAATAGCCTAAAATAATATATTATAGGAATTATATTCTAGCTTTAAAAGAAAAATATTATTAGAAAATAATAACTAAGCTATAGCTATAAAAAAAATCTAAATTATATATTTACTAAAGGTATAAAAAAAGCCAGTCTGCGATGTATTAAGTTTATTCTAATTCAAATAAAATCCGTAGCTCTAATTGGCTAGGGCCTCTGTGCTAATATAATTTGCACGGGACCCATGTAATTTTAAATACGCGGGATCCCGCGCACCTATGGGCTCCCGAGGCTTAGTAGAAGTCATCATCCCGAGTAACTACAGGTTAACAATATTCACTCTTGGTCACCTTGATCAATATTCACAGCTTGATGCCTAAATATGCCTTCTAAATATACATTTCAATATCCAGGATTCAGTCGATTCTCTGTTCAAGAATCGCAATGCTGCAATTGCAATTACCCAAAAAGCAAAAGCGGTGAGGAACAAATTCACTTTTCAGTGTGAGACGCTAAACCCCTTTGGTAAGAGGGGTGGCAGATCGATAAGACACAAAATTTTGACGATTTTCTGCCCACCAATTGAGGAAACTGCCCCAGTCCAGTTGCAAGAATTGCACCAGCTTCCAGCTCTCACCTTGCCAAACCACTACGCCTTACCTATAGATACCCGATTCCACAATGCCAAAGGCCACAACTCCAACATCGGTGCGCCAGGGGGGCGCCGCCATAACCCTCTAGAGGACGATATCGTGGCTACTGGCATCTTGCGAAACAAGCCCACCAAGAGAAAGTCCAAGGATCCCGAAAACACAGACGCTTTTATCGATTCCAAGGCCTCCAAGAACATTCTTCGGATAGGTCGTGAGCTTGCCGAGGAGGACAACGCCGAGCGAGCTGTACCGAAACCTACTCTGGACACCTTCGGGTATGACTCCAGATTCGGCGACGAGCCAGAAGACGCGCACGGAGCTTACGATGATGATGAGGCGTGGGGAGAGGAAGAGGAAGAGGTTGAGGAGATTGAGGTTGACCCGGAGGACCTTGAGACCTACCGAAAGTTTTTACCCGACGAGGAAGATGACTTGCTCAAGCATGGCTGGGATCGCAAACCTTCTGGAGAGGAGCAGGGAGAATCAATCAACCTGGCAGATCTAATCCTGGAGAAGATTGCGCAGCACGAGGCCGCTCAGGCTGCAGGCGGCGATATGCGTGCTCCCGATGATGAATATGAACTTCCCCCTAAAGTCGTCGAGGTGTATACAAAGTAAGTCATCCATTGCTGGCTGCACCATCGCATGTACACGTGCACTAACAATGATAAGAATCGGAGAGATCCTCTCTCGTTACAAATCTGGACCTTTACCTAAGCCTTTTAAAATTCTTCCAACTATCCCCCACTGGGAGGACATCATCGATGTTACGAAGCCCGAAAAATGGACCCCCAACGCCTGCTACCAGGCTACCAGGATATTCGTCTCAGCCAAGCCCGGAGTTGTACAGCGGTTTTTGGAAATGGTGATTCTCGAAAAGGTCCGAGAGGATATCTATGAGAACAAAAAATTGAATGTGCACCTGTTCAACTCACTCAAAAAGGCGCTTTATAAGCCTGCAGCCTTCTTCAAGGGATTCCTGTTCCCACTTATCGGCAGTGGTACCTGCACATTGCGAGAGGCGCACATTATCTCTGCCGTGTTAGCGAGGGTGTCTGTTCCAGTTCTGCACTCTGCTGCTGCCATCAAAGGTCTTTGCGATATTGCTGCTCAGGAAGCCTCACAGGGCAGCGAGGGTGGCGGTGCGACAAACATCTTCATCAAGACATTGCTGGAGAAGAAATATGCGCTGCCGTACCAAGCAATCGACGCCTTGGTATTCCACTTCCTTAGATTCCGTGCTGTAGACCCTGCTTCCGCTCAGGCTGGAGATAACATGACAGTTATCATGAGCGGATCAGACTACAGGGCGAAATTGCCCGTCATCTGGCATCAAAGTCTATTGGCATTTGCGCAGAGGTACAAGGGTGATATCACTGAGGATCAGCGTGAGGCACTGCTTGATCTTCTCCTGACGCATGGACACTTTGCCATTGGCCCAGAGGTTCGTCGAGAATTGCTTGCTGGAAGAGGTCGCGGCATTCCCCTGGAACCACAAGGTCCAGTCTTGGATGGCGACGATACAATGGTGATTGATGCCTAAGAATAAGAACGGCATATGAAGAGCTGTCATAAAATGATGTCGGCCCACGGTTAATGAAGATATGCATGGCGTTTGGCGTTTCGGGTGGAAAAGAATGGGAGTAACATGAAGTTGTGAAAGAGATGAGGAGAAAAACAAAATTACAACGGACGCATGATGCACCGCACGGTTTGATCGATATCCAATGGCAATAGACAGACTGTCAATATGTTGAGATCATTTAGTGTACAACATAAAAAAGTGATAAAGAGTCGAAACTTGCGTGACGCATGAAAGAAGTGATCAATGATGTGCCTTCCGTGATTAAGGGTTGATGATTAGTAACGATAACATGTTCAAGGCAAACATGGCCTGAAATGGAAGGCAGTGGAGTTCACGCTCAAAACACCAATCCATCTAATTTCAAGAAAGCTCAATATCACCTGCCCTTCAAATCAACTTGCAGCCTAAGCATTCTACTATAATTAAAGCCGTCACTCGATTCGATCACCCTGGAATATTTCCTATATGACCCAAAGAGGGCGTGCCAGCATCTTTACCTTATCCTCCCTCTTCTTCTTTTCCCCTTTGGCCTTTAGTTATTTATCTCTCGATCTGCCGAGCCCTTTCAGGGGCACTTCTACAAAAGGCCTTCTATCTCTCGCCCCGGCCCAGCTCTGCTAACAGCTAACCGACTCTCACCTTCTTTCTCTCTGATCCCCTGCTCGGTTGCCAGCCTGTCATGTCGAACTCTTTGGTTCGGAGAGACATGACACGTAATGTTCCAGCTCCAAGGGAACCCAAGTACGCAAGCTTCCTACATGGCAATGACACATGCTCACTACCATGATAGCTACTTTGATCTCCCGTTCCATTCCTCGTCGAATCCATCATTCTTATTCTTCTCCTTTGCGGGCCCTCCAGCCGACGCAGCTGAAACGCCCAGGCCTGGTACCTGGCAAAGGGTAATGCAAGACGGTGCATTTACAAACACAAGCTCAGCAGCAAATTCGGCCATGAGTAGAGGTCCACGAGATTCTTCCGTTACAGCGTTTGGTGTCGATCCGCCACGCCCACCTCGCGAAGGATACGAGTAGGTCTGGTTCCCCGAGGGGTATTGGGCGGAACGAGCCATCACGAGCCTGCCTCGCAAGAGCAGCACCGGCTCGCGGTTCTGGAAATGGCGCTCGCGATCTACAAAGTCTGCTAGCGAGTCAGAAGCAGTAAACGAAGTTCCACATTCACATTCATCCATATCGGCACCGCAATCGCGATACGAGCAGCCTCAGGTGTGGAGTCCCTATTTGTCTGAATCTGCTCACGTATTTTCACTGCAGCACCCGGCCGCGGCTGCTGCTGCTGGCTTGAGGTCTTCTACGTCCCATCAATCGAGCGAAAGCGTCTTGGTATCGCCGGCTTCAAGATGCGTTTGGTCGGATGATATCCCTGAATCCGTTTCACCAGAGAGTACCACATACACTTCCACTCAGACAGTCTCGCCCGACACCCCTTTGCTCTCTCCTAGAGCACTTTATATGAAAGCCAAAAAAGAAATTGAGGCAAAGCTCAAGAACAAGAAGCATGGGGATACACTTTTGATTCCAGGCATAGAAATAAGGAGCATGTCTCAGAGAAAGCAAAAGTATGAGTATCTTCCAGCAATCTCGGACGACCTTAGACGGGTACAATCCGCCGGTGATGGAACACGCAGCTTTCTGTTTTCTCAGCATATCAGTAAGACCAAGACATGGTACGGGGATGATTCAGGGGCCTCCAAAATCGCACGCAAGATTTTCGGCAAGGCTCCATGGCACCGAAGAGAATCAGGCGATTCATTCATTAACATCTCCAGTTCTATCAAGGCGGTCCTCAGAGGTCGAAGTCCACCCAGCACGCCCACGGCCTCGTTGAGTTATACCAGTCTGTGGCCTCAGTATCACCATTGTGATTTTAACCTGTAAGCTGACTAGTGTGCAGACAGCTTCCAGTTTGGAAACAACCCATTTCCTGGAGGAGTAAGTTTTGCCCTTTGGTTCCTCGAGACTATGCTCATGTCATATCAAATTTCAGGAAGCAGTACGAGTCAGCACGCCGCCTATGGATGAAGATACAGCCGATGGGAAGCCTCGTGGTTTCTTTACTGCCATGACACCACCGATCTTGCAAAACGGTACAGAAACTGTGTTTGGAACAACGGCATCCTCTACTCGCTCCGGTTCACGTTACAGTATTCACGGCAACAACATGACATCGCAACCCCGTGAATGGTGGGAGCAAAAACCCCAGCGCATGAGAGGTCGTAATATTCTCGATAGTTCTGCTAGAAAATTCGAGTTTGATGTTCCGGAACACTTACCAAGTAGTCCAATGTGCCCAGCAAATAGTCGTCATAAGAGTGGCGGTACGGGATTATGCGTCTATCATGGACGGAGGAGAGCCAAGTCCACCCTCAGGGAGGAGAACAGAGCGGATGGGTCAGGTTGGAACGTAGCAAGTGGCAGGTAATTGTTACGTTCATATATAACTAGTATGTATCATTCTTCTACATCTATGCAAGATTTAACGCGTATAAAGCTATAAGTGGTATCAAATCCAACGAATGACTTGCTCTAACTCCTGATGTCATAACCAAACTCCATGTTCATCTCAAATGCAATATGCTTTCTAATTATTTTTCTGTTTTTTTCTGGAATCTAGTGGTGTTGGCCGGCACCTCTATACTCCGTCTCGCCATAATGCAGAAGCGACCTCTGCTGGGCAGCAATGTCTCCTCCCGTAGTCAAATCTCGCGGTGGTGCAGTGTGGCCTCCCCATTCAGCTGGCTCAGTCTCAGAATAGTGACTACCGTAAGATTGCGGATATCCATCTTGTTGACCGACAACTCTGATCGATCCAGCGGCCGTGTTCGAGTGACGGGACATTTCCATGTCAAGAGACCGCTCTCCTCTATCATTCCACGGTCCCTGGGGCTCTCCGACCTGCAGATACGGTCCGTCTCCGCGGTCGAAGCCCTTGCTCCTGTACAGATTTCGGTGGAGGTTCATGTTGCTCTTCTTCTTGAAGAGCAAGGGGGTGGTGTGGCCGATGTGGGTGATGCAGAGGACGGCGAACCAGAGGAAGGTGACTGTCGGGAGAACCCAGGAGCTGAAGAGGAAGTCTAGCGCCTGGTCGGGGTGGTAAAAGAGGATGGCGACGAGGCCGACGCCGATGCCGAGGAGGATGTAGATGATGGTGCGGATGAGGGGCCAGACCTTCCAGGGGTGGATGCGGGAGACGATGGTGAGGACGGTCATGAGGATGAGGGCGGAGCCGGCAGCTATGTAGCCGTATGCGAACTGTTGAAACTATTAGCTGAGATCCAACAAAATAGATGGGGGTAATAGTATCTGTACTTACCACAAGGCGGTAGCGCTGCCAGGTCTTGGCCTGGACTTTGATTTGGAACTGGGCGTTGGCATTGGGAACTACGCCTGCAGTGGATTCGCTTCCTTCGCTTCCTTTGGTCTTGATCTCGGCGCCCATTTCAATCTCAAAGGTTTCAAAGACGGCGTTGCTCATGGACGACAGGATGACGGTGACGATTTCGAGGAGAGACTCGGCGGCCGTGCCGTTTCCGAAAACGGCCTCGCTGTCCGTCTGCTCAAACTTGGCCAGCTCGGGCCACAGGGTATTGGGCAGATGGGTGATGTTCTTGATGGCCTCCCTCACCGTCTCGATCAGTTCCGGGGATTTGGGGTGGAACTCGGTGAAGAACTCGTTTGTGACATCGGTGATGTTCCTCTGCACCTCGGCGGTGGTGGCGGTCATGAGGGCGGGGATGTCCCAGAGGATCCAGTTGGAGCCCAGGTGGTTGAAGGTCTCGACGATCTTGGACCAGATGATGAACTGCTCGAAGCCGGCCATGAAGAGGACGAGGGCGAGGTTGAAGGGGAGGTGGAGGATGGACCAGAGCTGCTGGCGCCAGGGGGCAGGTAGGAGACCTTCATCCAGTCAAAGTAGATGAGGAAGACAAAGTAGACGGTGGCGGTGGCGGCGGTTACGATGCCGATGATGGTTGGGTCTATCTATGCGTCAGTTTTATATGCGATGGGTAGTTCTCTGTATGATGGGACTTACTCCAGTGACCAGGCTTCTCGACGATTTCGACAATGTTCTCGGCAATGGAAATGGTACCGTCACCCAAGATCAGGACGGTCAAGAGACTCATGCGCTTCATCAGATGGGTCTTGGTGAAGCTCAGGATATCATAAAAGTTGGAAATGAGCAGCGTCAGCACCGCCTCGGCGCCCGAGATAAAGTACCACGTCATGAAGACGCGGCTCCTGGTGTGGTGGAAGCGAAAGGTGATGCCCAGGTAGATGGCCGAGGCGGCGACGTTGATGGCGACGGAGATCCAGAGCGGCACGCGGGCCTTTTTGTACTTGCGGCAGTGCCAGAGGATGCTGCCGTACTCGATGGCCAGGACGGCGCGGGAGATGCAGAGGATGATGGACATTGTCCTCATGGTGGGGACCTCCTGGTGGTCAGGGTCGAAGCTGGGGGCGACGACGGCGAAGCCCACCAGGACGCCGAGCTGGGCGGCCCTGGCGGTGCGCTCGAAGATGCTGTCTGTGACGAAGCGGACGTCGTAGAGGGTGGTGACGAACCATGTTAACCACAGGAGGCTGAAGTAGTTAGCGGATGGGTTGTGGTTGATCAATTGCTCTGCTTATACGAACCAGAAGTACCCTACATAGGCCTTGAACCTGGAATGGTTTGTTACGGACTGGTTGTGAGTAAAGACTGTGTAGTTGGCGGCGAAGAAGAGGTCGAAAAAGGTCTCTAGTGTGCTCGCATCGTCATGCTAAAGATGGGTTGTTCCCGTGTTAGCGAGATTGGGCATTAAAAAGACGTGGAAAAGTCTGGGCATGAAAGGCAGCTCCCGTCCCTCTATTAAAATGGTAAAAATAAAAAATAAAAATAAAAACAGTAAAGTAGACAAGACGCACTCTTTGAAGATTTGGTGTATCTCGCTCTCCAAAGTCCTCGAGGTTCGGCAGTGAGTTTCCGGACGAGCCAGGGTGGTGATGGTCGGACTTGTGGGGGACCAGGGGGCTCTTGAGGATGGTGAGCTTCTCCCTGAGATGGTGATGCTCTGTATAATCGTGCTGCTCCATCTCTGCTTTCCCTCCAGTATGCAAAAACCTCTAAACACACACACACACACGCACACACACACAAAGGGGAATAAGGAAAAGGAGAAAGAGAGAAAAGCGTTGGGACAGAGAAGAAGAAAAAAGGGTGAAAGAAAAAAGGGGATGTCAAGAGGGTCATATAGTATTACATCCTTTTCCAACCAACCCCCCAGTCGCGTCCGACGCCATCGCCAACTTCCGCCAGCCCAAAAAAAAACAAAAGTGAGCTCTCTCTCTCTCCCATTTCTGACAGGGGGAGGGCCCAGAGGGGAGAAGAGGCTTCGCTTCTATTAACGGACTCCCGGGCTGACGGCTGCGCTAAGCAAGGACAACGCCTCACGAATTAAAGAAGAGTGTGGTGGCCCCAAATGCCCACAGTAGCAAAAGTCGTGAGGTTGTGTTCTAGCTCCACATGAATGCCCGATTATTTGACACTTATCGCTGGGCCCTCCCCCCGCGGCCGCCACAGGGCTGATTTACTTTTTTTGGTGGTACTTGTAGGATGGATCTTGCGATAACGAAGGAGGGAGAGCGAGACAGACAGACAGACAGAGAGACAGAACAAAAAGAGACAAGACGTTCTGGACTCAATGTGACTGTGGCTGTTGGATTCAATGTCTTGACGCACGCACGTATAATCAAGACTAATCCGGAAAATACGGCAGGCTAAGCTCCATATGGTGATACATTCGGTTAACGGTAAAAGTCCAAGGTGAAAAAATGGAAGTAATCTCTGCCTACTACTCTGCTATCGTCCTCAACAGAGTAACCGATTCGATTCGATACGATGGCCATTCGGGGGAGCTTTCAGATCGGGACAGAACCCGTGGACCTCTCTCTCCCCTAAACTGCCCCCCCTTCTCTAGGTGCTATCTATAGGGCTGCTTACTCTATAATCAACTACTGGGGGGCTCTTTATTAGGCCATCTATGTACCCTCGTTCAGCTCCTGTCAGCTTAGTGCAAATCAGGTTAATAAGGAACAGCAGAAAAAGGTAGATTCCACGATGAGGGGGAGAGGCAGAGGCAATCTAGATAGGTAATCAAGGTTAAAAAGAGCCCACCCTTCGAAAACCAGGGATCATGATTATGACAAGATTTTGAGAGACAAGAGAGAGAGAGAGAAAATTGGTTTCACAAGCGGCTTATCGTTTTGGTGTTGGGCATCGTCACGTCACACATACATGCATACATGCATGCACCTTGTTTTTTTTCTCTCCTCTTTATTTATTTCCTTCTTTCTTTCATTTTTGTTTTGTTTCACAATAAACAAATAAATAAAATAAAAATACAAACACGGATAATTCGGCATCACTCGCAGGGAGGCTGTGAAATTCAGGCTTGCATTGCTGTTTCCTGGGGGTGACGTTTCTAGATCCCAAAATGTCTCTCTTTTTTCTGTTTGGCTTGGGATCCAAGGCAGAAATCGGCACACACCGCAATAGCCCCAAGCTCCCCCTCCCTATGGATTTGGAGAGCCCACGTTGTCTGGGTATCACTCGATACGGAGAAGGCAAAACAGATTCTTTTGTTACATTGTGAATGATTTCCCACTGGGATGGGGTCTCGGAATCCGGCAGATGAGACGCGGAGAAGAGTTGGAGGGCAGCCCAATCTCCGCCAACGATAATTTCTGTGACATCCTTGCTCGAGGGAAGTCCTACGAGTATTAGACACAGAGTATTACAAGTATCATGATTGGAGGAGGGTTGTTCTTTCGAGTCGTGCCAGGCCATGCAAGTCAGCACCATTATAGGGTTCATTTGCTTACTTTGGTTCTTGACTGCAATCGCCGATGCTCTCTGACGAGATGAGATGCACGCTCTGAAAACTCGCCGTGCTTACACCTGGTCCTGGTCAAGTTGGCTTCAAGCACCCAAATGCCGGAGAAACACACAGAGAGGTTGGTTGGGTTGGGTTGGCTTGCTTGCTTGCTTGCTTGAGGCTGTGCAATCCACCTCGGTGCATGCAGGCAAACAAGTAATACCCCTGAATGAATCAATGAATGCGAATGTGATTGTGGAGGCTGGCTGCGTGACAGAAGGTCCTTGCATCATTGGCGTATAAACTTGTAAATACTACTACAAGTACTTGTCATCTCCTAAACTGGTGATATTCATTTTGTTCATCCAACTCGTCAAAGAAGCATCTTTCTCCGCTCATGACATCCATCTAATGCCTTTTCACAACAACTTGAAACGTCCGGTTCAGGGCGGTAGCTACGGGATCACACCCGACGTTGATGACGCCCCTGGCAAAACAACTTATGGGTCTAGGTTAGGGCTATGAGATGCCCAGTCAAGAAGAACACTGTGCCTCCTCTCTCCCCAAGTGACGCAACGGTTTCCGAATTAGGCAATTGAAGAGATGGACGGGCAAGTTTACAGAGTACATATCCGTAGGATGTGGCTATTCCGCAGGATTCTTCCGAGATCCAATGGCTTTTGTCCAGATGAGCCTTTTCTTTCTTCATTGTCACAGGGAGGCCTCTGAATGACTCGAAGCCATGTTTCCAATCCAGTTATATCTTTCGAGTTGAGCTACGTTGGTGTCCAACTCTCAGGCGCCCCAGCACCGGAATACAGAACAAGAGCCCGATTGTTCGACGATGAACTGGCTTACTGGGGGGAAAATACGGCTAATGAAAAGCCGCATGGAGATATTTTCTCTTCTCTTTACGACTTCCTGTACAGGGCAGATCCAACGCCTCCAGAATCGGGTCCATCTCATCATGACGCATCCGAGCGATGGCAGCCTTAGATCGTGGACAATGCGGAATCGGCTTCCCGGAGCCTCGCCTTGTTCCTCTCTTTTACTGTCTTCTTGCGGGACATGGTAATTTTATTGCGGGCCTGGGCATATGCGTTGTATCTCTCGGTGCTCTGGCGGAGACGCCTCTGCTGTTCAACCACCTCTCGTTCCTTCATCCTGTCCTCCTCCTGCTGCACCATTTGGGCAATACGTGCTTTGAGCTTCTTGTTGATAGTGTCCCACGTGTCACTCGCGTCCCCAAATACATCCAGAATAGTCGGCGTCACATTGTCCACTGGCTTGCGCTGCCACGAGCGTATCCATATTTTATATGCCTTTGCCCTCCATGTGATATCCTCGTCCGTGAGGTCGACCTCGAAAAAGGGAGGCATAACGGCAGACTCATAACCTGATTTCTTCGGTCCTTAGGTATGCAAACAAATCCTGGAACTACGCATGTTTACTGTGGAGTTATGGCGTTATATAGAGATGCATTTTGAGTTTAACAAGAGCCCCATATATGCCATGGATTCGTTGTTGATGGCAACTAGACTTCCATTGTTAGATATAGTAGCTAGCTACTACTAGGTAACGGTAACGGTAACGGTAACGGTTTATGAAACTATAACACTTGTCAGCAAAGGAGAGCCTCAAAAAACAAAAGAGATCTATAATGGAGAGATGGTTTAGGGGTTTGACTAAAGATAATGCGGCAATATTGTAAACATTTTCAGACATGCAAAGGCTCCTGGTTCTCTTCTCATGCATGGCGCCTTTGAGGTTTAATGACTTACAGCACCTCGTTCATTCACTACAAGGCAACCGACTTATAGTGGCAGTGGCTCATTAGTGGCTGGTCAGTGGCTCCAGGCGACCAAGAGGCGCTAACGCGTTCATTCACGCGCCACACGCGTTGAGATTGATCCCACTATCGCGACTGGCTGACATGCAGTATCGAATCCAATTCGTATGCCCACCCTGAAAAGGAATCACTCAGTAATTACAACCCTAATTTTTGCGACTTTACAGCAATGCACATGTCCTGTCATTGAGCCATGCAGGATCCCTCTCATTAAATATAACCAATCTTCTTCTTTTTTTAATACATCTTGACCGACGGTCAACTGCTTTCAAAGTCTCCGCTGGCCGGAGATGGAACTCGTCGCCACGCCAGGGAACCGGAAACGAGCACTCGATGACGGACCTTTTGACGATGCCGCAACCCCAACCGCTGCGTCCTTCAAGAAGCGCAAACTCGATGAGGAAAATACAGGTTCGCCTTCGACACCGAGGGCGATAGGTGCTGCCATTGTGTCTGCAATATCGGGTGTACTTAGCTTCGGTTCTCAGCAGCCAAAACCTGTTGCGGCACCTGTTGCGGCGCCTGTTGCAGAACCCCAGCCTGAACCCCTAATCGAAAAGTCATCCAACGACCAGCAACAGCCTATCATCAATGGCGCATCGATTCCCATACTCAAACCACCGACCATCGCCCCTGCACCCGTTAAAGCTCGTCCTGCGATAAAATTGTCAGCTCTGAGGGGAACGAAATGGGATACAGGAGAGCCAGGTCGGCCACCATCGCCGAAAAAGGGGGGACGGGCAAACCTGGCAGACCTCCTGGCACAAAGAAGACCACAGGACCGGGGAGGGGCAGAGGACGGAAGCCAAAGGTCGAGGATGCGTCTACGGCAGCGGAATCAGAGGGGACCGCGCTGGAGGACTCGCCGTCGAAATCACGAACCGTGAAGCGATTCAATGTGGCGGCATTAACCAACGGCCATCTGGACCCCACGGCAGATGAGCTTTCCTCGACAGAATTTCAGGGGTAAGTCCCCTGAAGCACCGCAGCTTCGACCTGAATATGCGCCTGGCGGCATCGACCAGCAAAGCTCCCATGCCCAAAGGCATTCTGTCGCCGTCCAAGAAAAAGGGGCCTCAACCAAAGAAGACTGTCAGCTTCAATGGAAGCGCCGGTGAAGTTTTCTTCGAGGATCTCCCAAAAAGCGTCAGCGCCAAAAAGCCCGGGCGAAAACCCAAGCAGGTCGAGCCGGTGGTACAGGCGCCGGACGAGATTACTTGCGCTATATGCGCCCGACCGGATTCCAAGGCACCCAACGAGATCATACTGTGCGATAATTGCGACTTTGCGGTTCACCAGCAGTGTTACGGGGTGACGGAGATTCCGGAGGGAGAATGGCTGTGCAAGTCTTGTACTCAGGAGGACATGTTGAATACGCCAAAGAAGTCGACTGGAGAGTTGATGGTGGCGAGCGCCCCCCTGTGCCTGCTGTTGAAATCCCGGATATACCCAACCTGGATCATCATTTACGGTCTCTACAAAGGGTTCTCCTGGATCGCTGTGCTGGTCGGCGGAGGATCCGAATGTTTGGACAGGATGAGGCGTACGAAAAGGCGCAACAGCTGGTGGAACAGACCGTCATGGCTGGCGAGGGAAATTCCATGCTGCTTATTGGGCCAAGGGGCTGTGGAAAGACGACGGTAAGGTTACTATGTGATTTTGGAATTGGCTGTCACTGACAGTTTTCAGATGTTGGAAAACATTATTGGCGACCTGACACGGGTGTATTCGCGGGATTTCTATATTGTTCGGTTGAATGGCTTTATTCATACGGATGATAAGCTGGCGCTCAAGGAGATTTGGCGCCAGCTTGGAAAGGAGATGAATGTGGAGGATGATCTCTTGAACAGGGTAAGTGGGAATGCGTCGTGATCCATGAGCTTAATGCTAATGACTGGATAGTCCAACTATGCGGATACCATGGCGTCTCTGCTGGCCTTGTTATCACATCCCTCTGAAATCCTAGGAACCGATGAAGGAGTCACATCACAATCCGTGATTTTCATCATTGATGAGTTTGACATGTTTGCCGCCCACCCCAGGCAAACACTGTTATACAACCTCTTTGACATTGCCCAATCTCGAAAGGCGCCTATCGCGGTGTTGGGCTGCACGACTCGTCTTGATGTAGTAGAGATGCTTGAAAAAAGAGTCAAGAGTCGCTTCAGTCACAGATACATCTATCTATCGCTCCCTAGGAGTTTACCCGCGTATTGGCAAATCTGTCGACAAGGGTTGATGCTAGGGGAAGCCGATCCCGAAGATGAGGGCATCGACGTTCGCATGGAAGGCTATGGCGAGTTCCAAAAGTATTGGACCCGCAAGATCGAGGTTTGTTTCCAAGCCCCCAAGTAATGTTTTGAACCCGTAACCTAACCTTGAATGTTTAGGATCTCTACAAGCAGCGACAGTTTCAAGATCTATTACAATACCACTACTACACGACGAAATCTCCGTCGGCATTCTTCAACGAGTGGATTCTGCCGCTGTCAATTGTCTCGGCGACCAACCCTAATCTAAGCATACCGGCGACCAGCGCGGAATTGACGTCGTTGACACCCCCGGATTCCCGGCTGCAGCTACTGTCGACGCTGTCGGATCTTGATCTCGGGCTTCTTATTGCAGCCGCTCGGCTGGACATTGTGGCCGATACGGACACGGTCAACTTTGCCATGGCCTATGATGAGTACAGCTCACTGGTGGGACGACAGAGAGTGCAGTCCGCGACCTCGGGTTTACTTGCTGTTGGCGGCAGTGCCAGGGTATGGAGCCGAGGCGTGGCGGGGATAGCATGGGAGCGACTCATTACCTTGGGGCTGCTCGTGCCCGCCGGGGTGGGCGGCGTAGGCGCTGGCAGCAGGACTCAGGGGCACGGGGGACTGGACGGGAAGATGTGGAAGGTGGACGTTGCATTGGAGGAGATTCCAGCGGCGACGAAGCTGAGCACGGTGTTGGCCAAGTGGTGCAAGGAGATATGAGAAGACAGGGGATGATGAGCTGTCTCTTTTTTTTTTTTTTGGGGGTCCTTTTTTTGGTTTATACAAGTATGTACACATATTATCATGACGGTTGGGAGCGAACAAAAAAATCATTTGTACGATGAATAGACGAATGGATATTGGGAGTCCATGCACGCATACAGACATATACATTCATAATAGAAACACAAACAACTTTTGATGGAGAGGGTGGCATTTCCGTGTAAGATGAGGTTTTCTGACGTTGCGTCGTCTTACGGGCGCGGCCGTTTCTATTCCTCGGCTCGGTGTACCGGTTCTCGGATCCGATTGGAAGCCCTGCGAAATGTCAAAAAAAAAAAAGATTGATTATGCCTATTCCGGCATTTTTGTTCCCTCTTCTTTTTCCCATAGTAGTAGGAACATTTTTGTTTTTGAGCATGCACATCATTTTCCTTGTCTTTGGGGGGGGGGGGCGTCAATTTTTAGTGTCAACGATCGGGAGACGTGATGGCCCGTCGGGGGAATATGGTTGCCCATTTTTGTATGGGGAGCACATCAGGGGTTTGGAAGGGGGTGTGGGTGGTGCGCAGGGCTGAAGATGCTTTTATTGTTCAAGGGGAGGAGAGACGAAGAAACTGGGAAATGGGTTTCTGGATGCGGTAGTTCGTGTGTTGGGCATGAAATGTTTTGTTTTGGAATGTTGGCATGTTACATGTGTGGTTTTTTTTTTGGGTGTGTTTTACATACCTTACCCAGCGAATTGAGTGCCAACGGATGAATTTATTGGTGGTTTTAAAGTCAAGGGGGTTACGCTATGACCTAAGTTTTGCATGATGAGGCAAAAAAAAAAAGATGAAGTTATGTTTGTTTGCTTTGAGGGAGGAGGAGGAAGAGGAGGAGGCGTGAGTAAGTGAGATGGAGAGGGCGGTTGGATATGAAACCGGGGATGTGACTGGCTTGTGTCTATGTGAAATGGATTGAATGAAGTTTCGACTGCCTAGACTACATTTTGATACTATACGAAGACCCTTTGAGGACGGCATGGCTGTATGGGATAAGGTGGGATGCGGTGGGATGCGGATGGTTGAGATCGGAGCCGAGGTATGGATGGATGGATGGAGAATATACCGAGAAACTTGATTCATGTCTGTCTCGGGAGTAACGATAACATGGCATCTGCAAGTCCTTGATAATACCAATCAGATGGATTTGACCGAGTAGGTAGGACAGAGGGTTCTTGTTCTTGTTCTGTATGCCAAGTGGATGCCTCCCCCGGGGTCTTGGTAGCTAATTACCAGGTACTAGATAGTAGGCAGGCAGACAGACAAGTTTAAGCGCCTGGCATTTCAGGGGAAGGGGGGGCTTTTCTCGATGGAGCCTATAACCCGATCAAGAGGCAACAGCCGAGCAAGGAAACTTATTAACTTCTGACAAAGTTTGATTCGTTTTGGGTAATCTATCTTATACTTTTTCTTTGCCCTTGCCCTTGCCCTTGCCAAGACTGTTGTTTTTTTTTGGCCAACCCGAACAGGGCTGAGTTTTGCTGTAAACGCATCCGGCATTCACGGCAGTGAAGTTTCCACACTTTTTTTGTCTTTCTGGTTTTACGGCTCCTCTCTCTCATGTTCCAATGGATCCATCTAATTCAAAAGTTGAGTTTTGGTTCTGGCCCCTAGGTTTGCCAGCCCAGGTTTTGCTAGGTCTCTTCGGGAACCATACCATCCGTCCTGAGTAACATTCGAACCAACCAAACCTGGGCTGTGCAGTACATGCAGTACATGCAAGTACCTAGTAGTCTTAGGTAGATACGGTACGTCCCAAGCGCGCTAAGAATAGCCATCATCCGATGCGCACATCCAGTCCCAATCAATGGACCTGATGCAATGCAATAGGGCCTTTTTGAATGATAGGTAGGTCGCTGGACGCCCTGAGAGCCCTGAGAGGTCACCACCACCCGGGGCACCTGGGGCAAATGGCCCTCCAGGGCTGGCACCGGAAAAAACTGCCCTATCAAGTAATCGAGATTTCGCATGCGACATGCCCCGTCTGTCCCCCTTTGATCGACCTGATCATCACATCAGCGTGTACAAGTACCTTTTGTATTTTTGACCAACTGACATCATGGGAAGGCCAACCAGGTCTTTTGACAGGTGCGTCGTTGGAACAAATCATTGGATTCATTCGAACCTGCATCATTCAGAAAACTTGGCACACGTGTCAAAAATATAGTGTCTCCAACAAAACAACAACAACAACAACAACACATCCATCTTCCCCATACATTTTCCTTTTCTTGTTCTTGAAACTCTTCCTCCTGTAATATCTTCCCCCTAGTCTTTCCTCCCCTGTTTCATTGCCGAGGGCATTTTTCAAAACGGGATATCCCACTCACTCCCACTCACTCCCACTCATCCTCCTTTGCCCCTCCCTCTTACGTTACATCCAAACCCACATCCCGATCCGGATGTCCATCTCTCCGTGCTGCAAGGCTGGAGTAACCCCCAATTTGATGACTATTTGAGAAAAGGGAAGCGAAAGAGAAAGAGAAGGAGAAAGAAGAAAAAGAAAGAAAGAAAAAGGAAAACACTCACCCCCCACCGAAAGGCGCTTCGACCTCTTTGAGAACCGAAAAGAAGAACACACGCACCAAGTTCGAGTTTGACTCGCAAGCGCCAGCCCCAATTCCTTCGGGCTTCGCAGCTGCTTGTGCTTTCGTGTTTCGTGCTTCGTGCTTTTGTTGCTGCGCTGGTGACACGACGCCACCTTTTCTTGCGGTCGAAGCGGCTGACGCCGTCAGCATTACTTTCTCAAATAGTGTGTGTGTGGCCTCTCTCTCTCTCTCTCTCTCTCGCTCTCTTTCGCTCTCTCTCGCATCTTCTCTTCTTTTTTTTTTTTTTTTGGATTTCGTCTATTTTGTCATTCCTCTCTTTGAAGGAATAAAGAAAAAGCAAACCGTCCCTTGTGAGACGGGTCATGTGGTGATTTGTCTAGACCTGCTGAATAGCATCATCGTCATCATCATCATCATCCAACCATCCAACCAACCAATTCGCCCTTTGCCGCTAACCGCGCGGATCCTCGACATTTGGGATTCTTACTTTATTATCAACCCGATTCCCCCATTTCATCCACTTAAAGGCTCTCCCTTATCCTTGTCATTGTTGCATACATATTACGACGTTGCGTACACTTGCATTTGATACCCCCGCCTTGGCTCGGATTTCCGATACCTTACATTGCCATTTACGACAATCTCACCACCATCCATCCCACTAATACAACAGCCGCCACAACAACAAGTACTACAACTACAACTACAACAACTACAACAACTACAACCTCAACTCACACACATACACATACGCATACATCAACAAACATAATCATTCTTCCAAAATGTCAAAACGCACAGTCTTCACTTCCATCACCCCCTCCCTCCCGGCATCACCCGCCAAGTCGCCCTCGACTTCCTCCACAACCATCTCGAGATGATCGACCTCAACCCCCTCGTCACAGAACGCCACAAGATTTCCCCTCCCGACCATGCTCTCCCCGAGGAACGAGCCTGCACCTGGTACTCCATCACCGACAAAATCAGCTATCTTCCGGGAGGCCTCGTAACGGGGGCCGTAGAGTACACCTGCGCCTTTCACGATTTGCCCATCGGGGTGCAGACGCACTGCTATGCGCCCATGGGAGTAGATCTGCGTGACAAGTGGAGTGTCGGCGGGACCATGCCCGGGGAACCGCCAGAGCCCATGGAGTTGGGTTTGGGGGCGCCGAGAACGGGCCTGTATATCCGGGAGGACGTCGACCTGCGATGCAGCATCGTCATGGCGGGCTTCGTCAAGAAGACGATTAAGAAGTCGCACGGCACACTCGTCGTGGCACTGTCTGCAAAGGCCAAGACCATCGTATCATCACCCCCGGATCATTGCCGTCGTCGCCGCAGAGCCAGAATCTCCTGGTGAAGGCGCCCATGTCACAGAGACCGACGTCATGGCAGGCTGACTACTCGCCCATAACGACGCCAAGTCCCCAGCAAAACTACGTTCATCACCTGCCACCATCGCATACACCTCCTGCCGTACCAGCAGCCGATCCGTATTCATACAGGGAGAGGATGCAGGAGAAGGTTCCTCGTCCTGGACAGTATACATACCCTCCTGCGAGCCAGCAATACCAGCAGCAGCAACAACAACAACAACCGCGGCCTGAAGTACCAACAATACCAGTTCAATCTCCGGCGTATATTGCGGAGCTACAATGACGTAGTGAGGGCAGTTTGTCAGTTTTTGTTTTATTATTTCCTTATTCACAAGTGTGTTATTTCTTATAACAATCATGTTTGCATATGTTGGTTCCAATATGACGGACGTATAACACATATATAAAGGCGAAGAGACGAGCAGGATATCGTTCACGCCGTCCAAATCTGAATATAACACAGCGTTTGAGATTCATCTTTGGGGTTTCGGATATCGGGCACGGCAGAGTTGCAAAGGAGAAAAGGTCATGGGGAAAACTCGGCACGTAGGAGAACACTTCAATAAAGTTGAAAGACAATATTTTTTTCTTTTCTTTTTTTTCTTTACTTTCAGGCATGTGATTGATCTTTTGCTCCGAACAAAGCAACAACAACAACAATCGCTTAAACACATAAAACCGACAAGGCACTCCCCCATGTCTCAATCTGAACCCCATATTGATTGATGTTTAACACGCAACCCAAATTTTGAAACCCCCCCAAGAAAAATGTCTATTCAAAATTACGTATTACCAGATTATGTTCCACAAACAAACCCACCCAGTCTATCCCGTTTTCTTCCCAATTTAATCTCATGGCCAAAACACCCATACTAATCAATAAATCATAGCAAAACAGCTCCCCCCCCTTTCGCCAAGAGCGGAACAGTTGCTCCTCTCCTTTTGAACCCCCCACCTCTGGAAATGCCCATGTCTCTGTCTCTCTCTTGCTGTGCTTTCTTTTTTTTTTTTTTTTGGGCGGGATGATGTCCATGTCCAAGACTCTGTAGTTCTTTAGGGGCGAGTCATCAAGGGGTCCGGGGTCTAGGGGTCCCCTTTTTGCTTTTTTTTCTCTCTTTTTCTTTTTCCCCTTCTTGTTGGTTCGGTCGGAGAAGGGGATTCCTTACATGGCTAGGGAACCGACCAGGGCGACTGTCAGGACGGCGACGCCGAGGGAAGCGAGACGAGAGGCGGCGCCGCTGATGACCACGACGGGAGGGGAGCCGGGAGCTGGGACGGTGGCCGGGGGTGGGTTGCCAGCGGGTGGAGTACCGGCTGGAGGGGTACCAGCTGGAGGATTGCCAGCGGGGGGATTGCCAGCAGGTGGCTTGTTATTGGCAGGAGGAGGGTTTCCGGCCGGGGGAGCTTCAGGGACGGGAGGGTTGACGGGTTGGTTGTAGGTAGGCTGAGGCTTGCAGGTATGGCAGGGCTGAAGAGATGGTCGGTCAGTCAGTCAAGTCGGAAACATGCAAGCGTGGCGATGTATGGAGTAGGGAGTACATAATACCACATCCTTTGATGAAGGAAGGTGATATATGGGATAAAAAGGAGAAAAGAAGAAAAGGAAGAAGAAAAGAAGAGAGAGAGAGAGAGAGAGAGAGAGTGTGTGTGTGTGTGAAATACATACCTCGACGATAGTACAAGGACAATCCGTAATAGTCAACGTAGTAGCCTCCGTAACTGTATACGTATGTGTCCCAACCGTCATGGTAGTAGGACTAGGACAGTAAGTCGTATAATGGCTCACCACCTTTGTCGTCGTCACAACAGTCTGGTTCCCTGCTGCCGCTCCTCCGTAAGGGGCCGTGGCCGCCGAGTTCATCTCCGTGGCTGTGACGGCGGTCG
Source organism: Cladobotryum mycophilum (assembly GCA_036429605.1). NCBI lineage: Eukaryota > Fungi > Ascomycota > Sordariomycetes > Hypocreales > Hypocreaceae > Cladobotryum > Cladobotryum mycophilum. The sequence continues at coordinate 3,243,902 of JAVFKD010000016.1, read as the reverse complement.
AGACGGCGGCGAGGGAGAGGAGGGTGGTCTTGAGGCTGAACATGGTGAAGGAAAAGGGTTGGATATGTGTCGTTGTTGAAGGATGGAGTTGTTGGGGGGTTATCGAGGGTTTGGGAGGAAGCGAGAGGTGAAAAGAGATGAAGAGGACGGTCAAGAGTTATGTGATGATGATGAAAGCTTCTTGATGAGCTGAGCTATTGAGTCGTGAAGAGTGAGTGATGAGTGAATTATGAGCTTCTTCGCCGTCCAGGAGCTCAGTTTATATGCCCCCCCCAAAGATATAATCATGTTATTCATCTAATTGCCCTTCAAAACACCATTTCTAACTCCCCAGCCATCAAACTAACGCCAGCATACCCATCACCAGCCATCCAAATCCCAACAACACTCCAATCCCCCTTGCCTATAACAATCCTTCAAACCACACTGGCCTCACAAAAGAATGCGGTGTACACGTCCAACGCAGGGGAAAACCACCCCCTTCGCTCACATTCCTCCCCCAACATGCCATTGGTTAATCTCCCCTCATACCAACTGCCGGGGATCAATAACCACAACCACCCAATTACCATACCCCATTGCATGTCGCTCCATTCCAAATCACACACGAAAGAAGAAGAAAAGCAAAAGTCACAAGAATGAACAAGGTGCGCGCAATAATGTATAGGCAATATTAGATTTTTTTCTCCTTTCTTTGTTTTTTTTTGTCATGACTAGCGAGCTTGCCTGTTGACATCCACGTTCGGAGTTGGCCAAGTCTCAGCCTTCTATGTACATAAAACAGTTCCCTCCCCCCCAGTCGCCGAGATGATCTCGTTGCCGAAAAAGGCACCGACCTTGGAACTGATGATGGCCCACCACCAGCGATGTCTCACTCGACAACCCAGCACAGGCCCAAAAACAGGAACAAACAAAACCACCACCACCAGAGAGCCAAGGTCTGCCGCCCTGACCATCGCCTGATGTTTGCGGGCCAACCGTCGGCCGCAACTCTCTGCCTTTCCCAAATAAAAACAAAAAAAAAGATTGCTAAAACACTAATACCGCCCCGGGTCTCAAGCCCAATCATCCCTGCTCGGGGCCGCAGTTTCGAGTCAAAGAAATAAAACACGTCGTCATGTGTACCGTATTCGTCGCTAGGTGACCTCTTTCCTCTATGCTAAGGGTTTCCTTGAACGCCGTTTCCTCATATTTTTTTCCAAATCGAATGTGAGACCAACAACAGTCGCTGGATCTAAATAGCAAAGCAAAGCCAATAGGACTCAGCCATGCATCCCAGTTCCGGTATGCCGTACTTGGAAATATGCCACCCCCAGAAAATAGAAAAAGGTATTAAAAACAAGAAAGAACAAAAAAAAAAAAAAAAGGTAACAGAACAAATAAAATAAGAAGATGAAAAAAAGGACTAATAAAAAAAGAGATAAAATGACGCAATGAACACCGATGGATGCAGAGAGACATGGAGTGGAATCTAAAAGGTATCAATCGTGCCGTCCCTTGTGAAAAAGCAAATATAGCCAACCCAAAAACAGAAAAAGGAAAATTGGTATGGGGGTCGTGCGCCGTGTGAGTTTCGCATTATTCGTGCAAGGCTTGCGAAGGTTGGTCATGCCTGATGACATCCGATTCGAGTCGCCCGCGAGATGTGATAGCTTTTTTCTCCATCTAGCTGATGGGATTGGATCGTCCTTCATGTCCGATTTGATCGGCTCTGGCTCCGTTCAAGCCCTCGAGGTGCTGACGTTACTGAGTCGACTTCAAAGTTTCGCAGTTGTTGCTCGTACTTGACATTTCGCAGAAATTTCGGTACAGAGTCCTGTTGTCTCACGTTAGCATCGGTGTTCGGCATGTCTCAAAAAATGTCGCCATGGTACTTACACTAGCCATCAGCTTGAAGACGGCATTTTGGGCATCCTCAAACAAGGTAGTGACCTCCCGCAAAGTCTCAATCATGCCGCTTTCTTGGCCAACCGCCTTGGTCATCCGTGTAGCCAGGTTGTTGCGAAGTTGGTGGTCGATGTTGAGCTCGCAGGGCGAGCCGGGTGCCAGGAAGGCGTTGTAGATACCATAGGCCTGTGCCATGATTTCCTTGATGGCGTCCATGGTGTTCGTCGTCGGTGTCTTCTCGGCTAGTTCGATGGCGGTCTTGCAGCTGCAGACGAACTCGTTGACATCCTTGTAAAAGGATAAATTTTCCTCGCAGTGCGTATCCCTCAGGTTCTCCCTGAAGAGAAGGCGAAGAGCGGGGTCGTTGAGAATCCTGTCCAGTCGCTGCGTGTTGGAATCCCGGGCGACTCCGTTGCGGTGTGAGCTCGTCCCTTCGCTCTCCGACGTTCGGCCCCTTGAGTTGTTGCCGTTGATGATGTCCTTGCCTCGCAGCGAAATCTTGTAGACGGCGTGCTTTGTGGGCTGGAACAGGTTGCTGTTGTGGTGTTGTAATGAGTAGGTCCTGTCCTGTACGACAGGCTCCATGAGGTCGTGCTCGACGAAAAGCGACGCGATTTCGTAGGCCTCCCTTCTATCGACGATTGTCGAGCAGTCCATCAACCAATCCGATGCCGCCTTGCCAGTAAAGGTATCATAGTGCACCTTGCCGTTGACCTTGCGCTCGGCCGCCATCTTGACACCAGTGAGACCATCCTTGTAGTCGTGCAGTGAATCAGAGTCGGCGGCGGTGACACTGGCCTTGATGTTGCGGCCCTCGGCGCCGACGAAACGGCGGAAGATGACCTCGATTGTCCCCCAGTCGTTGAGCAGCTTGTCGGTCTGCTGATCCCTCTCCAAGATGACAAGCTGCGCAGAGTTAGTGCCGGCGAGTTCAGCCACCTGTTTCTGTTGGATGCCATTCTTGGCGCAGAATCGATCTAGGATGGAGATTCCCTTGGGCGTTAACTGCCAGACGGAGCCCTTCATGGTGTAAATCTGCTGATACTTTCCATCGGCCGACTCAATGAAGCGAGCCTCGACGAACCGTTGGCAGATGGACCGAGCCATGTCCTTAGCCATGGAAAAGGTCGTCGTGGTTGTTGTCGTTACGATCCTTGAGGGGTCCTTGGGATCAGGCATGCGGTTGGACTGAGAAAATTTCAAGGATCCAAGATTGTTAATAGCATCTTCAGACAAAAAGGTGTATTCAACCTTTGAGAGTCGAACCCTGTGGGCTGAGAGAGGCAATAAGCTAACAATGAGAGTGGAGAAGAGGTCATTAAAATCCTATAGTGGTGTTAGTAAGCCGCACACTGGATCGCAGTTGAATGTTGAAGGAAAAGAAGAAGAAAAAATCACAAAAGAGCGAACAAACAGCAAACACAACCAGCAGATTTACTACATACCCTTGTGAATGGCCGGTCATCGTCAGTCATGCGCAACAAGCGCGATGATGTTTGGTGCATCTTGTTGGCGGCGGTGGCAGACAGATGTGAAGATGAATCAGACAAGGTCTGTGTCGGCGAGCTGTTTGCCGACGAAGTAGGTGAGGAAAAGGTAGTTTGCCTTCCGTCGCCAGAGCTGGAGATTTGAGAATGACTAGACAGATCGCTGAATGAATTGATCTTGTTCAAGCCTATCGGTTCGACAAAGGTAGAGTGCGGTGCCTGCGTGTGTCGTCCCGATCCAACACTTGAGTGAGAGTGAAGAGGTCGTATTACTGGTTCCGAGAGATTTGCGATGGCGCTCTGTGTCCTATCTAAAGCGGCCGCAGCCAGAGAAAGAATACCACTCGCTGATCGTTGCGGCCTGGGCAATGTACTTGTTGAGTTTGAACTTGCGTGGCGACGAGGGCTGTAAGTGTGGGCGTGAGTTTGAATTTGAGTGTGAGTTTGAGTGTGGTTATGGTTATGGCTATGGCTATGATGGTTATGGATTGAGTTGCTGCTGGCCGGTAGAACCGCGGCGGCAGCGGCAGCGGAGTCGGGGAAGCGGTGCTCTATTGATGAGGAATTGCGAATAGGTGTGGTATAAGGCCTTGATCGTTCGGGCTGCTGTCTCGTTGGGAGAGGCAGTGGATCGAGACTGAGAGGTTGTGATAGAACGGCCATCTGACGAGAAGGAAAGAGTGTGAGAGAGATGTTAAAAAGTAGAGGGAAAAGAGACCGTTTCAACTGGGGATGTCGAAATAAAAGACGATTGCCTGAGCAGGCGTGGAACGAGGGAGCTTGGGAGGATATGGACTTTTCTGGGGAGGGGGGCGTGTGCTCAAGACCACTTTGGAAGCCAAAACCAGAGCGAAGGAGGGAGTGGGCGTGAATGTGAGCGTGGGAGTGAAACTTGAGAAGAAAAAGAAAAAGAAAAAAAGAGGTACATTAAAAGGTACAAGTAGCCGATACTTTTGTGGCGCTTGGACGGGGGTGGTGGGGTGAGAGGGGGGTGTCTGTCTATGTCTGTGTCTGTGTCCGTGTGCGTTGATGTGTTGAGTCAAAGAATGGGTCCTGGCTGGAACAGGGGGCGTGGGAGTGGGTTTTTGTCATGTTCGCTTTAGCAGGTAATTCTGGCGCCTACTGAGGACCCCCCTGGCAAAAACAGTAGTAGCAGAAGAAGGTGCTGAGTGAGGTGAGAAGTGAATGAAGTAAGTTGTGTAGATGCGGGGCGAGAGAGATGAGAGAGATGAGATGCGAAGAGAGCATTGATCTCCAAAAAGTCGGACCATTAATTGCACTCTAGTACAATATTATATGATATGCCATGTACATACTCCGTATCTGTCTGTAGAACAATGCAGGCGAGATGATGCAGAATGATAACTGATTGATTGCCCTGAGAAACGTGCTGCTGTGAGATCCGAGACAAGAATGCAGTGCGGGTGCCCCGGTGAAAGAGTGTTCAGTCTGGTAATGAATGGATGGGCGAAATAGAGACTAAGAGAATATTGCAGCTTGTTCCAACTTGAAACAGAGCGCAGCCTGATTGATCTCAATCAATCACACATGGGTAATTAAACGACAGCGATGACGCCGAGTCGGCGGTCAGGACGTACAATGATGTAGCCTGACGATGCTTTCAATGCTGGTGATGCTGCTGCTGCTTCGCTTGGGGTGTGCCTCGCAGTGCCTCTCCCTCCCTGAAGGCTTTCCAGTGGGCTGCTTTTACAGGCGGTGTTCAGCGATGACAAGCCCCATGGAAGCAACCTGAGCAAAAAAGCCGGTGCTTCTTCAGCGCCATCTTGGCCACTCACACTCAAGAGTCAGGACGACCGATAAACCGGGGGCATGCACTAATCAGAAAGCGAGCATTGGACAAGCCACCAAGTTGAAGAAAAAGGGACAGGCCGAAAGAAAAGCATGGCAGGGGGTGGGGTTTGCTGCCCACTAGGGCCTCGTTTGTTGCATGATCGGAACTTGACCAGTCGGCCTGCTTCTCCGCAAGAGCGGTGGCTCCCGTAACCACGTTGCGTGGGCGCCGTGTTATGTGCGTGCGTGTGCGCGAGTGTGCGAACATGGGCAAGCAAAGAAAAAACGAGAGACAGCATGACACAGAATTGCCAGGAAGGCTGGTCTGGTCTGGGTCGGCTTTGCGCTGTGTGACGAAAGGCCAATCTCTTTTTCTTCTTCTTTTCTTTTCTTTTTTCTTCTCTCGTTCTCGCTCTTCCAATCTGTCGCACCACAAGGCCAAACCAAAATGCACAGTACCCAAATAGTATGTACGCACGCAAGTGCGGTGTATGCCGACAAGCGGCAAAAGCAAACTGTGGCTCAACACTATCGGCTTGCTACACGCAAATGGTCCCTCGTGCAGATTTGAAGCTTCGGGGTCCCATGGCAATCCAGAACCAGTGTCATTTTTTGAGAGTAGTAGCAAAAGTAGAAATGAAAGCTGATGCGATGGATGCTTGATCGTCAAGACGCTGTCTGTGGGGATAGGCTGACACGCTCTACCTGAATGGGGTCATGACAGTAGCAGCAGCAGCAGCAGCAGCAGCAGCAAAAGAGAGCGCATGCATCATTCAGCAGCAAAACTCTCTGCTCGTGCTCAAGAGTTTTACTCAGATCGGCGTGTGGCTCCAGGGATCCCTAGACTGCTTTCGGGGTCCCCTGATGTCTTTCACCACGTTTGCAAAACGCGACGACTCATAAAAGCAAAATCATTTTTATGCCCACTTTGCATCTGCACTTGCTTGCACCTGGCTAGGGGTCAAGGGCTGTCTCTCTGTCTGTCTGTCTGTCTCTCCACCCTTGGCATTTGGGCTCTTGCTCGCCCAGCTTTGTGCAAAAACTGCCTGCTTTCTGCGTCCTCTCATTTCTCATACCTTGCTTGTGCTTGTGCTTGTGCTTGTGCTTGCGCGTGCGTGCTTTGTCTCCCGATTGCTACTCAGGACGGTATTCGGCAACTGTCCGAATTGACTCAAGCCGTGAGATGCGGTGGAGACTCGCCTAATAAACGTGAAATGTGCATTTCCGGAGAGCTTCTTCCTCAGGCGAGCGCATCGCGCAGTCAATGACATGATTGGTCAACCCGCTTATATGCTCGTAAAAACTCAAGTCTGGGCACTATACCCATCAGGCTCCAACGATACCAGGCTTGGATATATGCTGCAGCGCACCGCAACCCATGTTCACTCAAGGCTTCTCGACGTGGTCGCCGTCAAGGGACACTAATACGGATTGACAGACGGAGAAAATAGATGTCCATACACCTGAACAAACCAAACAAAGAACGAACGAACGAATGAATGAATGAAGCATGCCACGTACCTGAACTAGCTGAGAGGGGTGCCGGGGTTCTCTCTCTCCCTGTGGCCCTTGGCTGAACCCCGTGGTACGAATCGGTGTCGCCGTGATGAGGCAAACAGGGTCTATTCGCCGTGACCGCTTCGCTTCCTCCTTTTTTTATGGTCCAAAATTCAATTCAAATTCAAATTCAAATTCAAATAGGCTTTTTTAGCCAGAGTATTCCTCTCTCTCCGTATGGCCGTTTGAGACGGGGGGAGGGAATGGACGGACGGTATGGGTGAAAACGGTTATACGGACGGGATGCAGCGTAACCACACCCTAATGTTGAGCAACCCCAAAGTTTGTTCTTGTCGGTACCATGCATGCGAGGAGAGGGACAGGCAAATTGAATGTCTTCCCAGCAAACAGATAAATTTTCCGGTTTTACCGGCGGGGCGGACTGGAGCAGCAGCCCAATAGGTGGTTCCAAAGTTTATTTTAGGTAGTCAAATCAAAATCAATCAATTCAAACAAACCCGGAGGATCGAGAGAGAAAAAGAGACCTGTTCTGTTCGGCGACCCTGTTAGCCCATGACCCAATGAATCACTATCAGCTTTCTGGGTGACATGTTGGCCGCGCATAGCTTCCGGTTCTAGGAGCTGATAGCGAAAGCCAACTATCTATTTTTCTTCTGCATTCTTAGGGGGGCGGCCGAACAGACCTGAGATGGCATGGGATGAGGAGCTGGGGGAGGGGGCGCTGCGGAGTGGTGCCCGAAAAGAAATGGAAAGCTTCTAGAAGACCGAGGGAAACCCAGAGGAATGACAGGGGTCTTTGACTGGCTGTTCCTTGGACTTCGGCGCAGGTTTGAGTTTCAGGGACTTTTCTCGGAATGGAAGCACAAGTATGTATAGGTTAAGGTTAATGTTTCTGTATGTAACAAAAAAAATATTGGGAAGAGGGGGAATCTGTTAGGTGTAGGTAAGTAGGTAGTAGTAGTAGTAATTATTTTCTCACTCTGACTCTCCTCTCCTTCACTTCTCCTTCTCTTTGTCCTTGTCCTCCTCCCGTTCCGTCTTTGTTGATCTTCTCCCCGTTTGCTTTTCAGGCCAGAGTTTGAGGGGTACCCAACCACAGCCAACATGCAATGCGTCATCAAAGGAAACTAAGCAAACCGGTTGCGCGGGTTCTGAGGCTCTGCCACTGGCTGGAAAAGATGCGTGGGATCTGGCCTGTGGCGGGCGGGTGCACGCCGTTTTGGAGCTGAAGCGAACTAATAGCCCGTCGCAAATGGTAAAACTACGCGAGCAAAGAACCCCGGTACGGACGGACAACAATCTTAGCGGCGATGACTGGGCTGGCGTCAGAATTGCAAAATGATGTGCGATGAGTGGAAGGTGTTTTGTTCAAGCGTAGGAGAAAGTACTTGTGATAATGTTCATGTTAATGCAATGTAATGTATTTGTCAGGCCGTGTTTAGGGGCAAGCGCTGACGGTGAAAATCTGGGGAAACTTAAGCAACAAGAGGTTAGGGTTGCGAAGCTGAGTGAGGTGTGTACCGGCGGAATCGTCAGTTGACATTCTTTTTCTTCTTGTTCCATGGATTCCTTCTTTCTTGCGGTGTGACAGCCCTATCCGGCTTGCTTGATGGCTTTTCCACGTTTCGGCGGAGCAAACAAACTTTCGCTTAGCTACGACAAACAATGGACTTTGCCCAAGCTGAACCGTACATTCAAGTTTGCCATGTCCGAACAAGGAACCCCTCCGCGAGAATTCCTTATCCGACGCCGACGGTGTGCATACTACTATCTATTCTCTCTCCGTTATATCAATATGTGTTTATGTGTGTGTGTGTGTGTGTGTGTGTTTTTGTGTGTGTGTGCACATCTTGCATACCTGGGGAAGGCGAAGGATTTAAATCAACCACCACTACGTTTGTTCTAGGGTGGGGATGTGTCAATGAGACAGACAACAGAATCCTTCAACTTGGCCTACCAGGAGCAAACGATCTGCATGATTAAGTTAGCAGAACAAAGATGCATCTACCCTCTGTCAAAAAAGCGATCTCTTTTTTTTTCTGACTCTATCCCTTGTGCCAAGTACCGTTTGCATGATCGTTCCCCCGGACTACCACGTTTAGGCACCACTATAAACCTTGAACCAAAAAGCATCATCTTCAATTTCCCATGCGCTTTCCCCCAAGTCTGACAGGGCGAGTCATGCCCGTATGCAAGTAAAGGAGCTTCAGCCAATTGCCCACGAGGTCTTTGCATCGAATTACAGGGCATCCCGCATCTCTAGCTAGTCTTCTTCCAGGAGCAGCCTAGGCCGAGCATCCTGTTCTGGGGGTAGGGGGAGTTGCCAAGAAGCTGCCTTCATCATTCGGCTTATTGATCCCGCCGAATTCACTTAAGCGTAAAATCGGGACTTCGATAGAGGCATTTGGCCAGAAAGGAACATCAGACGAGTGGTATTTGGTTTCTTTATTTAGCTGGCTACGACCCTACCTGCTGGACATGGTCTAGGGTAGGTCTGTTCGTATAGGGAGTAAAATGTCGGTATCGATGCATGCGATACCACACCCACACCGTAAAGGCGATTTTTATTTCATTTAATATGGAGTCGAGCGTGTGATTGATTTCTTCTTTGTCCCAAGTTCTTGAAAGAGGTAGGTGCCGAACGCAATATGATGGAAATTGTTGACGTATGGCGTGACGCTACAACTTCATCAGGATGGTCGGCTCATGGCTGGCTGAGCGCGATGTTACCACATTGTGTGACACTGAGAAAGTGAAAAAGGTCACGGCAAAGAGCGGCCTTTGAGATGCATTCGGGTAATCATCATCAATGCAGGTTTGTTCTTGTTTGCTTGCTTGTTTGCTTTTGCCACTCGACCTTACTTCATACTGTGGACTATTACAAAGAAGCTTGCACACTTAGGCTTCAATGGAAAGACATTTTTACACACTGAACGGGCAAACTAGATAATCTACAGCCAATAGGAAATTCCCTTTGCTCCTACTCCGTACCTAACCTAGGTACTGTAGGTTAGGCTTGTCTTGAAATTGTCATGTCGAAATGCAAGGCAATGAAACCCAACCGCAATAACTTCCGTTTGCGGGGTAGAGTTGATTCAATTGGTACGGTAACCACGCGGCATTCGACAAGAGCCGTAAATTTGCCACGCGAGCAATCTGCACTGCATCTTTACCTTATCTCGGCATTCGGAGGGTCTGGGAGGAGGAGGTGGTGGAGGAGCAGGAGTGAGGACACACACACACACACACACACATACACACACGACATACCTTTCCCGTCCATTGTACATACTACATGCACATACTGCATACATCGCTGCCGTAATACTCGGTAATGAACCTTGTGAACCCCAGCCGGCCCAATCTTGCGGTGGAAAATCATGCCCATCCCGGCATCCCAGCACGGCACGAGTAAGACGTTTTTTTCTTATTCTCTTTCCTTCTCGCTCGCCGTCCCGATCCCTTGAACTACCGCATCCGGAGTCGACCGAGAGCAGCAGCAGCAGCAGCACAGAAAAAAGCTACGCGCGACCGATCTGGCCTAAGCAACGTTTTAACTCATTGCCGAGAGCCCCGGCACCGAGCCGGCGACCCCATGCCAGCTTTAAATTGGCCCAGCTCAACACAGACGCAAAGACAAACTCGACTAGGGAAATAGAGAGAGAGAGAGAGACCTCCTTGGCTCAGAAGTCAAGCAAACAGAGCCAAGCACCGCAAACTGACTCCCGCGGTCGAAGCAGATGAACCTCCGAAGGATTTCGCATCGGGACGGACACACACACACACGCCTTGTCAGATTATTTGAGATTGCAACCCTTTTGAAAAGGTAAGAAGCAACGCAGCAGGAGCTTAACTGGGATTGGAGCGCCTATTCAATAAGCAGCAGCAGCAATTGCGTGGCGGTGGGCACGGCTCATCCTCCCATTCCCTCCCATGCTGCAATGCAACAGTGCAACACGACGCAACCCAATCCCAGAGACCAAGACAATCCAGATGCACGCCTTGCCTATTTGCCTTGATTACCTACATACGGACTCCGGACTACGGACTACGGAGTACACACACAAACACCCCTACCTGTTAACTATCCAGATACATACAGGCGGGCGGCAGAACGCATCACCCCTATGCAGCTTTATCCTGCTTGTCAAAAAGGCTTGGTGTGTACTTGTTAGTTGAAGGTATCTTTGTGCCCATAGTCTTTTGTTGGTTGGCTTCGGTCTTAGTGATTATACCCGCCCATTCCCGCCCTTTGGAATGTGACGAGGGGCGATGGTGATCCCACGTGGCAGATCTGGTGCATTGCGCATCACGCAAGTTGGCTTGGTTGCGTTGGTTGGCTGGCTGCAGCACCATTCTTTTTTGACTTGCCGGCGCCTTCCCAGGCCGTTCCCTTTTGTTTTCCTGTTGGCTCTTGTTTGGCCGCATCTTTTAGTTTTTGTTTGTTGGCTTCGGTCTCGTTCCTTCCGAGGCCCTGGGTCGGGCAAAATGGGGCAAAAATCCTATTCTCCAACAGAGTCACCTCCGTATTGAGATGCCCTCTTCCATTCCATCCCAGCCTCCCCCTGTCCCTTCTCTCGCTCTCTGCTATTTGCCTTCTTTTCTTTTTTAGAAGAGCGGCTCGGCCCTAAGGCTTCATTCAAATCGGTAGCGTTCACAAACAAACACACAAGCAAACGTTCAATTTCGGTAATGATTCAAAACTCAGACCCTGAAAACCTCCATCATGACACAGGAAATATCCCCCCTTCGACTCGGATGGGCAATCCACAGCGAATCAAACTTGAGTCACGTTTGACTGAGACCATCGCCCTGGCTTTTTTCGGAGTGGGGTTGATGATGTGGGAACTGCGAGCGCACTGCACACTTGGTGGATCGTGACAAATCAGCGCTCGATTGGGCGAATGGGGTTTGGCTGTTTCTTGTATGTGAACACACACCAACACAGACATGGAGTCACGAATTGTCTCGTTGATATGAATCTGAATCTGCAGGAAAAAGGAAAAAAAGGCTCAATTGAATCCTTTGGTGAGAAATGGCGCATTGAGGCGAGACATGAAGCGGGACTTGGACTTTGCCCAGGACATGACATGACATGATGTTTACAAAAAGGAAAATAAATCAACCGAAAGATGCCGAAACGTCATGAACCTGCATGGCCAAGTGCCAAGCAGAGCCAAGCTACAGTTGCAAGGCGGAGAGTCATCGTTTGCACTCACAGCAACGTCTTGTTGTATCGACTTGGCTGAACGTGGGATTGCAGGCACACATAAATATAACGGGGGCTGGAGATCACCGCAGTTTCAATTATTGCATATTCACATTGAGAGAGGGTAGCGGGGCCCGCAATCAAGGTACACCCTGACTGATTTGCATGTAAGAGGGGGAGAGAAAGCGTGGCGGTGCTGACACAACAGGACAAACACCCACTACCAGGGGGAGTTTCTGTAAATGAACTGGTGGACTCGTTGGACCAGTCCCGTGGCCATATTCCTGCCCCACAGACGGAGCATGCCACGTGGGTTTGAAGATGCACCACGCGCGCCGCGACTGGGACTGGGGGGCTTTGAAAAACGAGCCTGGCCAACGAGGGCTGCCAGCAGGGATTGCGCAGGGAGGCTTGCAAGGGCCGGCCTGCCTTTTCAGGGTGGGATCGGGGCTCCAAAGAGGGGGGCGTGTGTGTGAGTCTGAGAATTGAGAATTGGGCATGGCCCATGTTTTCCATGGGGCTACGAAGAATACTTGGCTCCTCTATGGATCATCCGATACGTGTACGGCCGCAGTTGTCGGCCCTGGGTTGTGGGAAGAAGGGGAGGGAAAGAGAGAGAGATGGGAACTGGGAGGTAGATACGACACACACACATACGGCGACATGTGAGCGAGCGAATCAGGTCGCCCTGTTGTGCAAGAGTGTGTTGCAGTCGCATCGGCTGCTTAATCTCCATAGCCCCCCTTCTCTCGACAACGAACAAGGGACTCTGGCGATCTGCCTATGAGACAAAGCTTCTCTCTGTTGCACGACAAAAAACGGAACCAGGCTCTGGTTGTACAAGCAAACACAAGCCGATCGCTACAGAGGGTACCTACTCAAGGCACGCTCACACACAAACGACTTTTTGTTTCCTCAACTGCCGGAGCACCGTTCCCATTATTATTATTGTTATTGTTATTATTACTTTAGCCATCAGCCTAAAATCGCCGGAACGGAACCTGATCCTTATGCTGTCAGGTTTCTTTCTTTCCACCTAGGTAGGCAGACCGAATCGGCGAAGCGCATTCTCAGCCCACAGGCGGTATTCCGCCGCACACCAACCTATTATCTATTATTATGTACGGAGTACTCTATCTCTTCTTTTTCCCCCTCCTCCTTTCTGCTTCAGTTGATTACGGTTGACTCCCCCCTTCCCTTGGCTTGGCTGGCTAAGCACTTGGGAACTACGGAGTAACTAGTGAACTCCCAAGACTCCATAAACTAACACGAAAATGACGACGCACCGCGGAAAACCATGTTGGAAGGGCTGAAAGGTTCCATTACGAGTAAAGCGAGCTTCTTCTTCTTCTTCCTTTTTTACTTGTAATCCATTAACAAACAAAAAAAGACATTCCCGTCTTATTTTTCTCTTCTTGCAGCCAATAACGAAAACCGGTGTTAGCCCCCCCCCGGTGGCGGCTGAGTTCCCATCTCCTTTTCCCCCTCCCAGGTATCTATTGTCCGATTTACTTGCTGCCACTGCCACATGGCAAATTGCCGTGACACGTGGGATCATCGTGGCACACACGACACGCATGCGCAGGAGGAAGCAGCAGCAGCAAAACGTGCGCTGCATGTACTGTCGTACTCGTTGGTCCCCTCTCTTTTCTCTCTCCCTTTTTTTCTGGGTACAAGGGAGAGAAAAAAATGCTTGCTTGATGCGTGCGGCGGTTGCATGGAAGGATTTCGGAATCCATGGGATGTCAGTTTGGCATGCAAAGCAACCAACGACCCAACGAACCCCCCAAACCGCCTTGGTAGTATTGTATTCTAAAAGAAAGTAACCCATATAGTTTTGAAAAACGGTAATAAATAAAAAGTAACGTACAATATTGCTCCACGTACTATCAATTTTTTGTGATCTGTATCATGGGGGATGAAATCTCATGCAGACATGCCATGGCTATCCGGGTATATTAAACTATTCATCAGCTAGAATGCCATGGAGATTATGGGTCATGTTTGTCAGTTATCATGTTTTCTTCTTCTTTTCTCTCCTTCTCTCCTTCTCTCCTTGTCTGTCCTGAATCAGAGTTGCTACGTGCATCGTTCGGTGGGTGGTCCGATTGAACGAGACCTGGACGCAGCAAGGCTGGCTTGTTTGCAATTAATTAACGGTATCCTATAGCGAGAGCTTACTATGATTTTATTATTAGGGGTCTTCTATATACCATCTACTATCGAATGCAATATGCACCCCGAGATTTTTAATGTGTGTTTGTGTGCATGTGCGGAGTATACATGCATAGTGAGAGCGAGTATTGCCATGGTACAGCGATGAAGTCATTTCAAACTTACGTGCTGCATTCCTAATTAATCTCTCTCATCAATCGGGTTCTCCGGAGAAAGCATTCAAGAGAAGTGTCATCCAGAACACACTCCAACGTTTGCATCACAATCCTGAATGAATACACACCCTTTCCCTCACCCCCTCCCTCCGAGAACCGTTTTACGTACTGGGGGCTTGACATTGACTTGCAGAACGGATGTCGTGCCTGTGATCAATGCCCCCCTCACCTCACCTCGTAACCGAACGAATGAAAGGCACACCGCATCAAAAATGAGGGCACGGCAGAGGAGATGATGGAAAGGTCAAACTGTTTTTTTTTCTGTCATTTTTTTGTTTGTTGGTAGGGATCACGGGAGGAGTCCTTGTAGCCACGGCGGCGGTGAGCGGACTTAGAAAAAAGGGTAATAGATAACAAAAACCGTTTAACACCGTTGAGAAAGGCAAACAATCTCGCCATCCATTGCCATTTCATTTCCAGAGGTTCAATAGCGCAGTTGTGTAGTTTATTTTCTGCTCGTATTTTCTCAAAAAAATTCATCAGCTCATTATGATGGTATTTGGGGGCTCCGATGGCTTTTTTTCGCCAGTCGGGTAGGCGCCCTTGTTTTCTTATTTGCCTTGCCTTGCCCTTTCTTTAAAGGACTACAACGTCCGTGGTTTGTAACTATTTGTGGTGGCTGGCCCACGGCGCGGGCTTTCGCCAAGTTTGTGTCAGAAGGGGGTATGGATGGATGAATGAATGAATGAATGGATGGGGGTTTGCTACAGCACACACACACACACATACACACACATACATACACGACACACACAAACATCTGAAACGGCCGATGCGAAATCATTTTCAGCCCAATGAATGTTTTATTCTTGGTGCAAAGCCAAACCTAAAACTCACTAAATTGATTGCCCATTTTTCTCTCTCTTACTTACCAAAGAACTAAAAAAAAAAAAAAAAAAAAAACACTAAAAAAAACAAGTCTATTTACTTGCGCCGCATCCATCAGCAAGCAAGAAATCTGACCCACGATGGACCGTCGCTATTCCCGGCTTTGAGACATGAGAGAGCGAGCGAGTGAGATGGGGGGAAGACGACGAATTGGTATTCTGTTCTTGGTTTAGTTAGTTTATTGTTGTTTGGTGCGCGGAACTTGGTGTGTGTGTGTTTCCCAGCTTCTTTGAGCTTTTTTGCGTAGGTTAGTAGTGAGTAAGAGTGGGTGAGAGAGAGAGAGGGTGGCGTTATATGGATGCTGTACCGCGCAAACAACACAGGAGATGGATTCCATGGAATGAAGCGATGCATGTATTGTATACTTTGCCATGTGCCTGCCACGCTGCACACCCGTACCCGCACACCCTCTGTTGGCTTTTGTCGTTTGTGTGTGAGTGTGTGTCCTGTCTCTCTCCTCTTCATTCTTCGCTCCTCCTCCTCCTCCTCTCTCTTACACGTCTGTTGCTCCATCCATCTACTTCCCCCAAATCCTTGGTGCCGCCCGCCCTCGTGCTTCTCGAGATGCAAATGGCTGGCGCCACACCGTGCGCCCACGCAGATGGGGGGCGGGGGTGGAAGTGCAATGGGTTGCGATGCGATGCGATGCATATTACAAAGAGCTCAAGCTACTTTTTTCTGTTGAGTGGACAGCAAGGGTTTCTTGTCGGCTTGGCGAACGGGTGTTGTGGCTCCATGGAATCTTTTTTTCTCTTCCTTTTATTTCAATCTGTTTTTAGAGTTTTCCATTATACGGAATATCAAACTTGAGACTCCAAGAAAAGAAAAGAAAAAAAAAGAGACAGAGAGATGAATCACCCACCCCTTTGCAAGACATAATACCCAGCATCTCGCCTTTTCCAAACATGTGTTGGTGGCTCAAATTCAGACTTACAACCCCTCCCCATGCCCGTTTCTTGTCTGACCTCCAGACTCAGCCCATTACCCAAAGAGACGTCAAAAGCCGAGAGACAAAAACGGTGCCAACCCTGCCCGGTTATAGGCAACGACTTACAAGTAAAAAGAAAGGGCTTAGCCATGTCTTTTTTCTTTTTTTGCCCCTTGTAGTAATCAAATTCCCGTATCTAGATTATACTATTGCCGCCATCTCATATAGGTAGCTCAACCTCACCGTTTGACTGTCTATTACACAAGGATCTCACGCCATCTACGCGTTCCCATGGTACAAAAATAAATGGGCAATAAAGGAAAACACACACACCTACCTTGCCACGAGGCTTACAGGGTCCCCATCTTTTTTGGATCTACGTATGTATGTGTGCATGTGTGCATGTGTGTGTGTGTTAGTCCCTCCCCCCGTAGGATTCGTCTACTACCCTATGAACTTCTTCCTCCTCAGGGCTGAATGGGTTAGAAACAGAGAATCCTCTCTGTTCATGTATGTCTCATTCCCCCGGTCTTCGGTGCCGAGCTCCTTGGGAGGGGAGCCCTCTCCTAAAACGCGCCCCAATTGTTATGGTAGCAGTCCGTACTCCGTACCTGCCGAGCCGTACGGAAGCCCGCTAGCCGGTTATCAAAGGTAGGTAGGTAATCAGGTTAATTAGTCTAGGTAGGTAGGTAGGTGGGTGGGTGGGTGGATGGTGCTTGCGTTTTGGAGTGGATGTTAGTGTCTCCCGTAGGATCAGTAGAGGGAGACTTAACAAGGGGGAACGTCACCCACCCAAGGCAAATACTTGTAAATTATCGGGTAGCCAACGAGCTATGGAAGCTCAGCAGTTGCTTTTTGCTCCTACAAGAATCCTTTTCGCCTCTCTCTCGCCCTCATATGGGGATGCATTAGCTGAGCTGAGCTGAGCTGAGCCCTTCTAGGTTTACTAATCCCGACGACTTCGGATTGATCCTGTTAAGCGAGCTGCTCACTCAGATCCAGTGTCGATGACATCTCTTTGCATCTTGTCTTTTCTGGGGGTCTGCATTCCAATCTTTTATTTTTGTACGTAAACGCCTCCAATCCAATCCCTTTGATCCACTCACGATGACGATGATGATGACAGAGCGGGCATCAAGACATAGTACCTACGCATCTAGCAAGGATTTCCCCTCGGAGACGTCTGACCGAACATCCAACGAAAAGAAACCCCCCTACCTACGGAGTACACGGGACACACAATCAATCAGTTCATGTCCTCATTGTCAAACACTGCCTCTTTTCAGCATTTGCAGATGTCTGTGTCTGGTATTTTTTTTAATGTGACACAGTAGCATTTATGTCTCTGAAATGGCTGCGTGTTCGGGTCGGGCAAGCCGTTTCTCAATGTTCTGGCCCACACTTTTTTTATCAACTCTTTTGTCCATTCGTTTTTTGTCGCAGATTCACACAATTTTGGTTTCGAAGATGCAAGATTCAGATTTCGACCCTTTTTTTCTGACGTGGGGGTTCCACCAACATTGGGCTAAAGAAACCTCCCTCCACTTGGGCTGCTTTTTCTTCTTTCCTTTCGAGATTTATCCCTCTAGTTTTGCGCTGCGTCACTCTCTTTGGTTCTTAGTATGTACGAGCTGCATATTCTTCTTCTTCGTCTTCTTTGTGGCCCACCCTTGGCTCTTGGTCTTCCAGTTAGTGGAGGGGTGCCCGTCAAGCTCGCAAGGATTACCATCTTCTTTGTTCTCTCTTCTTTCGTTGCCTTGTTTCCTGTGGAATTTTCTCAAACGTTCTAGCGCAAAAGCCAGTGCTGTGGGCGGCATCATCTTCCCCTCCTCTCGAACTGCCTATATTCGATTTCATCTTCTATAATATCCATTACCTTAGCGGTTTGGCATGCTGCAAGTGCCTAAGCATGACATCCTTTTCGTACCCACAACGAGGCGCATGATGATGCCTAAATGAGGATAGATATGGGCACATTATGACATAGTTGGTGTAATATTACCATCGATATAGGGAAATATGCAACTATAGTTGACGTTTTGCCCGTCTCTGAGACGCAACTGTCTCTCCCACGCGACACTTTCTGGAACCAGGGGCTAGAGAAGCCTTGGCCAACGTTTACTTTCATTCTTCCGTTACACTCGCCAACTCTCGTCTCCATCGGTCTCCATTCGTCTCTCCATCAGCCTGCCTCGGAAAGGAGAGGGAGGGGGTGTTTGTTTGCTGGCTCGGGGACGTCCGAAAAGCTGCCTGGGCCGATGAACCCCTCCCGGCCGGCCACTCCGTAAAATTTTCCGCAATCCAACCAAACCATGTGTCTCCGTGTCCGGGACTAGGTTGGACTAGTCGATGCTTGGCAATGGGCGGCGACGAATCTGCATAATGGATGGAAGAGGGTAGTATTAGTTTCTGACGAGGGAGAAACATGAATTTTTCTCTGTGTGTTGGTGTGGACGGGAATCTTCCAAAAACATCTACAAGAACCGGTTGTGGCTTGTGTGTTGAAGATCCAGGCTGACTGACGGGGGGCTAGGGGGGATTGACAAGGACTGTGTGGTTTTGCCTTGCTTTCTTCTTTCCTCTTTTTCTTCTTTCCTCTTCTTCCCCAACTTGGACGTCCCGACTCGGACAGTCAATTACACCGAGCGGATCTCACCAAATCTGGCAGAGTATCCAATATGGAGTTCATTTCACAGGTCAAGATTTGAGTTGGTAATACCCTTTCCCATGCGGCTCTTTAGGGGAAGGGGGAGAGAAACAAGACCATGTCTCCCTTCGATGCAGATCTGGCCTGGTATGCAGCAAGCAAGGCGCTTGGCCTTCCTGCAAAGAATCCTACCTACGCACCCCCCACAAGCCGGCCATCCTTGATCTGAAGGGAAAAAAAGGGGTGTTAAGCCAGAGAAGGAAGCTTGAAATGAAGGGAGAAAGGGCAGAAAGAAGAACCTTGAAAAAAGAAGAAGGAATTGATAATGGTACTGGAACGATGAAACGTCGAGGGTCCCCCTGGCCCTGAAGCACAATCAAGCTTTTTCTTTCTTTCCTGATGCAGGAACACACTAGGGGGAGAGGGAGGGGGCGACGGCAGCACAGCAACAAGACCATTTAATCAGGCAAGCAGAAGCAAGACCAATATGCGTATAAGCCTGCATCTTGACATACGAGGAGGAAGAAACCTCCGTATGGCTGGAGACAATGCCGAATTGCCTGGGGGGCGCTGTTCCTGCAGACGACCATTCTCGGAGCCAAGGTTGAACAAACTGGATACTCTCCGAATCGGGCATTTCTCAAGCTGATTTCGTTGTTTTCTTCTTCTTCTTTCTTCTCTGGCCTTGCTTTTCTTTTGAAGGCCTGTTCGGACTGTCGGCCGGGAGTTTGTCCATCCCCCACCCAAGGCTTCAAGGGGGAGAAAGATTCGGATGCATCACGGTGCTTCCGCTGCGGTGGCCAGGGAGCGCAGAGCCGTTGACGTTGTATTTGCCATGGTAAAAACGTGTTTTTTCTGTTTCACCCTAAACTTGTGGAGAAGGTTCTTTTCTTCTTCTTTCTTCCTTTTTTTTTTGTTGCCTTGTGCATTTTATGCGGTTGCATTAACCCGTATATGCTGCATATTGGTCATGATGGTTATTACTGCAAACACAGCCTGTTGGGCTTTTTTTGCTTTTGTGTGCGTGGTTGCTCATGCAGGTACGGGATCTCCGTGAGTACACGTGCCGAACGGGCGATGAAGCGTGCAATTCTTCGATCTCCACGGGTTCCCCTTGGTTTTCTACATTTCGGCTTTTTTCTTCAATGTATTTTCTTTTTTCCCTTTCTTTTTTGCTTTGCTCCGACAGGCCTTAGGGGGGTAGGGAGGGGCGTGCCCGATCGTCAATCCTTGATAAATGAATTTTTTTCTCCCTCTTTCGAACCACGCCATTTGGTAAATTGCGACATGGCAAGGCATTGGTCAGTGATTGTTCATGGTGATTTGCCTGAAACATTCTGAAGCTGGCGTTTCAAGTGTTACTTCTTCCCTCCCCTCTGACGCCACTCACACTCACACACCCTCAACATGGAATGACGCTAGAAGTTCCAGAATGTTTCCTGTTTGATACGGGGGATTGAAGAGTCCGGCCCGGTGGCGTCGGCGAAGGATTCCTTCTAGAAGAAATGACATATTTCTTTTCTCCTTTTGTTCCCTTGCGCTTCTGGGCTTGCTCGTCACGGACTACATGCATGGCGAGGGGGTGTGCGTGTATATGCGATGGATGCGTGGTCTTTGCGGAAAAAGGGAAACATGGTTTATTTTATTATTTCATTGAACATAATGACTCATCAGATCTCACGATGCTAGGGGGAGGAGAGAGAAGGGGGAGGGGGCGGCAACCGAATCGGTCACCGAGATGATGCCATGGTGGTATTGACCTCTTTTTCTTTTCTTTTCTTTTCTTTTCTTTTTTTGTCTTGTTTATTTTCTTACATGGCTTTTTTGTGTGCTGAACTTGAACTTGGGCTGGGAAACCTGACTTGGTGGAATGCGGTGCATGGACGTTTTCCTTGTCAGTCCCAGTTCAGGTGCGGAAGAAAAACAGCCAGCATGGAGAAGGGATATCGTTCGCGTGAGACATGGGAAGACAGCTCGCGAACGACGAAGCGTGCTTGCGGGCGAGCTACCCTTGGCAACGGGCAAGGAGACCAGCCAGGAATTCTTGTTTCTTCGTAACCCGTCCAATGAGGCGAGCTGGTTGGAGTCGGACTTGTCCTCCGAATTAATTGGTTCGCACGCTTGGATCGTTGTTCAAGGGTTCACTTTCTGTCTCTCTGTCTCTGTCTTCCTGTGCGGCTGTTTGGCGTCATAGGAGAGGAGAGAAGGGGGGAGTGTGAAATTGTGAGTCGAAGATTGACGAGGGGATGGATGATGATTGACTCGATTTTGCGGGTTAAGGGGAGGGAGAGGGCGACCGTGTGTCTTGATACGTCATAGAAATGGGACGACGCGAAATGATTCCATAGATTGTGAGATGAGGATGCGTTTGCGAGGAAGCGAGTCGAGGAGAAGGGGGAAGGGAAGGGTAGACATGACTTGTTCAGTTTAGATGTTTTGAGCATCTATACCATGAGATGAAGGCATTCACTTCCATATTTTGGGCGTGCTTTATGAACACTGTACTTTGACTTCTATTTTTTGCCTTGCCTTGCCTTACCTACTTACCTATGAGTACTAGGTAGGTAATGTAAGCTATATGTGATTATGTTATAGAGTAAGTTTCTTACCAGTATATTTGAAATCTCACCTCCGGACGAGTTCGCACAAAGGGAATGGAAAGGTAAGAGACGGGGATCGGAGA
Source organism: Cladobotryum mycophilum (assembly GCA_036429605.1). Taxonomy (NCBI): domain Eukaryota; kingdom Fungi; phylum Ascomycota; class Sordariomycetes; order Hypocreales; family Hypocreaceae; genus Cladobotryum; species Cladobotryum mycophilum. Next base: position 3,222,474 of record JAVFKD010000016.1, on the reverse strand, counting down.
TTTTGGATGGAGATCTTTGTTTTTTTTTTTTTTTTTTTTGGGGGGGGGGGGGGTCATGTTTGAATGTCTGGTAGTTGAAGGCTGAGTCGGGGGGATGTTCATTTTTTGTTTTTTTGGTCCTTTTGTTTTTCGTGGGTCTTTGCTGATTTGACTGATGTGGTCTGTGGGTGGGAGAGGGGAGCTTGGATGGGTTGAGGTGAGATGGGGGTGACGAGATGATGAGATGTGACGGGTCCATCATGGATGAATCTGGTGGGACGAGTCAGAAGATGGAGATGTTATATGGAACATGACTTGGTAACTGGATATGGACAATATATTTGCTCATTTCACAGTATAGATTATATACGAGCTCTCATATTGGGCCATGACAAACATGGGGTGATGCCGTGGGAGAGCAACTTCATATCCCCTGGATGAAGTCCCAACCAACGTAAACGACGACGACGACAACGTTTAACATGGCCTGGTGAACTAGGGAGTAAGAATGTCAATAACAGAGCAGTGTGATTCAAGCAACCGAAAACAATCATGTTCTGTGTTTCGAGATTGATGAACTGTGTGTGAGTTTACTAATCGTTCATCTCTACCAACTTCAACTTCGCAAAGGACAGTCTCCTTACTCTTTGCTCGTCTGTGGTACTGGCTGTTTTCTGGGTTATCATTCATGTAGACGTTGGAGCGAGAAACTGGATGATTATGATGACAGGAACCGAATCGATTCCCTGGATGAAGTAGAGCCATAGCAAGAAACGACAGAGACAGCAGAGACAGCAGAGACAGCAGAGACAGCAACAAGGACAGTAACAGACCGGAAGAAAGCAAGTGAACACAACTGGATAACACATTTGGATAACAAGTAACGACATTCACATCTTGGTATGGTCAAGCTCAATATCAAGTTGGCACGTCTTCTTTTCAGTGTTTTCCATCTTGAGTCTAAAGTCCATAAAATAAACCCAACGCCATCGCTCTTGGTCTCCAATCCCAATGCGAAAAAAAGACAAACGAACTTGTTCCCCAAAGTAATTATACATAAAATCTTTACTCTCATTTTTTTGCCATTTGATCCCCTCTCTCCATCATCCCGCCCAAAACTTGATCCACATCCAAACCATTCTCTCCCCCACCACCCAAGTCCCTGAGTTTCAACCATTATGTCCTCCCCTATATCGACGCCGGAGCAGCATCCTTTCGCCATCCCTTGCTTCGCATGTTCAGCTCAATGGACTTCCAGATCTGCTCAACAACCTCCTTGTCTCTGAAACGAGACGCAACGTCACCCTCGCCTCTCCAGCGGTCAACGCTCGTAGTCACTACCCGGTGTCCCCAACCGCGGATCGTCTCGGGAGCCAGGTCTCCTCGCCATCCGACGTAGACGCCCATCGTGTGCTTAAACAAATCGTTGGGATTGCTCCACTTGTAATTCTTGAACTGCCACGTCTGACCCGTCGTAAACACCGCCACGATGCGGTTCCAGTACTCGGGCTTGAACTGCTCCGACCCCTCGACCAGAATGAAGCGCATGGGCCGGTTGGGATCGATGGCTGGAATGATGCGCTGGACGTGCAGCATGCTGGCGGTGGAGGCGCCGGCGTCGGGGGAACAAACTTGCCATCCTCGAGGAAGGATCGGGCGTTGGACATGCGGAGGAGGGACGAGGCGGAGGGAGAGAGGAGGATGATGGGATCGGGGCGTCGGGTTGGACCCTTTTGGTTAATGGAGAGGGATTGGCTAGATCCCATGGTGGATGATGACTGGGTCTTTTTCTGGATAAAGGGAACAGCGAGCTTCCGCACATGGGAAAAGTCCTGACAAAAGTTTTAGCATCGGTGTTCGCGAGCAAATCAACGTTGGGATTGCGCTGGACGCCAAACTTACAGTAGGCTTGATGCCTCTCAAGACCGTGTTGCGGTCTCCCATCCTTCGCTCCCCATCGTATACGCTCGCCAGCCTCGGATCCAAAGTTCCCTTTCCCGACCTAGCCTGCGCACCCGCCGCCGCAGCACCGGTCTTTGCCACGGGCGCCGCACCCGTAGCAGCGGCATCGCCATCTCCGGCGAGCGGCTTGATGTACTCGCTCTCCTCGCTGGCGCCCTCCAACCAGGTAATCAGATCCAGCCTCTCGATGAATCCCAAATTCTGCACCCTGCCGCTCGCCCCGTTCGCCGCCAGCGCGTCGTTGAGCGTCGTGGACGAGGCATTGTATTCGGGGATGGCGAGCTCGCGGTTCAGCCAGGCAAAGTAAATACTACGTAGATCGACTGGCTTGTCGCTGGAGACGAAGCGCGTGGGGCAGCCTATGGGCAGGGCGAGGGCCAGGCCGGAGAACTGGAGGTGAGACGCCTGCGCGAGGGGCACCTCTGGGGCTGAGGGGTTGGAGGACGCGCTGGGGATGAAGGGCTTGCCGGCGGAGATGGATTGGCGGAGGAGGAGGAGCGGATCATGGTCGGCGGGAGCCATGATGGACGCGATCGAGGGAGGATTGCTGGAGGTTGAAACGAAACTTGGTAGCACGAGGGTGGTGTGGGAGTTTTTGGGTCGAAACAAATAGGTGCCGATGATAATTTCTCAGTACACAGCCAGGCGAGGGTCAGGCTACTGTCGCTGTGTAGATTTGGAAATGTTCGCGATGTCAGCGATTGGTGTTGAAGGAGAAGAAGGAAGCTCGACTCCGACAAGGCTGTGAGGCTAGCGATGGAGCCCGTAGCTAAACTCCAACGGCAGAGCTCGCTGGCCAATTAGCGTGCAGAACAGCAACGTCACATTCAGATGGCGATAATGTAGGTATTGTCCCCGTTTATATTCCCGAGAATAGCAATTTACAATAATTCAATTGTTTTAAAACCATGTCTCCATCAAACTCTTCATCAACTAAATGCATACATTCCCTCTCTAAGAAAGAAATGGACAATTTAGGTTCTTCCCCCTGTCATGACAACTCCTCCAAGTAGCCTTGCGCGACGTCCCACGCCCGTCTATTCATCCTCCTCAATTGGTGGACGCAGAATGTTAACAGTATGGCCTTCGCCTCTTCTTCTTCTAAAGGTTGAATGGGTGAACTCTATCTCGGCCATCGCGAAATTCTCCTCAGCGGTCTGCAGCTCATCCGGATCCAAATCCACCAGCCCGTTACCGATTGCGACGTGCACCCATTCAAGCTTGTGGAATTCATAGCGCCCTATTTCGGAGAGGTTTTCCATGCTTCTGCAAAAGTTGTCCAGAGGAGACGGATCAAATAGGGTGAACTCTTTTATGGAAGACGGGAGAAGTTTTGTGAATAAGGAATCCTCTTCATCTTCAGGGAGGTCGTCGTCGAGGACGGCACCGTCAACACGGAGCGTTTCGAGTGCTTCAAATTCCGCCAAGGAACGAATTGCTCCGCTTTTGGTTTGACGAATATACCAGCTTCCGCCTAGAAATCCCAAGCATAGATATTTGAGAGTGCGCCGATGGGAGTTGAGCAATTGGACAATCTGGAGAGGTGACACTTCGCCATCCATCATCAACTCCACAGCGCGAGAGTTGTAAGAGAATGAATCGAGGGTCGTGTGACTGCCTAAAAGGTCTCTAATGCTTGAGTAATCAAGAGCGCATCTTTTCAGGTGCAATTCCGTGAGATTGCAACATTGTTGGCGCTGGCCAGAACGGCCGTGGAAAGGTGTTCCTCAGAAGTGTTTTTATATTGTAACCCTCAAGAGGGCTTGAATCCATCTTCTCCCATATTGCCAGATTTCGCTCCTGTTTGATCATGGCAGCCTGATGATCGGAAAGAATCGCGCCATCAGAGAACTCGTCCCAGCCACGTATGGAGTATGCTTGACGAGCACCAGGAATTTTCAACCATTTGATGCCATTGGCAAAGTCAGGTCGCTGTGTGATGTTGCATGCCAGGCGTATAAACTTGCGGTCGGGGGCTACAGCAACATGATAGAGAATAGGCAGTGAAATGTTGCGAAGAGCTTTGCATGTTCTTGATAGCCGCGAAAGTGCGGCCTGGCTCTCATGGTGAGAGGTGATATCTTCGCATGATCCTTCACAATGAGGACAGAGCGACTGGGTCACTAGGGTGAGGATCTCGTTGCTGAGGCTTAGTAGCTGAACCATGATACCGACGGCAACCTGAACGGCGCGTTGAGGATTGAAAGGGAAGAGTTGACAAAGAGTTTGGGTTGATAACTCGGGAGAAGATGCTACAGCACGAGCCGGTAGTCTATAGGAAGTAGATAAGAACCACCTGCGTCTTATGTGATGACTTTGGATGATATGTGAAATTGTTTTTATATCGAGTACTATAAACTAAAAGGACAAAGAAGATGCAACAAACCCAGTAGGCACCCATGTATGCATGGCTTAGGAAATATTCACTTGTTTGCCCCCACAAGGGTGTGAACTGACAGTTTCCGTTTGCAGCCACATGGCTGCAGTAACAAGGCTTCATCATCATCCGTGCACCTAGCAAACAACTCGGCTGTGATCTGTGAGAATCCAGAGGGAAACTGAAAGAAGGAATGACAAATTAGTCATCTGCATCTCGATTTCTCATCATTCTTTGGCATACGCAGACGGCCTTGAGGCTATTGCGAAAGGACAAAAGGTGGATAAGAGAACAAAGAAAACGATGTCATCAAGGGTTGCTGCTCTTCCCCGGGAATGGAATCTAGGTCCCAAACGTGGCAGGTTTGTATATTGATCACTTTGCCGCAAAAGATGTGAATGATTTGGCGATGCCAGTGTAGTATGGTTATTGGGTGAAGTCGATATGGAGTATAAGAAGCTTTGTACCGAATTAGACGTGCAAAGTCGTTGAGAAATATCGAGACTTACCCAACCACCAATTCCTCTCTTTACTCTATATTTCTCACATAACTCTGGATTCCCGCCGCCGCCGTTATCACTCCGTCATATATGAGTGGTCTAGGGGAAGGGGTGTCTCTTCTGCAATAACCCGTCGTATCCCATCACACTCTTCAGCATGCGCTAGGAACTCCCCCTTGCACCAAACCTTCACCTCAATCAGCAATTCCGAGGCGGCTTCGTAGGAGAGGTTCGAAAGAAGTATGGGCCGAAACGGTCCTCGAGCAAGACCCGGCATCCACGGCATTTGAGCAACAGCTCCGTCTCTCCGGCCGGATTCCGGTAGAACATCTGAAATCGGGTACCTTAATAGAAGTTGTGCAGGTTATTGTATGCTTGAGAGAACAGCCTGTCGACTATGATATCGTATTCCATGTCGGCTCACTTATCAGTCGGGATATATACCGACCACCTTAATATCGTAGAGGCTTTGATCACGGCATCCTTTGAACCGTATATTTTGAGCGTAAGCTCTTTTGATTGCTAGACGCTGACCAGAGGTCTAATTTCCTCAATCACCCCCCCCCCCCCGAAGATGATCGGCGGTATATCTTCGCCTTGACAACTGGAACCCCGGCTTAGGCTTGGTCAGCCGATAGACCAAGACAACGCATCGCCGTACCTAGGTAGTGGGCGCAATCATCTTGAAAATTTCCATACCCACTCTCCTTTATCAGTAGGCTGTCCGAGCTCAGCCAGAAGCTGGTCGTCATCACATCCCCGAGACGGAAAGATAGTACGGGACAGCCCATCTACGGCTCCGTTTCTAGATCCTTTAATATATTCAATCTCAACATTCAGGAGCTTCAGCTCAGATACCCATCTTGCATAAACACCTTCGTGATTTGTAGATGACATGAACTAGGTGAGGGGCTTATGATCGGTGAAAATAGTTGAAGGCTCCCGTGAGCTAAAGAAATGTCCCAGTTTCCGGCAGAACTCCACAATGGTACAGAGATCCTTCTTGTAAGTCCCGTAGTTGCGGGTTATCGGACAGGCATTTAGTGAATACCTTTTCAAAGGTGGGCATGAAGACGTTGGGCCCAAACTCGCGGCAAGACACGCATTCCCGTGAATGTAGGGTGTGTCGGATCCGAGACAAAGGGTGATGGATTTATGATCCCGGTCTATCCAAGAGTCTTTAGGATGTCTGGGGCGTCCTTTCTCGTCTCTCTATAGGCAGGTACTTCGTCCACTATGGTCCTCATCCCGTGACAGGTTCGAGAAAGACAGGTTCGGGACCGAAAGCCGAGATGTTTGCAAATCTCCATGATCGTTTCGGCAGGAATCCTATCCATCTCCCTTGAAGACACTTGGATAGGCCGATAGGGTATCTTGGGGGGCTCTATCCAACTGGGGTGCCCGACAGGAGCACCGAAGCGTTCGATGGTCTGCCAAGGAGAGCGGTCCAAAATAACTTTCCAGAAAGACATTTTGACACGATGTAGTATGAGATGTTAATGGCGATATGAGTATCAGGTTGGAGAGTGTGGATGATGAATGGGAAATCGAGCAGCTTTATAGACGTCAGTTTTGAGGACAAGGATCACAACTATGTTAAATCCTCTCACTGATGATGTTATTAACTAGGTATGCTTGAAGGTGCAAGTAATTTGCCTTTCTTCTCAACACTGCAAAAATAAGCTAATTAGTCTAAAGGTTGTCTAAACATATGGTGTATAAGTCAACTCCAAGGATATGAAAGTGCACCGCATATAAAAGCATTGTTAACTGAAGATGTAGGTTAATGCTTTAAGTAGTAAATTATAAACTATTAATGGAGTAGATGATCGGATCCAAGTCCCCCAAACGCTTTATTGCTTTCATCCTCAATATACACAACTAGACATTCACAACATTGATACAAGATTTGCGAGGCCAAAGGGCCCATGGTATACTTGAACTTGCAGCTCCGTTTCATCAGATACATAGATACGAATGATGGGGTCAATACAGTGACCAGAAAGGTTTTATGGAGAGGCGTTACTATACCATGGGATCAAACCAACAACAAGGGGATATAAACTCTCAGCTCATAGTTTGGTTTCGACAAATATCCCTGGAGATCTATTATAATGTGAAACAATAGCCATGGGGATCATAGAACTGGACAGGGTACCATTCAAAAATTGGAAAAAAATATATTCCAGCACCAACCGATACTCCTTTTTGTAGTACGGCCAGAGGGAAATTGCACCAAAAGTCTCCAAGTCCTGTTTTTCTCATAAACTTGGAAGCGTGAGTCCAAGTCCAGGCTTCCGCCCTCGGGAATCAACACCCGGCATCATCAAGTACCCCGACCAAACGGCATTAAGCATAGATGTTTCCATTGAGATGAAAGATGGAGCTTACAAAGTTTCAAGCTACCTAGGTAATCTAGCGATGTGATGGAATTGGGGACATTCAAGATAGCACCCTTGGCATATCAACAGAAAAGAAAAAGGTCATAAATGCTGCTCAAAGAGTGCCTATCTATTCATGCGGGTAGGGGGAGGGTCTTGACAACCCAGTGTAGTTATAGTATAATATCCGCTGCCATGTGATCGAAAGCAGGCATCTACACCTCTGCTTATACCAGAGTGGTGTTGCACTAGAGAATGTGAGAGATCGGGTAATAAGAGACATTAGGAAGCCACGTGAGGAATTGAGGGTAACAAGAGGAATCGATGATCACTGGAGAACATGCCGCAGTTGCTTCTCTAGACTGTTGCTGTCATCTCAATTGTTAACATCAATGGCAATGTTCCTTCGCGGTTGGCCACAAGATAATCACCCTACACAACTAGGACGTTGCCGACATCAAATCTACCAGCGAAACCCCGAGTCGAATCCCTCATATCTATCATATACTTCTATCGCAGCGCTTTCCATCATATGTGCACAGTAATGCTATCCAAATTCTATCCGTATTCACAACTCCCTGGGTAATCCCCGTGCCGAAACTCATCTCAATATAGTATCGCTTGACAAAACCACCAACGCCAATCCAATTGCCCAATCTGCTTTTCTTTAAATCCCGAAAAAGAGCTTCATTCGTTCGTAGGTATAGAAGCTGACCGCTACCATGGGTATCACCTTGACATATCCAATTGTAAGTCCGATAAAGAAACCACGGAATCCCCGCTCCCGAAAGATCATAGTCGCGGTCTCTCCAATTCGCAAGCGACGACCATCACCTACGGCGCCGCCGACTTGCATGCGCCGCCGGATAACCTCCAGGGGATAAGAAACCGTCTGGGAAATCATGCCTGCAACACCACCCGCTAAAAGCTCGGCCCACGATCGCAATGGCGTACGTTTCCCAGTGCGGTTGTTCTCTTTTTCAGAAGAGTTGTGTATTGCGCGACTGAAGGATGTCGTAGTAGATCGGTCATGGTGTCGTGAGTGAGAAAAGACATGCCAGCGTACGGCAGCATGCCAAGAAGGGTAGAAGAGAAGCCTCGATAGAAATTGATGAGGCCTCTTTGAGGAGAAACGAATTGGACCGCGGCGCCTGTGGCGTCTACAGCTCTGGCAATTGTTGGAGCGTTTGGTAGTTTGGCGTTGGTAGCTTTGTCGGCAGGGTGTTCGTTGTAAATTTGACGGCATATTGAGGACAATGAAGACCGACCATCGCGCTTCGTTTCGAAGGCAAGACGGACTCGAATGACTTCAAGAGGGTATGTGAAGAAGACGGAAGTGACACCAGCAAGACTGCCGCTCACTAGACGTCTCAATGGCGTCTCATGGTTCTTCGAAGGGATGATGACTGAGCGGATTTGTTCGTATGCCAGGAACTTGATGCCGGCATAGGGGAAAATTCGTAAAAGCGTTGCAGAGTGTCCTCGGAACAAGCCCCCGCTGCCTTCGTGTAGATAGATGTCCTTCATCGCAGCAGCGACACCGAAGGAAGAGCCGGAATACTTTGCGAATTGAGGATTGCTGGCTTGGAAGAGGATCTTGACACGATCAAGCGGCGCTACCATTGTCTTGGCCTGTTTGACGAATATTAGCACATGTTTCTCGAGTCTGTAAAGATCACACCTACAGCGCATCCTGCCAGACCTCCAGCAACACCGGATCTCCAGGCATAATCCCACGTCCGAGTTTTTGTGCGCGGCGTAAGCGCTTCGTCGTCTGTAGGACAGAGAGCGGGATCCTTCTTAATATTGTTGATTGGCGCGGTAGCAGCATTAACCACGGCAACGCCATGTTGGCGAGCCTTGTCGCGCGCTATATCCGACATGGACGCATGGTCTATGTATGTCGAGGGCATCACGAGTTGTGTGCTCAGCACCGAGGCTGATTGGAGTGAAGGCGAAAGGGTATGAAGGTTTACGAAGCCCGCATACCCGCTGGAATTTGCTATAAGTCGAATCCGTGTAAAGAAATGCAAGGTCAAAAGGGAAGGTTAGAGAATCAGAATGCCAAGTAGGAAGGAGAACGAAAGGTGGTAACGTATAAAACGTTGCGACGCAGAAAAAGAAATAAAAGTTGATGGTGCTGGTGCTGGTGGAATTTCCGGTTTATTGCGGGTAGACGAGAGAGAGACGTCATTCGCCGCTCAGCAACAGTGGTCTCGGGTCAGTCGCCAGTGAGTGGTCACGCTGACCTTTAATTTTCTAGGGGACTTTTTCAGGACGTGGGGGTTTCTGAAGCCTCCTGGAGCCGAGGATTACCGAAAATTACTGTATTCTTGTTAATCAGTGGCCGCGATAGGTTCGCTAAGCCGACTGCTCACTGTAGAGGGTTCTAGGCTCCCCTTGCATTCCCTGAAACCAAACCCTCGTGCCCCCTCTAAAGGGAGGGACGTTATCGGTTGGCTGGCCCAGCCATTGCTTTCATATCTTGGCCCCAGGACCGAATCTCGGAATGCCGTGAACCTTTCCGCTGGTCCGGCTGGTTCATTGACCTACACCAAAAAAAAAACATATTGGATGCCTACACATCATCATCAAGTCCATATGCTCTCAAATCACAAGCACATGTGAATCCGTTCGGCTCAGCAGCAGGAATGAGCCTCCCATCCTCAATCCTCTTCCAAAGCCCAGACTCCTCCGTCCTCCTCCTTGATATCCCGAGGTCTCTTGAAGAAGCACAAGTCTTGCCGGGACAACCGCCAAGGGCACGAATTTACTCAGACGCTCCACCGGCTGAACCGTTCCGTCTTCCGGAGCCGAAAGATGGGGCCTCGACAGATTGGCCACCGCCATCCCCGGCCGCGCAAGTAGCCGATTTGATGGCCTCTGCAGCCGCCCAGAACGCCTTGGACCAACTAAGTCACGGTTACTCTGGCCCCTTCTGTCTACCCCGGTTTTCTCCCCCAGACAGTGGTGCAGCTTCTCCCGAAGAACCGGTCAAGATTCCCCACGGGGCTGAATATCTGAATGGCTCGATTCAGGAGATGAGACAAACTTTCCTTGATAAGGCGCCCCAGTTTCGGCTCATTGTCCTTGATCCGCCTTGGCCAAATAGATCCGCGCGCAGGAGAACAGACAGCTATAATACGGTTGCCAATCTCATAGAGATGCGTCAACTTCTCTCCAACATTCCAATACCTTCTCACCTGGCGGATGATGGCTTAGTGGCCATGTGGATTACTAACAAGCCAAGTATCCTGGAGTTTCTTACATCACCAACCGGCCTCTTTGCATCCTGGGGATTAGAACTCGTGACCGAATGGACCTGGCTCAAAATCATCGTCTCTGGTGAACCGCTTTTTGACATGGAGTCACAATGGAGAAAACCGTGGGAAAGACTACTCATTGCCAGACGCGTTGGTTCCCGGACGCCGCTCACTCCCAAGTCCCAGGTCATCGTCGCCGTCCCAGATACGCATTCAAGGAAACCAAACCTACGGGGGCTGTTCCAGGACATCCTTGGCGAGGGCTATCCAGCCCTTGAAGTGTTCGCCCGTACACTCACCGCCGGCTGGTGGAGCTGGGGAAATGAAGTCCTGCGCTTCCAGGGACCGCAGCATTGGACCGCCGTTGAGTAAAGTCATGACATCTTGGTTTTCATTCCCGTTCAACCGCCAATACCCGCCTCGGCCACATGTCCCGATAGCTACCGTAAATATACACATGCTATACCTGCTAAATCATACAATGGCCACCTAAATCGCCAGTAATGTCCTGGTTTATCCTCTGCCTTAGAACCGCTCGGAAAAAGAAAGAAAAAAGTCATCAATTTCATGCTGTTGGGGGTTTTTCTGCTGTCTTGGCCGCCGTCTTTGCCACCTTCTTGTCTAATATCTTGTCCCACTTTGGATCCAAGGCAACATTATTTTCCCATTTGACCTCGCCGGATAGCATCTTCTTAGCAAGGGCCGATAGTTGTGTTCGCTCCTTATTCCAAGCGTCTGCGCTTAGAAGCGGGACCTTTCCTTGTTGGTGGATATGCTGAAGATCACTCTGCTCCTCTCTGTCCTCCTCACGCATATCCCACAGCTCCTTGTTCCACGGTGTCAGATCCTCCGGTGCGTCCGGCCACTGGAATGGCTTGTCCAGCTCGACAGTCATGATCTTGAGGGGTAGTGGTCGATACCACGAACGAGAGTGGTCGCTGCGCTGGGTGAGGGGCTGCTCCTTGACGTACGACCGGACCTTTCGGACTTCGACGTTGTAGAGATTCCACAGGTAGTCCCTGAGATCGAACTTTGTGAATCGGAGAGGGACCTGGAAGCACGCTTCGTTTGGTGGGAGATGCTCTTTTCGGAGAAAGGTAATGATATGGTTTGGCCTATGAGAAGGTTAGTGCTGCGCATGATATGTGCATTGCCTTGCGAATTATCTTACAGGTAAACCTGCTTCTGCCCGAGCCTAAAGCCAGGCAATTGGCGTGCCGCTGCCTTTACTACTTCCGCCATGGCTGCCTATTTGTCGTGGAGGTTGTCGCATCAAGCATCGACAGGCACACCTCGAACTGAACCTTGAATTGAGAAGAATTTCCGTGGGGTGTCGCGTTCTTTGATTGGCCCAAACGGCATAGAGTTCTTCCAGCAGACTCGGTCAACGCCCCTCAAACGGGCTTCATTACATAAGCCGCCACCTTCACTTGAGCCCGAATCGTCATGCAAAGTGATACGTGCACCCCTCATGCAACCACTCCCGCACCTCTTTCATCGCCCTTTGGTGATTGGAAAGTGAAGTTGATGCCCGTTTGGTTTGATGGAACTGACAAGAAAATAAGGTCCCATTTTTTTGTTTGAAGACATCTGTTCTGTTTGAATGCACTCTTTGAAGTGGGATATAGCACTAGCGTCTACAATACAGGGGCTTTCCTTTATTTCCTCTCGCCATGCGCAGCTGTCAAGCACTGGCAACATACAACCACGACGGGAGGACGTCAGAGTCTCTACCTTAGACACAATCTTCAATACAAAAGAATTTCTTCAAAGAAAACACACCATTGTTGTCCATTCTTCTGTCGAATTTTCCTTTTCCGTTCCTCCCTTTTTTCTTCTTCACTCTGACAAAGCAAACGCATTGTGTGCGCTCTCGTGTTATTTATGTCTTCACAATGGGCGATCAAACAGACCCTCATGCACCTTCGATATCAGAAGCTAATGATCATCGAACTCCCCGACTGAACGAAAATGAAGACGAACCCGGAAAAGTCGAATGGTCTTCGCCAGATAGCCCAGATTCATCCAAGCTCAGAGACCTGCGACTTGATGACAACGACGACGAGAAGCAGGCAAAGGAAGAGGAAGATCCGGAACTTGCAATGTACACAGAGTATGGATTTTGGATCGACGAGATGGTGCGGCAGGAGATGGAGATGGAGAAGAAGCTGTATCCCGGGGCGAGCACGTGGGCGAGGGACGAGGAGAGGTTGTTTGAAATTTTGTACCTCAGACAGGAGCTGCCTATTCTCCCGTCGTTTTGGGGGATTGACTTTAGGGGTATTCCCATATCGGAGAGGTGCTTCAGTACAGACCAGTGGGCGAAGCCCATCATCTACGCTCACTGCAGAGAGTTCAGAGGTCAGAATCTCAATCATAAGCATGAAGAGAGGATCTTAGTTGACAGGAAATAGCTACCATGGCATTGACTCGGCTCATTGATCTAACCGCCAACGTCCGAACCGTCATTCAGTGCGGTCTCCCTCACAAGGCACCCATCATGGTCAAAAAGTGTCTCGACAGCTACATCACCTGGGCCGCCCAAGACGGCTCCTTTTCACATCTCGAAGTCGTCCCCAACATCATCGCCGAGATTATCGACTCCAAAGAAGGCGAAGCCGGCGTCACACGCATCATCGAGAACCGCATGCGAGCCTTGGCCCGCCTCCAACGTGAGTACCTCAAGATCAACCGAGAAGTTGAGTTTGAATCCCCAGGAGGAGGAGGGAGCGGTGGCAATGGTAGTAGCAGGAGGGGCAGGGGCGAGAAAAAGGACGGATGGAAGGCTAGGGCCTTTGGGCTCATGAATGTCTTCTTTAAGCTATTTGAGACTGGCGAGGGGACAGGCGTGCCGGTGCAAAACGACGGAATGAAGAGGATAAAACTCGAGCCCGAGGAGGAGGAGCTGAGGCTCGAACGGACCAACAGTCGCAAAGCCAAGCACAAGGCGAAACTGGAGGTCATCAAGGAAGAAGACGAAGACACACCCATGTCAGACATACCCTCCGCCCCTCCCCCCGCCCCAGACCCCCCGAGCCATTCAGCAGCGAATACCGCCGCCGCCCGCCCGTCGTCTACGGCCTCTTCATCGTCAGAACCTCCGTCTTCATCATGACCGTCGACTCCTCCCGCGGCGACACGGGGTACGTCAGCTTCCACGTCGACATCGACCTAAAGGACTACAAGCAGAGCGTCTGGAACGCCCTCACCATGGCCATGGTGATTTGCGTCGCCCGGGATGAGATGATGTCCCGGCTCGGGGACTTTGACGTGGTGAATGCGATGGAGGAGAGCGATGTTGATGCATAAAAGGGGGGGGGTTTCCTCAGGGGGTGATGATGGTGTTCTTTGGCGCTGTAGGTTACATTTGGCATTTGTTTGTTTGGGAATCTGTTGTCTGATTTAGAATTGGGAATGGCAAATGGCTTTTTTTTATGTTTACTTGATGTGAAATCTTTTGTAGATACCCATGCATGGTTCATATTTACTCTAATCTTTCATGCTTCGTTCCCTCAAACGCCCCCTGAAAAAAGGGGGCTTCTATTCCAGATATGTTCCTATCCACCAACACACTTCTTCAATTTACAACCAACATAACATAACTTCTTCATGATTCATAGAATTAATAGATGGGGATTTTAGCATATATCCCATACCCTCTATATCGTAGTAGTCTTGAGTAAAGTTTCGAACACCCGTTGGTCATCCCGTCTATTCCCCCAACGCCGAACAATGTTGCGGACTAGTTCGCCCTCCCCCTTAAACTGCGCCCATATGCCTCATGCCTTGCCCTGTCTTATTTTTTTATCTGTACACAAAACATATCCATTTTCCATGATCCTTTTTTTCTTTTTAATCATCTTACCCCTCTTTTGCTCATGTGCTGAAAAAAAGCTCAGGGGTGAAAAAGTAAAATAGTCTATAATTCCTCCCGCTCCAGGGGCATCCAAACGTCTAATTGACGAACAAGTCTCTGATACAAAAACAGCATGCACCCGCTCTGGATGAATGTCCACACACCACGCGGGCCCACACCGCGGAACCAGCCGCCGAGGCCTTCTGTGTGGTAAATGACCCTCAGGCCTGTGATGACGGAAGATGTCCTTAATGGGGTGGCGCCAGGCTGAGGTCTATGTGTGCTGGGTGAGGATGTCGATATTGAGCGCTTCTGCGGACTAGGGTCTTTGGCGTGCCTGGTTGCAGGCTCGGGTTCTGCCGTGGGAGTGTTGATTTGTGTTTGCAGGCGGGTTTTGACGACATCGAGGGGGCATGTTAATACACCCGCGAGACCACCGGCGGCTCCGCCTGTGAGCATCTCCAGGGGCATGCCGATATCGCGGCTCTGCTTGTATTTCCTCGCCCATGCGGTGAACTGTTCCCAGAACATGAACTGAAACGCCGAAAAGGGGAGATCTCGGTAGAGAGTGGCCTTGTATCCGTAGAAGAGGGCAGATGGGCCCTCGGTGCGAACAATAGTTCGGGCGGCGTCGAGGGTTCCGCGGTAGTTGTAGCCCGATGCGAAATGGGGGTTGTTGTAGCGGCCTTGGAGCTGCAGACGAGTTTTGAGGACTTCGGAGGGGACGTAGACAACGGAGGCGGCAAGATCACCGACAAAGCCTAAACATGTCGACGTTAGCAAGTTTACCCAACACAACCCCACTCAATTGCAAAACGCAACTCACCGGCTGAGAGGTATGCAATATGCTGCTGAACACCATGATCTATTAAAAATCGCTTCGTCCACTCGTACGATCCGAAGAAGAGCACCGTTCCTGGAAACGAACCGCCCAGCGCAGGGATCCAACCTCCATACAGGCCCCTCGAAATCCCCTCTTGTCGCCATATTGTCTGGTAAGATCGTGCCAATGATGTGTATTTCGGTGGCATGTTGGGGTCGCCTTGCTGTCGCGTCTTGACGGTATCCAACGAATGCATCAGCATGTCTCCTGTTGATCCTCCAATACCACCCGCAAGCATGGCCTGTGAAATATCCCAGTCAGCACATCCTGCCCCTCCAATGAAAAAATAAAAAATAAAAGGCGTATGCGAGTATTCATTCCGAAAGAAGTCGGCAAAAAGCTGAGCGGGGAAGACAAACATGGAGGTAGGGCGGCCGCCCCTCGGCTTCGATATCTTCAGACTTCATGTTGTAGTCGCCGTGGTTCGCAAACCCTGCAGAAAGAGATTCAGGCAGGGCAATTGGGTTTTGACCGGCATGACGATGATCCAGGGTGATGGCGCGGCCACCGTTGGCCGTTGCAGCGTCAGTCGGAGCTGCGCTCGTCGTCGTTGTCGAAGTTGTCGTCGAGAAACTAGGAAGCGAAGAAAACCGAGAATTCGTCGAGAGCCCCTCGGACATTTGCAGCCCACCCCCCAAAATTACCCTGCAAGAGAGAGAAAAGGAAATAAGGGAGAGAGTAGTTTTCCCCTTCTAAAACCAGCACGGGAAATAAAACCGGTATTGCGCTATTTGGCTATAAAAACAAACTCCCAAAGCAAAAAAAAAAAAGGGAGATGATGAGAAAAGGAAAAAAAGAAAAGTCGCATATAAGAAAGAGAGACGTCAGTTTCGTTTGCCCTTCGCACTTGGCCGGGTTCCGTTTTTGTCGCGTGGGCTCTTGAGAACTTTTTTGCCTGAGATATTTGAATGTGATTGGATGATTGGAGACGGTTTAAGGGTGCAACAGCGCCGGCCGAATCGCCGAGCAGAGCCACAATTGCCCTATCGGACGGAACTGCTGTGGCTTGGCAGAGCCTTCATAGGGCGATAAACCGTTAATTGAGCGCTGTATTTTTAGAACTTGTGGCGATCGTAACCCTCTATTGATGATGAGATCGGATGATGGACATGGAACCTCATGTTTTCAATCTATATTAACAGATTAATTAAAGATGACAACCATAATCATTGACTTGTACCTTTTCCCATTCCTGTATGGTATATACGTGATTCTATACTTACCTATACAAATATCATCTTACATGCCTCTATATGTGTTGTAGCTCCTCCAATGTGCTGCCCTCATTCCACCAGCGGCCTCTCATGCTCCCACCACTTAACCGGTCCAAATTTCTTAAACGGATACACAATATGAGTTACCCTCCCCGTTAGGAGGCGTTTCGATACCGGCCCATAAGTATTGCTGTCCAGGCTTGAACCTGGCGGTCCGTCTCCTTCCACCCAGACATGTCCCGGCGGTATCCTCACTGTCGAGACCGGATATGGATGCTTTGTCTTCACCACATCCCCTTCTAGAGCAACGACCCTCTTGACGGCAATAACCTCCGGGTGAAATGGACTCCTAGCACTCCCATCAGTTTCGTTCCCCAATGCATAAAGCAAGCCAGGGGCAACTCACCTCAGTGTAACCACCATCCCCCTCTGCAGGTTCTCCTGAGGTGACCACTTGTAGTTGAAAATCACATCCCTCCTCAGCGTCGAATCCTTATCCGAGTTCATAAAGGGATACATTGACGGCCCGTCCACAACCGTCAGCTCAGCAACGTGCAGATTGAACCACGCAATCACCGGAATCCACGTCGCAAAGCCGATGAGGTTCAGCGCTGTTGCTTTTACAACAGTTGGTTGGCCTTTGAATCGGGCCCATAGTGAGCCGGATGCCATGTTTCTGACGCAGTCCTTTTTAAAATGAGCTAAGAAATGTTTTATAATAATTGAAATAATTTTGCTGCATCGGTGGTCATAGAATTCGTTTGTAAGCTTGCCGTTGAGATGAGATGTGAGATGACGGTTGGATATGATGCTGCAGTGTGATCTGTAAAAATGTTATAGAGCTGGTGTCATTAGCACTGGCCCACCTAAGCAACATTACAGTACAATTAACGCATGCACTTAAACCGGAATTAAAGTATCATGCATCATATGCGCAATTGACGAAGGGGGAAAAATCAATTATCACTTAAATCGAAAAGGTTTATTTCATCAATGTATTTGAATCTTACGTACACTTCCAAATCAGCGTTGTTGAGCTATGAGCGAGTTGAACAGGATATTTCGACATAATTATCAAGAAGACTAGAATCGTCTAGACTTCTAGCTCCCCCTGTTTACGGTTCATCTCTAGATGGATGATTTGTGGTTTGTTAAATTCTAGAATTTCTATTTCTTGCTTTTAGAACCTCGTAGCCCTCACTCTAGATGCGCCTCACATCAGCTCGCAAAGTCGATATTAAACCTGAGTTTAATCATGAACCATTTTTTCTTCTTCATATCGTTTCCTAACAATTACAAACTATTCCCAGCGTCTAAAGCGTTTCTGGGATATTGTCATCACTCTCGCTAACACTCTCATCGCCGCTGACTTCGGCGTTTTCACGCTCATTACGCTCCATAAGAGCCTGCAGCTCTGCGTCGTCGTTGGCGGTAACAGCCTTGGGCTCCATCTTTACGACCAGGCCTCCTCCAGCTGCCTCGATAGTTGCGCGGACATCAACGATGGCCTCTTGCAAAAGACTAATTCCTTGGCTCTTGTCCAAGCTTGTGCTGGTGAGGACATACAGGGGTGGTGCGACAAGTCGGACTTTAATCTGCTGGTCCTCGGTGTTGTTGGCTTCGGCTTTTCGGAGCGCAGTCTTGATAGCGTCGATACCGTCATAGCCGAAGCAAGTAACTTCGACATCGGCTCGCAGCTTGATGGGTTGGGGGGTGAGTCGCTTGCTGATATAGAGCTTGAGCTCATCGTCAACGGCCTGGCTGGGGAACTCAACATCACCCCATACATCAGGGTTACTGGTACAGTGTTAGGCTTGGCAAAACAAGATCAAGGGGGAAAACCGACGTGATGGATAGTTTGAAAGCATCAATGGAGTGGCCGTATTTTCGGCTGAGTGGCCAGGCGATGGTCTCGTATAGTGACTCGATTGAGGTCTGGGTCTTCTCGGCAACGTGTCGCATGATGGAGTGGACCATCTTGCTCTTGTTGTATCGCTCCTCGCACTTGGCAGCATCTTCAGGGGACACTCGTCGCTTGGAAAGATCGATATATCCTGCCCCAGTATTAATTCCCTACTGATTTTGCCATATGTCACTCCCAGTTATCACTCACCCTTCTCCTTGTCTACTCGAAGAACCACGACGACTTCGTTTCGCCCGACCTTGATGAGCTTCTGGATACTTCGGATACGTCTTCGCGAAAGTTCGGAAAGCAGAATCATGCCATCAATGTTGTCGTACTCGAGCAGCTTGACGTAGGCACCCATCTCACCGATCTGATAACGTCGTATTTGTGAGCTAGGGAATCCCAAGATCGCGGGGCAATCGAGCAACCTACCTGCTTGACATTGACCATGACAAAGCTATCGATCGCGGGGTATTTCTCCTCGTAGAAACGGCAACTTGTGAACGACATCTTGGCGGTATTGTTATCGAGATATCTTGGATGAGGGTCGGTTTCGAAGAGGGATGAATGGTTGTGGAAGTGGGGTGTTGTTGACCCAAAGACTCCTCCTGCCCTGCTTAAGCGTGAATCGAACGTCGGTCGTAGCGGTTTTTGATAATTCCGGAATAATTCAACCCAAGGAAAATTTCCTTGAAAAGCCCGGTACAGATGATCCTTCTCTTTGTACTCGGAATCGTGATTGCTAGCAAAGCTTCACTTCAAAGGAGAGAATGCAGGCGGAGTCATAATTTTGACATTTTGCGATCAAGAACAAGCATTGGTGGTGGGGTGTGTGGCGGGGTGTGGCTGGTTTTACATTTTGCGGGTGATCAAGTGTGGCTGTTGTGGGGCTGCACCGCCGAGTCTTCGATTACAGGTTTATCTCCACGTGATTTCAAGGTAAACAACCAAAGCTTCACCTTCGCAATCTGGGAGGAGAATAGACATTGGCAATGGCTCCAGGTAGGTTCTTGTTCAAATTCACGCTTTGGGCGGTTTAATTTGGCTAACATGACCCCTTCACGGCTACAGCAACACAATACGAGCTTTCACCGCCCCCCGGGGACGCGGTATCCTCCATCGCATTCGCTCCCAATTCGGGAACGAAGCTACTTGTCTCGTCATGGGACAAGAAGGTCTACTTCTACGACATCGCAAATGGCCCCAGCGAAAACAGTCTTGTAAACACATACGAGCACCGTGCACCGGTATTGGATGTGTGCTTTGGCGCCGACGACAATGAGGCTTTCACCGCAGGCATGGACTGGACGGTTAACCGGTACTGGGACCCCAGCTTCTGAATCTTCTGATCTCGATTGCTGACGGTGAAGCGTAGGGTCAACCTCCAGACTGGTGAGATGACTGCTCTGAGCAAGCATGCTGCACCTGTACGATGTGTTGTATATAGCAGATCCTATGGTAAGCGCGATTTCCAGAATAACGACAGCAGTTAAATTGACTTGAATAGGCATTTTGGTCTCCGCATCGTGGGACTGCAGCTTGAATTTGCACAACCTCAACGACCCCTCTAGCTCACCAATCAGAATCCCCCTTCCTGGAAAGCCGCATGCTCTTGCTGGTAGCCCGACAAAGGTTGTTGTAGCCATGACCGGTCGCGTAATCAACATCTACGATATCAACGCCATTACCAGCCTCTTCACTTCAGGTAGCACAGAGCTCAAGCCCTGGCAACAGCGCGAGTCCTCCCTCCGATATCTTACCCGAGCGGTATCATGCATGCCAAATGACGCCGGTTACGCCACCAGCAGTATTGAAGGTCGTGTTGCCGTCGAGTGGTTCGAAGACACCGCCGAGTCTCAGGCTCGTAAATACGCTTTCAAATGCCACAGACAGGCTGCTCCAGATGGGGATGGCGATATTGTGTATCCGGTAAACTCGCTGGCATTCCATCCCATGCACGGAACCTTTGCATCCGGAGGTGGTGACAGTACAGTGGCCCTGTGGGATGCCGAGGCCAAGAGAAGATTAAAGCAGTACCAAAAGTTCCCAAACAGTGTTGCCGCTTTGGCCTTTTCTTCCGATGGCAAATTCCTTGCTGTTGGTGTATGCCCTGGATTTGAAACCGGACAAGATGATTACAGTGGAGCTGGACAAACTGGAATCCTGATTCGAGAGCTTGGTGAAAACGAAGCAAAGGGCAAGGGCGCTAAATAAATGAAGACAACATGTTTGAATGCGGATCTTATCCCAATGGGCGTTCGGGTCAAGATATGGTATTGTTGTATTTGATAACAGATAGCGGTTGGTACGATGACAAAAGTCGGTATGTAGATACCCATAATGAATTAAATCTCGATGACCATGTTTGTACATTTTATTCGCGCCATATACCACCTATTATGGAATTGTGTACCTTGAAGCTTAATGCAGCCGCTCTCGCCAATTCGGAACTTCTTTTATTGATGAGTTTTGGAAGCTATCTCATCCTGTTCACCTCCAGATTTAAAAGCTTGGCAGGTATTTAGTTACTTCTGCCCCGTGTACTCACAAAAAGAGTAGTTCTTGTTGGCGTAAGTGGTAGTCGATTGATGGATTCTTCAACCGTGCCAGGGGCATGGCGTTGATCAACGGGACTTGATTTCGTCATCGGCTGTGGATAGCCCAGATATATCTCGTTCTGGTCAAAGCCATCTCGGCATTGGAACTGAAGGCTTCGCGGTGGCGATGGCATGGCCTTAGGCTGAGGTAGTCTGTATTCTCTAATTCGGACGTTCTTAATGAATGTGAATTTTCCCTGCTTCACAATGGTTCGCGGAGCATCTGGCGGGAGTGACCTGAGTTTCTTCTTGGGAGGCTCTTGAAGTGTACTTTCGCTATGGCATGGATGTTGGGGCAAGGAAGTGGACAAGTCGGTAAAGTTGTGTTGGGAACACGTCGGTTCTGGCGGCTGTGTTCAGTATTTGTGCTAGCAGTTACCTTGATCTTAGACCTACTGGGTGTTTTGATGTCTAAAGATGCTCCTTGAAAAGTACTATCGTCGACATGTTCCTTGACTGGTGTGCTCGGCATTAAGGGCTTCAACACGGATTCAGGCTCTAGGTTTCTTGTTGTCTCGTTGGCACTTGGTTGGCTGAGGCTTGACCGTCGGTCATGAGGTGGTGCGCATGAATTGTTGCTTGGATCTTGTATCGCATATATCCTACCTCATTATCAGCTTTGCGAAACCAAGCAGCGCAGGCTTCCACCAACATATCAAGGTATTTGAACTCATCTGGAGACAGTGGTCCGACACCTGAATCTGTGCTGCTTGCTTGAAGGACCAGTTCTTCGGCTTCGGCTGCCTCTCTGCAGCATGGCGCACTTTTTCTCGACAGACTCGTTTCCTGTGAGGTGTCTGCGGCAAGCTTATGGCTCGGACATGAGGCATGTTGATGGCCAAGATTTTTGGGGCAGTCGCAGCGCGAGGAGGTTGAGAGCACTATTTCGTTCTCTCTCTGCCGCAATGGCGAATCTGCCCCAGACTCGGGACTAAGAATTTTCGATGATATTGAAATGGAAGAGGAGAATATGAAGATGGAAGTAATTCAAAATGTGCATGAGGTAATTGAGATGGGGTTATGGGCTAAACGTGGAAGGGGCTGAGGTGCCGCACCTTCCCCTTGAACCTCAGGGGGACTTACACTCCTCGATTACCATCGAATATTTGGCATGTAACATGATAACAGTTTCTGTCAAAGGGCTCAATACTCTATTCAGATGTGATAAATAAACTAGTGCCCACAAAATCGAGAATAAGACATTATAAGGATAGTATATGCGATATTATTGCATTGTTTCATTCAAAGACTATGTACGCCCAACGGCCCGGCATCCTCCCACGATCATAAACACACCAACATCACTGCCACCATCCAGGCGGTCGATACGTGTTGTGTTCAGGAGGAGGCTGGTAGGCAGTATATTGACGACCTGGCAACCATTTCCATAACGGTGGCGACTTCAAGCGGACACTCTATTCTCCAAGCTTGGTCGGCTTAATGGGCTATTCATCAACTGTTAGTCGGGGGTGACTCAAATAAAACTTCAGCTACTAACCTTGGTATGTGGAACGTATTCCATGTTTGCGGCGTACTCAACGAGCCACAGCTTCTGCTCGTTGTCGGGAATCTTTGCTCCCCAGAGCACGTTGTGAGGGAATCCCACGTTGAAGGGTACGGCATCATCGATTTCGGTAATTTCCTCCTCGGTAAGAGCAAGCGTGAGAGCTTCAACATTGGCTTTGAGATGCTCTACCTTTCGACCGCCAACAATAGGAAAGACATAAGGAGTCTTGTGCATCACGTAGGCCAGGGCAACACTCGTAATGACGGTGCTCTTGCGAGCAGCGATGGTCTCTAACACCTTGCTGATTTTGATGTCGACATCTGTGACCTCCACCTTTCGTCGATCCTGGGTCTGGAGCTGCTCCTCAGTCTTGAACCGGCCTCCACCGAGAGCTCCCCAGGGGGCGATGCCCATATTCTCTGCTCGGCACATGGGGATAATGTCACGCTCCATTTCACGTTCAGCAGCTGACCAGCGGCCCTGGTAAACAGAGAACTGTCGGAGACCATGGTTCCTGGCGTATTCGTTTGCTTTGCTACACCACAACATCAGCTTCATGGGATCAAGGGGCGGATGTGCTGGCTTGATACTGCATACCTGACGACCCAGGCGGGTGTGTCACTGATACCCAAGTACAAGACTTTGCCAGAAACGACAAGATGGTTCAATGACTGCATTAACTCGGCGACATCGGTAGCGTAATCCCACCAGTGGACGTAAAGCTAAGAGTAGCATGTCAGAAGACGTTGAGAAGATGGCACAAACAGGTTCTGATGCTTACCAGATCAATGTAATCGGTCTGCAACTTTTTCAAGCTGTCATTAACCGATAGATGTAAACTCTTGGCTCCGTTTCCTGTATAGTTGGCCATAATATCAGGAGTGTTGGATGGCCCTCTGCGGTAGTTGGTGGTGTACTTGGTGGCGATGACTGGAAGAGGATCACCCTGTTAGTTGATATGGTATTCCCAGTTCATGTTCAAGGCGACAAACCCATTTCATCCCGGTTTCCACGCCTCTTCATCCAATCTCCGATGATTTGTTCAGATTCTCCGAATTGGTAGTTACTTGCCGTGTCGATAAAATTACCTGAGGAGAGTACTTAGTCTCACATATGCAGGACAATCACATCGTGCCAACTAACCTCCCTGTTCGAAGAAGAAGTCGAGTATAGCTTCCGACTGCTGCTTATCGCACTCCCCAAGAAAGTCCTTCCTGTCCACAGTTAGTCGATCAGTGAGCAGGATGGCTATATCGAGATGGCAACTAACCAGCCCGAACCAAAGTTCATAGCACCAAGACACAGTGGACTGACTCGCACCGCAGCCGTTGGGGACAGCATTCGGTATCGATTCAGGGGGCTCTTTGGTGGCCCAACTTTGGGAAAGGCGGCACTCATTTTGTTGGTATTTGACTGGTAGGTTTTGAGGAAATCGGCTGGTTGACTAATTGTGCGGGGGCCTTGGTTCTTGTAGAAATGAGTAGTCTGAGGGACTGAAGTGGATAGAATATACAGTAGTGTGGTGCAAGATCGAGTCAGAGGCACAGAAGGCACCTTGGACTCTTTATATAATTGCCTTACGCCAGTTGGGTTTGACTAAGTCCGCACGCTTATCGGCCATAGTCGAAAATGGGAGCAAAGCGATGCCAGTACAAAGTTCGAAAAGGAAACAGCAATGGAGTGGGCATGATACTACCTTGTGTTGGACTTCAGCCACGGCAGGCAAGCCATGCCATGAAGCTGCATCTACAACGCAGTCTACAGCTAGCTCAACGGACGAAACTCCGCACAAAAGGCGTCAGCTTTTCCTTTCCTCCGCGGTCGTAACAATGACACCCAGGCTAAGCCCCCATTCTTTAAACCCCTGGCTGTTTAGAAGACTCTCTATTGGTTCTTCGAATTACCGTTGTATCGCCTCAAGTCGCATAATGTAGGTTGGTGGTTGCATGAGAGACACTAAGAACCAACCTAACTATGGAACTCTTTCTAAAGTCCGAATCAGATCGCGAACAACATTAATGCCGAATAATCCTTCCGTGAAATAACCGGCCAGTCGACGAATGGATTTTTTGAGATATGAGCCTAGGCAATTACCGCTTCGGGAGTCGGCATCACCCCGTCTATCCGCGGTCGTCTGCTCTGTTAGACATTGCCAGGATTACCGGACGAGGGATGGCACAAGCGCTTTGAATGCGAGCCATGCCAGTGATCTCTCGGGGCAGAGAGCGCCATAAAAAGGACGTCAGATTCTCTTTGATCTGAGGCAGAGGGGTGTTGGTCAACCAGATTCAGTCGTATATTGCCAAGAGAAAGCCGTGGGCACAATGGATGTGGAAATACTGAGACAACTGAGCCTCGTATCTCTACTCAGCATCCTCCAGCTCCGCCCCAACAACATCCACGAAAAATGAAAAGCGTCTGAAATTTGCCAGAGATCTCCTGCATCTCACCCATGAGTGATCAGAACATGGTGGAGGAGCTTGTCTGGGCTACTGGATCATGGCCTCCCCGCTCCCGAGAGACCCATCCAGCGCCGGATACCACCAAATTCGGCCATTGTTCATCAGTTGAGTCCACTTTCTGCTTCACTAGGAGTCCTGTGACACACTAGATGACATGATATAAACATTGAAACACTGCAAAGTCCCCAAGTAGGGGAAATAGCACTAAAAACGTTGGACACAAAACATTAAACGCAGAACGCGGAACTTTGAACATGGGACATTGAATATGACAGGCAGGTCCGTGTCTGTTGTTTATCTCCGTTGCTCCGATCTATTTTCCTTCTTCTATTTAATTTGTTCGTCTTATTCTTTATTACTCATGGGTTTTGATCCAATGTTTTTTCTCTGCGGCGTGAGCCATCGGCCTTGGGTAAACAGATCAACACATGGCCATGGGAGAGATCTACTGCTCGCGCAACAACCTGGAATCCACTTTAGGCTGACTGAATTATTAGAAATCGTTGAACAATAATGATTATCCAGGGACATGGGATATTCCTACTATACATTATTCTCTCACAACCATTTGACGTCATCCACATATTGTGCTCCACCAGTTCATAGCCATCTAGCCTGGGGCTATAAATATTAATGACAACATCAAGAGCTATTTCCAAACTTGATGTGATGCTCTCTCAAGGAAAATTCCCTACAGTTTGTGGTAGTGGTGGGTAATATCTATCGTTCAGAAGACGTCACATATGTCGATGATGATTTAGACCCACTATCGCACTTCATCCTGCATCCATTGACGAATGAACAGATGCATTTCAAGCCCTATTCAGCCATTGGACATGGTGATTTTCCTCTCAGACTGCCACGACATCTTGGGCTTGCGGGCCGTATAGTTTCTTGTTTTAATGCCGTCAATATTCATCGGCAAGGCCGGGCTTTGGCGTCCCTGAGCGTGGCAGCACACAAGCCATGGCTGGAATGATATGACATATTCTTCCCAAATTGGCGAATCAGCATTCACCATTTTGGCTGCTGTCAAAGCAATTTAATGCCTTGTTGACGCCGGGTTGACGTGTAGTTCCAAGTGAAGAATGAATTGGACGATTAATACCAAGGGACTCCCTAACGTTGTGCATCAACAATTTCGACCAAATATTTGTCACTTGTACCGTTGAAACCACATCTTTTACAATGGCACCATTTCTGTCCAGTATTGACAGTTCTCTATCTCTCAAGAGATGGCTGGAAGGATCCCCAACGCCAGCATCCCTACCAACCCATACTATCTTGGCTCGACAATCCACGATAACGGTCGTCGCAACTGATGGAGACAACGACGGTGACCACCTTAGTGGAGGTGCAATTGCAGGCATAGTCATCGGTTCTGTAGTTGGCTTCCTCCTGCTCCTCTGGATTATACGGTCATGCTTCAATCTCGGCGCCCCGCCTCAAGAACGCGAATTCTTATATCACGATGTTGACCCAAAACATCACCATCATCATCACCACCGCCACTCATCAAGGCAAAGAAGCAGACATTCTTCTGACTTGTCTGCGCCACCGCCTGTCGTCGTCAGGGAGCGCTCACGGAGCAGTCAGAGACAACCAACATATATCTACAAGAGCACCACCAAGACTTCAAATGAGTATAACAGAGGCCGAAAAGGACGTGACCGTGTTAATGGGTATTAAGGATTGATATACAGAGACTGTTCCATGTTCTTATCTCAAACACCTGGATTTTGTATACGGGCGTCAGAATGTGCAGAAGCTGTTGGTTATGATTCGGAAATGGTCACTATGATGCTTGGGGGTGTCGTTTAATGCCGTCCATCACTATGGGAAAAAAATTGGCAACATGGCTCAGATGGAGCATTTAATATGGTAATTAAGACTTTGTTTTAGATTTCAATTTATTTCATCAGGTTCAAATTGAGCATCAGATTCAATAGCCTCCTGGGGCGTTCTAGAAAATGAGAGACCGTTAATATGATATTTCGCACTGTGCATATACCCGCCTTGCAGGGTTCATCCGAGCTGTTTCCGAAATCTTTGCCCAGACCTCATATCGAGAAATCTTACGATTAGGTCTCGATGTCACCAACGAGACAATCAATGGCAACGCCCTCGCCTTGATGCGCCGAAGATCCTACTGAATCTGAAGGGCTTTGGGTGCCATCGCAACGATGCGCCGTCAAAATGGCATCCACAAACCCCGTCCCATCTAGAGCTGCACTCAATGCGCTTCGGGGCGTTCTCTTCACCACATCATGTTCCGTCATTCTCCTCGCCGAAGAACGTCGACGCCGATTGAACATTGCCCGCGCTGCGATTGATAATGCGAAGAAGCTACATACAATTCGAAGTAATCGTGGACCTATTGCGTT